>JANBXA010000372.1:74930000-76140833 GCA_030556225.1 Cricetiscus sungorus
AGACTGATGCAATGGAAACACCTCTGATGTGTCTTTGAGAATGTTTCCAGAAAGAGTCCATTGACAGCTGAAGACCCACCTTGAGTATGGGTGCAGCCATAACATGGGCTAGGTTCCTATGATGAATAAAATTTTGAAAGACAACTGACCATCAGCATTCATTTCTCTCTGGTTCCTGGTTGGTGAGCAGGTACCTCACAGCCCTGCTGCATCACTTCTTGCCATTATGGACCGTACCCTTGAACTATGACCCCAAATAACCCTTCCTTAAATTGCCTTTGCTTTGTCACATCAATGAGAAAAGTACAGTTGATAAAGACAAATGCCTGGGACCAAGGATAGATACCAGGAAGAGAGCCTGACAATTGGGATACAGACCTTCAGTCACCTCACCAGCTGCTACAAAACCTTTGTAGCATACTGGACTGAGAAGGGTACCAGTATAGACCAGGGGAAAGAAACCTGAAATGGGGTGTTTCATGCTTGACTCAGCATAGTGACAAGAGGCAGCAGCAGTATATGAGACAAGCCTCTGTAGGTATCTTCAATTCTGTGATCAAGATAGGTATTATGGCTTTCTTATTAGGAAAGTCCAAAGTCATAAAAGAAATACTAGAAGCAGAACCCAGGACCGGAGAAGTTGCTTCTGGCTAGGAAAGATTAAGAGCCAGGCTGCAGTTCCCAAGAGGAAAAAAGTAGGAGAATCTGAGTAACATGGACAGACAGACACAATAAATTCAGCAGCTGGCATCAACTGTAGGGTTTTGGCACTGTCTACTGAGATGCATGTCAGGGCAGGAGTCTAAATGCTTCTCCAGGCACACCAATAACTTGCTGTGGAGAGCAGCTTGTCTTCATCCCTTCTTTCTGTCAGGGAGTAAGTAGCTCTTAGTGAAGGACCAACCCTAGAAAGGATGCATTCAGAATGTAGATGTGGAAAAGCTGAAAGTCTTAGTGCATTTTCAAACTATGCCATCCTTATCCTGGGAAGTGGCAAAGCAAGGAGGTGGGCTGGAGAACTGAAACGATTCCCCTTTCTTGGATGAGGTACACAGTAATTCTTCTCTCTACCATCATGCATCTTAGATATGATGAGTGTGTTGGTCTGAATTAAGGACAGAATGTGTTATTCTAATGTATAAGAATGTTTGCTTAGCATTTCCATAAATTCCTGGGATGTCTAGCTTTGAGCTTTGAGTACCTTTGGTTTTCTGTTTTCCATAAGGGTCGGGGACTCTACCCATAGTTGCACCTCTGCTGATTGTGAAACAAGCTGTCCTTCTATCACTCTTGGGGTAGGGACTGGGTCAGGATAGCCTGCCCAAGAATAGCCTAGCATAAAACTCCTATGTTGATGGGAGATATGCTCTTAGGGTACATTTCCCTACCCTGTTGTTTATGCCCAAGTGCAAGGATACCTTTAGGGTCAAGTGGACCAGCTACTTGGGGCCTTCTAAAAGTGTTTTTGCTCTATCAGACCAAATCTAGAGTACCCTGGGCTTGACAGGGCATACGGCTTCTTATCTCTAGGCACTCTTATGCTAGAGTTTGAGAAACCTACTCCAGGTGTTTGTTTGTTCTTTTTAATATTGTGTGTGTGTGTGTGTGTGTGTGTGTGTGTGTAGTGTTGTACATGCATATGTACACATGCAGGTGTGTTTATGTTGAGGCCAGATGTTGACATTGGGTGTCTTCTTTTGTTACCCTCTACTTTATCTTTTGACACAATCTGTTTTGCTGAGCTCGTACAACCACTTAACTAGAATGGATGCCAGGGACCTTGGATATCTGCTTGTCCCCACACCCAATGCTAGGGTGACAGATGTGTGAGACACACATCCGTGCCTTTTACATCAATGGTTAGGATTCAAACTCAGGTTCTTGTGCTCATGTTGCAGGCATTCCATAGACTGTTGTCTTCCTCCCAGTGCTTGAAGGGGAACAATGAAGTACCATTTATCTTGTAAAACTTACCTGCAGACAAAACAGATTCATATACATTTAAGTGCTTTGAACGTCACAAGATCAATAGGAATACTCAGCTAGAATAAAGCATGCAATACACAAACATTTTATTTCATTTGAAATTTCTCATAAACTAAAGTGAAAAGTATTTTTGATTCTATTAGTCACTTAGGTCTGCATTTTGCTTCATAGAAAGGAATTCCACTCTCAAACAATTCTTATGTTTGTTGAGGGTGATAATTTTGGGAATCCATAAATAATCATTGAACCCCTTTAAAACCAAAACCTGACGAACAAAATAAACCTATTTTTTTATTACAATAAGATAATAGACAAGATTCTCTCTCTCTCTCTCTCTCTCTCTCTCTCTCTCTCTCTCTCTCTCTCTCTCTCTCTCTCTCTCTCTCTCTCTCTCCCTCCCTCCCTCCCTGGAAGTTTAACTTGGCTAAAGAAACTAGATACTTACTCCATTTTCTGTTTTTGGCTTTTAGACTCCTGGAGCATCTTGCTGCCCATCTGAAATAGCTCATCTCCTTTATTTGTGATACTTTTCATGGCTTGATTTTTGTCTATATGGGGGAAATAGAGAAAAAAATCAATATTTTTTTTTAATTTTTTAAATTTTGAGAAACAATGTGCTGACACTGAGCTAGCATTTTGTTTTAAGTTTTGCTACTTATTTGTCAAGTATTTACATTTCAAGTAGATAACTAGGGATTATTCCTAGCTCAGGGGCCTAGAAGGTAGAGAAAGGAGATGCTTCCTATAGAAGGAGAGGTGTTCTCTATCTAGGAAACAGAGGTGGGTTTCTCTAAACAGAAGGTTAGAGGTGTCCTGGTACACCCTAGATAGAGGTAGGATCCTAGGTGCTGTGTTCTTAGTTCTGACTGTCAATACCTCCCTTGCTTGTGCCATTTGGTCGTACACTCAGAGCCCAGAGATTCTACAAGGACATGGGCCAGGTATCTCCAAGATGACCAGAATAGGAGCTGAAGTGGCCATTTTCTTGAGATATTTTTTTTATTTGTGTAAGGATTCTGCCATTCCTTAAAACCTTCTTGGGTTTTACATATTTCTTGGGGAAATACATATACTATCAGTAATAACTTGCTCATCTATGTAGGAACTCAGCATCAGTCTTATGAGACTTAAGAAAAATAAAGAATTCAGTGTGGTTCGATTTATGTTGAGATCTTTGATTCATTTGGACCTAAGTTTTGTGCATGGCAATAGATATGTGTCTATGTGCAGTCTTTTACATGCCAGCATCCAGTTGTGCCAGAATCATTTGTTGAAGATGCTTTCTTTTTTGCATTGTATATATTTAGTTGCTTTGTCAAAAATCAGGTGTTAATAGGTGTGTGGGTTCATATTAGAGTTTTCAATTTGATTCCATTGGTCTACCTGACGATTTTTGTGCCAATACCAAGCTGTTTCAGGACTATAGCTCTATAATAGAGCTTGAAGTCAGGGATGGTGATGCCCCCAGAAGTTTCTTTATTGTAAGGGTTGTTTTGCTATTCTGGGTCTTTTGTTTTTCCATTTAAAGTTGAGTATTTTTCTTTCAAGGTCTATGAAGAATTGTGCTGGGATTTTGATGGGTATTGTGTTGAATCTGTAGACTGCTTTTGGAAAGATTGCCAGTGGGTGGTACCCTAGAATGAATTGGTATAGGAGACTGCTTACTGAACATAACATCAATAGCACAGACATTGAGATCAACAATTAATAAGTGGGACCTCCTGAAACTGAGAAGCTTCTATAAGGCAAAGGACACAGTCAACAAGACAAAATGGCAGCCCACATTATGGGAAAAGATAGTTACCAGCCCCACATCTGACAGAGGGCTCATTTCCAAAATATACAAAGAACTCAAGAAGCTAGTCACCAAAACACCAAATAATCCAATTAAAAAGAGAATTCTCAAAAGAGGACTCTAAAATGGCTGAAAGACACTTAAGAAAGTGTTCAACATCCTTAGCCATCAGGGAAAT
This sequence comes from Cricetiscus sungorus, assembly GCA_030556225.1. NCBI lineage: Eukaryota > Metazoa > Chordata > Mammalia > Rodentia > Cricetidae > Cricetiscus > Cricetiscus sungorus. Next base: position 74,933,960 of record JANBXA010000372.1, read on the forward strand.
GCAAATCAAAACAACTTTGAGATGTCATCTTATTCCTATCAGAATTGCTAAAATCAAAAACACCAATGACAGTTTTTGCTGGAGAGGGTGTAGAGAAAGGGGAACACTCCTCCACTGCAGGTGGGAGTGCAAACTTGTACAGCCACTTTGGAATCAGTATGGCAAATCAGTCTACCACAATATTCAGCAATTCCACTCTTAGGCATATACCCAAAATATGCACATTCATGCAACAAAGATACCTGTTCAACTATGTTTATAGCAGCATTATTTGTAATAGCTAGAATCTGGAAGCAACCTAGACATCCCCTGACTGAAGAATGGATAAAGAAAATGTGATACATTTATACAATGGAATACTATTCAGTGTGTGTGTGTGTGTGTGTGTGTGTGTGTGTGTGTGTGTGTGTGCGCGCGCGCGCGTGCGCGTGTGCGCACGCACGCACGTGTGGGAGACAATGGAATCTTGAAATCTGCAGGCGAATGGATGGAGCCAGAAGAAACCATCCTGAGAGAGGTAACCCAGTCACAAAAAGATGATGAATATGATATGTACTCATTCATATATGGATTTTAGACATAGAGCAAAGGATCCCCAGCCTATAATCTACACTGCCAGAGAAGCTAGGAAACAAGGAGGACCATAAAAGAGACATACATGGCCCCTCACAGAAGGGGAGAAAATGAGTCAGAAAAGAACAAGAAAAGAGATATAATAGACGAAGCCATTATAGATTTAAAGGGAAATCTCACACTAGGGAAATGTCCAGAGACCTACAAGGATGACCCCAACTAACGATCTAATAGTGGAAAGGCTAACTTAAATGCCCTTCCCTGATAATGAGATTGATGACTACTTGATATGCCATCCTAAAACATTCATCCAGTAGATGATGGAAGCAGAAGCAGACACCAGCAGCTAAACACTGAGCAGAACTCCTGGAATCCAGTTGCAGAGAGGGAGAAATGATAAGCAAAGGGGTCAAGACCAGGCTACAGAAACCAACAGAAACAGCTGACCTGAACAAGGGGGAGCTCATGGACCCCAGACTGATAGCTGGGAAACCAGCATGAGACCAACCCAGACCCTCTGAATGTCGGTCTCATTTAGGAGGCCTGGGATGTATAAGGTGCCTCTGACAGTAGATCCAGGATATATCCATAGTACAGGAATGGACTACAGGAGCCTATTCCTCATGGAGGGATACTCCCTTAGCCTAGAGACATGAGGGAGGGCCTAGACTCTACCTCACATGATTGACAGACTTTGATCATCCCTCATTGAAGGCCTCACCCTCCCTGGAGAGTGGATAAAGGATGGGATCTGTGGGGGAGAAGGGAGGATGGGAGGTAGAGGGAACTGGAATATATTAAAAATTTAATAAAATAAAAATTAAAGCATTTCTGATTGACAAAAAAGAATAACACCTCCAAAAAAGAAAAATAAAGAAATGGTATTTTTCTAACATTTATGCAACACTAAAAATTCTTCTTTTAAAAACACTATTACTTGGTTTAGTGACAAGGAAAGCTAATTGGTCAGACTCCTAATTTCCCACCCTTCAACTCTCTCTCTCTCTCTCTCTCTCTCTCTCTCTCTCTCTCTCTCTCTCTCTTTCTTCTCTCTCTTCCTTTGTCTCCAAGTCCATTACAATACACAGTGGAACCTGATTAGAAAAACAGCCTGAAGCCTTTTCAAAGGAAAAACATTTGGGATTTGAAGCCTCATTAACAAGATCAGAAGGAACTTTAAGTGGCTCTTTTTCTTCTCTCAGACAAGATAACAAGAGATGTCTATTTTAGAAATTAGGAAAAAAGTAAATTTTAAATTATTTTGAAAGCTTTAAGCTATTCAATCAATTCAGAAATACCAGACATTTTAGCATCTAATTTCTGCTTTGAGTTATATGTTGTTATCTGTACTCATGATTAAAGGAAAAAGTAATGGAGAAAAAAAATTGACTAATCTGTATATGGAATGGCAATTATTGACATTAGCATGCTTTCAAAGCATGAGCATACATTCTGGAAGACTGACTATAAGGAATGATTTTTCATGACAAATTCCTCCCCAAGGCTTTTACTTTTATTAGTTTTTTTTCTTTCCTAAATGTATTGAAATACGTATTTTCACTACTATCTCAGGATTCAATTTCCAGATAAAGTTATCTTCTTGATGCTTTAATTTTGTTCCTATGTTTTGAAGGTTTCCAAATTGGGAAAGCACAGTAAGGAAACAATTTCAGGAGGCTTTCTGAATTTGATGTGAGACAGACTAGACAGATACAGGAAAACAAACAAACAAACAAACAAACAAACAAAAAACAGGTAGGGATGGGGTGGCAGGGAAAGAATGGATGAGATCAACATGGTTGGCCAAGACAACCATTCACAATCCTTTGCTTTGTTACTATGAAATAATAACATCTTTGTCCATATCATCAACCTCGCAAATTTGCCTGCTCCTGTTATGCATCTGATATGACAACACATCAAAAAGTCTCATAAAAGAATAGCGAAGGATGGCGGTGGTGGCGGGCTGGTGATCCTTATTCTTTGAAAGGCATGACTCAGTCCTGGAATTCCTTGTTGTCCCTGAACACACATACACTTTAATTCCTCAGTAATCTTCTTTGCCATTGCAGTTTGCCCATAAAGACAAGCTACCTAAAATGGTGGAAATGTGACTCTAGAAAAACCCATACTTGCTCTTGAGAATGTGTTTTTGAGGTACAATAGAAAGACAGGGAAAATAAGGAGACGTGGAAAGGGAAAAGAGACCTTTAGCTTTGATTCTGGTTGAAGTTTTTTACTAGTTGAGAATCAAGAATTAAAGCAGCCTGGCATGGTGGCACTCACCTTAAACCCCAGCATTTGGGAAGCAGAGGCAGGGGGATCTCTTGAGTTTGAGGTCAGTCTAAGCTGCAGAGCAATTCTAGGATAGCAAGGGCTATACAGAGAAACCTTGTCTTAAAAATAATAACAACATGGGTCTAAAGCACAATTAATCCTTGCTGCGAAGAAGATTGTTGTGACAATTTGAAAGAAAAGCTCTCCAAAGGGAGTGGCACTATTAGGAGGTGTGGTACTATTAGAGTGGGAATGTCTTTGTTGGAGGAAGTGTGTCACTGTGGGGTTGGGTTTTGAGGTCTATCTCTCTCTCTCTCTCTCTCTCTCTCTCTCTCTCTCTCTCTCTCTCTCTCTCTTTTTTTTTTTTGCTCAAGCTTTGCTCAGTGTGACACTGAGACCACTTCTTGTTGCCTGTAAGGTATAGGACTCTCAGCAACATGTCTGCCTGCATGCTGCCATGTCCCACCAAGATGGTAATGGACTGAACCTCTGAATTGTAAGTGTGTGACCTCAATTAAATGTTTTCCTTTGCAAAAGGTGCTGTGATCACCGTGTCTCTTCACAGTATTAGAAACCCTAAGACAGTTGCCTATATAGAGACAAAAATTCCTTTTATATATAGATATATCAAATAAGAATGTTAAAACAGCAATGAACTGTTCCTAATGTCAGAGCATATGTGACCTTCAAATATGGCCTAGCCCTTTCCCAGAGATTTTTCTCGAATCTAACAAACAAGACTATTAATTTTGTTTGCAGTGAACACATTCCAACTTTCTGTGCAACACTGGTGATTTTGAGTTTTCCTTTACCAGTTGTAATCCCATTTAGTACATTTACAGAGTCACATTATGAGCTCATTAATTATAGCTGTAAGTAGCTATAGCATGAAGCTGTGTCTCTGGCCTATATTGACATTGCTGCCTTTACTCTGCGTGGTTTGAATGAAAATGGTCCCCATAGGTATGTTCCAACTGCAGCAAGTAGTGAACTTGGCAGCTTTTTGTCACATTGCTAGGGCTTTATAGTCAAGGATATAAGAAATTGGTTATGGAATTTCCCTCTGAGACTAAGAAAATCTGTTGAGGCTAGGCATATGTCATGCATGTCCCTAAATGGAGGCCTTAATGTGAAGCTGTAAAGGTAAAGTCTGGATTGCCTTGGAGACCCAAGATGATGGCAATGCCATAGTCATGGGATACCTGCCTAGGAGAGCTGCTAACATGGAGTGAAACTCCTTAATGTGTGTCTGTCAACAAAGCTGAAAGGGGTCGGAGATCTGAAGAGCATTTTGACATCAGACATGGAGATGCAGAATTTGGAGTTTGCACAGCTGCTTTTTGGTCTTGCTTTGGCCCAGTATTTCCTCACTATGTTCCCTTTTGGAATGGTAATGTATATCCTGTGCCATTATATGTTGGAAGTATGTGATCTTCTTTTTGATTTTGATTTTACAAGGGATTACAGATAAGAGACTGCCATGATTCTCAGGTGAGACTTTGAACTTTTAAACAGGGTTGAGAATGTTATAGCCCCTGGGACTTTTGAAACTGGACTGAATGCATTTTTGCATTATGATATGGCTACAAGCCTGTAGGGGACAGGGAGAGGAATGTGATGGTTTGAATGAAAATGGCCTCCACAGACTCATAGGAGTGGCACTATTAGAGACATGGCTTTGTTGGAGGGAGTGTATCACTAGGGAAGGGCTTTGAGGTTTCAAATGTTCAAACCAGGCCTAGTGTTTCTCTTCATTCTGCATCCAGATGTAGAACTATTGGTTCCTTCTTAAGCACTGTCTGCCTGTATGCAACCTGCTTCTCAATGTGATGGCAATGGACTAAACCTCTGAACTGTATGCCAGCCCCAATTAAACATTTTCCAGCACTTGGGAGGCAGAGGCAGGCCAGTCTCTGAGTTTGAGACCAGCCTGGTCTACAAAGCAAGTTCCAGGACAGACTCCAAAGGTACACAGAGGAAACCTTGTCCTGAAAAATAACAACAACAACAACAACAACAACAACAACACCCAAAACAAAACAAAACAAAAACAAAGCAAAACAAAGAAAAGAGTTGCTGAGGCCACAGTATCTCCTCACAGCAATAGGAAACTTACTAAAGCACTCTAATCAAACTCTTGCCCCCGTTCTCTACTTTGTCTTGTGTTTAATTTTTCCTCTGACAGTGATAAGACCCTGGAAACACTAGATATGGCTCTGGTTGGTCTCTTAGTCTTTGATACTTCTCTACCATGCATTGCCAACAGCAGATTTAAAGGGCCTCCTCGAATTTGGAGTTCTCTGAATGGCAGCAGCCTGTGGGCGCCTGTTCTACTCTAATGAAAAACCAGGCTTACTTATGGTGGGTGTTCTAGTTTAATTTTGCTGCTGCAACAAAAACACCCTGACAACTCAGAGGAGAAAAGGATTTATTTCAGTTTACAAGTTACAGTTTGTGATTGAGGGAAGTTAGGGCAGGAACTTGAAGCAGAAACCATGGAGGACTGCTGTTGCTAGCTCATTCCCAGTTCCATCCTTAGTTACCTTTCTTTTGTTTTAGATTTTAATTTTATTTTATATGTATAAGTGTTTTGTCTTATATGTGTGGCTGTGTACAATGTGGATTGCAGGAATCAGAAGAAGGTGTCAGGTCCTTTAGAACTGGAGTTACGAATGGTTGTGAGGTACTATACTATGTAGGTGGTGGGATTTGAACTTGGATCCTCTGCAAGAACAAATGCTCTCAACTGCTGGATAATCTTTCTAGACTTTTGCTAGATTTCTTTTATAGCTGAGGACCACCTGTCCAGGGAGTGGTGCCACCCAGAGTGGACTGGGCCCTCCTATATCTATTATGACAACCAAGATAATCCCCAACAGTTGGGAATGATGACACACACTAATTCCAGCCCTCAAGAGGCAGAGGCAGAAGCAGGCAGATTTCTAGAAGTTTGAGTCCAGCATGGTCTACATAGAAAGTTCCAGGCCAGCCAGAACTACACAGAAGCACACACACTCTCTTTTTTTCCTCTCAAGAACAAAAACCAAAACCAAAGATAGTCCCCTACAGGCATGCCCACAACTTATCTGATCTAGGTAATCCCTTAGTTGAGGCACTCTTCTCTGTTGACTTTAGTCTTTGTCACATTGATAGTTAAAGCTAACTAGAACAAACGGTATTGGGGATGGGTCTCACAAAGTAAAGGGTGAGAAGGCATTGTACTAGGGTTATAACTCTAGTTCCAAAGGATCTGGGACACCTTCTTCTGACTTCCATGGCCAGTGGACACTCAAATGGTACAAAGACACACCTGTAGAAAACCACTTATACATGAAGTCTAAAATAAAAATTGAAAATTAAAGAACAGAAATATGTTGTCAGACTTTTTCAGTGGGACAATTGGCTCCCCAATAATGATATGGAGATTTATTATTAATTATACAAGCTCAGCTGATAGCGTAGGCTTGTTTCTAATTAGTTCCTGTACCTTAAATTAACCCATACCTATTAATCTATGTTCTTTTATATGGTTCAGTGACTGTCACTTTGTTAGAAAAGGTAACTATCATGTTTTCTCTGTGTCTTCTGTTGTCTTCAGGTGTCTCCACCCATTTCCTTCCCAGCATTCTCTGTGCCTTGAAATTCTGCCTAGCTATTGGCCATTCAACTTTTCACTAATCCAGTCACTGACACATCTTCACAGTGTATAAAAAGATTATCACATAACAGAAATAGGTGTACCAGAGGTCTATTTAAGAAGGCAGTGAGTATTGAAAATGTGCTAATAAATAAATGAATTTCATGTTCCAACATGTGTCAGAGACATACTGTGCAGAAAGGTTTAAATATTTTAGTCATTTCATTTTTATTATTTTCATTAATCTATGTGTTAGATTACAAGAGTACCAAACCTCTTCCCTAATGCAACTTCATTTGGAGATAAGGTCTTTGAAGAAATAAGGTTAAGATGATTCATCTAGGAAGGTTCCCAATCCAGTATGACTGATGCTCTAATGAGAAGAGGAAGAGGCTCCAGGGTGCACAGGTATAGAGAAGAGATGTGTCATGATGTGGGGCTTTCAGTGAGGCAGAAACCTCAAGGGCATTCTCTTCTACCAGAACCCAAAATGCTCTGTCCTTTATTATCAAATAAAACTACTGTTCAAGCTGCAGATGACTTAAGGCATTGCTGTTCACCATTTTAATATTTTGAACATATACTTATTAACCTTGAGCTAAGCACATCCCCAAATGTGTCTATATCTTTCATTCTTAAATCTTGTCTTTAAAGGAAGCATGCTCAGGAATGGACTTTCCCACCTTGAATATGCACAGTCTCTCTAATAAAATGTCCATAGTTTTTTCCTTATTTTTTTTGTTTGCTTTGTAAAACTCCTATTAGCTCCCAGCCTGCTGCAGGAATACATCTCCACTCCTCATATCTTAGCTATGCCTATTTTGACTTTGTGCTTGCCAACATGCTAGCCCATTGTGTTGGGTTACATGGAATTAGTGAGAAGATGGCCTATATGCCTTCAAATGAAGCCACATCTGCCAGCACCTGGGTTTTAGAGTTTGGATGTACTGAACTGCAAGAAAACAATCATTCCTGTTGTTTAAAGCCACTTGGTACATGGTAGTTTACTATAACAGTGCTAGGAAACTGTGATGCTCACTCTGGATGGCATACAAACAAATTGCTTGGTGTCCAATTCAGAGCAAGGGCTATCTGCCAAAAGCAGGAAGGGCTGTAGCATTCAATGGCCTCTCTTGGTCTCCATCTGGGAACTCTGACTTTGCTAGTCAACTGGATTTCCCAGGCACTCACTTCTGACAAAGGTTTGGTTTTTGAGATTGTAACTGGGCAGTGTAGCTGGCAAACTTCCCTGTGTTTGGCATTTCCTAGACCCAGGTCAACTTTCCATGGATGATGGAAGCACTGGTAATCTTTGGCTTGTATTACTGACCTTTCAATTGACCACCTTCCTAATTAAGTATGTTCAAGAATCATATATGTAAATGTATCATTTGTAAAGACATTTAGGTGTACCTACTCTTGAGTCTCCTGTGCCCATTCCTGGCCTGTGATGCCTGTATCCCATTTCTCCCTTCAAAGCTCCATCCTGCTTTGCTCTTTCCTTTGACCTTTGCTACATTCTTCCTTCTTTTTTGTTTAATTACAGTCTCTAAAATCACAACATTTGAATTATAAGTAAATACTCTTTAAGTTACCTAGAAAGCATACAGAAAGGAGATAAATTATTTCACATCTCAGGTTGTATTTACATCATGTATTATTAAAAAGGATCATCAAGAATCAAAGGAACTGATGGATGATCCAGGAGTCATTGAGTCTGACCTCGAGTCAGGTGTGTTCACAAAGTGACACAGATACTTTCCCATGGCAGCAAAACTCACTTATACCCACTGTGGCTCTCACTAACTCCGGTTGCATTTAATATATAACAACTTCAGCGTCTGATTTTTAGGATTCACACATGGAAACTCTTCCCATTCCCTTATGTGTGCCAAGAAGACAGAATATTGTCGAAGGGGGGAGAATAATGATCTGTTACTAAAAATAACATCCCATCCAAGAAAGAATGACTCAACACAGGCCTTAGCAAATAAAGATTTGATTAACTCAAAAAACACTCGAATAAGAATAATACAACTGCAATGATATACTTGATATACTGTTCACTGTCATCAAACACCAAGATCCCAGGGGTTCTAGTAGAAATGGTAGACAGTGCTAACTGTAGGGAAAATACTCCCTCTTTTCAAACATCTATGGAAGTAAAACTTGAAAGATACAATTTATTATCTAAAACTCCTAATTTAGCTGAAAGAAATATGTCTTATAAAATAAAAATCAAACAAATATATAATTGCAGGTGTTACTACTTATAAAACAGTTAGTACCAGGCAGTTCTCTGTGCTTATATTACTAATTTTTTTCACTGACTATAAGAAGGACTATTTTCATTCTCATTTTAATGCTGAGGTGACATGGACACAAAAAAGTCAGGCAACTTGGCCAAGGTCACTCAGCTGGAGCTTAGTAGATGATGACTCAATTCTAGGTAGTGAGATACAAGTCTGTGTGCATGTAGCCACTGATTCTTTAAAAGACAAATGTTTTGGAACATTATGGGCCTCATCTAGACATTTACAACAGGAGGGGCTTCAGACTGCATTAGCCATCTTTTTGCAAGAACAGACTAAGTTCATTTACATGTCACTGTGTTGACTTGAATAAACCTTTCAGCAAACATCAGGACAGATAGTAAGGTGTGCATGTTGAGTTCCCTGAGAAACAGACATTAAGAGTTGTGTTTAAGAAGTGCCGTAGGGTGGTTGAGTCTTGCCTATTTCTTTCTCTCAAAATCAAGCCTGGATCCCCAGCTTAGTAGCTTGAAATTAACCCTGTTAGGAGAAGGAAAATTTAGAACCCTGAGACAAAGCACCCTTAAGTTGAGTGTTGCCTTCTTATCCTTCCCCAACATGTAAGATTGATTTCGTTCCTTCAAGACATCCATGAGTGACCTCCAGTAAACACTACTTCAACCTGAGCCAGTCGTTGAGCCTGATCCTTTGAGATTAAAAGAGAAAAGAGGTCTTTCTAGTGAGTGATCCAAGACACATTCACTCTTTCACTTGCAGCCTCTCGGGGATGTGAAGTGTCCTTGGACCCTCATCTGGGGAGAAGCTGAATTGGGCAGAGGAAGATCCTGAAGCAGGTTGATAAAAACACTTTGTAGGTACCCCGCAGGATACTCTGGAGCAAGCGCAGCCTTAGGACTGTCCCAAGTAGAGTGAGATGATCTGGGTTTTATACTCCTGCTCTGATTGCTATTGGCAGTGAAATACCAGTGGAAGGGGCAGCCTTCTATTCATAGCTGTCTGACTGGGAATACTATCCCACTAGGGACTGGCTACTGAAAGCTATCTGTAGACTGCAGCCTCAGCAACTGGGTACATGCCCTTCATTAAAGGGGTGTTTGCCTGGCACTTCTCAGCGTCTATTGCAAATATTAAAAAAGTCAATAAAATAGAATGCAAATGAGAAACTTAGCATAACTGTTTTAGATTGCAGAAAGGAGAAAAAGGAATGTCCAAACTGGTTTTATGTGAGTTGTAAAATATCCTCCTCCAAGCAAGGACATGGTAGTGGCTGAGTATATCTAAAATGAATGCTGATTAATCCCATGGGAGGCAGGAAGGAACACAAGAGCCTGCAGGAGCAGACTCCATCACGCCAGTGCTCAGGCTGGCTATTGATTTGTCCTGCTAACAATTTAATAAGGATAATTACTTTTTTCAGACTTAATTTTATCTCAAAAGAAAGAATTAGCCGTTGAAGTCACAGTGTTAAGGTACTCTGAGGGGAAACTTCATGATTTTTTAAAAAGATAATGCCTGTAAGAACATCATGTTCAACTGTAAAACCGCTCAAGTGTGTTCAACGCACCTAAGATTTTTTACTTTTGAGATTCACCTATAATATAGCGTACTTCAAAGAAAATTCTGAATTTGAATTCAGTGTTGAGACCATGTCCTAACTGCACAGAGATGAGTCTTGACTCAATTTAATTCATCAAGTATTTATTCATTCTGAGTATACGGTAGACAGCGTGCCAGGAACACATCTTGTTTTTAAATAATGGGGATGTAACTTCTCTTTGCTATATTATAGAAATTCTGAGTTAAAGAACAATTGGCAAGATTGAAAATGAGTCATTGCTCTGTTTTCAAAGCGTGAAAAACCACATGCACGTTCTAGAGTCTTCAGTTTGATGCTAATCATTTTTGTTTCTAGAACAGAGCATTTTGAGGCTAGTTAGGCTGTTTGGTCTCTCCTCTCTCTCTCTCTCTCTCTCTCTCTCTCTCTCTCTCTCTCTCTCTCTCTTTCTTAATTGACTCAGTGGTCTGGGGAACAGTACTTATCCTATATCTCACTGTGAAGATTGTATCCCATTCATAGAAATGTTAAAGTGAGGACTGAATAAGATCAGAATTCAACAAGGCTTGTAGTAAGCCTGCAATCATGTCTAAGCTCCATGTTATTGCTTTATTTTCATAGCTTATAAAGCTCAAATTTTCCCTTTAGAGAAGAACTTGCCTCCACAGCTTCCTCTTTCTTAACTTCTGATGCCCCAAGTAGTGTTCTGATTATGCTATATACAGTTGTAGGGATCACACAGTCTTAAGGGCCAGTTTATGTTTAAACAACCTGGGGTTGTTATAGGTATCTGATACTGGCCAAGATGGCTAAATGATGAACATGGGAGGGATGGAGTATAAATTATCATAAAGTGGCTGGCATTAGATTGTCTGCAGAATCCAAAACTTAATGGTGGTATATGACCTGTTATTTAACTATTGCTGGCAGAATGCCACTTTAGTATGCTTTTTGTATAAACTGGGCCCTGATTTCAGAGGCCAGAAAACCTCTGCCCTCATCAGCCTGCCTGTATGTGTTTGTCTATTTGTAGGCCTGTATCTCCAAGAGGCCAATGTGCCTGCTTTGTGTGTCTGTACCTACCTGTTTGCTACCTGAGTGTGATGGTGTGTGTCTGGGTATCTGGTGTTCTATGTGCTGGTTTTCTTTCGGACTGAATAAGCATGTTTTATTTGTCTGTGACTTCTCACAATCCCTTCAACCTCTAGTTTCCAGTCCTGTCCTGGCATCATCTCACACTCCCTGACTCACAGGGAAATGTAACATCTTTTTAAGTTGTTTTAAAAGAATTTTCTCTTTATGAAGCAAGTCTGAGAACTGCAGACTTATGATTACACAGAAATCACAGAAAAAGAGGCTCAGCCTAACTGCCTATACATGAGCAGAACAAGGATGACACCACAGACATGCCAGGGAAAGGGGAAGGTCAAGAGGCCTCAACCCCACACAAAGAACTGTAAGCAACTCAACTGTGCTGAGAATGGGAGAAATAGTCCCAGGGAACAGCACACCAATTGGCTGTCTAATACCAATTAGACAACCCTAAAGCCCTAAAAACATGTACATTACAGTAACATTATACAGTCTGTACAAGGTGTATTTATATACTACACACACACACACACACACACACACACACACACCAAATGAGAAAAAAGGAGGCCATGCAATTGAAAGAGAAGGTTTGGAGGGATGAAAGAGAAGAGGGAAATGATATTATAATCTCAAAATACAAAAGCATAAACAAAGAACCCAAAAGTAAATAAGCAAAATCTCCCAATCCTTGCATGGGTCTTCAAGAAAATGTCCCTCCTTGAAGAACTGGTATCAGCTGATAGGGATTCCTGTGTCGGGTGGGAGGGGAGTCAGGGAATCAGGGGCAGATGTTTGCCCACTTCCTATCCATAAACACTTATTAGGGCAGCTTAACCAACAAAAACATACATGCTGTTCACTATTTTCAGCAAATAAAAATTTCTCAACCTCATCACATTTACAGTTTTGTTTGGCTGATCAGGTAAATATTATTCTGGAGATTTATAGTAGACTACTGTGAGTTCTTGGATCAAATTTGGTCCTGTATCATTGATTTCTGTAACAAGAACTTGGGCAAAGGGTTACACGTAATAAGAAGTTTGGACAAATAGTCAAAAATGGTCACAGTGAAATTTTTTGGGAGAGTGAACCCAGGCCTTTGAGTGTGCTATGGACCTGTACTCCCATTGAGCTGCACCACTCCTTACAGTAAAATTTAATGGGCATAAATCTTACATTCAATCTTTTTTACATTTTATTCTGTAGTGTATGTGTCCCTCTGTGCCCATGTATGCTAAAGTGGATGTGTGGAGATCCTACTTGTAGGATTCTGATCTCTTCTTTTACAATGTGGGTTCCAGGGATTGAACTCAGGTGGTCAGTGCCTTTACCAATGGAACTATCTCATTGACACAACACAACTTAAATTCAACAACTTTATGGAGCCTAGCTTGCTGGAAGAACACTCCTTAGAAGGCTTTGTAATTGATTTCCAGCATTGAAGACCAATGAGCCATGGATATTTAAGCAGTAGGTGATACATGGCTTGATGGTCAATTTATGTGTCATTTTGCCTTAGTTATAGTCTTCAGCTATTCAAACAGTAACCTGGATGTTATTGTGAAGGTATTTTGTAGATGTACTAAAACCCATAATCAAAAGAATTATCCTAAATAGTCTGGCTTGACATGATTCAACACATTTGAGCACATTAAGAGAGAGAGACTAAGGCTTTCCTAATGAAAAACAAAAAAAATGGGCTGGAGATATAGTTCAATGATTAAGAGTGTGGACCTCTCTTAAACTCTACTCCAATTTAGTTTCCAGGACCCATACTATAACTGTAACTCTAGCTCCAGGATATCCAATGTCCCCAACATCTGTGGACACCTACACTCAGATACATAATTTAAAAATATTTATAAGGGAAGAAAAGCAAAAAAGAAAAAAAACCCATCAAAACAATAACCCCAAACAAACAAAAAAAATGAAAAACAAAAAGAGCCATTGGACTGGGCTAGGGATGTCAGCCCTGAAGCCTGTGGACTACATGTGCCCCAGGACAGCTATGCATGCAACACAACATGTTTGTAGATGATGACATCATATTACAATATCAAAAGGTTAAGCAGTCTTGCTAGACCATAGCTTTAGTTTATGGCTAAGGGCTTGATCCTGTGTTTTCCTGACAGACTCCTCTATAGATATTGAGCTTGCCTAGCTAACCCCCATAGTCATGTGAAGTAACTTCTTATAATAAATACTTTGATACATGTCTGTATCTCCTACTGGTATTTTTCCTGGTTGATTCCTAACAATGTATTGCTTAGTTCTTTCTAATATATGACTTAGTCTTTTCCTATTTCCCTTTCATCTTTTCTCTGTTCATCATTTCCTTTTTTCTCTTCTTCTCTTGATACAGAATTTCTATATTTAGCCCAGGTTGACCTTAAGCTCCTTATTTCCCTGCCACAGCCTCCCAAGGTCTTGGATGACAAGTGTGGACCACCACAGCTAGCTTGGCTTAAGTGAGGAAAGCTTTCAATTTGCCACAAATATCTAAGGTCTTATCACTGTGCTCCTGTGTCAGAAACAGCAATAGTATATTCTGCAGAATGCATGATATCACAGTTAATCAATCCAACTCCACCCACCACAAATTGACACTGACTAGCAGGAGCTGTGAGGGGACTAAGATCATTGTGGAATTTGTGTAAGTTAGGAACTTTATAAGAAAGGGGTGTATTAAAGAATAGTAAGGGCCTTGTATGACCTGGTGGCTTATCTCATGTACTTAGATAAGAGCTCATGCCATCTTAGAGGAGTACCAAAAAAGATGTGAGACTGGATGACTTCTGGCATTCCCTCTTTAAGACTGTAATTTCACTCTTATTAGAAGATATCTCACTGAAAGCCTTCATCCTTCTAGTTCATGATTGTAATTTGCCTGCCTGAAAAGCCAATGTGCTAGATGCTCCAATTTTCCTTCTTGTGAACTCCTTTCTATAGTTTCTGGATAGGTTAGATACAAAGGCAACCATAGGAAATATAAAGAGTAGGCAGAGAGTGAGATGCGGGTGTTTACTCCTTGGCTTGCTCATGTGTGACTCTAGAGCCTGTATTTTCTCTTGATGTAGGGACATAGTTCTGTCATGGATGTTTCTCCACAACCTCTTGCTTGCTTTCTCAATTCCAAAAGACACTTCTTCCCTGAGGTCCTTTGGAACCTTGTGATGATGGTGTTATTCCCACTACTAGTCTGGTGGAGCTATGTGGTTGCACTTCATCCAGTTTAAACCCACAGAAAAAAGGCCTGTTTTAAACTTCTCTCAAATGACTCCATTGGAAGGTGCCCTTTGTTTTTTCCGAAGCAAGTGTAGTAATTATTTTCAGGTTCTCTGTAGAACCATGTCCTAGCTAAGCAGCAAACTAGCCTTTTGTAGGTAAATATGAGGTGAAATATTTTTTGGCATACTAAGATTTTGAAATTTTAAATGTCTTTGTTTAAGCAGGACATTCAGAAGGAGCTGAGTCTGGGTCAATAAGAAGCCTTCTGGTCTCTAAATGGACAGCTCCCTCCAAAATCTCACTATTTTCAGTTTCTAAAACTTGCTATTATTAGCACTGATTGCGTCTCTGTATTCACTTCTAGTAGAAGGACACATTTCTAATTTCTGTAAGTCTTGATTAAGGGTTAGTGTGGCTAATAAAATGTGTACTTGGCAGTACTTTGAACAGGCACCAGTGAGGAATGTATGTACACATCCTGGAGGTTCAGAGGACAATACATTTCTTTGAAGTGATGCTTGGCTATTCAAAATGTGAATTTTTAAGTCTACTGCATACACAGTGGCTGCTTTTGGTAGAGTGAAAGTATTTTTCATTAGTTTTTCTCCTTTAAAACTTTCAAGTGAAATTGGTGCTTAGAAAATTGCAACATGTTTCACAAATAGTTCTGCATCTCCCCCAAAGTCATCTGAAATGCATGTAATGAAAAATTTTTGGAGTTTTTTGAGGCACAGGCTGGCCTCAAACTTGTAACTCTCCTGCTAAGCCCTGGGGCTACATTATAGCAAGTGCCTTTGCACCCGGCAAACGTTCTTGCCATTGTCAGCTGTCTTTCATGAGAGGCATAACGCTTAGTGGCTAAGAACTAGAGAACTCCATGACTCAATCATTCAGGTTCAAATTCACTTTCTCTACTCAACAGCTTTTCGATGTTCAGTTGTGATGGCTAAAATCCAGCGTTAACTTGACAGAATCTAGCATCACCTGGCCTTTGGGCATGCCCAAGAGAGATTATTTAGACTAGGTTAGTTGAGCAGGGAACAGCCAGCCTGAACATGGGCAGTTCTATTTCTTGGCTTGGGTTCTGGGCTCCATAAAAGGAAGCAGCCCGCTGAGCACATGCATCATTGTACTCTGCTTCCTGAGTGTGGATGCAGCCCTACAAGCTGCCTCAAGCTCCCTCTGCCTTAATTTCCCCACCACCATGGATTGCACCCTTGAACTGTTAGCTGAAACAGACTCCTTCTTTCTTAAATTGGGTTTGCCATGGTATTGTACCACACAACTAAGATATCCCTTGTATGCTTAAAAGCAGTCACAGGGGGCGGGGCTGGTGTTGGGGATGGGGAGATGACTCGATGAATAAAGCTCATGCTGCACAAGTATGAGGACAGACGTTTGGATCCCCAGAACCCATGTGGCCAGGGCATAGGTGGAGCAGCAGCCCACCTATAAATACGGTGCACTGTAGACAGAGACAGGAGATCTACCAGGGCAAACTGGCTAGCCAGACTAGTCATAGAGGTGTGTGTACACCATGTATGTATGTCACATGTACACATATTAAAAAAAAATCCAGGAGTTCCTTTGTCTGTGCCAGTTTTATTGTTATTATAACTATAGAATTTGACAGAACAGTATATAAACTGATGGACTACAATTACAAAAAGAATATATAAATGGAAAGTGATTTAAATGCTATGGGAAAATTTGACAATGAAGTGTCATTAAAAACTGCCCATTTGTTTTTATTTAAGCGGGCTTAGTTATAAATGGTTAATGACCACAAGCAATTGTTTTGAAGGTAAAAACAGAATTATGGTATAGATATGAATGCTTTGTTTTGGAATGGATTTTCATTTTTTGATACAATTTAAGTTCAATTTTGTGATATGTGTATTTCTCCTCTTGTTTAGGTATTGTCTTTATATAGCTTATTGAAAAATGTAATGTATAATTTAGTACAGATTATAGAGAGTTATCTATGATAGTCAAAACTTGGAGTTAAGTTAGTTAGGATTTCTAGCTATGCAGAGATGTATTTGAGATGGGTATGCATTCTTCAAACCTTTCAAAGACCTACGGAATATGGCATTTAAAATAGTTTAGGGTTTTCTTGACAGTGAGACTTAGCTGCTCCTGGCAACACCACCTGCATCAGAAAGGAATATGGACATAGAAGAAAAATGTGATGAAGTTTGCTTCTAATATGGCAAGACTAGCCATTGGGACAAGATACTGCTCTTGTCTAGACTGTTTGACTTTATGCTGTATAAACTGGACGTGAAGGACCCACAGAAAAATGACTGCTGAAACAAGATGGATTGCTACAGGATTCCTGCTTCATGGAAGAGGCTGCACGACATTCTACAGGACACAGAGAAAAATGACTGACAAACTGCCAATACAGATGGACAGTTTTCTGCTTTGCTGAGGAGTCTGCCAGACACACTAAGGCCTTTGGGCTGAAACAAGATGGACATTGCTACAGGATTCCTGCTTCATGGAAGAGGCTGCCCGACATTCTACAGGACACAGAGAAAGATGACTGACAAACTGCCAATACAGATGGACAGTTTTCTGCTTTGCTGAGGAGTCTGCCAGACACACTAAGGCCTTTGGGCTGAAACAAGATGGACATTGCTACAGGATTCCTGCTTCATGGATGAGGCTGCCCGACATTCTACAGGACACAGAGAAAAATGACTGACAAACTGCCAATACAGATGGACAGTTTTCTGCTTTGCTGAGGAGTCTGCCAGACACACTAAGGCCTTTGGGCTGAAACAAGATGGACATTGCTACAGGATTCCTGCTTCATGGAAGAGGCTGCCTGACATTCTACAGGGCACAGAGAAAAATGACTGACAAACTGCCAATACAGATGGACAGTTTTCTGCTTTGCTGAGGAGTCTGCCAGACACACTAAGGCCTTTGGGCTGAAGATGGAACCTTACAGAAGAACTTCAGGTGACTGACCAGTCGAGTTGTCTCTGTCATTTCTAGAGTTTATATATTGTCCTTCTGTGGTCTTTGAAGGAGTTGAAGACAGATAGTTTTGGTTATAGTTTTCCTTAGTTAGGATTAAAGATAAGTTACATATAAGATTTCAGACTCACAAAGATAGGATAGATAATGAAATATTTTCTTAAATCTTACTAAATGTTAATGAACAAAATATTGTTAACTGTGATTCTTATTTGATAACTGTTGTGTGGTATATTTTGCTATGTTAAGGTTAAAACCCTTCTTTTATTTTAGACAGAAAAGAGGAGATGATGGGAGACATTATTCTGTTAATCTGTTTCTCATACTGGTTAATTAATAAAGCCCTGTTGGCCAATGGGAAAGCAAGATAGGTGGGTCTAGGAAACTAGGAGGAAAGAGGAAGTAGTAAGGAGGAGTCAACATGGAGAGCCCAGAGAGGTAGAATGCCAGCCAGCCGCTCTGGCCAGTAAGATGAGCCACTTGGAAATACGTAGAATAGTAGAAATGGGTTAATAACTAAGACAGAGCTAGCTCTTAAGAAATGATAGTATCTGGCCAACAGGATTGTATATAAAAAAAAAAAACAAAAACAAAAACAAAAAATCCTGCCCATTTAAGTATAACGAGGCAGCTTAAGAGAATCAGGGGGTGGGGCACTGCAGATACCTGGAAGAATTCTGAGTAAGATTATAGTGATGGTAAATATTGTCTCCTCGACAGGACTGAGAGTAACACTGGAGAGAAGACTTTAAAGGAAAAGTGTTTGTTTGCTTGTCTGCTTTCAGCTTCTGACTGGCTACTTTATGCTCTTTGTGAGTTCATCTACACTTTCGCACCCTCCTCTGCCACCCTCCTTCCTCAACATCACAACCCTGCTTATTCAGCCTTTGTTCTAGTTAAAGTCACTATTGCTGTAATGAAACACCATGACCTTTGCAAGCTGGGGGGGAAAGGGTTTATTTGGATTATGATTCCATATCACAATTCATCATCAAAGGAAGTCAGGAAGGAACTCAATCACGGCAGGAACCTGCAGGCAGGAGCTGATGCAAAGGCTGTGAAGAGGTGCTGCTTACTGCCTTGCTACCAATGGCTGGCTCAGCCTGCTAACACCAGCCACGGAATGGCACCACCTACAATAGGTTGGGCCCTCCTTGATCAATCACTAATTAATAAAATACCTTACAAGTGTGCCTACAGCATGATTTTATGGAGACATTTTCTTGAGTTTCCTCCCTCTCAGATTACATTAGCTTGTGTCACATTGACATAAAACTATCTGGCACAGCCTTTGAATGTAGACTGAAGACAAAAGGTTCTCTACTAATCCTCCAAGTCATCAGTACTATTAGGACTGCTGATGCATCTACCCTCATGGATTGAGCCACAATCTCAATCTTCCTGGTCTCTCCAGGGTGAAGGCAGCCACTGTTGGACATCCATAACAACAGTGTGAGCAAATTTAATAAATCTACTTTTAATATGTATTCCTTCTATTAGTTCTGTTCCCTAGATTTTGTCTAATACAGTTGCTCAGCAGTTCACTATTATACAAGAAAGCTCCTGATGGGGCCCATGTGTAGTAAGATGAATATAGTTTATATTAGGAAGGCCAATCTAGGCTAAGTGAAAGACCATATTTCTCTACAAAAAAAAAACTGACAGAAAAATATTACAATGTGTACAACTTACATTTTAAATAAACTTAGACATATGCACATTTTATAGTATCACTGAAAACTGATATTCTTAACTTCATCCTCAACATTAGCTTTCAAGCATCTATTTAAATAACATGCTAATAAGCTAGAAATTCATATACATCTATTATACAAGAGCATGCGCTGGGCTTAAGTAAAACATTGGAAAATTTTAAACTTCATGCTTGAGTGTCAACATGAAAATGTGTGTGTAGGGGGTGTAATTTTGGGAAGATACTGATTGCAGAGGGAGCAAAAGAGGCATGATAGAGGGGACTGTGGGATGAATGTGATCAAACTTCCTCACACACACATTCTTTGACATTGTCAAAGAATAAATATTTAGAAATGATGGAGCAGCACTTAAATTCTCTGTGGAGATCACATTTTTCTAGACTCTCCTTTTGTATGAAGAAATCTAACTATAGAGACGTAGATTACCGGCATAGCACAAAAAGGGGTGTTTCCCTTAGCATGAGAGGGTTTCTCTTAGCAGAGAAGGTGACAAGGACCTGTATAATTTTGGAGATCTTCTCCCCTGAGATATAATTATCAACTTTGCTTGTTATCATTATTCTGATTTCTGAGTTAAGATCCTAGAGCAGAAACTGACAGAACATAACACTGCTGTGCATATATAAATATTTATAACCATAGCCTATGTTTTCTCAGAAGCAGCCCTAAGATGTGATCTTTAGTTAGTCATTTCAGATTGACGCATGGAAGAATGCTCTACTTACAATAGTTTTGATTTCTCTTCAGGAGATCCTTATTTTGAATTCCTTTCATTTTTAATTTATGTTGATTCTTCTTTTTTTCTAAGGGATTTTCTCTTTTATTGGTTATTTTACTTGATTTTTCTTGTCCCGGTAGATGCGATAAAAACTGCTTGACTTTGTTCACTGATACCTACAAAGAAAAGGATTTGAGTTTACTTCACTCCTGTGCGACTTTTTAAATGGAACAAGAAAGTTGGAATTTTCCCCATTTCTGAAACAAATACAAGTTTAGTGCAATTACTCCAATTCTTGCTCTTTTTTAACATCAAAATGACATGTGGCATGCTGCATTTAAAGAATCCATGTTGTATGAGATAAACCCTTTCTATTTTATTATCTGAACCATGGAGTCAAACACTAAAAGCTAAATGTTATAAATAAAATAGAAGGAGAATGTAACCAATCTACTCTTCCCCTGGTTACGTTGTCATGGCGATATCAATTATGTGAGCTAAAATAAAGGGAGATGATCCTGCTTCACATTTGTTACAACAAATATGGAATGAAATGCTACAACTTTTAAAAATGTAAAAAGAAATCCTTCCCCATGTTTTTTCCAGAAATTATCTAATTAACCTACTTGAACTAAGGTTACAAGTTTTTCTGTGTATGTATGTCCAGCTTATTTAGAATTATATAAAATAGTAAAGATTAAAAAAAGAATTTGAAAGGTTTATGAAGGAAAATTACATACACACTTTTTCAGGATAAATTATATGAGATTCTTTCAATTAGTACTTCTGTAAAGGGTCAAGTTTTTTGATGTTTTTTTCCCTCTGTTACCAAAGAAATTTACACTCCTGCTTTCTGAAATGCTTAATCCCAGGGTAAACTGCCAGGCCAAAAAAAAAAAAAAAAGTTTTTTAAAAAGACAGCTTTTCTGGGTTGGGGATGTGGCTCAGGTAGGTGGTAGAATGCTTGTCTTGTATGCTCAGAGACCTAGATTTGAGCCCTAGATCCACATTTAATGAGGCATAATGGTGAATGCCTTTAAACCCACTAGGAGAATATGAAGTCCAAGGTCATCTCCCTTTACATAGTGAGTTTGAGGCCAGGCTAGTTTACGTGAGACCTTGTCCCCAAACAGAACCAAAACCTCAGTTGTATTGACATGCAATCAACTTACTATAACTTAACCATTTAACATGTTTAATTCATTTTTTAAAATATTCACAAAACATGTACAATAGTCAATTTTAGAACAGTTTATCACCTCAAGGGGGAAACCACAAATTCTTCAGCTGTCATCATCTTATTTTCAAATCTGCCCTACTATTAACCCTAACTACTAGTCTACTTTCTGTCGTTATAGTCTCCCTATATTGACTCTGCATATGCTCATTATCACATAGTGTTTCTTTCTTTCTTTCTTCTGTGACTATTTCTCATAAGATGATTATTTTCAAAGCTAATCTTCAATGTAGTTTATATCAGCATTTCATTCCTTTGTATGGTCCAATAATAAATCACATACAGGCACATTAAATTCCCTATTGCTGTGATAAAATACTCCCGACTTAAGGAAGCAATTTAAGGAAGAAAGGATTGGGAAGGTTTATTTTGTCGTATAGTTGCAGGGTGTAGTTCATCATGGCAAGAAAGTCATGGTGGCAGGGCATTGGGAAGATGACTGGTCCTTAGTCCAGACAGCTGCATCCCTTTAGTAATTTCAGAACCCACAAAAGATATCTACCTATCTGCCTGTCTATCTATCTATCTATCTATCTATCTATCTATCTATCTATCTATCTATCTCTATTGTAAAGACAGCAAAGGTTGATTCTCCTTTAAGAAACTCATACCCATAAGTAGCTCCAGGTTGCATATTTCCCCCCTGATGTCTTTCTATTAACTCCTGTGCATAAATCTATGTTTAAAAATTTCCTAATAAATTGCAACTCTGCTTCATTCTGCTCATCGTAAAATTCCTTTTCATGGTGAGTTAAGGAACTGGCAGAACTGGCTTTACCTGAGTGGAACTCTCTAAATAGAAGTCTTCAGGATGTTGCAAGGGACTGTTTGCCTTGTCTGAAACACTGCCACTGACAGGCAATATACCGTACTACTAAAAGAATGGCTTTTAAATATCAATGCAAAAACAATTGGTGTCAGGCAGTGGTGGCTCACTCCTTTAATCCCAGAACTGGCAGGGGGTGGGGGGCAAGGAAGGTGGATCCCTGACTCCGAGTTTGAGGTCAGTTCTGCTCTACAGAACTATAGCTATACAGAAAAAATAGCTATACAGAAAAAACCCTGTCTTGAAAAAAAAAAAAAAAAAAAAAAAAAGAGTAGCTATCATCTAGTTGAGGAGGTAGTGACCTTTAGTGACCTTGACTAGTATCTGTTAATGTCTGTGATGGCCTGATGTCTCCACCTACTTTCTCTACAGTGGCTTCCCTTCTCCTTCCCTCAAAGCAAGTAGAATTTGGAGATATTAGAAAGCCTTTCTGTGATTTTCAAAGACATCAAAAGTTGGAGACACAACTGTGACTAAAAAGTCTCTTCCTCCAGTTGAGAAGATAGAACAAAGTTTTAAAGTTAGTGTTATTGGATCTAGGGTGCCTAGGGACACATTTTCTGTGAGTTGACCCCTGTGGGAAGAGAGGGAGCTACTTGGACAAATACCTCACGAAGGAGAGTTCCAGAAATGATATAGCAAACACTGTGCAAGGAAGACAGTGCAGCTGAAGCGGAGTGAGTGATGGTCGAAGGGTGTGGTGAGCAATTAGTCAGAGAGGCAGCTCTGAAGTCAGGACCAGGGTTGAGGATGGTGTTCCGTGTGAACGGGAAACCAGGGGGAGTTGTGAGCCAAGTAGTGATCATCACTGATTGATTTTAATTTCCAAGAACCATTGGCTGCTGTGGGGAGGATATTATGTTTTGGAGGAAGACAGGGATAAAGAGAAGGGCAGCTGGGATAAACCAGGTGGGAACTGAAGATAACGATGCGATGTAAGTACACCACACAGAGGGAAGTGATGGAGGCAGGTGTCTGGGCAGGCGGAAGTGTGTGCACGTAGGATTTTCAGTTGAAGGACTTGTGATGTGTACTTTATCTTGTAAACAGGAAGACTGAAGGAAGTTTTTGCAAGTCTGTTTTTTTAAACTGCCAAGGAGTGTTTTAATCAAAGATGGAAGCTGTGTTGAAGAGTTTCATTTCTCCTCACCTTTCCCACTCCCTCTTCACTCCTAAAGCCCTGCCTGGAACCCGGGGTTTCAGTTTGGGTCTACTGGAACTGAACAAGTAGTTCTTAGAAAGACTATAACTGTCGGTATGTGCTCCTTAGCCTTATTCAAGCTGGATAGCTGAAGATAGTTTCTCCCACCCTATAGCTAGAAAGTCTCTAACCATTATGCCACCAACCCATCCTATAGCAATCCATAAACATTGTGCTTCCTCCATGGAATTTGACTAACCTTGCTTAAAAGGAACTTGGAAGCTTCTCCCGGGGTTGACATTTGCTCATTTGCTGAATGGTTGACCCCTTGCATGCATGGAAAAATAAATGCTCTTCTTGATTGTGTGACTGGTGGTCTTTCTGTGGGACTTCTTGAGGACCCTAACACTGGATAGCACTAATTTACTGCTCTTATCTCTAAAGCAACATTGTTTTGTATCATACAGTTCACATTTTATTTACTCAGTTCATTATACACATTTTGTAAACATCTTAGTGTATTTCTTATTTAAAGTACATTATCTTGAGTAGAGGAGAGCCATGGGTTTATATATTTCACAGTAATCCCTCATCCATTAAAGCACAGGCCTATGTAGTAGGGCATCCTTTCACATGAGAGAGTGAAATACTGATAGAGTCTGAGGAAAAAGTTTGAATTTTTCTTGTTCTACATTCAGTCCTAATCTGTAGCTAAATTATAGTTTGTTTGTTGTTGTTTTGTGCCTAAGGATGCTTCCAAAGCAGAACCCAGTCTTAAATAATGGGATAAAGGCAAACAGAATATATAGAAGCAGCCCTAGTATTTTGAAAAGAACTTCTATTTCAAGAGTCTGGCCATGAGAATTGATATTTTTACATGTTTTGTCTGGATGATAATTGACTTTACTCTGAAAAGCACACAAAAGTTTACTTACTAATTCCCCATCTATTTGACCTCACCTCGAGGTTAAGGGACTATAGATTTTTCACATAGGTGTTATATATAATATTTTATGTTCAATATTTAATCTCAGTTTACCCACTCTGTAAAATGGGATAGTAACACTGTCCATTTCAATAGGTGTTGTGAGGAGCAAATAAGTTGATGCCTTAGAAGAGCTTTGTATGTGACAAATAGTCAACTATTGACTATTATCAATATTTTATAGACTATATATTTCTGTTTAAACAAAAGTTTCTATGTTTCTAAACTGCCAGAATGCAGGTCCTATAGCTGTTTAACTTGGTCTGTCTATCAGTGAACTATGTCTTGAGTCAGAGAAATCAGTGCATGTTATCTGATAAAAAACAAAACAAAATAAAAAATGACAACAAGAACAAAAAGTCCCCCCCCACACACACACAACAGAGCAGGGCATGGTGGCACCTTCAATCCTAGTACTTGGGGGACTGAAGCAGACAGATATCTGTGAGTTCAAGGCCAGCCTGGTGTAGACCAGGAGGATCTATGTATTGTGGGTTCCAGTCCAGTCTGATCTACATAGAGGGAGCCTATCTCAAAAGACTACAACCAACCAAACAATCAAAAAGCAAAACCAAAACAAAAAAACAAACAAAAATCAACCTCCCACACACAAATTTCTTAATATTTTAAGTAGAATACCTGAAATTATTTTTGGTAGTAATTGCACTAATTTTAGCCAATAACATTGAACAGTAGTTTTAGCATTTCCCAGGCTGCTATTGCTGTCTGGGCTGTGTTTATTTGATGCTGAAAATGTCATGTTAGTCCTCAAATCCCACATTTATTTTTTATAGAATTGCATGAAGAAAAACCATGACAAATGACCAAATGGTTGTAGTAGCTTCCTTGTATAGCTTTTGGGAATCAATGAATATGAAACAATCAAGTAATGCAGTACCCTTTAGCAATGATTTCTCTGTTCACATTTGTTGTTCTTTAAGAATTAAAGAGACGGTGGCAAGGAGGGGTGAGATACTTGCTGTTCTTTAGGAATTTCCATTAGCTTGTGAAAAGACAAAAAATAGCAATAACTGGCAAAAAAAATGGTCAACTTAGTTCAGAGATCAATGCATGCTATGAAGGGAATAAAACAAGACACAACGGCAAGAGGGAATGGTCACAACTAGATTAGACAGGGTGCTTTGCTATAGAGGTGTCTTTGTAGCCAGTAAGTTAATGACAAAAAGTAGTAGTGAATAGACAGAGAGGCAGAGCTTCCCCAGCACAAGGAAAAGCAAATGACAGTATCCCATGTAGGACTAATCAGTTATGTCTTAGGAACGGGAATAAGGCTCTGAATGTGTGTGAGCTAAGAAGAGCATTACAGAGCACAGTCATATAGGGAAGTAGGGAGTTCTATACAGGGAGAATAGGAAGCCAGGGTTTCATTCATGCAGGCAGTTATCACTGCAGAGTTAACAGTGAGACACTCTGATTTACACTTTACAAAGACCATTCTGACTGGTGGGAACAACATTTCAGAGCATCAAGAGAGGGAGCAGGGAGAATAGTATGGAAACTGTAACAGGCCACTGGGTGAAGAATGGTGTGACACAGAGGACTGCAGAAGCCATGGAGAGAAACTACGTGGGCAGACAAAGGATGCTTCAGAAGTTGTGCAGACAGGAACCAGGGAGGGACTGGACTGAGGCATAGGAGAAACGATAAAGTCAAAGGTAATCTCTTGCCGAGTGAAAGAAGAATCAAGTTACAGAGAATGGAGAAGAGTGGAGGCAGGGCTGCATTAGTGAGGGACTCAGACTCTCCCTGTCTTCCTCTGCATGCTTGTGATGCATCTGAAGCAGTTGTTCTCAACCTTCTTACTCCCTGTGACCCTTTAACACAGTTCACGTAGTGGTGAACCCCAACCATAAAATTATTTTTTGCTATGTCATAACTGTAATTTTGTTACATAACTGCTATTAATCGTAATGTAAAAATATCTGTGTTCCCTGATAGTCTTAGGTGAAAGGGTCCTTAGGCCTAAAGGGAGTCAGCACCCACAGAATGAAAATTACTGGATGTAAGATTATATTCTATATGGAGCACAGAACTTGTTTCTCAAAGAGTAAGTCATGCCAGGATTGAGTTGGGACAGGAGCCCTGTTCTTTGCAAATGAGAAACAGGTGAAAAGCGAAAGAATTTTACAGTGAAAATTCTTGACCTGCTAGTGAGTTTTTCCAAGGCTGCTACATTTCTAAAGACATTTCCCGTTTTCCTTGACTATCTATGTCCTTCTGACATTTCTAGCTCTTACCCCTCAGAGCAATCACCACTCCTTGGCTCTGATACACTACATTAAGCTTCACAGAAACTTCCCAGGAAAGAGTGGATACTAAATAAGAGCTTACTGAAGTCATCCATGAGGGCATCCGGAGTGACATAGCAAGACCAGACCAAATCTTCCTCATGACTGGCTCTTGTTTAGGTGGATGCATGAGATGGCAGAAAGAACACAGGCTGCTGCCACTGGTTTCATAGGAACGAGGAAATGAATTTCTACTTCCAAGTATGTGTAAATGGAGATTCCATATGCTGTGTTTAAGCCATCATATTTTTAATGTATGAGCACTTGTGCTCCAGATCTCATCAGAGAAAGGGCAGTTTATGCAACAGAAATAAAAGAGAAGAAAGTGGCATTTCCTGTAAAAACACTTGCTTTCTCTAGATCACTGATTCTCAAAACATGGTCCTGGAACAGCTGCCTCAGCATCACACAGGAGTAAGAAATGCAGATCCTTGGCTCTACCTTAGGTCTACAGAAGCAGATCGGGGGATCCGGGAAGTGTGAAGCCCACTCTCCTGTGGTCTGACACATCTTCCATGGGAATCTATTGCCTACTACAGATTCAGAGCCCCTACTCTGGTCAGCAGTGGAAGAAGGCTGAAAGCAAAAGAAAGTGAAATCAAAGCACATGAATAAAATAACATGGGAATGTGTGTCACTCATCAAACCATGAAGATATGCGCACACATAGCACATAGCCAAAACTCGCAGAGAGCAGATGGTGTTTCTGTTAGGGCTTTCAATCAAGAATTGAAACTGTATCAGATCACCCTTTCTCCAAGTCTTAAATAAGTATATACAGCATGTGTTTGATGGAAAGAGAAGACAGATAATTCTGAACATTAGACTCTATTTTAGCAGCTCCCCTCTCTTAAAGTAAGACTTTTGTCTTTGAATTGATTAAATTGAAGCAAAGGGGCTTGTGGTAATTATCTTAGAGTTCTTCATTTCTCTGGACTATTTCAATTAAGACTAGAAAATGATCTTAAGATATGTTGCCTAACATGACTGACACTTTTATTTTAGCAAGGCAAATATGTTAAATGCAGTTAAGTACTGCTATGTTTAGAAAAATGCTTACTCCCCAATGGAGAAGAAATAACCTTTCGTCATAAAAAAATGTCTTTCTCTTAGACTTCTGGGAATGGTGGCAGATGAGAAGTTGCCTCTGTGTGGCCCAGGAGAAGGGTCCCAATGAGAAGATGGCTCTCTTCCAAAAAGAAAAGAAAGGAGAACTTTGGAAAATCACAAAGGTGATGATAGTCTACATGAAAACCACAGAGAAAAGATGGGTGACGGCACAGATGTTAGCTGGACTAACAGTTACCGCCCAGTGGCTCCGTGGAAGTGGGAGGGGAAATTGTCATTCAGAAGATAAAGCAAGGAGTCTCAATGAGAAGAGACTGGTGTCCTACCATCATATGCTGTAGACCCAGTTAGGAGGAATTTTGTTTGCTTGTTTTATTTTTCTTGTCTCTTTAAGAGATGATTGTTCCAGGAAATTCTAGCTGGCCTGGGACCTCTATGTAGACTAGTCTGCTCTTGATTTTCCTGCCTCTGTCTCCCAAGTTGCGATCATGCAATGTAAATTATAGTTGTTACCCAGACAGTCATTCCTACAGTAAATGGGTCAGTAGTGAAGAAGCCCATTTTGTCACTCTGTGTGACTTGGAGGCAGTAACTGAATGCCATCTTGAGAAGGAGCCTACTATATCAAACTGGAGACCTGAGCGCAGGGAAGCACCACAAAGCAGGCAGCCTACCATAGCCCCAGGATATGAGAGAGAGAGAGAGAGAGAGAGAGAGAGAGAGAGAGAGAGAGAGAGAGAGAGAGAGAGAGAGAGAGAGAGAGTACCCTTAGAGGAGCTGGGGAAAGCTGAAGGGTTGGGTACTGTCCAGAAGAGAAGTATGAAGCAAGAGTCTCATCTCAACAGCAAATGATACAGGGAAAGGCAGCTGTACTTCAGGGGCCCAGATGAGATCCTATCAACTGCCACTAATCCTGGAGTTTGATAGAGAGAAGAAACAACCTCTGGAGCCACCTATCTGCCATTCCCTGCTATAGAGCCCCGACTTTGAAGCTCAAATTCTGGACACCCATAGCTACATCTCTCTAGTAGGGTGAATAAACATAGGAGGGCATAGAACTATGAAGACACATATGCAGATGTATATTTTTCAGTGTTGTGAGACCCCCTGATTACAACATTAGCCACCACACATGGTACAGTTTGGGGTCTTAGAAGGATGGGAAAACCTGCCCAGCCCACAGACTCCAGAGCTAAATGTGGCCAGCAGTGAACCCTTCTTTGTAAAGAAGGGAAATTGCTAGTATAAGACAACTCTTGTGACCATGGATCACTTATCCAATGCAGGTATAACAGTATAAGCATCAGAAAGGATAACAGTCTATGAATTAAAATGGTCTCTTCTCGCTTTCTTGCATCAAACTAGCTATCCCTCAGTTCTGATGGCCCCAGCAGGAGCTGTTCCAATAAGTCGTTTTTTTCCATCCTTCTTTTTATTTATTTTTGGACCACCTATGCTCACCCCTTTCTGTTTTCCTACACTTTAATCAGGAGTTTTACTTTATTACACTTTAAAGTTTTGTGTGTTTCTATTTTCATTCCCTTTACACATTCATCTAATTTTGTGTATATAAGACATAGGTGAGATCAGCTGGGCGTTGGTGGCATATGCCTTTAATCCCAGCACTCCAGAGACAGAGGCAGGCAGATCTCTCTGTGAGTTCGAGGCTGGCCTGGTCTACAGAGCTAATTCCAGGACAGGTTTCAAAACAATACAGAGAAACCCTATCTCGAGAAGACTAAGAGAGGAAAAAATTGTGTCATTTGAATAATCAATTATTCTGCATAAAGACATCAAGAAGAGGGAAGAGCAGGGAAGAGCATAGGTGAAGGGGTCGTATAAAGTTTGAAATATTGTATACCTATGAGGAAACGACTCCAAATATAAACTCTGACTACATCTTAAATCATGATACTGGAAATCTGCCATTGTTAAAAGTAGAATTATTCATTGGACCACAATGTTAATCTCACAGTAAGAACATGTGACGTTAGGTTAGTTGAGAAGGGAACTGCTCCATGTTGAGGGCACCACTGCTGCCTCCTCCCCTTTGGAGTTCTGTTCGCAGTTATTTTTGTCACAGCGGCCCATCAATCATGCACTGAGTTGTTCTTTTAGCAGACCTTTGTGATTCCCTCATACTACTTTTTTCTACCAAATACCTGCAAGTTTATTACCTCTGTGATCACAATTACTTTATTAATTGTATCCTGGAGACAAATTCACACTGTTTAGCCCTAGCTGGCCTGAAACTTGCTATGTAGATCAGGCTGGTCTTGAACTTGTGGCAATAGTACCACTGCCTCCTGAGATCACATGCATCATGCCTGTGTTGGTACTTCAGTAAGGGAGTAATATACAGAGCTCCTGAAAATACTGAATCAACAAAAGAATCATTAACTTTAAGCCCATAGTTCTCAACTTGGGAATCATGACCACTTTGGGGGTCTAATGACCCTTTCACAGGGGTCACCTAATACCATCTGCATACCATGTATTCACATTATAATCGTAGTAGCAAAATTACAGTTATGAAGAGGCAATGAAAATAATTTTATGTTTAGGGAGTCACCATAACATGAGGAACTGTATTAGGAAGGTTGAGGACCACTGCTTAAAGGAGGGGGGGAGGGGAAAAGGAAGGAGAGAGAGGGAGAGAGGAAAAAGAGAACAGAGGGAGAGCATGTGAGTGTTTTGTAGCATAAAAGAGTAGATGACTTTTGTGGACTGTAGCACATTAAAGTCAGAAAAGTCAGGAAGGGGAAACATAGGGAAAGAACAGAGTTGTTTTCATGTTTTCTATTGTTATGACATTAGTGGTCATTATAGTGAAAATAATAGCCCAAATCTTCCTGATCTGCAGCGGAGTGTGTACAATAGTGAAAGGATATTTTCAACAAGACAGGCTCACCTCATTGTCAAGGATCTATGAAACAGTGCAACAAGTTTGGGAGCTAGGACTTTGGTCTTTGATCTATTCGACTTTTAAGTCTGGGTCCCACAAGTTTTAATAAAATTTTAGAAAATGTAAATAAAAGAATTGGAAGAGATATAGTGCACCAAGAAGCTAACTTGGCACATTCCTCATTTGTTTTTGATACAATGGCAGGACACTCAGTATTT
This sequence comes from Cricetiscus sungorus, assembly GCA_030556225.1. Classification (NCBI taxonomy): domain Eukaryota; kingdom Metazoa; phylum Chordata; class Mammalia; order Rodentia; family Cricetidae; genus Cricetiscus; species Cricetiscus sungorus. Next base: position 74,964,708 of record JANBXA010000372.1, read on the forward strand.
TGTGTATGTTGAGTACTCCTGGTGAATCTTTTAGTTGTTTTTTTCTAGCCTGGGTTATACATGGAAAGTAGGTTCCTAACCTAATAGTAGGCACTGAGAGGGCATTTATGGTCAGAGCCACAACTATCATCTTGACCAGTAACAGGGTTCCCAAGGGGGATTCAAGTTTCTGCTCTCAGGTAGAAACTGCATGTTACAAGGTAACAAGAACCCATAGACAAGGATGGTTTCCATGATGAAACTGATGGCCCTTCAATCTCTATCTACCCGAGAACAAATGGAGATTTAGGTGAAACTTCTGCTTTTACTGATAGTAATCCCACAACTATTTATGGGTTGTAGCAGTTATAATGATGAGAGAAATGCTAAGTTGGAGGGGCTTAGTGAATTTTGCTATGTAAAGAAATGTGCTTAATTTGCATATATACATATTCCCACATTTTATCCCTTAGATATCTATTCATCAATTCAATGAACACTTATTATTTACATGCCTGCAATCCAAGCACCCAGGAGGCCAAGATAGGAGACTCTCAAGTTTCAGGCCAGTCTAGGCTACACAGCAAGATTACATATCAATAAAGCAAGACAAACATGTTGAGTGCTTGTATTTGCCAGGTACGTTTTAGTGGCCGGGCCTAACTGTAGTGAGCAACACAGATAATGTACTCTCATGGAGTTTATGATTGACAACAAACAATGAAATACTATATTCTATATAGTGACAATAGGAAGAAAAAAAATTAGAGCGTGGGAAGAAATAGGGAAATGCATGACATTCAGGCACACTGGTACATGTCTGTAATCCTAACATACAGAAGGCAGAGGGAGGAGGATTACTGAAGGTTCAAGACCAGTTTGTCTGTATAAGAATCCTAGTCCAGACAGAGCTACCTAATCTCAAAAACCAGTGACAGAAAGAGAGAAAGAAAGAAAGTGAAAGAGTAAGAGAAATGGGCAGAAACAGGATGTGGAACTTCAGAATGGAGTGGTATCTAATTTAGTTTCCAGGGAAGGACCCTCTGAAAAGATGTTGTTTGGACAACAACCTGAGGGGGGAGGTGGCTTCGTGGGTATGTGGCTACAAAGGCATTGCAATTGATAAGCATAGAGCTGGATGGAGAGTTGCTTCAGTGGTTAAGAGGAGCACTTACTGCTCTTGTAAAGGACCTGAGTTTGGTTCCCATTATCCACATCAGGTGGTTTGCAACTACCTGTAACTCTAGCTCCTGGGGAATTCTGACACCCCCAGCCTCCTCTGGTGCCTGTATATTCACACACACACCCCCAGACATACACACCTATATGTAATTAAGGCTAATAAAAATATTTTTTTTTTAAGAGAGAAAGGACAGACAGGTGTGCAAATGACTGAGGCTTCTGAGGAATGGTGCACAGCCCAGAGTGCCTGGACAGAGTGATAGGGAGACAGCATTAAGTAGGTTATATAAGAGATAATGGTGACAGAACCTCAAGTCCAACAAACAAGCTATTGCAAGGACTTTGGTTTTTGCACACTGCATGAGATGATGAAATACCTAAAAGGTTTCAAGCAAAAGTATAACTGCAAATTGCTTGTTCACCACAGTGCACTAGTAACTGGGTTGAGAGTAGAATAACGAATTGAGTCCCCTCCCTCTAAGATGCCAGAGGACACAATGGTGTCACTATGTACCTTAGACCAATCCATGTCCTTTCTGTCTAAACACTAAGGGCTGCAGGCCAGCCAGAGCACAGGGGTAGGCTCAGCCCAGTGGTCAGTCTTCCAAAGAAGGAAACAATTAATTATCTTTTTGAGAAATTAGGAGCATGCTGCATACACACTATTAACAGTGTCTATAACCAAAATTTTCCATAGAAAAAAAATATGATTTAGCAAAAATATTTACCTGTGTGGAGACATTCATTTCTTTTTGTTTTTTATTATATCTTTCTGCTTCAGTATCTGCAATATACAAAGCATTTCTATAACATTTGAAGACATAAAAAAAATCCACAAAATGCAGTTTCTAGGTTAGTGAGTTTCTTGGAAAGTTAGAGCTTGCATTGTGATACTTGAGAGTGCTTTACAGTCTAGAGTTACTAATGAGGTGTTGAAATAATCCCTTTGTTGGTAATTTTTAAAGCTGTAACTTGCCATCAGTTACATCTACTTCAGTCAAGCATTTGGAAACCAAGCTAAGATGCAAAGATTCTAAATGATGGTACCACTTACAGTGGAGAAGCACTGTGAGCCGGCTTGCTGTTTGTTTGTTTGTTGTTTGAAGCTATTTTTAAGTTCCAGAGGGTTAGATGGCCGACTAGAGGCTGCCTTCGAGGCAGTGAAAGAAGAGAGCCAAAAAGAATTAAAAAATGACTTTATTGCAGAGGGAAGTAGTAAAAAAGCTTTGGAAATCCACAAAAGCAGCAAAAAGATATGGAGAAGAGTAGGGAGGAAATACATAAAGCACAAGATGTGGACAAGCAAGAAGCCGAGCACAGCTTCAGCTCTACAGTTCCTCGTGAGGACCCAGCAGCTGCTTCCAAAGAGAAGTCTGATGGAGGCTACACCTCCCTTCCCAGGACAAGCCAAGCTCACGGGAACATCAGCTCCAATGGAGACTGCACTGGTGGATCAGTCAACAGAAAAGACAGATACTATTTTGTCATGACACACCCCTCGAGGGCAGCTGAGCATGGCCTTTTTTCCCTGTATTACTTGCATGTATAATTAACTAGACATAACGGTTGCTCAAACTCAGATCATCAGCGCCTTCACTCACTGAACCATCTTTTGAGTCCTAACATCTTTTCTTTTATGTTTATTCATTGTACACAGTATTACGCTACAAAGAGACATTTTCATACAAGTGTATATTACATATTGAATACATTCCTTCCCCTTACCACACCTTCCCTTTTCTCACCTGGCCCCCTCTATTTAGTCCTCTGTTCCCTTAGGTAATTTGATTTTACTTTAATAATATATGTGTGTGTGTGTGTGTGTGTGTGTGTGTGTGTGTGTGTGCGCGCACACACACATTTATGTGTGTATGTATATATGTATATGTATATACACATGATTTATATGTATATATATATACACACACACATAATTTTGTTCATTTACTTAAAGTCTAGGGAATACAGATCAAAGAAAACATGATGTTTGTCTTTCTAGGACTGGCTTATTCACTTAATATGATTACTTTTAGCTACATTCATTTCCTTGCAAACAATACACAAGAAGGTAGCATCTGCATATGAGAGCATTGTACAATTCTGTATCTCAGGCACTTCTCTTGGTTTACTACTTTTACTTTCATAAATTTCCTGCAAACTTTATTATTCTTTGTGTCTGAATAAAATTCCGTTGTGCATGCGCACGTGTGTGTGCACGCAGGCACACACACACACACATATATATATATATATATATATATATATATATATATACACACATATATATATATATGTCTTTTGATCTAAGCTGTTCCACTTTCTTTCTGCTATGAATAGGGTATCAATAAACATGGCTGCCCCTCCTTTCTACTTCCTATGTCACCCCCCTCCTGACTTCCTCTTACACCATATGGTGTTTTACTTGTCAACTGCTTGTTGCTCTGCCTTTTGACCTATGGTTGATTTTATACAATCCTGCTTAAAATATTCAAGCAGAAAGCTCTTAGGTTAAAGATGTATGTTAGGGCTGAGCCAAATCACAGCTAGAATAGGTTCTACTGGTAAACAATGTAATCTCGGTTGTTCTTCGATTTTTGTGTTCTTTTTATAGTCTAGATATTCTATGTCCCAGGTATAGGCAGATACAATTATCTCCCATTCTGTCGACCATGTTTTCCCTTGACTATTTAGCTGTAGCCTTTTATTTTACAGTCTCTGCTTATTGTTGGTGTTCTTCTCTGAGTGACTAGAGTCTATTAAGAAAATCCTTCCTGTCCATGGATATGTCACCCTGAATATGCTTGATTTGGAAGTTAAGCAAGCTTAGTTTTGTGCTTAGATGAAACAAAATCCTATGCCTTTATCTTGAGTGTTTTTCCCTATAATGTTTTCAGAGTTCCAGGACTTATATTAAGGTCTGTCATACATTTAGATTAGACTTTAATACAGGTGAGGACCTCAGTTCCCTATTTGCTATAATGTTGGCTGAAGGATTGTCATGTATAACTTTTGTTATGTTAGTATTTGTTCCTTTTATTCCCAGTGCTTTTATTGTGAAGGAGTATTGGATTTTGCCAAAAGACTTTTCAGTATCTATTGAGATGATCATGTGATTCTTTATACATATATACACATATATATAAAGAATATATGTATATATAAGTTTTTCTTATTTAACATATCAATCCCAGTTCTCTCTCCCTCCCTCCCATGCCCCCAGAACCCCCTCCCATACCATTCCCCCTCCCCACTCCACAGGGAGGGTGATACCTTCCAGGAGGGATCATCAAAATCTGTCAAGTCATTTGGAGTAGAGACTAGACCCTCCCTCCTGCCTCTAGGCTAAGGCAGTATCCCTCCATGAGGAATGTGCTCCCAAAGTCCTTTCGTGCACCAGGAATACATCCTAGTTCCACTGTCAGAGGTGGAAGGCTTAGGCCTTCTAACTGAGACCCATGTTCAGGGCCTCTGAGTTGATCCAATGCTGGTTTCCCAGCTAACAGTCTGAAGGTCCATGAGCTCCCCCTTGTTCAGGTCAGCTATGTCTGTGGGTTTTTGTAACCTGGTCTTGCCCCTATTTTCTTATCACTGCTCCCTCCCTGCAAGTGGATTCCAGGAGTTCGGCTCAGTGTTTAGCTGTGGGTGTCTGCTTTTGTTTCCATCAGCCACTAGATGAGGGCTCTAGGATGACATATAAGGTAGTCATCAATCTTATTACCAGGGAAAGGCATTTAAGGTAGCCTTTCCACTGTTGCTCAGATTGTTGGTTGGGATCATCCTTGTATGTCTCTGGACATTTCTCTAGAGTCAGTTTTCTCTTCAAACCTATAATGGCTCCCTCTATTATGGTATCTATCTTTCTCTTTTTTTCTTGTCTATTTGTCTCCTGACTCAATCTTCCTAGTCCTACATGCTCTCCTCTCCTTCCCTTCTCTTTCTCCTAACTCCCTCTCCACTCACTGCACCCTCCACTCCCAATATGCTTAGGAGATCTTGTTCCTTTCCCCTTCTGTATGGGACCTTGTAAGAATCTCTTAGGTCCTTCTTGTATCCTAGTTTCTCTGGCGGTGTGAATTATAGGCTGGTGCCACAGGACCCAACAGTCCCACTCTTAGGCATATACTTGAATGATCCACATCCATGGAACAAAGACATCTGTTCAACTATGTTCATAGCAGCACTGTTTTTTTAATAGCAAGAACCTTGAAGCAACCTAGATGCCCCTCAACTGAAGAATGGATAAAGAAGATGTGGCACATTTACACAATGGGATACTACTCAGTGGGAGAGGGTGGCAATGAAATGTTGAAATTTGCAGGCAAATGGATGGAACTTGAAGAAACCATCCTGAGTGAGGTAATCCAGTCACAAAAAGAGGAGCATGGTATGTACTCACTTATATTTTAGACATAAAATATGATTTTTGTCTTTGAGTGCATTTATATGATACATTATATTTACTGATTTGCATATGTTAAACTATTTTGCATCTATGGAATGAAGCCAAGTTGATGATGATGAACGATTCTTTTGATGTGTGCTTGAATTCTGTTTGCAAGTATTTGAGTGAGAATTTTTGCATTTTTCATTAGGAAAATTGATTTATATATTTTTGTATGTCTTTATCTGGTTTTTGGATCATGATAATAATGACTATAAAAAGTTTACTCATCATATTTGTGCGTACAAAAATCATAGACTATTTTTGTGTATATAGAAGATTAGATATTTTTTTTGCCATTTTAGTTTTAGTCTATTGTGATCAGAGAGAATACTATAAATTATTTCAATTTTCTTGTATTTAATTCTTTGTTCATGTCCTAATATGGAAAATCTTTCTATATATGTCTCTTAGGTCCATTTAGTGTATTGTAATTTAATTAAAAATTCTCTTTATTTCTGTTAGCAAGATATATCAATCAATGAGAATTAGGTATTTAAATCATATACTATTATTGTGCTGAGTCAAATCTGTGTCTTTCTATACAGTAATGGTCATGAAATTAGGTGCACAAAATTGGTGGGGATATTTAGAACTGTAATATCCTTTTAACAGATTGTCCTTCAATCCATAGGGAGTATTATTTTTAAATTAATTTTGCTTGAAGTCCACTGTCAGTTATTAAAACAAAAACATCTTTGTTGTTTCATTTGCTTAGAATAATTTTTCCATCCTTTCATTTTAAGGTTGTATCTGTTTGTTTTGTTTTTTTGGGAAGGGGAAGGGCATTTCTTTGAGGCAACAAATAAATATATCTTGTTTCAAAATCCAGGATCCTGATCTGTTTCTTTTGATTAGGGATTCGAGACCTTAAGTATTTAGGATTGTTAGGATTGTGGCATATTAATCCACATCTTTATTAATTTTGTAGTGATTGATGGTTTCCTTGTCTTCATTTCCTTAACTACCGTTCTAGTACAGTTTCCTCTTTCCTGTAGCCTTATGGAAGTCATTATTTTTCTCATCAGTTCAAAGGATTTTTTTCAAGAATCACTTGTAGAGATGTCTTGGTCATGAATTTCTTTAGCCTGCTTTTTCATGGAGATTGTTTCTTTCTCCTTTAATTATGCCAGATAATTTTCTGAGAATAGTAGTCAGGGTTGGCACAACATTCCAAACACTTCAAATTTTTAAAGTTTTCGCTGAGAAAGCTGTTCTTTCTTTCTTTATTTATTAATTTTTATTTTACATATCAATCCCAGTTTCCTCTCCTTCCCTCCCTCTATCCCTCCCTCCCTCCTTTTTGTCCCTCTCTCCTTCCCTCCCTTTCTTCCCTCCCCCCTTTTTCCCTCACTCCCACTCTCACATGCACCCCAACCACCCTCTCCTTGCACCCCCCCACTCCACATGTAGGGTGATGCCCTCCAGGAGGAGTCATCTAAATCTGTCAAGTTTGAGGGCTGAAATCAATAAAGTAGACACCAGGAAATAATACAAAAATATCAATGCAACAAAGAGTTGTTTTTTCCAGAAAATCAACAAGATAGACAAACTGAAAAAGAAAAGCCATATGATTATCTCCCTAGAGGCTGAAAAAGCCTTCGACAAAATTCAACACCCTTTCATGATAAAGGTCTTGGAGAAATAAGGGATAACAGGAACATACCTAAACATAATAAGAACAATATACAGCAAATCAACAGCCAACATCAAACTAAATGGAGAAAAGCTTAAGGCGATTCCTCTAAAATCAGGAACAAGACAAGGCTGCCCTTTCTCCATATCTCTTCAATATTGTACTTGAAGTTCTAGCTAGAGCAATAAGACAACAAAAGGAGATCAAGGTGATACAAATTGGAAAGGAAGAAGTCAAACTTTATGTGCAGATGATATGATAGTTTACATAAGCGACTAAGAAAGCTGTTCTTGAAATGTGGTTTTACAAATGATTTTCTCTCAGCTTTTCAAAACCTTCATTTGTTTACTGTATTTAATGTTTCAACTCTAATATGATATGCTCACATTTAATTGATTCCAAAGTTCTATGGTTGGTTGAGCCTATACAAATCAATAAGTATAGTTACCACATAAATATAAGGACAGACATTACATTATCATCTCAGCTGATGTACAAAAGACTTCTGACAAAGTTCTACATCCATCCCTAACAGAGACAATAAAGATGTAGGACATGTCTCAACACAGTAAGACTATAGATAACAAACCCACAATCAACAAAATGCTAAATTGACAGCATTTCCTTTAAAATATGGAGCAAGATATGGCTGCCCAATCTCTCCATTCTTATTTAATATAGTAATTGAGTCTTAGCTAGGGCAATAAACCTTATAGTAATCCTAAAAGCAGTCATACAGACAAGTGAAGTAGAGAACCTACAAATAAACTTAAACAGTTATAGTTAATTTGTGTTTGACAAACATGTAAAAGGCACACATCAGAGAAAGATAGCTTTATTGACAAATGCTTCTGGAAAAAATTGGATTCCTACATGGAAATGAATGAAATTTGATGCATATTTTATCTTGCACAAAATCAATTCAAAGTAAATCAAATGCCTTATTATAAGACCCCAAACTTTGGAATTTCTGGAGGAAACATGAGTAAGACACTTTAAGTTTTAGGCTTAGGAAAGAATAGGAATTTAATGGGAAGTACCATGAGAATCCTGTTTTACAAAGTGAGTTTCATGACAGCCAAGGCTATTCAATGCAACCCTGTGTATATATATTAAAAAAGAAAGAGAAAAATTCTTTGTCTAATCTAAGCGTTGGATAGGGAATTAACACCCTGGATATATAAGACTTGTAGACATTAAACTAATAAAAGTCTATATACCAGCCAATGAACAAATGTGCTAATGATCTGAATAGACAATTCTCAAAATAAAAAATACAAATAGCCAATAAATACTTGAAAATGTGTTTGACATCCTTATCCAGGGAAATTTTTAATTTAATGAACAATCCTTTGAGGTTCTATCTTACCCCAGCCACTACAGCTGTCATCAAGAAAATAAATGACATAGAGGAAAGGATTACCAGCCTACAATTCACACCACCAGAGAAGCTAGGATACAAGGAGGATCCTAAGAGATTCATAAAAGATCCCCCACAGAAGGGGAAAGGGCAAGATCCCCTGCATATGTTCGGAGCGGTGTGGGGGACAGTGAGTGGAGAGGGAGTTAGGAGAAAGAGAAGGGGAGAAGAGGAGAGGACAGGAGAACATGAGGGATCAGGAGGATTGAGTTGGGGGACAAATAGAAGAGAGCAAGAAAAGAGATACCATAATAGAGGGAACCATTATAGCTTTGAAGAGAAGACTGACTCTAGAGAAATGTTCAGAGACCCACAAGGATGACCCCAACTAACAATCTGAGCAACAGTGAAGAGACTACCTTAAATGCACTTCTACAATAATGAGATTGATGACTACCTTATATGCCATTCTAGAGCCCTCATCTAGTGGCTGATGGAAACAGAAGCAGACACCCACAGCTAAACACTGAGCCAAACTCCTGGAATCCACTTGCAGAGACAGAGTATTGATAAGAGAAGGGGTTAAGACCAGGCTTCAGAAAACTACAGAGACAACTGACCTGAACAAGGGGGGGGGGTCATGACCCACAGACTGGTAGCTGGGAAACCAGCATTGGACTTACTCAGACCCCCTGAACATGGGTCTCAGTTAGGAAGCCTGGGCAGTCTAAGGGACCTCTGACAGTGGAACCAGGATGTATCCCTGGTGCACAAAGGTCTTTGGAATTACATTCCCCATGGAGGGATACTCCCTTAACCTAGAGGCAGGAGGGAGGGCTTAGTCCCTACACCAAATGATTTGACAGATTTTGATGATCCCTCTTGGAAGGCATCACCCTCCATGTGGAGTGGGGGATGGGTGGGATGGGAGGAGGGTTGGGGGGCATGGGAGGGAGAGGCAACTGGGATTGATATATAAAATAATAAAAAATTAAGAAAAAATAAATTTCAATGAAGTCTAAAATCAATTTTTGAGAAATCTGTTCATAGGAACACATAATACACACACACACACACACACACACACACACACACACACACACACACACACATTTTTTTTCATTGTACTTGAGACTTCTTGACTTCCAAATTTAGAAAAACAAGTCTTTGGAAACAAGACACAAGATAATATGCATGATATGTCAGCTTTGGTACACTGTTAGGAATTAAAAAGTTCAATTACTTTACTTTAATTTGATGCATTGTAAAACTGATTCTACATCTCTCAGCTTGTTGACACAGGCCTGTGACCAATCTATTTGGGAGGCTGAGGTGGAAGACTCCAAATTTTAAGGCCAACTTCGGAAAATTAGTGAGATCTTGTCTCACAATAAAAAAATAAATAGAAGCAAGAATACAGTTCAGTGATGAAACATTTGCCTAGTGTGTTTAAGGCTGTGGGTTCAATCCCCAGTAGTAAAAATAAAAATTTGAATGAAAACAAAACAAAAAAACCATGTTTTGTGTAGTAAAACACACATGTGTAATATGCTCATACTCTAGAGACATAGAATTTAATATAGGACAAATATAAGAAGTCAATTTTTTGTATTTACAAAAGTTATGCGATTTTTTACTTTAAAGGTAGGTTATAAATTTTCTTTTGTTATTTCTAGGATTGTATTTATTGGCCTAATATATTTTTTCCTTTCTGTCACTAGTGAACTTTACTTATTTTCCTCCAATAGCAAATGTATTAAAATTAGTTAATTACTTTTGACTGACACATAGTTATGTATTTATTAGATAAAATGTTATGTTTTGATCCTGGTCAAACTCATGGTCACATGTTCTGTTTATTTTGTGAGATAGACGATTTAGGAACTAGCCACAGGTTATTTTATGTTTAGTTCCTTGTCAAGTTACATAAGGAACTGGCAAATTCTAACTTAAAATTTAACCCTTACATGATGACAAATGTATTACTGAGTGTACTCTTTGAAAGATTCCACACAGTTTGTAAAAATGTATAGTTGGATTGTTTCTTAGATACAAAGAGTAAGATAAACTAACCTAGAATTAAAAATACCATGAATGAAATGTTCTCTATCCCAAGTTTGTGGCTAATGGAGGTCATAATTTGCAAGTCAAGATGTCTTCCACTCTGCCTTTAAATCTAACAAGTCAGCATTTTCTGTTTTTTTCCCCATAGTTTACTATGATAATCAAATGAGATAAATCACATATTTTGCACAGTATTTTATATTTGGTGCACAACACACTTCAGCTTTATGATATCTAATTCTTTTTGTTTGTTTGTTTGTTTGAGATAAGATTTCTTTGTGTAGCCTAGCCTGTTCTGAAACTAGCACTGTAGACCAGGCCTGCCTCAAACTCACAGAGACCTGTCTGACTCTGCCTCCTCAACAGTGGGATCAAAGGCATGTGCCACTTCAGCCCTATACTTCTCTAATGAATTTAAGATGGCTGGAGAGATAGCACTGACTATCCTTTTGCAGAGGACCTGGGTTCAGTTCCCTGCATCTACACATGGCTCACAAACATGTCTAGCTCCACTTCCAGGGGATTTGATGCCCTCCTTTGACCTCCACTGGGCATGCATACAGTGCACATACATAAATGCAGACAAAATGTTCATACACATAAAATGAATCTAATTAAAAATACATGTAAGTTAATGGTTTAAAAAAACTCTGGGAAAGAAAGCTCTGTTAGATACGTCATAGTTTTGTTGGGCATTACTGTTTTGCTTATTATTACTCTTCTCTCAATGACTGCTTTTTTCTTCAAATTACTTAGTCTAATTATATTTGTGTATTAGAAATGACACACTGTGGCTTGATATTATAGTACCAGTAAATGCCTAGTAATTTTTTAAACTCCATTATTACAGCTAGAGAAAAAAAAGGCTAGGAAAAGCAATGTGATTTGCTAGATTTCCCTTGTCATTTTCTGCAAAGTACATGGAATATAATTAGGCCTAGTATGACAGAATGTACAGACACAGAATACAAAGTACAAAGTGTCATGTGTGCTTGAGACAGGAGACCAAATTATGGATATTAAATGGAATAAAATTTATATTATAAACTGGGACAGAAAATCAAATTGTCAGTGGCAAGAGTAACATGAAAATTACAGGGCTAAAGTCAGTTATCAAGGGAAGGATAAGTGTATCTGAGAGAATTAGAGGTGTGGGTGGAGGTGGAAGACTGTAGCTTAGGGCATTAACTCTTCAGTAACTTAAGAAAATAGCAATCAAATATCTCCAGCAGAAGCTGGACAATCAAAACACTTGACATTTACTAAAATGTGATTCAATTTTCCTCTTAAGCTTTCAGAGTCTCGCCTCAAAATATGAAATTTTGATTGGCCATTAGGGAAAACATTCTATTGCAAAGAATATAACAGTATGATTTCTGATTCGTTGTTTTGTATCAAGGGAGAAGCCGTGGCACTTGCCAGGTGATGCTCATCCTGCGCTATCACATCTTCCTTCGTGAATGCCAACATTGCCACAAATTCCAATCTCTGGGAAGAACATAATTTACCATGTACAGGAAGAAAATACCAGAAATTTTACTTATGTAAGCTTATAATTATTAACATTCTGTTTTAAAGCTACATTTTTTATAATACACAATACATTAGAACAGCAACCTACTGTACATAAATAATATTTATATACCTTGAAAGTTTGATACGAAGTTAGCCTTGGACAGGAAACAAAGCACCATTCACCTCTAGGATAGATTACCTAACTACTACAACTTATTATATGCCAGATTCTTTACATATTTTATCTACAATATGTATAGCAAGCTAGTAAAGGAGCAAACAAGAAATATTTCTGTTCACATTTTACTGTTAGGAAACTGATGCTAATTGAGAATAACCAATTTGTCCAAAGCAAATGCTAGAGTGAGACTGCCGTGCAAATGTGACTTCAGATGTTTCCTTCTGTCTATGCTGCTGTGGCTTCACGCTATCAAAGGATCCATACTAGACTGACTCAAACTGGGGAGATGTTGTAAAGCAGCCCTACCTTTGGCCTCAAAGCCACAGACTGGAATTATGACTTGGCAGTGAGTATTTAAAGCTGCACCCAGTCACTGAGCTTACTCCACTCTTTCCTATTTTCTTTGGATTCATTTTTCCTTCTGAGTTCCCAGATGTTTGTCTTTCCCATATTGACCTTGGATCTGAGGACAGCGGTCATAATTAATAAATAACTTAAGACAAAGGACCCCCCCAAAAAACCCACAAAAGCCACAAAAGACCTTGGCATCAACATAGTTGCCACAGTAGATGCCAAGATATAGTAGCCAGAGCTAAGGCTAGCCAGACTTCTATACTCCTAGGCTACTTCAATGGAAACTCCAAATCCTTGCCTTTGAAGGAAAACTTCAGCCTTTTCTTCCTGGTGGGGCCTGTTATTAATACCACTCTTTCCTGTCTTCACCACCACTGCCACTGTCTTTCCTGGATGTGCTGCTGAGCCTGGTCTATTTGGGACTCTCTGGAACTTATCCTCTAGCTAGCTCCAGTAACAAGACCAGCTGAAAGCAGCAGCAAAGTCATTCCCCTTCATTCTATAGAATTGCAGGGAAAAAGCAATCTTTGATGTATCAGTTCACCATGATTTGGGCTGTTAGTGAAGCAGTTTCAAATTGAACCAATTGTTTCTTCACTTTAGGAGACTCAAACTCCCAGTTTACAGAAGCTAAGGCAGACTGGTGTTACCAAAAATAAGTCATATGGAGCATATTAACAGCATTGACAAAAGGCTCCAAGCAAAACAATATCTGAAAGCATTTATTACAGTTCTTTCCTGAGTTCATTCCCATGAGAAACTCAACACACACCATTCTCCTAGTTGCGCCACTTACTTGCCCAGTACAAACCCATCTCGTTTTCCCTTCTGGCGCTGTCTAAATCTAACCTTTCTATTTTACTTCATTTCCAAGACCTATTTTTCACACGCCTCTATTTGCTAGCCAATATATTGGTTTTCTTATTCTCCTGTATGTTCTTCCTTTAAACATTTGTTTTCCTTGATATAAACAGTCTTGAACAGAAACACAAATTAGAAATCAATGGAAGTCCATCATCTTTATCTTATTGTTACAGGCTCAGCCCTAATATTCTAAAAAGGAATATGAATGGAGGCACTCAAGTGCTTAAATGCCATCAAATATTTAGATGCTGTCAATAAAGTAATAATCAGTTCAATAAGTATATTTGATATCCCTATAGCTTGTTAATGTATGTTTGGTAAAAAAAACCTTGAAGACAGGGTTCAGGTATAGAATCTTTGTAGTCTTTGGCTGTGGGTGAGAATTTGGTAGCATGAGAAGAGCCAACACCAAGGCTGTAGTTGCAATCTGTTTGTTCTTTTCCAAAGAGTACTTTCTAAATGTATGACATGCCCTATTTTGACGTTAGAATTGCCTTTTCAGTGGTCCATAATGACTGATATACTGACCTTATTCGATGACACATCATCTCTAGTTATCCTTTAAAATCTCTCTTCATAGATTTTGTATCATACACAAAACCTCTGTGTCTTTACAATAAAGTAGACATTTTTTTCTTGCCACTATTCTTGGCTTACTCTTCTATTTTATGTCTGCTAATGATCTTGCTTTCTAAAAGCTCAGGTGTTAGTTCTTTGGTGTGATCTAAGCATTTACTTTGGCTGAGAAGTGTAGGAGTACAGGAACCTCAAAGGGTAATATGCTAATTCCAGGGGTCAGAAGCCACTTAGAAAAAAAGCCCTGGGAGAGAAGGACCTTCTGCTAGTTGTCTTCTACCAGTTTCCTTACCCCTAATAAAAGTCCTTTCTTCATAGGCTGACTCTGTCCACTGTTTTTGAAATTTCCACACAAATACTGATCTATGTATTTTTCCTGCCTTTCAATTTTTTAACTGGCAGAGGAAACAAACCTGATGAAGACGTCTAGATGGTAACATTTGTTGGACCTCTCAATGAGATTTCTTCTGATGATTTATCAAAAATACTTTCTCACTTGCATATTATGCTTCAAAGTTACATACAGTCATCAAATGACTGCCTTGTGTTTTAGATTTTTACCATGACCTCTTAGACTGACTGTTGCATCTCTCTCTCATGGACCTCTGTATTAGCTGGAACAAGCTAGAGCAGTTGGTACTCCAGACTCCTAATATCACTTAAGGTGATCTATGAGAGAGGGGATGATGAAGGACTAGGAGTTAGACAGATCCTTGATGGACAAGCAGATGTGAAGAGGGACAATGACTAGGTAATTAAGTTGCTGGCAATCTCCTCTCCAAGATGGCCAGTAACCTTGTGGCCAACATGCCTGGCTTCCTCCTCACCCTCCTGATCTGAGATAAGCTACAAATAAGACCTGGAGGGCCCCTAATACTCCCTGCCAGCAGAACTCTGGTACTTATGGACCATCCTAAGAGTTCAAGGCCAGATCAGAACATATTTACACAACAGTTACAGGCCAGTCAGCTAATCTGTCTTTGTTCAAACTAACCAATCCTAAATTAGGGGAGGAAGACACTTCAAAGACTTAAAAGCATGAGCATTCCAGGAAAGACTGGAGTTTTCAGGCTCTCAAATTCCCCACTCTGCTTTGCAGAGGCATTTCCCTCTTTACGTGTGTGTGTGTGTGTGTGTGTGTGTGTGTGTGTGTGTGTGTGTGTGTGTTTCCTCATGACTAAAAAAGCCTGTTTTCACAAGGAGAAAAAAATGTCATGCGAATCTAGCTTTAATATCTGAAAAGTAGAAAACACAAGTTATGTAAAAAGGTATTCATGGAAATCTTAAGGCTCAAAGGAAACCATAACAGAAAGTTTGTGCAAGTTAAAAAAGGGTCCAGGTTCTAGCCTCAGCAAGCAGAAGAACTTGGCAGCTTTGGGTATGTGGTTTTGAATTTAGAGTACAGAAGGAAACAGAAAAGGGGGTGATGGAATGTTCCCCTGAGGTTAAGGAAAGCTTCTAAAGCCAGATGTTTGGCAAGGGGATCCTTCCATGGAGGCCCAGAGAGGAGGCCCAAACAGCATGAAGCTGTCAAGGTGAATCGAAGATGTTAGAGATGCCAGATACCTGCCAAAGAAAGTTGCAGACTGGGTGTTGAAGTATCCCAAGAGAGAGAAGTGTGTTGTGGTAAACAAAGATGGAAGGAGTGGGAGATCTGAGGAATCCTTTGACATTGGATGTGGAGATGCAGAGTTTGGCATTTACCCTGCCTGATTGTGGTCTTGCTTTGGTCCAGTATTTCCTCAATACGCTTTCTTTCTTCCCTTTTGGGATGGTAATGTATATTCTGTGCCATTGTATGTTGCAAGTATGTGATTTACTTCTACTTCTTCTATTTATTTATTTATTTATTTATTCATTCAATTCTTTGGAGCCTGTCCTGGAACTAGCTCTGTAAACCAGGCTGGCCTCGCACTTACAGAAATCTACCTGCCTCTGCTTCCTGAGTGCTGGGAATATAGCCATGTGCCACCAATGCCCAGCTCGTGATCTACTTCTTGATTTTGATTTTACAGGTTTACAGTTAAGAGATTGTCTTGAGTCTCAGAAGAGACTTTGGGTTTTTAAACATTTTTGAGACTGAAAAAGGCTATGGGAACTTTTGAAGCTGGACTAAGTTCATTTTGCATTATAATATGGCTGCAGGCCCTTGGGGGACAGGGAGTATAATGTGGTGGTTTGAATGAGATAGGCCATCAGCTCATTTATTTTCATGCTGAGGCTGTTGGGAAATTTAAGTACTTGTCACTTACAGCTGTCTTCCTCTCCACCCAGTTGTAGAACTCCTGTGCTCTCAAGGTTGATCAAACAAGGTTGTTCTCATAACTTTCCAGTGTGCAGTGCCCATGACTTGACCCCAGGTGTGGGTGGTACAAGATTTCTTCCTATGTTTAGCCCATCCACTGACTTGGGTATATAAGCCCATTACTCTCTGTAATAAACAAGGGTGGCAGCAGCTTCCTCTTAACTTCTCGTGGTGGTCTGTTAAGTACTGCCAAGCTTGGTACTCTGGCCATGCAGGCTCAGCAGAAGCCCTAGTTGGTTAACTGTTTTTGGAAACTATTAGGAGGTGTGACCTTGTTGGGTGAGATGTGTCACTGAAAGGGGGCTTTGAGGTTTCAAAAGCCCATGTCAGGCCCTGTATATCTCTCTCTCTGCCTGCAGATTAGGATAAAAGGCTCTCAGCTGCTGCTCCAGTGACATGCCTGTCTGCTTTCCACCATGCCAATCATGGACTGAACCTCTAAAACAGGAAGCAAGCCCCCAAGTAATTAAAAACACAAAGTATAGGAAACTCCATTCAGATAGGTGTCGAGGCTGATGGAGATAAGATATGCTAAACAAGGGCCGTTCTAAAATGTGGGACCAAATCCTGAGAGTGAATCAGGCTGAAAGTAAATGAATAGAGACATTAGAAAAATCTAAGTAACCAAACATGAGCTGATGACTTATAGACATTACGGCAAGAAGAATAAAGATGGGCTGTACGAAAGTCCAGAGAAAACTTCCACAAAGGGACATTTTTGGGGGATGAGAAATCAGCTTCCTGAGGAAAGTGGAACATAAATCAACCTCTTTCATTTTGTGCCTGCATTCATATGATACCTGCCTCACAGATTTAGTCATGATTGATCTAATTTTAATCTAATTTACACGTGCCCTCAGAATAATTTCCCCTCTGTAGTCACACATCCTCTTAAAAACCCATTAAGTCCTTGTTGCATTAAAATGAAATTCTTTGGTTGACCACCAGTTTCTTTTTATCAAATTTAACCCCACATTCATAGCTCCCTCTAAATGCAAATAATCTCACTTCATTAGTTACTGGTTGTACCTCTGAAATTTTTCTTCTTCCATTTATATAATATCAACATTTCCTATTGAAAATGGGCTAAAATTATTGAAAATTTCCCTTAGAGAGCCGTGTTGTGTGTCTGTGTCTTTTATGCATTTGATTTGTGAGCCCTTTAACTTTGGATGTCACCAAGGATGATATTTAGAAATGGCATTTCCTATTTCCTTAACTAGATAAGCCTGGGTAACTTTTTAAAACTGTCTGAGCCCCAGTTGCCTATCAGCTGGGAACACCTGCCTTTCATTTTAATTGTTTATTAACTCCTAATAGTACACTCATAGGAGAGAGTGGAATCAAAATCTGGAAGTGTTTCGTGAAGGCACATATTGGATTCAAAGAGGCAAAATAATAAATATCATGTCTCCTTTCCCAGTGACCTATCTTCAAAAAATGTCCTGGACTGGAGATCAAACCCAAGGTCACTTTGTGCCAACTAGGCAAGTGCTGTCACTGAGCTACACACCCAGTATCCAGAGGACCTTCTTGTACATGAGGCATTAGATCTGCAGGGACATCATCCCCCCTCCCACCTTTGACTTAAAATGAAGAAGCTTTGCTTTGTAAGCAGGGTAGCAGCTGCAGCCCAGGATTTCACCTTCCCTTCAGCTTTTCGTCTCCCCAGTCACAGTGGTTTCCACCCTCCCTTCAAGTCCCTTGCCTCAGTGACTTACCACATCTAAAGTCACAGGCCTTTTCCACAGAAATTTAACCACAGGGAAGGACAGCAACAAAGCATCATTAACTGAGTTCTGGTCACAGTCCATGGACTGACTGCTTTCTCTGTGGCCTGGACTCACTCCCTCCCTAGCAGAATTTCACAAGACTGCCTTCTTTCTCATAGGAGGGAGTGTCATCTTCTTGTCCATCCCAGGAGTGAGATTCTCCTTAACACCTAGTTCCCCAGCTCTGCTTCTCACAGGGCCAGAACCCTTCCTCTTTCTCAGGGCTTTTGCAGGATTAAGTGATACTTGTTTTCAGCCTTCAGTCATGACTCCATCTCTAGATACTCATCACAAATTGTGTACTAACTCTAGCATCTATGCCACAGAAGTTGCTACACAAGAGGCAGCTTTTTGTCTTCTCTCGACAGGAGTGATTTATAATAATGATACCCACATAACTAGACCAGACTTTGAAGTAATCCAGAGCTATAAAGACATATTAAATAAATTGACACTACTAGTAAAAGGATTATGATAATGAAAATGATAGTAACGTAATAATTTTTTTGAAGGATAAATACATTTAATGTAGTATCAATAGAATTGATAATGGACTATTGGTGGAGTTATATAAATTAGTACAGTAATATCCTGGGTATTTCAAAACACTATATAAGTTAGTGTTATTATCTGAGAAAGATATTTCATAATCTATTTCTCCTCCAGTGTTTTCTTAAAGTACAAACATGATGAAATTTTCATAGAACAAAGTTATTGGGGGAATAGGCTAACAGTGAGTGAATAGTGCTTTTATTTATTTTGATTCATATGTATTTTAATTGAATAGAAAAGGTAAAATAATTCCCTCAGCACTGCTGAAGATTTTCCTTCCAGAAGACTATTGCTCACTCTATGTGCCAGTAGAGTGTTTACAGCAAACTTGCAAAAAATTCTTGAATAATATTTATGAAATCATAGTTCCTAACATGTAAGAACTGCTTACTGGATGTTAGTTTTCTTAATTCTTGCCTAAAGGAGGAGTAACTTTGTAGGGATAAAGGTTACATATGGAAAAAATATGGTGGCAATGTGAACTGGTACTTTTCCTTAATATATCCTTGTACTTGAATTCTTTTCTCTATCTATCCTGTGAGTTGTTCATTGCTTTAAAAAAGAAATCTGATGTGGTGGAATGATCTAGATGTGGCTGTAGAATACATCATACATAGCATCAAGGTGACAGCAAGTCTTTCTAGGGCCCATTTCCCAAATGGGAAAAGACTAGCTCAATTAGGAGAGCCAGGTGAGGTGGAGGAGCAGCAGAGAGACATTTTCACTGTGATAGCCTGAAACTGAGGTTAAACAGATATTTTATTCCATCATTAGCTCTCTAAGAAAGTCATAAGTATTATAAATGAGTTTGTAAACTAGAACTTACGATACACACCCTAATTATTTAGTTTATTGTACATTGCAAGTCTGAAGGCTTTGTATGAAATGTGACCCATGCTCTAGGAATGGGACAAGGGAGCTATTAAGTGGACACTGATGGGGGAATGTTTTTCTGTAAATATGTTTCTCTTATTAGTTGATGAATAAAACACTAATTGCCCAATAGAGGCAGGAATGGGGCTAGGGACAAGGACAATGCTGGAAAAGAGAAGGCAGAGAGAGGCTGTGGAAAGGGATGCCATGTAGTTGCCAGAGGAGTAACAACTCTGGACATTCTCTGATAAGCCAAGACCACGAGAAAATACATATGTTAATAGTTATGGGTTAATAATTAAGAGAGAAGTAGCCAGTAAGAAGCTCAAGCCATCAGCCAACAGTTTTTAAAATTAGTATAAGCGCCCCTGTGTTTATTTGGGGCTGAAGCAGCTGTGGGACCAGGCTGGATAGAAGTTTTCATTTACAAGAGACACTGGTGTTTCCTTGAAAAGATGAAACTTCTGTTTATAATTTATAGTTCCATTTTTAAAGAAGAATGACAACACCTAAGTCCTGTGTGGGTCAGTGTCATCAGTGAGAAGTGACAGAGTTATGATTAGAAGGGAATTAGAGAGCGTGGTTATATCCTATTACCTATGTTAGAGTACTCTGCACTTAGGATTGCAGTCCATCATGTCTAGACAGCTCTCTGAACTGGGCTCAAATAGAGGACTCCCTTCCCCAGGCATGGCTTCCTATGAAAGTTGTTCCTGAGCCGGGATGCCTGACTTATCCTAAGTATGATCTTTGACACAGTTCCTGCAAATGTTCTCCCCTCCTCTGCCAATATGATAATTAGGTATTAACTGTGCTCTAGCTATATGGTAGGACCATGCTGCCAATTGCAAATTAGGTGCTCCAGGTGCTGTCTCCATTGTATATATTTTTCTTACTCTGGAATAAAGCTCAACTATAACACTGAAGTAGTCTTCCAGAAGGCTATTTCCATGTACTCACAGGCTGTACAAAGCTCTGGATGAAGTTTTCTAGAGGGAGTCATTATAGAATTAAGGAGAAATATGACACTAGGGAAATGCCCAGAGATCTGCAAGGATGAACCCAACTAAGAATCTAAGCAATAGTGCCCTTCCACGATAATGAGATTGATGACTACCTTATATGTCATCTTAGACCCTTCAGCTAGCAGCTGATAGAAGCAGAAGCAGACACCCACGGCTAAACACTGAGCCAAACTCCTGGAATCCAGTTACAGAGAAGGAGGAGTGATGAGCAAAGGGGTCAAGACCAGGCTGGAGAAACCCACAGAATCAGTTGACCTGAACAAGGGGGAGCTCATGCACCCCGGTCTGATAGCTGGGAAACCAGCATAGGACTGACCCAGATCCCCTGAATGTGGATGTTAGTTAGGAGTACTGGGCAGTCTATGGGGCCTCTGGTAGTGGATCAGCATTAATCCCTGGTATAAAAATGGACTTTGGGAGCCCATATCACATAGAGGAACACTTTCTCAGACTAGACACAAGGGGGAGGGCCTAGACCTTGCCCCAAAGGATATGACAGACTTTGAAGACTCCCCATGGAAGGCCTCACCCTCCCTGGGGAGCAGAAAGGGGGATGGCTGGGGTTTGGTGGGGGTGATAGGGGAGGATAGAAGGGTGAGGGAACTGGGATTGACATGTAAAACAACCTTGTTTCAAATTTAAATAAAAAACAAAACAAAACAAAACAAAAAACAAAGCTCTGGATGTCACCTCTGCTCCCTTTGTCCTCATAGCCTGGTGGCCAAGGACCATGAGAAGGCAGGAGACCCCATGTAACTGAGTCAAATCATTACTTCTAATACTCTTTTTATACAAATCATCTTCCCCTTTCTTCCAGTCAAGGCAATTGCCACATACTCAAGTTTAAAATCTTAGGTAGACTTTTTTATTTTTTGAAGGTGTCTCACCCTGGCTGGCCTGGAACTATGTACCCAAAGTGACACTGAACTTGTAGCAGTCTTCCTCAGCCCTCCAAGTGCTGGAATTGTGGGCATGTGCCACCAGGCCCAGTATGGATAACATTTTATTTATTCCATACCAACATCCCCATAGCCAAGACAAGCATTGTTTTCTCTGAATAGTACAGTTGTGTGCCGAGAGTGGAGGGAGTCCTACTGATAACTAAATGAAATCATTGATGTACAAGTGTTTGGCACCGGCTAGGCATTCAGTAATGGAGACAGATCTTATTTTTCCAAGCCATGTTATTTCCCATAGTATTCTGCTCTCATTGAGTGGTATATCCTCTACCCGCCTTCCCCATCCGTTCTTACACTTACTCTGGGAACTTTCTTAAGTTTGGAATGATTCTCATTTCTTTTCCTAATATGCAAATGCTAGCCATCCTCCCAGGACATGTCTGTCCTCTTTCAACATTAGAATCTGGGCAACCTACCCTGCTTCTACTCTTAATCCATCTTTATGAAGGGACTAAATGCATGTACTCTCCTATCTCCTAGGGATTGACTGACTTAAATGATCCTTTCCCTTTAGGTCCTTCCCAAGATGTATGCTGTGTGTCACTCATGCAGCACCCAACCATATACTGAGTACAATATTATATTTCTTATTTTTTCCTTCCTAGTTTTACCAATGGACTTTTCATCCACATTGCTCCAACACAAGATGTTACAATTTGTAGGATGGGCTTATATTTTCATAGTATTGGGGATTGATTCAGGGTCTTTTGTATTCTACCATTGACTTACATCCGCAATATCCAAACCGGCTTCAGAGCAGGTTTAGAACCCAACTGAGCTCTGTAAACTCTGTAACTCGTGTCTTTTCACTATTGGGGAGTCACTCTTTGAGGCTGAGGAAGCCATGGGGATGTGCAGTAGAGTAAGACTGCAAGATTCAGAACTTCTCAATCCTTGTCTTAGTGCCCTTTACAGATGGTTGTTGTGAGGCAGGAAGCCTACGTTGTCTTAGCTTCTCCAGTTACTTAAGTGATTATAGCATTGTGTAGTATCATTGGTATTGCTATAATGAACATTAGAGTAATTGAAAGTGTTGTTTGAATAATAATGATGCAGTGTTAATTAAAAGCAGAAATATAAATATCTATATTACTCATTCAGTACTCCCCAATTAATTAAGACAGTGAATAACTGTGGAAAATCCTGGGAGATTTTAAGTTTTATATTTTAGCTTATTTTACATAAATATATAAAGTTAAATATGTGCTCTTAGAAATATAGTGACCTTTGTATTATAAGTACTTGAGATGATGTTTAACATACATTGAATATGGAGATAAATTGGTTTGTGTTTATATATAGAAATGCTTTGTCAATCAATTCGGTCTTGAAGACTTCTGATGTGTTACATAAATAAAGTCCAGAATAAAATCAACAAATGAACAATACAATTTCAGGCTTGGAAGAGAGTTGCCTCCACACTGCTACCATTTAATAGACAATATAGACAGAAACTAGTAATGTCTTCAGTCATTTTACTTTTACAAGCAATAATCTAATGGGTAAGCTAGATAAAAGTAAATGTGATAGGAGATGTTATTCTGTAAATATGTTACTCATATTGGTTAATTAATAAAGCACTGTGGCCAATGGGAAAGCAAGATAGGTGGGGCTAGGAGACAAGGAGGAAAGAGGAAGTAGTAAGGAGGAGTCAGCATGTAGAGCCTGGAGAAAGCAAGATGCCGGGCCCGCCGCTCTGGCCGGTGAGATGAGCCACATGGAAATACTTAGAATAATAGAAATGGGTTAATTATTAAGACAGAGCTAGCCCATAAACAATAATAGTAACTGGCCAACAGGATTGTATCAAATACAGAGTCTCTGAGTGTTATTTGGGGCTTGTGTGGTGGCGGGACTGGGCGGCCGGTGGGGAGGAACAAAGAGTGGGGGAAAAAACGTGCTCGTAACATAAATGGACTTTTATTACATTCTTTTTATTTATTTTGGGTGTGTGTGTGTGTGTGTGTGTGTGTGTGTGTGTGTGTGTATGTGTGTGTGTGTGTGTGTTTGTGTGTGTTTGTGTGTGTTCATGTTAGATAGTTGGAAAGGTCAGAGGACAACTTGAAAGAGCCTGTTCTCTCCTTCCATCTTGTGTGTTTCAGAGATTGACAATTGCCTCTACCCACGGAACCATCTCACTGGCCCAGAGTGGTCTTTCTTCATTTGATAGCATGTTTAAGTATTAATAGCTAAAGCACAGTTGACATTCTCAAGATGCTATTCTCATCTCTGCTTTTATACGTGGAATATTCAAATATTCCTTGTTCCTTGCTTAAACAGACACTTTAATTTGTTGCCAATGTGTGGGGACACTAGAGGCTTATTACTTTTTTTCTCTTGCATGCTCACTTACAGAGTCAAATACCCATGAGAGCCTTTGTTTGCCTTTCCCAAACATCTGACAGATCATTTACTTATCTTTCTATCAGATTAAAATATTCCCAGATATGGTATTTATATATTTGCTTTCTATGTTTTAAATCTATCTGAATTTTTTCTTGTCATTGGTAGGAATTGGGACATTTCTCTTAAGTTTGTGGATAATTAGTCTCTATCATTCATTACTCTCCTTATACACAGAATTGAAAAACTGCCTTTTAGATTGTAATTTCCCAATCATGCATTGGTCTGCTTTGAAGCTTTACCCCATTTTCTCGATTCAATTGTTTGTTCTTTTGCCAGTACTCTGTTTATTACTGTATCTTTACAACTTCGTGATTTAATATGTTTACAAAGGAACATTTCTGTGTACAGATGTGTGTACACATGGGCATACACACACACACACACATATACACTCATCCTTAGTGTTTCTCTTTTTTTCTGAATTCTAAGAATTTTCCTTCATAGGTGAATGTTAGAGAAAAAAATTTAAATTAGTTATAAACCTGTTGATACTTCCATTACTAATGTATTGTATTTGTGTATTTGGTCTGGCACATTCATGTTCATTCAAGGTATATTAGTTTATTCATAGTGTCTATTTAATTTCTTCAAAAAATATTTTCCCTCACATGTATTGCTATGTCTTCAAGTTTATTAAAAAAATAAAAAAAAATTAGTTAATGTGGAAGGACTTAAAAATGAGCCGTGGGTGTTAATTTTAAAAATGCATTTATTTTGTGTGTGTGAGTGCTTGTCTGCATGTATGCCTCTGCATCATGTGTGTGTCTTGTTCCCATGGAAATAGGAACTGGAGATGCAGAGTGTTGTGTGGTTGCTGAGAATGGAACTCAGGGTCTTCAGAACAGCAGTCAGTGCTCTAATGGCAGAGCCATCTTTCCAGCCCCGGATTTCCACGTTAAAAAAATGAATAAACTTTTATTTAGATTGTCATGCCTTAAATGTTTCTTTGGTAATTATTGATTTGTTTACTTTTCTCTCAGATTCATGTTTTATTTTGTAAGGACACAGTTTCCAGCAATTATTTCCACTAGGGTTTATGGGAAATCAATTTTCTGAATCCATTTAGTCTAGAAATTGTTTTACTTTGTCACTATACTTGTCTGATAGTCTGTCAAATTATAGATTCTAAATACAAAACAGTTTTTTGCCTCAGCACTTAGAATATTTCTCCATTTTCTCTTATATTTGTGTTACTTAATACATTTTAAGCCAACATAATACTTTTTTTCTGTAAATAATTTCACCCCAGAATCTTGCTATGTAAACCAGACAAAACCTCTGCGTCAACCTTCTGAGTACTGGCTTCTCGTGAGTCACTAAGTGACTTTAGAAGCTTTTCTGATGTCTTACTATCAATGACATACTAAAATTTACCAATGTGTTCTAGCAGTGGGCTATTTTTCTCAGTCTTATTGTTGGCACCCAATGAAACTGCATTTAATACTGTTAGATCTCTGAAATTTTATTTGATTTCTTTAGTTTTCCTCTCGGTTCTATTTATTCTGCCTGGAAATCTAACATAGGGCATTGTTGCTTTTGTATTCATTCTCTGAGCTTCTTAACCTTTCTGTCATTTCTCAGACGCACTATGAGTCAAAAGACTCCGAGCCTCTGCATTACTCTTCAGCTGTGTCTATGTTAGCACTTGGTTTTGAATCTTTGACTTTTATTATAATATATTTCATTTTTGAAAATATCATCTTTTGTTTCATTAAGGCCTTCTCTTGCTTTGTGGATGCAAATATCTTTAATTACAGAAAATATTATTTACGTTTACATAGGTTTGTTTGTTTCTTTGCAATACTGAGTCATGCCCATAGTCCTCACTTTGTTTTAAAATTTCAAATATGTGCACTCTTTCTGTTTGCTCCAATGTTATTGAGGTGTATGTGTGGGTGTGTGTTTGGTGTTTCTGTGCATGCATGAGTCTGTGAATATTGATGCTTCTTTTCATGAAGTTGGTTTTACTCAAATGTTTGGTAAAACAGTATTGTTCCTCGACTTGTATTTCCTTAACCTTGTCAAGAATGCTGTTTCTAAGTACTTAGGCTTTCAAACTGTGACTCTGTGGATACTGCAGTATGTACTGTCTGAGTGTTCCAGGAGCGTAGTATCTTCCTGAATGTCACTAGTAGTTTGCAGCAGTTCTCTGTATCTTTGGCTCTGTGCTGACCCTTATGCTCCTGCCATGAGCTAAAGGAGTGCTTTATTCAGTTGTGTCACTGTGAGGGGATTGGTTCCATGAACACCCTCGGATGCTGAGCTCTGAGAATGCTTAAATCCTTTACATAAAATTGCGAGGTGTCAGCAGTAACAGCAAATATACAATTTTCTCATGGTCTAAATCATTTTGCAAATATTTGTAATATTTAATGTGATGCAAATAGTTATGCCATATTGATTAGGGAATATTTGACAAGGAAAAAGAACAGATTTATGCATATTCAGGAAAGATACACCTATCCCCCAATATTTTCCATGAGTGTTTGGCTAGATCCCCAGAAGCCTTTTATGAATAGGGAAGTCTGGTTACACTAGTTATTTTTACTGTGTCCTATAAAGTGCCTGTGAGTGTCCACTACAGTGGAGGTTGTCTTTCCATTAGGAAGCAGGTGAATCCACGGCTGCTAGGTGCTTTAGGCGCTAGCAATCTAACCCTGTCTTAGGCCTAACAGTTCTAGGGTTCAGTGCTTGGGGAGGGCACTAGGCTGTGGGGATCCAGAAATGCTAGCCTGCAGTAACAGATTCCAGGGATGTAGTTTTTTTTTCTCCTTTTCTCTTCCTGCTCTGACTGTATCAAGGCTGGTGTTGGGAAGAGGGAATTCGTTGTTGACTTTTTAAAGGTCTCCTGTTAGGCTTCTTCCCTTGGGCAGATCTTGAATATTAGATTCTCTGCTCTTTTCTTTATAAGATCATTAAAGGCAAAGTAGACACTTGTCTGACTCAGAAAAAAAAGTCCTTTGATGTTCCCATGCAGGGCTGAGGTGGGGGAAGCGCGTTCTGGGCCTGCCTGTGTGCTCTGTGCTGACTTCCCTACACTGTAGTTCTTTTCAATTGTATCCAGAAGCTTCTGTGCTTTTAAAGTTTGTGGCTAAGTGCATTGTATATGCTTGATTATGAAATCCACAGGTAAATAGGAGGAAGGTGGAAACAACCAGCCTGAGTGAGTTAACCCAGACCCAGAAAAACAAATGGCTCTTGTTTTCTCTCATTGGAGGATGTTAGCCTTGAATCTGCAGATGTGTCTTTCATTTTAAATACCTACAGAGGTCATAAAATTAGTAAGGGGCCAGGGGTATAGTTAAATGGAGATACAGCACACTTGTCTATATAAACAGCTCTGTGTTTATACAGGAAATGTTACAGGAAAGGTTTAGTGAGAATAAGGATGAACGGGCAGGGTAGATTAGAGAATACAAGAAAGATAACTAACACTAAAGATCTTTAAAAAAATCATATGGAGGCTTACTACTGCAGAAACTCCCTAAAATATGTACTTAAAATATAAAAAAAATTTAAATGGAGTTACCTCATAGTGGGGCAATAATGTTCCTATGAGACATCATAGGATAATAAATGAAAAGTTTGGCTGCCATAAATGGGTTACCTCCTTTGTAGATGTTTGTTAGTAAGGTGCATCAGACCCTTAAACATTATAGGCCATTGGCAATGCTCTTGGGTACCCCCACAGAATGTTACAGTAAGACCTTATAATTGTAGTCATCATACACTTGAATTATGAACACAGGAAAATCAAGCTCACACTCATCTGGAAGTTTCAACTCTACTGGCTAGCTCTCATACTGCTAGAAGGTGCTATGCATTCTGTCTTATCCGTTTGTGAACCCTGCAAGCTACAATGACTGGCCTGGTAAGACCAGGTGCAGTACTGGCAAGAATATCACAGGAGTAACCAATCATGTCTGCTTAGATTTAAGGTTTAGTACAGAAGTTGAACCCAAACCTGGGTCCATCATTGGGTCCAAGAACCTGTGGTTAAATAGGTCATAGGATCTAGAGAGTAACCTATCATTACCACTCTGATAAATAGACATAGTATTAAACTGACCACTAGAGATTAAATATATCTGTCAACCCTCATTGGAAAAACATTTTTCTTTTTCTTTGCAGTAGATGGCAAAGAGACCCACAACTAATTAAGGTTTTGATAAAAGTCTGGAATGTTCACCCCTAAACAAGTCTTCTATATCATACCATACTTCCCAAGGCTCTGGTCTGAGGAAAGAGGGTCAGAAAGATGATGAGAGCCAAAGGACATAGATGACTACAGAGAAGCAGTGTTTTCTGGACACAGCAAGAAAGATGAAAGTATGACACTGCAGCACTCTAGACAGAATGCATAAGACCTGCACAAACTCAGGCCAGGCAGAATTCCAGTATGGACAAGGGAGGTGGACATGAGGTTAATCCATGGCTAAGGAGCTATTGGCAGTTGCTAGCTGCTGGGAGTTTGTTTTCTTTAAGGGTGTGTCTTCCCTCCAGCGAAGGCCACATGTCCAATAGTATATGTGCAGCAAAACTGTATTTGATGTTTTAAAAATAAAAGTAAAAAAAGGGCACCGGCCAGGCATGGTGGCACATGCTTTTAATCCCAGCACTATGGGAGCAGAGGCAGGTGGATTCCTGTGAGTTCGAGGCCAGGCTGTTCTACCAATTAAGTTCAGGACAGCCAGGACTGTTACTCAGAGAAACACTGTTTCAAAAAGCCAAAACACCCAAAACAAGACAAAAACCAACCAACCAAGCAAGCAAATAAACAAACAAACAAAAAACCAAAAACAAACAAAACAACACCCCCCCAAAAAAACCAAAACCCCCTCAAACTGAGTCAATCAAAGACACTAAAAATCACTTCCAGTTTGCAGATGCCTAAACCTCCTAGCACAATTACTCTGTGATCTCAGTTATCCATTTGTGGAGGAGGGCTTAAAGTAGGTTCTAATGTGTTGCTTTTTTCTAAGGAGAGTGCTGCCTTGTAGAACAGGTTGGCTCTGAACTCTGCAGCCTCCTGTTTGAGACTGTCATGTTCCCAGATTGCCGACAGTACCAGCCACCACATCCACTTAAAAGACGTTTTATGAAAAAAAAAATCTATCTCCTATTGTAACTCGTACTTTGGTAAACTAGGTAGCTGAGACTAGAAAATCATAATTAATAAGTGGAAGACTCCAGTTAAGTAACAAAAATAGTTTTGAAAGGGAAAAAAATGCTACTTTTGTGGTTGATGTAATTATCACACTGCCCAAACAACTGTTGGAGAGAAAATAACCATTCTCCTGGCTTAGTATTGTATATGAAGGCAAACATACACACACTACATTCTAAAGTATTTGGGTGATGGAATGTTTTATTTGTCACCTAGCTTTTTGGTAGGATGTTGAAACAGCCAGAGGTGAGTCAATAGGATAATGAAGCAAACACCCAGAGCTGTCCTTTGGAGGAGGTATGCGTGTGGTAGCAAACAGGAGATGCACAGTCAAAGCTTTCCATTGCCAAAGAGTATCGGGGATGGTAAATGCTACACTTCAAGGTTCTAAAATACCTGTAAGTTTAGAAAAATAAAAATACGGATTTGACTTAATCCTATGGGTTTTGTGAATGCATTTTCAAATCTCAGAGTCAGTTTTTGCAAGAGCTTTTGAGTATGTGCTATTTTTAAAAATTGTTTTTAAATGAATATGTGTTTTTGTCTGCATGTATGTGTATGCATTACTCATGTGCTGTTCCCTGGAACTAAGTTACAGATGGCTGTGAGCTACCATGTGTGTTGGGAACTGACTTAGATTCTTCTACAAACACATTACATGCTCATGGTTGACTGATGCATCTCTCCAGAGCATGCCTCACCAATTTTTTTTTTTTTTTTGGCCAAGGTCTTGGTGTATATCCCAAAGGGGCTTTGAACTTGATACATATATAGTGCAAGTGGGCCTCAACTTTCCAAGCCTCCTATTGGGATTTTGGGCACATGGTACTGTATGCTGTCATGTTTAACACAGCCAACTGATTTTAACACAGGTGACAA
Organism: Cricetiscus sungorus; assembly: GCA_030556225.1. Taxonomy (NCBI): domain Eukaryota; kingdom Metazoa; phylum Chordata; class Mammalia; order Rodentia; family Cricetidae; genus Cricetiscus; species Cricetiscus sungorus. Next base: position 74,994,798 of record JANBXA010000372.1, read on the forward strand.
GGACATGCAATGAGGCGATGCCAGACAGTCTTTAAAAATTGGCACTGGGAAAAAATATATACACATAAAAATAAGAGGACTTATCAAATAACATAAGTGTTAAATAAAAACGCCTTAAAGACTTACATATAGACTGCATAGAGCAGAAACTGTGAAAGTATTACCATAAGACAAGACTGATGGAATTGGGTGGTGAATTCTTGGTTATGGCCCTGAGAGTATAGGAACAAAAGTGAAACAGGCAAAGGAGATAGAGTCAAAATAAAAACACGAAGCATGTGCACCCCACATAGTGGAGTGAAGAAACAACGGAGCAGCCAGGGAAATGTTTGTAAACCACGCACATGTTCCACCATGCAATTGTTCAACTGAAGGAGTGAGAAGCAGGCAGATGTCCCCTTCCCATAGTGTTTGTGCTTAGCCTCTGTGTGAGAAGCATTGGTGCATCCCCCCTAGATGTGGATGTGAGTCTGCTTGTTTCCTGATCTCTGAGTACTATGAGACCTGAGACATTGCCCTTTTCAATTAGGATAATGAAAATTATGGGTGGCTGAGCTATTGTTAATTTTTTTTATCTTTCTAACTATAATAAGTGAATGACAGTGAGGAGTAGTTGCTAGGAGAAAGAAACAGGAACTCGGGTCCTGGATGCTCTTGTGCTGATCTACTGGGTTTCTTGGCCTTGGTACCTCTTAGTACCTTAAGTCAGAAGAAAAAAATTCATTTACTTTCCTTTTCTAAGCCATATACCTTAGCATCATGTTCATTTCCCCCATCGTAATATTTTATTCTGAGACTTAATCAAAGGGGAAAACAATCCCAATAATTGTTCTACTATTCTTCCTTGGTAAATGTAAAATCAAGAATAACCAAATAGTTGTGACCCTATCTGTATGTTACCATCTTAACATAGTTAAATCAGAGTGTAAAGAATGTCAAGTGGAAAAACTGTGTACGAACACAAGCTAGCAAATTGTATGTGAGTGAAAAAGAGAAGACTGGGATGTTTCACCTTGCAAACTAGAGCAGAGGACCAGAAGCTAGAGAAAAAAAAACAAAACAAAACAACAACAAAAAAAAAAAAAACCCAAAACTGTGAGAACAAGGGATGATTTTTACATATGAACCACAAACCCTTTAGCAATAGCCTGAAAAGCAGCTGTCTTCTCCCCAACCAGCCACTTCTCTGGGCCTCTATGAACCCGTAATCAATAAATGATTTATTGAACTACCACACCCAATCTTCAAAGTGCCACAATTCAGGACAACCTCTGTAATCGTTGCCGTTATACTGTCTTTCCTTCCCAGGTGACTTACTGAAATCTTTGTTCTGTCCTGCCTTCTCCCTAAAATTTTCCAGGAAGCGTAAGCCTTCTCCAGACACTAAATTCAGCAGCCTGTTGTCAGCCCCCATCTCAGCCACACTTCCTTGCTGATACCTGTCATTACTAGCCACTCAGCCTCTACTTCTGTCCACTGTTCTCTGTCACCCTTGTCAAGCACCTACCTTCTCAGGGCCCACTGCTACTTCAGTATTGTAAGTCCATTGGCCTGTCATAGTCCCTGTCTACCACTTCAACCTTATCCACTGCCGGGCTCCCTTTTTATGTCCTATACCACAGTAAGTGGATGCACTTCACAGACCACACTCTTTTATCCTCTTGGGCTGTATTCCTTAGCTCTGCTCAGAAATGTTCTTGCTCTCTCTTTGCTGATCACTCCCTAATCTTTCAAGCCCAGGTTTATGCCATTTGCTTTATGAAGCCTTCCTGACCACACCATGCACCAACATCATGGACGTTCCCCACATTTGTACAACACAGTACCTTGTAAATACTTGTAAGGTCCACAATACTTTGCTGCTTGTTAATTTACTTTTGTTTTTCCTTTAAGACTCTAAACTGTGTATTAGATATTTTTGTGTCCTCATTCCTCTGGCATACAGGTTGCACTAAATACATTTTCTTGTACTATTCAGTGGTTTTTAGACTATTTAGAAATTTGTGTAATTGTTAGTGAAGTCAAATTTTATTTCATTACTGTTTGTGGTACTAAGAATTGAATTTTGGGCTTGGCCTATGCTAGCAAAGTGCTTTTATCTCACCGTGAATTTGTTTTTCTTTTGAAATAGAATCTATGTTGCCTAGGTTGGTGTTTAACTTAGGAATCTCCAACCCCAGCCTCCTGCACAGTTGGGATTTCAAGCACATGCTTCTTATATTAATTTTAAAATATTTTTATTAACCCCTGAAAAACCATGTTCCTCCAACTGGATTTTCCTCATCTCTCCATTATTTCAGAACCCATGGGAACTCACAATGTACTTTCAGCATCTTGAGAATCTGACTCCTTTCAGGCTTTTAGGTCCATAAAATTGTAAAACATACAATTTTCTATGCTTAGTTGCTTTTGCTTGCTGTAATGTTTTCCAGGCTTATCCATATTTTGCTCTATTTTGCTGAGTAATATTTCATTGTATAGATAGAACCTTTTATTTATATGTTCTTCAGTTGATAGATATTTGAGTTTGTTTTATTTTCTTTTCCTATCCATATGTTAGAGGAATCAAGGTTGTAGGCTTGATGCAGCTTGGTACACTGAATCCGAAATCAGAAGCTGGAAGGAATGTGCACCTGTTGTTACTCAGCTCCTTTTCTTCACTTTTATATATCCCAGAATCCCAACCAGGCCATGGCTCCCATCTCAATTGGGGTAATCATGATAATTTCCCCCAGACACATTATATTCCACAGGTTTCTAAATTCTGTAAAGTTACAATCAATACAACTACAACCTCACTCTTTGTCATCTGAATGCCACTCAAATACATTGCTTTCTACGGCCATAACCTTCCACCTTCTGTTTCCAAAGGCCTATGTCCAAGTTATAATAGAAAATGCATTCAGTCCAACTAAAAATTTCCCCACCATCTTTAACAATTTCACTCTTTAAAAGTCCAGAGTTTCTTAGCTGTGATTCTTACAAAATAAAAAAAAACAAATCACATAATTCCAACATATAATGGCACAGAGCAAACATTTCCATTCTAAAATGTAAGAATCAAGCAATAGAAAGGAATGATCAGAACAAAGCAAGATCATAACTCAGCAGGGACAATAAAACATCCTGCTTCTCCATGTCTAGTGTCTGGAAGACATGATGAAATTGACTATATTCTAGCTCTGCTTACAGCATACATACCCTTTCTCTTGGGTTAGCTCCATGAAACACTTGCAACTTTCCTTGACATACACTCCATGGGCCCAGCATCTCCAAATTCTTGTGGTGTCTCTTGCAACTTAGGCTTCATATTCATAGTTTCACTCAATAGCCTCTCAAGGCCTCCATGCAAGGACTCCAACCCTGACACACAATGCCTGATCTTAGCTGCTATCTGAAGCTGTGGAGAAGGACTCTGCAACTCCCTCAGTCTCGAGTAGTTCATGTTTTCAAAATCAGAACCACATGAATGACACTGCCAAGTCTTTCTGTAGTTCAGGTTGGAGTCTATTACTCACAAGCCACAGTTGTACCAGATTCTCTGTGCTGACCCTGGGAAAACACTCTCCCAGGCAGTTGCTTCTGAGGACCAGAAAACTCCCTCAGCTGGATTCTCAGTTCATGACTTTCTCTTTTATACAAAATCTGTAGCATTGCAAGTTGGAGCCTTCTCTGTGTGGGGCCATGCCCTTAAGACACATTTCCTAGTATTGCAGTGCAGTCTGTAACTGTTGCTTACTGATCAAAATATTGGCCACATATGTTGAGACACTATGTCTGGATCAGACCATATTGGTTAAACTGATGTGGCAAGAGTATTAACACTGGCTGAATTTTGAAGGTATCTACAGTAGAACTGTTAGGGACACATCTCACAAGGTGATTACAAGGCAAACAGCTTCATTTCCTACTATAGTCTTTGAAATGGTTGTGATGTAGTTTCTAGATTCATTTCCTTAATGAAAATATATTTCATGTGTATGGCCATTTGTTCATCTTTTTTAATAAAAATCTCCATTAAATTCCTTTACCTATTTGAAAAAGTGACTCATTTTGTTGTTTTGCTGCTGTGTAAGACAACTTTATATATTCCAAGTCCTGAACTCTTATGGGTGTGTGTGTGTGTGTGTGTGTGTGTGTGTGTGTGTGTGTGTGTGTGACTCGACAGTTTTTCTCCAATTCTCTGGTGATCTCCTTTGAAACAGACAATTTTTAATTGATGTCCAGTGTACTTTTTTTTTCTATTTTTTCTTGGGCTAGATTATAATATAATAATAGCTAGGCTATTATCACCTCATCTGGGGTCAGGAAGACTTATTTCCTCATTTAGAGTTTCAAAGTTTTAGCTTCTGTCTTTTATCCAATAAGAATTAATTTGTGTATATAATATGAGGTGAGGTCCAAATACCTTCTTATATTCACAGCAAGAACTTTTAATACAATGGCAAGAGTGACATTCTTGTCTTATTTTCAATTTCAGGGAAAACACGTTAACCTTTCATCATTTACTGTATTAACTGTGGACAATTTTTTAGATGTTGAGTTTTTCATCAGGTTCAGGGCAATTTGATTTAGTTTATTGAGTGTTTTTAATTGCAAGTGTGATCTTCTTTGCCAGGTGCTTTTTCTGCATTAATTGGGATGGTCTTGTGGTCTTTGATTTTATTCTATTATCTATTGTATAACTTCAATTAATTTTCAGCAAGTAAACTGACCTTAAATTTCTGGGTCAAATAAAAATAAATATTCCTAGTTTGGGCTCCTTTATGAATAAATTATATGAGCATTTCATACAATGAATGCATGAAATGGACAAGGAAGAAAGAAAAATAACTTCCTCTTTAAATAGTGAATATATAGGTATTATTGAAACTTTGGATATAAAATTGTCATTGTATAACATATTTAAGGGAATATAAGTTTATAGGACTTTCACACTCTTTGAATCCTATAGTTTCCCTTTAAAGCTGTAGATTTGACTTAACAATCTGACCCAAATAGTTCTACAAAGATTACTGTAATGCTTTACTTAGACTCTTTCTCTCTCTCCTCCCTACTCACCCTCCAACACCCTTCTTCAGCCTGTATTGTCCCAAGGAAGTTCATGTTTAAAATCGAACATTGGGAAATTAGTGAATTTCTTATGATTTTTTAGCTGGCTTAAGCTCTTGGTACTATTAGAGTGAAGAGAAGAGACATTTCTAGAGAACTGTAAGGACAGAAACACTTACTTTTAGTTGTAACCTCAATAATGATCAATATCTCTACTAACAAAGCCAAGGGCTTCATCTCTAAGCAGCTGCTTTTTCACTGTAACACAGGCAGAACTAGATGGCTGGCCCACAAGCTTCCTCTTCTCAGGTCTGTGGGATTCAGGACTCAGTTGCTAAGCAACCGTTTCCTTACTCTTGGGCCAATGGGCTTCTTGGTAGTTCCTTTGAAGTTGGAATGAAGCAGGGTGCTTGGAGAGAGCAGACTATGGGAAGGAATCATATCTAGTCTGCTATTTCTTTGGCTGAAGATAAAGGCTAAGCTTAAAATAAGAAGAAATGACTTTCTAATACAGAAAGGGGCTACCATAAGCCTAGTATGTATGCTTCTATACTAGGGGTTGCTGGTGACTCTTCATTTTATGTTACCTCTAGAGACATATATTACCCATTTTTTGTACTATATAGGAGATGCCCAAGGCTGGATAACTTTATGGGTTTGTTTCAGTTCACAATCCTTGGATGTGCAAACATCTGGTTAGCAAAGTCCAGACATGGTATAGGGTATCACATGGCAGCAAAGACAGGGAATATATTTGTATATATGTATTTCTTCTAGTCTCTTCCTCTTTTCAGGTTACATTTATTTATTTATTTATTTATTTATTTATTTATTTATTTATTTGTTTGTAGAAGGTAGGCAAACACATGACATGACACACATGTGGAGGTCAGAGGGCAACTTGTGAGAGTCAGTTTTCACCTTCCACTATAAAGGTCCTTCGGGGGGGGGGGGTTTGAAATCAAGTAGTTGGGACCATTACCTGCTGAGCCATCTTACTGGCTTATTCTTCCCTTTCTTATAAAGCCAACACATTCAATCGCGGGACCCCTATCCTGTTGACCATCTAATTCTAATCATCTCCAAAATGCTATAGTAATGAAGTTATCAGCACTATTCAATACCTCATAATGGGGGTTTGATCTTAAAACATGGAGCCTTACAAGTGACATACAAATCATATCCAAATCACAGCAAGATACCATTAAGAATCTGAGCTGACCTGACATCACCCCTGAAGCTAAGATAAGAAGACTATGGACTCAATCTGCTTTGTTCCTCAATAAATGTTCAAGGAAAAGAGTGGAAATATTAAGAATAACTAAAAAGTAGAACAGGTTGAGGAATTATACCTAAAGAATACAAAACCTTTACGTCAAGTCCAGGTAATTTCTTCAGAAAGACTATTGTTATGGATTTTTAAAATTATGTCCTTTGTTAGTTTCCATTGCTATAGCAACAAATCATCATAACTGCAGAGGGTTAAAATGACATTTGTTCTCTTCAGTTCTTGGGGCCAGAAGTCCAAACTAATAGAGGTGTTACGCTCAAGGCCAAGGATAGTTTCTTCTAGAGACACCAGGGAAGAGGACACTCCTCCCTTGCTCTTTCACTTGTTCTTTTCTGTTGTTGTGCTGGTAATTGAACTCAGGATCTTTGGAATGCCAGGCAAGGGCTCTACTGCTAACCAAGAACTTACTCCAGAATATATCTTTTTTTTTTAAACAGCGAGATTTATTTGTTCATTTTATTTATGTATATGTGTTTGCTTGCATGTGTTTATCTGCACCAAATGTATACCTTTGAAAGTCAGAGGTTATTGGCTCTCCTGTACTGGAGAGAGGTGGTTGTATGCCTCCTGATGTGGCTGTTGGTATCTAAACACAGATCTGAAATAGCAATAAAGTAACTTCCTTCCTTCCTTCCTTCTTTTCTTCCTTCCTTCCTTCCTTCCTTCCTTCCTTCCTTCCTTCCTTCCTTCCCTTTCCTTCCTTCTTTCCTTTCTTTTATTATTTTTTGAGACAGGGTTTCCCTGTGTAGCCCTGTTTGTCCTGGCACTCACTATATAGACCAGGCTGGCCTTGAACTTAGAGATATGCCTGCTTCTGCCTCCCAAATGCTGGGATTAAAGGTATACACCTTGTCCCCTGCCCCCAGCACAGGGAACAGTAAGTATTCTTAATTACTGAGCCATCTCGCTGCCCCTAGAATGCATTCTGTAATCTTCAGTTTTCAGTTTGTAGTGGCTGCTAGCATTCAGTACCTTGTGACTACATTCCTTCAGTGGTCATTTACTTTCTTTTTTGTGTAATCACGTGCTCTTTAATGACAGAGATACATTATGAGAAATTTGTCCTTGTACAAACATTATAGACTGTACTTCACAACCATAAATAGTATGGGCCAATTATTCATTCTCACCTCCTGATGCAGTCAACAGACAGTGTAAACGTAAAGTGTATGCATTTGCTAGAAGCATGACCTAGCACACTTCAACAGTATAATTTTATAAGCAGAGAAATAGAATTTAAAAATGTAAAATAGAAAAGTCAATACATTAACCAGCAACAGTAACTTGGTATTTTAACCAGGTCATACAATTGTATGTATTGTTCTTTTAGACAACAATGTTTGTTTACCTCAGCATCAATATAGACAGATGAATGATGCATTGTGTTATGAGGTTATAATGGCTCTGATGTCACTAGATAATCAGAATTCTGCAGATCCATTATTTTATAGCAATACCATCTATGTTGGAAAATGTTATTATTCACTGACTGACTAGTTGAATCTGTCTCCCTTTCATCATCACAAATGAAAAAATGATAAACTATAAAAGTGCTTTATATGAAAATAAAGGAGCACTTAAGGCAAGATAGAAAAACTGAGGGTAGTGGGCAAGTGGGAAGCAAGGAAGGTTTGATGAAGAATGACATTATTTGGATGGTTTTTTTTTTTTGTTTGTTTGTTTGTAGACAGTCTCAGTAGGCAACCCAGGATGGTATAAAACTTAGTCTTTTTGCGTCAGTCTTCTGAGTGTGGCTATTACAGGAATATACCACCACAAAATGATGCTAATGTGGTATCTAAAGGATGAGAATAATTCAGTTTCACAAATCATGTTTCAGATATAGTGCCAATATTTTAAAAAGGTCATGTGGTGCGGACAAGTGTTAGGAGCAGTTTTTCTGCCGGCCTGGTCCCAGAGACAAGGTATGTTCAGACAAATGAAAAGTTACAGATGTCTGTATAGCTAGAACCACAGATTGGGGTGGGGGTGGGGTCAGAGAGTGGTATAAGCCTGGATTGGTAGGGGATGCTTACTCCATTCTTGATTATTGTAGTAGTTAACTTAGGGTGATCAAAATAAGACACCACAGAATAGGACTCAAGTAACAGGAAGTTAAATTTCTCACTGTTCTGGAGCCCGAGAGCATGAGATTAGTGTGCAAGCATGGCAGGGTTCTGTTAATGGTCCTCTTCTGGATTTGAAGATACCAACCCTTTCTGTGTTTTAATATGGCAGAGAGAGAGTATAGGAAAGTGAAGGAAGCCACGATCTCACTCCAATTAAAAGCAATGTCCTAAACAATATTATCTCCAGATACAACCACATTGCATGGGAAGACTTCAAAACAAAATGTTGATGTGGGTGGGACACAATTTAGTTCTTAGCAAAAGCTCACAAAAGTTATTTATTTACACCAATGAGATGACACTATTACATTTGAAAAGATAATCTGAGACTCGGTATAGAGCATTGGGCAAAAGGTTACATATGAGCATAAAGGCCAGTGAGGAAGTATTTTCAGTAGTTACATAAAAGCAGACAGCATTTCTGCTGGAAAACAGAGAATCCTACAGTAATTCAAGAGGTAAAATTGAGTAGAAAGAACTTTTTATTTGATTTGAGCACGACAATATAAGAAGCATCTGGCATGGTGCTTAGTTCTTTAGAGTGCTTAACTGAGTGAGTGATGTAGCTATTTAGTCAGGGAAAACTCAAAAAAGAGATTAGACCTGGGGAAAGGATCATATGTTCCATTGATATCTGGATCATTTCAGGAATGTTTGAAAGATTATTGGATCCTTTTGAATGATAAGTTTTTATAAGGACTAAACATAGATATTTAAATGCTGCCTAAATACCAGTGTCTCAACACAACAAAAGCCCTAATTCTTTGAGCTCATATGAGGAAATAGTCAGCCCCCAAACTGAAGGGAAGCTTTCTGGTATGAGGTACTTTCCGGCAGACACCTAATGTTTAGCACTTTTAAATAAGTCAACTTTCCCCCAACAAAATATGATTGTTGAATTTAATTATTGAACTAGCTTTCAGTGATATAATGAAATACCCAAGACAGGCTACTTAGGAGGTAAAGGCACCCTTTATGGTTCTGGAGGTTCAAGTCCAATTCTGAGTGTCTGCATTGGTTTAAGTCTCTTATGGCAATGCCACACCATGTATGGAGTGTTTGGTGGAACAACCTACTTCTGTCTTAGACTAAAAAGCAAAGAGAGAAAAAACAAAGAAACAGGCATCTCATGGTTCCTTTTCACAGCATGTCCCAATTTTACCAACTTGGAGTAGTGCCACATTCTGGAAGAAAGCTTTAATACATCCCATGTTCAAACCACATCTTTTTGTTAATGGTAACATTGCTTTGTCTATCCATGCGAACATCATTATCTTTTATTTCTCCTTCCCTCTCTCCCAAGGTTTATCCCATTGCCAGTCTTCTCTTGATTCTACACGAATAAAAGTCCTTATAATTTCATTTCAAACGTTACTTCTTTTTTGCAGCTTTTCTGTTTAACCCAATAAAATAATGTTTTATGGATTTGATAATATTTAAAGAAAAATTCCAAAGAAAATACCAAAATAAGTATTACTATTTTAAGATGAATTCATTTTTAACTCATTACTCAAAACATTCTATTCTTTACATTTCTTAGTGTAGCCTCTTTTTCCCTTTCTTTGTCGTCATTTTTATTTTCAATGCATTCTAGTCCTCTTTGGTGGGGGGGTGCATTTAATGTTGAGGAAAGAAAATCCCAGGATCGGGGCAAGCCTGTTGTGGAATATTATTTTTAACTAAGCAAAGATGTCTTACATTGTTTATACTGTGGAATTTTACTTCAACTATGTGAAGGTGTGTTACATTTGTTTCTTTTTGCCTTTGTGAGCAATGTAAAGATATGTTACATTTGTTTGTGCTGTATTTGTTTAATTACATATAGATGAGTTGCATTTGTTTAACTTTGCCTGCATAAGGCACTTGACTGGTTTAATAAAAAGCTGAGCGGTCAATAGCTAGGTGGGGCTGGAGGCCAGAGAGAATAAGTAGAATGAGAAATGTAGAGGAGAGAAGAGAATAAGAGAGAAAGAAAGGGACATGCCCAGGGCCAGAAGCCAGGCAGCTGCAGCCAGCCAGCCAGTCAGGAAAAGAGTGACAGTAGGACTTAGAGCAGGAAAGAAGGGTGAACAGTCCAAGGCAAAATGTAGATAAACAGATTAAAATAAGAGCTAAATCCAGTCATTCGTAACTAATAACAAGTTTCCGTGTCATGATTTGGGAGCTGGTTGGTGGTATAAAAGAATGCCCGTTACACAAACCTGAGATACAAAAAGACCCAATCTCATTAAAAAAAAAAAAAAAAATCATGTTCCATATAGTTATTTGCCAACATATGTAACATAAACCCCAAACTGAATAAATGAGACTTTCTGAGATCCACTAAGCCAACTTTGTGGAGACAGACAATAAATTTGAGGGAAGAGGCTGCAAATTTTCCTGCAACTGAATTTTCTGAATCATGACAGAACTACCTAGGATCAAGCCAGAACTTTGGATCAGAAGTGATTTTGAAGTTAACAAAGAGTAAAAGACAACCAGGCATCGGGTAATACTCATTGGAGTTTGCTTTTATGTAGGACTTGGTCCCAATACATTTCCGTTGCCAGTTCTTAAAGCTCTTGGGTTGGCCCAGTGTACTTTAAGGTTTATCGAACTTGACAGAATTCCAAGGAAACCTCTAACCCAAGATTGAACAGCGGATTGCACAAGGTCTGGAATCATTTCTTTTGGTTCCATTTGCCCACCAAGAAGAACGCGTCAGTACATCAGGGAAAACCTTTCCAGACGAGGCGGTTGGTTACAACTCCCAGGACCCGCACGACCTGTTCATCCCGCGGTCCCCCAGACAGCTGGCCCCGGGTCACCTGGCGCACCTGCTTACAGGCCACGCCCTCAGGCCCTGCCCCTCCCTCTCCCTGCAGGCGGCTGCTGCACGCCCCGCCCCCGTCGCGAAGCGGGGCGGGGGGGGGGGCAAGTTCGGGCTCTGGCCCCGCCCCCTCCAGCTCCCTAACGTCCTCGGCGTCGAGCCCAAGCCTGCGCCTGCGCCTGCGCCCTGAGGCTGAAGTCGGGGCGCGCCTTGGCTAGGACGCGGAGAGCGGCGGGCGGAGCAGCCAATGGGCGGCGGCGCTGCCTAGCGGCCGGGAGGCGGGGCCTGCGCGGGTGTTAGGTTAGCGCGAGGCGTGACCTAGTTGACAGGCTGTGAGGTGCTGCTGTAGCGGCGGCCGCGGGGCAGAGCAAGCGGGCGGGCGGGCTGAGGGAGGAGGGCGGCGACGGGCGAGCGGCGAGCGGCGCGGGACGCAGAGCCTTTGCACTTTTGCCACCCGAGTGTCCCCTCCATCCCCCTCCCCACTCCACACACCCTGTTTGCCCGTGAGCCTGGGGAACTTGCAGCTTAAAGCCAGCCACCCCCACGGCAGCATGTACCCCAGCAACAAGAAGAAAAAGGTGTGGAGAGAGGAGAAAGGTAACCGGCCCCGCGGCCCCGGGTGCGGGCGGGCGGCAGGCGGGAGGGTGGGGGCGGGGGCCCGGCGGGGCGGCGCGGCGCCCTCCGCCCGCAGCCTCCTCGCGCCCTCTCGGCCGGTGCCGCTCCCGCCCGCGGCCGCGTCCACGCGCGCGCGTGCACACACACACGCACGCACACGCCACACACACACACACACACACACACACACACACACACACACACCCGGCCGCGCGCCGTCCCCGGACCCCTGGGCACCTGCGGCTCGCGCACGTGCGGGCGTCGAGTGCCCTCCACCCCAGCGTGGCCGCCTTCTGGCCGCGGTGCACCCCCGGGCTGGGTGCAAGTCGGTGGGGACCCCAAGCTGGGAGTTTGCACCGCCCGCACGGTGTCCCGTGGACAGGTGCCCGCCGGCTGTGCTCAGGCGGCTGCTGCTGAGCCTGGGTGCACCTGCACCTGCTTTCCTCTGTCCCCACCTCTATCCCAAAGTGGCTCGGGGTCCCCGCTGCGCTCAGCTGCTGGGTGACTTCTGAAATTTGAACCTAAAAGGAGCGTCTTAGCGGGCGAGCATTAGTGCCTTCGGAGAAGTCCGAATGGGCTTTCCTGGGCAGTGTTTGTGGGTTATGTCCCCATTCACAGTGTAAAGTGTCACCGAGTAAGGCTGCGTGCACTCTGTGAATGAACCCTTCCCTGAGTTCTGTGCACACCGAGGCTTTGCCAAATCCGTTAGATTGACAGTGGTGGCGATTCCTTTAAGTAGAACTGTGCGAATTCTTTTCTCTCCTGTCTGTCTCAGTTCCATAGGTCGTACTTCGATGTGATGCTTGACATATTTTCTCTTCATCCTTTAACCTCTTTTATTCCTCCTCCTTCCCATTACAGACAAACCATTTGCATTGCTACTACTAACTTGGACGAAATCCGTATATAAAGGATGGAGTTGACCGAGGGTGTATAAATTTCTCTGGACTGTCTTACAGAATGGGGATAAAGGGGTGAAAGTTGGTTTTCTTGCCGGTAGCTTGTTGAACATTCTTATATCAAGTCCTGTCCGTCACAAACCTTTTAAAGGAAAAGTAGATGTAAGAGTGAGGATAAGAAAGAATTCTTTAAATAGTGCCTGCTGTAACAATGCACGTGGGGGAGGGGGAGAGGGAAGTTTTCAAAACTGCAGGGAAGACTTAACATGACAGAACAGCACAGTTTAAGTGTCCTTTAAAAATAGTGAAAGATTTGCTTTAGTGTCGTTGTCTTAATGAACTTAAACTCGAGGTGTCACAAAACAAATGCTGTTTAGAACTAGGTCTGGCAACAGGGCTGGAGGCATAGATCACTGGTAGAGCATTCGCTGACCCTCAGTTTGTCCCTCTACACCCAGCACTGGGAGAAAAACTAAAGCAAGTAAGAGTTCAGGAAAGAGTTGTATATGTGAAATAGCGTGACATTTTGCTAGTACTTTGCTTTTGTAGTAGCAGTTTCACTTGAACACATCTCTGTGATCACGGGGAAAAACCATAGCTTTGTATAAATGATGATAATAAAACAAAATAGTGTAAAACCATTGACACTGTCCTCAGTAACTTGAATAATTGAACATATTGTGAATACCTAAGAACCATTGTTAATGTTAGCAAAATAGCACCTAAAATAACATCTATACACTTGGACTATGGTGAGCAGATATTTCAGAATCTTTAGTATCTTATTTTTTTTTGTTTCTTCTAAAAGGAAATATATATATATATATATATATATATATATATATATGCACAAAGAAAGCCTCTGGTAGAGTTATTTTCTTTTATCCCACACTAAGCTACTTTTGCATGAAGGTTAAAGTTAAAGGGGAATATTATGGAGTGAATTTTTTGTATTTGTCTTCTCAGGATGTCTGTTTTTGGAGTAGTAAAGTGTGAAATATAATCTGTTATTCCACCAAAAAGTTGCTCAGGATTCCTCATACAGTAAAGAAGCAATGGGATGCATGCCCTTTCCCCTTAGTACTTTTGCAGCCATTATTGAAATCTCACCCAGTTCATTTTAATGTCTAGGCATTTTAAAAACATATTTTAATTTCGTACATCATGTAGTTAGTAGAACTGTTTATATACTTGGTTCACAGAGAAAGGATTCATGAAGCACTAATAGAAGAAATTTTTTAGTATTGCCTGAGAAACTATGTGTACATGTCTTTTGCCTTCCATTTGTTTCATTGATTAAACAAGTAACCGAGGAGTTCTTAAAAAGCACATATGTAAACAAATATTCTGCTATTTTGAGCCTTAATTCAGAATCATTTAATGTGTATTTTTTCAAGCATTGTAGTTTATCTCATTGTTTTTTTTTATTGTACTTGGTGCTGCTTTAGTTCTAAGTATGTGTATTTACTTTTAAGTAAGTAGAAGTACAGTCTTATTTTTGTCTGTAATCCATGGCATTTACATAAACAATTGACTCATAGTGTCCCTCAGCCTAATGTCTAGCTGTAATAACTCTGCACTGTGATCTGAGCTTTTACACAGTGCTTAAGCCACTGAGAGTTAGTTCCCTTTTTTGACTCTGTGAGCCAGTTCCAAAGTTTTCACTCTTTCAACTTTCCTATTCTACGAATGACTCTATAACAAACAGGTGACAGTGCCTTCTTAACTCATGGAGAAATTAGTATCACAGAAAAGTAGCAGCCCTAACATGTTCTCCATGGTGTCATTGGGCTTTTCTTTACATATAATTCAGGTTTTGTTCCCATTTTAGGGGGAACATTTTTCTTCTCGGTTTTTTGGTTAGATTAACCTTTGCACTTGTACTCTTTATTCAATCACTTATAGTCTTTGAGAGCTTTTACCATCATGCATTCATTCTTTGGGTATGTTTACTTTCTCACCCTCTTCATCTTTCCTCTACTGTCTATAATGGTGGTCTTATGTTTGACCTTAATGTATCGTTCCTTTCTTGGGGATTCACCTGGAATTGCACTTCTTTCCTCCCTGCCACTCTTTCTTACTCTCTCCTTCCTTCTCTCTCCCCACCCCCTTGAGTTTGGGAGCTAGGATGACAGGTGTGGGCCACCATCAGGCCTCACTTTGCTTTTTTTTTTTTTTTTTTAAATACTTTATAGTCTTATTGATTTCAGTTACATTTGAATGAAACTAGTGTGGGTAAAGTCATTCAGTAATGATGAACATAATAATAGTTATGGAAGTCCTGTTTTGTGCCTTATATGAGTTAAATCTTTTGATTCTCACAGCTCATGAAAGTACAAAATAGTATGAGGTAATGTAGAGTTAAACTTTAAATGCAATTGTCCCATTTCAAATCCTAGTTTATACTGTTCTACAAGCTCTGGGACGTTATGTGAATTATTTGACCTCTCTGCCGTAGTTGCTTCACCTAGAAGTTGGGAAGAATGCCTGTGTAATTATCTCAAGAAGAAATTAAAACAAACTGATATGGTAATTGATCTAAGACCATAGATTTATATAATAATTTAGGTCATAGGTCACATTCTATCAACCATTGCTCTGTTTTCAGTGTTGTTGGTCACCCAGTTGATAAGACAGTGGCTTTGTAAAATAATTCTTATTTTCTCTGACCTTCCTATAGAATTTGGTAATATTTTTCTCCTTATAGTCAATAAAGCTCTCTTCTCTATATCACTTGGACTTCATAATCTTGGTGGCAACTAGATTTTATTTCATTATTCTCCTTTGTAGCTGTTGTCAGATTTAACACATTTTCTTTTTTTTTTTTTCTGTTTTTCTTTTCTTTTCTGTCCTCTCTTCTTCTAGGACCAAAATTTAATTCTTACATTAACTTATTCCCCCTGCTTCCTTGTGGATCATCTTGTGCACAAACCAGGATATTCATAATCAACTTTAAATTAGTGGTCCATTTTTTGTTTTTTGTTTTTGTTTTTGTTTTTTGGAAGGAGGACTATTGGCTCAGCATGCTGTACAAGTCCCTGTACAGGTTTGCTTAAGTTTTAGCTATTTTTTTCTTCTGTGGTCCTTCTTTTCCAGATAACATTTTACAGTTTTATAAAACTATTTACATCTCCTTGGTTTTATTGTTGTTCTGTTTGTTGAACTGTTCTTACTTTTTAACCTCTTTGTGGGAAGACTTTTATCTGTGCTTCATTAGTCATGACTTGTTATGAAAATTATTTTAGTGATACAAACATTGGAAACACTTGATATCTAGGAGAGCTCTTTATAAACAGCATCTGCTATTTTAAGATTCTGTTTTATATTTTAATCTTAAAGCCAAGGTGTGTATATAAAGTATGTGTATTCTACTACTGTAATGCTATTATTGAATTGAGAGTACACTCTCAGTGTTGATGGCCTCGTAAAACAGGCTTTGTAGCTATGCTTCTGTGCTCTCACATGCAGTCTGCACTTTAATTTAATTGATACTATTTTGCAACTTACTCTTTTGCTCTTTAGCTCTTTGACCTGAAGGATCATTGTTCCTGAAGTCTGCAAATGCCTCACCTAGCACACTCTCCATGTTTGTCAATGATGAGAGGAAGAATAAATGACTTGACTCATTTCTTGGGCCATCTGGACCAACTCTGATTTTATGTTTCTTGCAACTAGGAATTAATTTAAACCTCTTTTAACCCTCAACTGTGAAATCATTGGATTGCATTTTGGTGTTCTTTAAGTCTTTGGTTAGTGTAGCATGATTAATATTTGTACATGTATTCAGTAGTTCCCAAGATTAAAATTTAAATACAAATGGAGATTCTGCTTTTATTTTGCAAGAACGTTTGCTGAAGATGACCTTAGAGGAGAGACGCAAAGAATACATAAGAGACTATGTTCCTCTGAGCACCATTCTATCATGGAAGGAGGAGATGAAGAGCAAGGGCCAAAGTGATGGTAAGTTTCTTAGGACTGTTTTTAGGCAGATGCTGTCCTATATGTAACTTGTAAGACAGTTGTTGACAGAAATGAATAACTGATATCAACAAGTGAGGTATTTTTGAAATTATTGCTTGGTTTCTTTTAGTTACCTATCACATCTTTCTTAAGCTTTGGATTGTATAGTAATATAGTTTATGTTCTGAAATACACCACAGTTACAGTACAGTGATTTTTTTTAACAGGAACTTTTTTATTCTTTAAAAATTATTCTGCATCAGATCTTAAGAGGAAATACTATAGAGATTCATTCATTGGTGTGGCATTTTGAGCTTACATTAGTTCTATTTCTATTGGATTTTCTTCAGCTTAAGAGTTGTGTATGGTTAAGAGAGTATGTTGCAATATAGAAAAACAATAACACTTCAGATAATTTTCAAGAATGTATGTTTTATATAATATGGTATATCTACATGTAAACACATTTGACAAAATTTACTTAGTCTGGTTTGATGAACATCTGGATTGTATTAGACTATAAGCAAATTTTTTTTAAGCATTAAAAGGGTACATGAAAATTGTTTATTTAGTATCAAGTGCTCAACCTGAAATCATATACACACAAGCAACACTAAATGGAATCAACAAGTTGTATTTATAAGTTTATGCATAGTATTTATATGTATATACAAAATCTCCAAAGAAAAAGAGGCCATTCATTTGGTGAGGAGATGGAAGGCACTGAAGAGGGAAGAAAGGCAAGGAAATAGTGTGACTATATTTTTAATAAATATTTAAAGTTTCTGAACAGGAAATCATGCATTTAACAGGTGCTTGATATACTTATCTCAGAACTAATAGTCACTGGTGTTAATCTTGATGTGAAGTTTAGATGAACAGCAGCACACTTCAGAGCAAAGAAATTTCCTTAATGAAGTGGACTTGAACAATTCATTTTGCAGGTTGTGTCCTTAGCTTGATGACAGTATACAGGGTACCTTGTATCAGAAAATGAAAACTGAGCATGGAATTCTGGAGAAAACCTGTGGAGAAATACAGCTGATTTAAGCTTTGGTATTTGTAGAAAGAGCAGTTAGGATTGAGTTTTGACAACTTCCCTTTTTTGAAAGGAGGAACAGGTGTGCTGACAGGAGTGAATTGGAGGCCAAGAGCATTGCTACAAGTTTGACAGCTTGGATACTTAGTGACTTCAGACTAGTTTAGGCTGTGTAGCCAGACACTGTTAAAAACAAACAAACAACTGCAATAACAAAAGCAAAGCTTGTCAGGCCGAGGGTGGAAAGATGTTTTAATGGGTAGGTGGGGCAGTGACTTCACCTCAAGGTTTAGTGGTGCCCTAGAACAGGCTGATTAGGATGTTCATGACTGAGCTGCTTGCCCATTACCTTCAATAAAAGCAAGTAAGTGTCTCATTAAGACACTGAAAGAAGCTAGTAATGCCAGAGCACAGGGCCAGAAATCAGGAAAACAGGGTTTTCTGCCTCCTCCCTCATCTGGGTCTCAGTTGTTTCTTCTTTTGATTATAAGCAACTGGTATTGAATAATTAGCTCCATGCCTAGCAAATGTCCCCTTTTGTCATGCTTCTTTCTTTCATCTGATTATCTTCTGGGTCATTGTAGTAGCTGGATACTTCTCTAAGTATCCAAAGGAACATGGAATTCATGTTCCTTTTTAGCAAATTTGGTCTCTTGGGATAGAGTTAATTCTGCTGCTGCTGGAGCAGTTCAGAGAGCAGGAGCTGATACTCAGGCTGCTATGTAGTGTTGGAACAGCAATGTTTAGGAAATTGGTTTTCTTGATGGCTACACTGTTTTCTTTATTTCATTTAATTCTTTTTTTTACATTTATTAGTTAGTTAGAGAGAGAGAGAGAGAGAGAGAGAGAGAGAGAGAAAATGTATGTATGTCCATGCATGTGTATAGTATGAGTGTATGCGGGGGTGAGTTACATTAGTACCTTAGCCCACATGTCCAGGTCAGAGAATGTCTTGTAAGAGTCAGGTCCCCATTTCCATTGTGTGCCTTGGGAATATAGTTTAGATGGTCAGGCTTGGTGGCAAGCATTTTTATCTGTTGAGCCATCTCTTTGGCCCTGGCTATTTCTGTTTAAAGATTTGGCCAACAAGTAACCATATATGGTAGAATTTTGTTTTTATAATTCACAGTAATTTGGTGTGTTCAGGAATACCACATGCTAAAATATGTCTGCCAAATTAGAAAAATATACATTATTATTCCAGTGATGTGATCTGAATTGCATTTATATTAAACAATGTTTTATTCTTTCCATGTGACTTTTGCCTGTCTGTTGTGACCTGTAAACTGGTGGCTGGCCTCATTGTTGTCTGTTACCAGCAGGTTTTTCCCGCTGGCCACCTGACCTACTCTTTGTTCCTCCCCGCTGCCACACGAAGAGTCCCAAATAACACTCAGAGACTCTGTATTTGATACAATCCTGTTGGCCAGTTACTATTATTGTTTATGGGCTAGCTCTGTCTTAATTATTAACCCATTTCTACTTATCTAAGTATTTCCACATGGTCATCTTATCTGAGCCCGGCGGCCGCCATCTTGCTTTCTCCATGCTCTACATGCTGACTCCTCCTAACTATTTCCTCTTTCTTCCTTGTCTCCTAGCCCCACCTATCTCTCTTTCTCATTGGCCACAGTGCTTTATTCATTAACCAGTATGAGAAACATATTTACAGAATAATATCTCCCGTCAGTTGTCCCTGAAATGTAACAGTTCATTATATAAGTGATGTTTGCTAATTTCTTCAGTTGTACACACTTTATGTATTCTTCATTTGCATTTTCTTCTTGTCATCTCTTTAGTACTAAGTTATAATAAAATACTGGTCAAGACAGTTTTAGTACCTTAAAAGATGTTTGGTTAATTGGTGAACAGGATCATAATTCACTATATATATGCATGAAATGTCATTGTAAAATTTATTTTGTATAATTAGACACATTGGGAAGTTGCACATATGAACTCATATTGATTGTGTCAACATGCATAAAACCTGAGCAAGCTCCAGCCAGATAAAATCCCGTCCCTAGCTGAGGAGCTATTGGCTTTTGACAGCTGCTGAGAGAGATAGGTTTTTTTTATTTTTATGTTGTTATCCCTGGCATATTGACCACACTCCAAGGCAGGTCCCACACCCACTAGTAGGTGGCTAGTACAAACTGGACTTGATAGTTTTAAAAAAAAAAGAGAGAAAGGAAATTGAAGTTGGGTGAGCAGGGAGGTTAATTAAGGAAGAGTTGGGGGAGGGGACTGGCATGATCAAAATACGTTGTATGGAAGTTTCAAAGAATTAGTAAAACCATTATTTAAAACAATAAATATGTATAACTAATATATGCTAATAAAACAATGGGGACAACCCAGGCCTTTGTTCTTACCAGAAAACTACCAACTGAGCTACATCTCTAGTCTATGGGTCATTATTTTTAATGTTTGAAGTGCAACTGAGGAATAAAAATAATAAGTCTCTATAGTTTTATTCAAATATCAAATATCTTTGAAAATGGTTTTGCTAGAAGAAAATTTTGTATTTCATATATATATGGTTAGATTCAAATCTGATGATAGGTGTCATTTAGAAAACATTGAATTCTAAAATTTTGATTTATGCAAAAGTGTGAACTATAAGTGTGAACTACTCAAATACTTTTTAAGGTAATTGTAAATGTTTTGACATGTATAAGTTGATTATAGAGTAGAGGCACATAATTTTTACCTTTCTTATTAAAATTAGTATGATAGCATAAAATTTAAGTATTATTGATTCTCTTTTCATTTGCACTATTTTCTACTCTTAAAAATTATTCCTATGAGAAATGATGGCCCATCAGATGTGGTACTGCTTGTCTGTAATTCCAGTATCCCAACTACTTGGGAGACTGAGCAGGCATTTTTTTTAATTAGAGGTTTGTCTGGACAACAATGTGATGTCTATTCTCTAAGAGAATTTTTAATGAGAAAGAAAAAAACATTAAGCCCGAACTGCTGAGTCTTTCTGTCTCTTTACTTGGAGATTTGAGTGGGATTTGAACTCCTGGTCAGTGAATGACTTGTGTTCCAAGCTAAAAAGTAATGTTTAGGAATCATCAAAATGTATCTTTTTCATTTGGGCATGGCTTGTATTTCATTTTTGATCATACATTCTCTGGTAATTTGCATATGAATGTAACATATTTAGATTTATATCCTCTCCCCACTACTCCAACTCCTGGAACCACCCCTGTCTTCAGACTTCAAATCTTCTTTTATTAAAAGTATATTTTAATTTCAATATTAGTATGTAACCTAGTGCTTGTATTTTAGTAAGTTTATAATAGCCATGTTTGGATGACAGTATGCTTATAAGGATTGAGGAAATTAAAATGTAATTGCTTATTCTGTAAAAACAGTATATGGAGAAGGATGCAGGTAAGAGTCTTGTATGGCATGCAGTACTTGTTTTCTGTTTTTCCACTTGTCCTCTTACATTTAAAATATTTTTTCTTACATATTATACCCTGATTATGATTTCCTATTCCTCCAGTTCTCCCAGTTACTCCCTCTACCTCTTACTCCCAGTCTGGATCCACTCCCTCTCTGTCTCTCATCAGAAAACAAACAGGCTTTAAGGGATAATAATAAAGTAAAATAAAATATAAGCTAAAACAACAAGACTAACAGATTGGAATTGGGCAGGCCAAACAACAACAACAACAACAACAACAACAACAACAACAACAAGCCAGAAGGAAAAGTGCCCTAGAGAAGGCACAAGAATCAGAGACCCACTCCTTGGCACACCCAGGAATCCCTGTGTAGGTCCTGTGCATGCTGCCTCAGTCTCTGAGTTCATAGGAACTTTGATCACGTGGATGCAGAGGGCCTTGTTTTCTTGGTGTCCTCCATCCCCTCAGGCTCTTACACTCTTTCTGTTCTAATAAAAAGCAACATAGCAATAAAAATATTTCTAATTGAATTTTGCTATGCTCATGATATCACAGCCATCATCAGAGAAGCTTCTTCCTGCAGTAGATCAGAACAAATACAGAGACCCAAAGCTAGGCATTATGTAAAGAACACTTGGAACACTCAACCCAAAATGATATTTTCATCAAATCCTTCCCTTCAGGACTCAAGGAACCCTGAGAAAGGAGGCAGAAAAAGTTTTGTTTTACCGAATACCACCTGGAGAGGTGGTAGAGATGGGCAGCGATAAAGTGCTTGCTATGCCAAGTCTGAGGAGACTCAAGACTTTGTATCTCTAGAACCCACCCAAAAGTCCAGTAGGAGTGATGGCTGGCTGTAGTCCCAGCACTTGGAAAGCAGGTACAGGGGATCCATAGGGCAAACTGGCTACCTAGATTCAATTGAAAGTTATTGCTTAAGTAAACAAAATGGAGAGGAATAGAGAAAGACTCCTAATGTAACTCTGAACCTCTACTTGTATATGTGTATACCTGTGCAAATACATGCACCTGCACTCAGGCAGAAATGCACGAGCCTCACTCATACATGCACAACACACAGACTCACAAAAGATAGAAGAAGTTCCATTTCAGATTTTTAAGGTACTAACTACATAAATATCTGAAATGGTACTTTTTTCTATAATGTTGGATTATGGGTGAATGATAGGATATAGTTGAAAATGACCAAATAGTTGAGAAATGGTATTAAAACAGGATGAGTTTAATCTAGGCTTTTAGGAGGGAGAGGCAGAGGCAGGTGGGTCCCTTTGAGTTCCCTGTGGGTCCCTGGTTGACAAAGTGAGTTTTAGACCAATCAGGGCTACACAGTGAAATATCTAAAAAAAAAAAAAAAAAACAAACAAACAAAACAACAAAAACAAAAACAAAACAAAAAACCCAGATAAACAAAAGGCACCAAACAAACAAAAACAGTATGGAATTTATAGAAACCTAAAAATTAGAAATATTTCCTAGTTAATCTCTCAGTTTTGATCTCCTTTTAGATTGTATTCAGTTTGAGTACTATACTTTGAAAGTAAAATATCTACAGAAACAGAAAAGATCAAAACACTGCAGTTTTTTTAGACACACATATTTTGAGTGCGTATGTATGATTTTGTTTTTCCTTTGTAAGTTATCTTACTGTGAATTTGATTTTTGAAATTTTTATTTTGGGGTAAGAGAGATGGCTCAGTAGTTAAGAGAACTGACTGCTTGCAGAAAACCTTAGTTCAGTTCTTAGTATCCATTTTGGTCTGCCCACAATCACCTATAATTCTAGTTCTAAAGGATCCTTCCCCCTTTTCTGACCTCTGTGGGTGCTGCATGCACATGGTACACAGACATACAAGAGGGCAAAGCACCCATACATATTATTTTGTTGAATAGTAAAATAAAAAAATTAAATATTGTAACACCACTCTGATTTATTCTGTAAGCAGTTACAAAGAGAGTACAACTAAAATCTACATTTATGTAAAACAAAATAGCAAAACAGTTCTGAAGTCCTAACATAGTTTCTATTCTCCAGACTTTGGCTTTTTTGTTCTTTTGCAGCTAGCCGTCTTCCTTTCTGATTTTGGAGTGTACTGTGCTCTAGTACTGGAGGAAGAACTGTTCATCTTACCTGTATTTATTGTTGTCATCTTTAAAGTCTTCTTAAAGTTGAAAGACTTCTGTTCCTCCCAAAGTGTTTTTCCTTTACTCACTTTTGAAGCAGTTACTTTTCTATGCTCCTTTTCATAGCAGTTGGCTCTATGTAGTCAGTAGAAAGGTTATCTGATGAGGGTCTGTCTCATTTATGACACTGTAATTACCATGAAAATAGGGACTGTATTGTCTTCAATATTCTTTGTGTCCCTGGTTGACTGACATAATGCTTTTTACACAATAGATGGTGATTAATTGTCTTGTGAGGTGACTAAATGGTAAACTCATTTGCTGATTAATATTTTCATTCATTTTTTTCCTTCCTACCTTTCATGTTTTGTAAAGATTTATATGGCAGCTTAGAAATTAACCCAGATACTTAAAAAAGAAGTTTTGCTGTGCTTTCTTTATTCAGGTTTCAGGGCTGTTGTTTGCTTCTCCATGCTACTTACACAAGGCATTCTTTGCTGTTTAGCTACATGTCACATTCCCTTCCTATTCCTATATCTTTTCTTTCTCTCATTCTTAGCCCATCATTTTTCTTAACTATAATCTTCCATAATTTTAACAATCTCTAAAAACTGTGGGTTCTAGCAGTATTTCAACTTTCCCCTCTAGCTGTTTTACTCACATATATGTTTTTCTTTTAAATTTTTCAAATAATTACTCTTTATCTTGTGTACTACCTTACCCTACTTTCTTCCACTTCTAATCTTATGTTTTTGAATAACCCCGATTATTTTTAATGCTGGTAATAAGTACTTTGTGTCTTTGCAATATAAAGTTGGTTCTATTTAGCTTCAAATGCTGTATAACACAGTGATAAATTTCTGTAGTGAAAATTTTACTTAACTCTTATGTACACATTTAATTGAGGCAAGGATGGAGATTCATGGGTTAATTGCATTGTATATTATTATTCTGTATTAACATTGTTACAACTTCAGTTTCAGTAAATCTAAATGATAACAGAGTTCAAGTTAAATGAGTCAAAATATAGACAATTGAGCCTGTTGTATGGATTTTTAAGATGGCTAATAATAACGCTTTTCACATGTTTCCAATCCAAATGTATTCATTTTGTCATTATTGATTCTTTGTATTCAACGATAGGAAGTTATTTTAACATTATGTCCTTTTGAAGTTCTTTGCTGTTAGTAAATTTGCTTCAAAGCTAACTATGGCTAGATAGAATTTAGTTCTTGAAAGAGTCACATCAAATAGCTTGTAAATATTTTGAAAGTAAATGGTAACTGTTACTGAAAACTTTCAAATTTCTGTTCAGTGATGTTCCTATGGAGTCTTGAGCACTCATTGTGAGGTGGAGAAGATTAAGAATATGAAGTTCTGTAGGAATTCCCAATCACAATATGTTTATGATTTTCCTCTGCTTCATTTCAACTATTTTTAGCTGATTTTGACAATACATAAATAACATTTATTGTGCACCGCAGATGTATCATTGAGTATTAAGTAAATTGTTCTTGTATAAAGCTTGCTAAGAGGTAGAAATCAAATGAATAATCTTAAATCTTACTTTTGAAAATACTTTGAATCATGGTTTCAAGTTATATATAATTCTATTAGTTGTATTTACACACTAAGTAAATTTCACAGTAAATCTGAGTTTTAATCAAACATTAGTTGCTCAGTGCACACAGGCACTCTGAGATGTTTTGTACAGGTTGGTGATAACAAAAGGATACAAACTTTCAGTTCTAGTGGTCTTCTTGTGTGAGTCTTCATAATGTTCCCTACCCCCCCCATTTATTTATTTTAAATCTATGAGTTTCATGACTATCTTTCTCTATAGAATATTTAACTGCTGATTTTTTTTTCTGTAAGTATTGAAAACAACTGAAGTGTAGCTTATGTTTGTACTTAAGCCTTTGATTTGCAAGGCTGTGGATTGTTGATGTAACACAGCATAGATAAGGAGTGCAGTTTAGGAGAAGTGGACAAGTGTATGCTCAGGCAGTGGAAAACTTGGAAGATTTTTAAGACTTATATATACACAAAGAAACTTGAGTATGATGAGGGTAAATTTGTGACCGTGCTTGGAGATATGTCTCTTCTTTAATATTTTTTCCCTGGTCTGATAAACAATCATTTCTTACCTTTGTGTCCTTCAGTTTTCTAATATATCCATTCATTCTTGAATTAATTAGGTGTGTGTGTGTGTGTGTGTGTGTGTGTGTGTGTGTGTGTGTATTCAGGTGTGTGGATGGTTGCCAGTTTTCCAACTCACTCTTGTTAGATTTTAAACTATTTAATTTTTTGTTGTGATAAAATATAATATGAAATGTATGATTTTTAATATTTTCAGCAGTGCTGCTGGCATTGTGCAAGATTCCCATTGTAGCCCCTTTGACTGTAGAATTCAGTAACATTAAATGAATTTACAGTGTATGTAGACATCCCTAGTATCCATTACAGAACTTTTTCATCTTTCCAAATAGAAAATTTGAACTTGTGGAACAAAGCTGCTATTTTGTTCCATTCATCCAGCTACTGTTACTATCTGGTCTACTTCTTTTTCTGATTTTGTTAGTTCTGGATGCCAGATGTGAGTACAAACATGCAGTAGTAGTCTTTCGTGTCTGGCCTATTATTCTTAACACATATTTGTGTATACTGCCTCCTGCCATAATTTTGATTTTAGTGTCTTAGCATAGAGATTCAATTAAATATTGTGGAAACTTTTTAAAAAAGAGTTTTATGGTGGTCACACATGCCTTTAATCCCAGCACTTGGGAGGCAGAGGCAGGTGGATCTCTGTAAGTTCCAGGACAGCCTTGTCTACAGAATGAGTTTCAGGAGAGCCATGGCTACACATAGAAACCCTGTCTTGAAAAACCAAAAAGAGTTTTATGAATTTCTGTTTTGCATTTAGGTTTTGATACTCTTTGAGTTAACTTTTGTGAATGGTATAACTTTTGTGTATGGTATGAAGTAATTTTATTCCCCATGTGGATATTCAGTTATCTAGTATTTTTTATTTATAAGTCCGTTTTGGTTTTTGTTTTGTTTTTGTAAGACCTTTGGCTAGCCATGGTACCCTTTTTAATAATCAGCTTTAAAATGTCCCATTGATCTGTACATCTGAACTAATGCCCAGATCACACTGCTTTTAATTAATGTAGCTTTGTAGTAAGTTTTGAAATCATGAAGTGTGAGTCCTTCAACTTTGTTCTTTTTTCCCCATGATTCAGTTGTATTTGATTTTTATTGATATTCCATGAGTTCTAGGGTTGTTTCTTTTCACAAAACACCTCCAGGATTTTGATAGAGATTGTGTTGAATCTGTAGATCACTTTGGGTAGTAGTATTATCTTTGCCATACTTATTTTTTCAGTCAATGAATAGTGTGTCTTTATGCTTATGTTGCTTTTAAATTTTAAATGTGTTCTTTTTAGTTTTCTATGTAGAATCTTTCACCTAGCTTCATGGCTAACTCACTTCATTCTTTATTAGGTCTTAATAATTTTCTTATCAGTGGTTATTTCATTTATTCAACTGATATGTGTATATAGTTTTGTATCTTGCAACTGTTCTGAATTGAAGCTAATGATCTTTTTCTTTTTTATGTCTCACTGTATATAATAACCAATCAGAGAGAATTTTATTTCATTTCATTATCTTGTGTACTTACTCTGGCTAAAATGTTCCAGTACTGTGTTAATAAGAAGTAATGAAAGCAGACTTCATTGTCTTATTCTGATTTAGGAGAAATGCTTTTAGTTTTTCACTATTGGATGTGATGATATTTGTGGATTTTTAGGTTTCTATTATATTAATTTTCTGAAATTTTGTGTATATCTGTTATGTCTAGGAAATTTTCATTTTACCCCTAGCTTATTGAATGTGTTTATCATGTGAAAGAAAGATGATTGAATTTGATCAAGTGTTCCTCTGTGCCATTTGATATAATAATGTATTTGTTTCTCTTCATTCTCCAGCCTCCAAATTTTAGTAGATTGTATATTTCTGAGAATATATCAGTGCCATTTAAGGTGTAGGCCTGGCAATGGGAGTGTGTGAGTTTCATTCATATTTAGATCAAATGTCAAGTCATATTGCTGTATTTAATTGTCAGGAGTCTGAAAATTGTAGTGTAGTTACATGTTCAAGAACAGAGCAAAACAGAAAACTAGTTTTTGTAAATATAAGTATATAACACCATCACTTACATGGCTTGTTAAGTAATCATATTCTGTTGAAATCAGCTGCAGAATACACTATTGCTTTGTATTCCACTAAAGAAGGGAAAATAAGCATTGCCAATTAAGCTATTGTGCATTCTTTGAAGTTATCAGTTTCAATAAACATAAAAAACAAAACTGTCTCTTTGAGTCTATTCAAAACAAGTGGATTTACTTAGGTGTACCTTTTATCACTCTTAAGCTATTGTGCATTCTTTAAAAGTTATCAGTTTCAATAAATATAAAAAACAAAAGTGTCTCTTTGAATCTATTCAAAACACGTTTGGATTTACTTAGGTTACTTTTTATCATTCTTAAGATGTCTTGGCATTCAGTCCAGTGTGTCTGAAAGATTTCTTTCCACCCCAGTTGTTGACTTGTATATTTTCCCCCGAATATTTTTCTGTGGAGTTGAAAGAGTTGGTGATACAGTGCTACTTAAAAATGTACTCTACTTCTAGCTGAGATTTTTTTCTAAATCATGTATACATCTATTCTGCAAGATTTAATATTGGTATTTCCTGATATTTTCAGCCAATTACTAGGATTAATATCCTTTTCACAAATGATCACTGAATAACTTTTCTGAGTGTTGAGAGATTGCAGTTGTCTTAGTGTATCTCTAGATCTGATAACTAAACTATTGTAACGCAAGGAGAACTGTCAGCACAACTCCAGTAGCAACAGTAATTGCCCTAATTGTGTTGTAACACCTGCCAACTTCAGAAGTGTTAAAGTGTTTTAAAATCAATATTTGAATTGGAAATATATAATAAACTAAATTTCATTATAAATTCAGTGTGTGTGTGTGTGTGTGTGTGTGTGTGTGTGTGTGTGTGTGTGTGCATGCGCTGTGCGTGTGCATGCGCATTGGAGACAGGGTTTCATTATGTAGCTATGACTAGACCTATGATTAGACCTATGATTAGACAAACTAATCTTGAATTCATGGAGATCTACCTGTCTCTGCCTCTGGAGTGTTGGAGTTAAAGGCATGTGACTCCACACCTGATGGCTTAGTTTGTATATTTTAATATTTTGGGATTTTCCTTCTGATGCCTAGCCTAATAAAAAATACTGTTTATTCAAAGTTACTAGACTACATTTTAGTACCTCTTGATCTCTATTTTGGAAAACGATAATATGTGGTAGGTATGATGAGTGACTAGCTATTTTTTTTGATAAAATTTTTAAATTTAAATTTGCAACAAGCTTGTTATTTTATAATGTCAATCCTAGTTCCTTCACCTTCCCCTCCTTCCCTGTTCCCCTCCCAACCCCCATCCCATCCCCTTTCTGCTCCCCAGGGAGGGTGAGGCCTTCCATGGAGAATTTTCAAAGTCTGTCATATCATTTGGAGCAGGGCCTTGGCCCTCCCCCATGTGTCTAGGTTGAGAGAATATCCCTTTATGTGGAATGGGCCCCCAAAGTCTGTTTGTATATTAGGGTTAAATACTGATCCACTACCAGAGGCCCCATAGACTGCCTAGGTCCCCTAACTGACACCCATGTTCAGGGGGTCTGGGTGGGTCCTATGCTGATTTCCTAGCTATCAGACTAGCTGTTTTTAAGGGTGCTATGTAACATTTTGGAGCATTTACTTGAAGTTTTGCATCTGATTTTAGAACAACATAATAACAGTTTTAGAAAACTAGTTTGTCTCATGGGGAATTGACTCCTGAAAGTGCACTTTATGTCACTGGAAATAAATATTCCGAGCGGCTGGATGAAAATCAGTCAAGCATAGTAAAAGCAATTTCTTTATGGTTGATGACTGAACAGTTGCCTAATGTGCCTGACTTGACTGTGATATTACTGTTCTAAGATAATCTAACCCTGTGTTTACTGGTATTCCCTTTCTAACCCTTGTCAATACAGTATAACATACCAATACCTCTTGGTGATTGAAACACCTGTGAGTTTATTCAAAGGCAACTGAATGTAGATAATCATTCTGTTTATAATTAAATAAATACATTAAACTAGGCAGTTCTTTGCAACACTGATTGGCACAGGGGGAAAGTGGAACCAAGAAATGGTATTTTTGCCTTGGCAGATTTGCTTTTAAAGTAGTGTAAACTTGTCTTTTCTGAAAGCAGAGTCTGTCATTGATTTTCTTAGGATTTACTTGTGAATTTTATTTATATTAGTAATAAGGCAGTTTAAGGGAAATGACTTACCTACCTATCTACACTTCACACACCTTAGCATTATTTTTTTTGATTTGTTTAGGTAGACCTTTACAGAACAAAACGTATACTTCCTATTCGTAGATTCATCACTGTGGCTTGTCATTGTTTCTTTTCACTCCCCACCACTCCTTTTTTGCGTTTTTCATTTGTAGCCCCTGACCACTTTGTTACTTTATTGATGGATTACGAGCTGAGAGTTGAAGACACCATCTTAAAAAATATGTTGGTTGGAGCTGGAGATGCCACTCAGGATAGTGTTCTTGCCTGGAAGGAAAAGCTGTGGGTTGAATCCCTGGCGTTATCATCATACAAAGTTGTGGGTTATACTACTAATAATAATTAGGTAAAGCTGTGGGTTGAATCTCAGTATAACAACAGCAGATTATTAAAATAAATGAAAAAGTCAGATATTTGTGAAGCAGAAAAGTTTAAAGCAAAACTGATTCACTCTTATGGATATATACATATACAAAAACACACAGAAACCCAACAGGGTGATAAATATCAAACTTTGGTTTGTTTTGGGAGGGAAAGGAAGCCATTTCTCTTATCCAGATTAAAATTTTCTTTATATCCAACAGTGCATATGTGTCTGTTTATTCAATGATACTTCCTACTGCTTTGCATGTTTAAGCTACTTAATAGTAATTTAAAAAAAAATCTAGAGGAAGATTGGAGATGTAGATCAATTGAGAATTGTTCGCCTCTCATGAACTAAGGCCTTGGGCTCTACCTCCAGCAAAAGGAGGTAGTAAGAAGTGACATTAACAGCAAGACTGAATTTACTTTTAGAAAGTATAATTAAAAAAAAAAAGTTAAAGCTTGTATGAGAAAAAGTTTAAGTAGAGTATTTAATGGGAAATTATTAGATGAGAAGGAGGAATTCTGGAAATATAGTACATGTAATAAAAGTAGCAGTTTGTAAAATTGTAAAATGAAGATTTCCTGATGTGAAAAAACAAAAAACAAAAACAAACAAACAAAAAAAACCCCTTCAAATAAGGCACACTGAAGAAAAACTTCTGGCAAAACTAAAGTTTTGAATTTCCAGGACCACCAACAAAGAAAAATTAAGTTCCCAGATAAAGTTAAAAAGGCCTAACTAAAAATTTAATCTGAGTGGCATTTGCTTCTCCTATGTAGCCATGTTTATGTTAAGGAATAGTGAGAAAACTGTAAATTCTGAGATGAAAGTGCCATGATCCTCAAGTTCTGTGTATAGCAAAACCTTACCAACTGTGAAGATAAAATCACACTTCTTCCAAAGGACTATGAACTTTTGATACAGAGAAACAATTGTAGTATTTAAAAGTATTGACATTAAGTATTGACAAAAGCAAAAATTTCAAGCCCAAAGCAAAAATCTCAAGCCCAAATAATAAGGGAAATATAACATTAAATCTAAAGAATCACCAAGAATGTACTTTTAAGGGCTATACAGCTTTAAAGAAAGTGCTTCTAATAAAATTATAGACACAAAGGAAAAAATGCATGGGGCCATGTTCTATCCTTAACATGCACTCATGCCTCCATGCATGCTTTTACCTCTCAAGTGTTAAATAATCCATACCCACAAATAAACTACACCTGAGGTGGGATGTTGGGTCTAACTTGGAGGTGGATGGCTGCCAGGCATGCACTATTTCTTGGACAAACACCCTTAAATAAAATGAATTTAAAAAGGGAAAAATATGTAAAAAAAAAAAAAAGAGAGAGAGAGAGAGAGAGAAATAGTAATAAAAATAATTAAAACCAAATGAATGAAATTTCCAACCACTGAAACAAAACTCAAAGAGTGAATTCAAAGAATTTGAGTGAACTGTAGGGTGCTCATTAGATTAATGGATGTTGAAACTGTGCAGGAACAGCTGGTCCTCTGCCTTCCTCCTTAGTACAGAGTATCAACAGGAATGTCTCCAGAGCAGAGCTGTAGCTTCATTGTGCAGATGATGATTCTGGAGGCTTCTGACATGTGTTGAGAGTGTTCATGGAATAAACAAGAGTTGGAACTTAAATCTGTAGCAAGCTGTTGGAGAATGGCAGTGCCATAGATCTATGGGAGAAATCTAGTTAAATAGTTCTGGGGCACTATTAGTAATTTTGGTTATCATAAGCCACTAGAAAATTAATAATATAAAATACAAAATTAAGGAGGAAAACTTACAGAAAGCCAATAGTACAAAACAGAATGTTAACAACAGCAAAAGAGATTGCTAGGAAATTGGAACAATGCAAGAAATAAGTAGAACTTAATGTTGTTTTCCCAACATTGTTAGGATAGAATAGTCAGGGAGGGCTTCTTCTGAAAGATGAAACATGCAGAGGTCCCAGAAACTAAAATCTGACTGTTAACAAGTTTTAAACAGAGGGCTGGAGAAGTGGCTTGGTGGTTAAGAACATTAGCAGCTCTTCCAGAAGTCCTAAGTTCAATTTCCAACAACTACATGGGAGGCTCACAACCATTCATAACTGGATCAGATGCCCTCTTCTGGTATGCAGGTGTACATGCAGATAAAAGATCAAACAAATCTTTTTAAAAAATTCAAAGGAAGTGGAAATTGAATTATCAATATAAAGTTGAATTTAAAGATAAAAGTGACATGGGACTTAGAAATCAGCTACTTCAGTCTTCTGAGGAGCTAGGAACAGAATAGAAAAAAGTAATAATAAAGCCAAATTCTTACTGGTCAAGGAATTTTACATGAGTGCTAAAATGAATGAATGATACCAATAATGCATACATAAGAGAAGTCAGGATATATTAAGAAGTGAAAGAAATTATATGCAGGTTTATAAAATCTCAGGAAAGAAAGAGTAAAGGACATAAAATGCTAATAAAAGCGTCCCTTTGAGAAAAACATTGGAGAAACGAATATTTTTCCTTTTTTCTTAAAACAATGCTGTTTTGCAAAGATTGCTATTATTTCAAAATTGAAGTAAAAGTTACATTGCATTAAAAAGGAGGATGACAACATTCAGGTAGCAGTGATGATCTGGGCCTCTTTAATATTATAATAATTAATACATAATCACAACCTGTAGCTTCTTTATACAATGTATTTTTCCATTGCTTTAAAGAAACTGTCTTTTTGAAACTCTCACATAAGTAATTTTCACTTGTTTGTTTGCAGCATTTTGTTTTTTGCATGGAGCATTACTGTGGGGATGACCAATAATGTCCTTTTACATATGGATTTTATGTATGATATATATGTAAAGAATACTTTAAAATATGGATGTTTTTCTTGAGACAAGGTTCTGTACTGTAGTACAGCCTAACTTGGAGTTCAATATGTATGTAGCTGGCCTTGAGCTTTTGGCAATCCTCCTGTATCAGCCTCTTAAGTGCTGGATTTACAGGTGTGAGCTACTGTTGCTTTACTCACAGAGTATAATCTTTAGCATATTTTGTGGCAGTGAATCAGAATATATATTTTAAAATAATAAACTGTGAAGAAAGAAATCCAAGAGAATGACAGTCAAGATTCGGAGGCATATTCTTGTGGTTTGCTTTGTGTTGAGTGTAGGAATTGCTCAGTATTAAAATAGTAGTTATGAGACTAATCGGAGAGGTATGAAAGTGGTACTCTGGACCGCATGAAAGTCTCCACACTTTTTGTGAAGAGATGGATATAGTCCTTGGTCTCAATATGCCACATCTACTATAAACTTCTGAACCCTCCACCATCATTCAGGATGCATCCCTAATGGTTGGAGAAATGGTGGAGAACGTCATGGGAGAGAGAACCTGTGGATCCTTGCCTGAGACAAGTTATGGAAAGAAAGTCTTACAGGTATTATTTTTCTTGTATATTTTACTTGGTGACTGTGCTTTAACTGGATAGAATAGTTATTATTTTTTTAGTGGAAAGGGTGGGTACTATGGGGGGAGATTTGGAAGATGAATGGCAGTGATAGAATGGAGAAGTGGTCTTTTCCAAGAATGGTAAACATTTTTATGAAAAATAGCACCTTTCTGTTTTTGTACTGCTTTACTGTTATCATAATTAAAAAAAGTTGTATCATAATTCTTGAATTACAAGCTTGAATGGGTATTAAGATTCACCAGGAACATTTAGGTACATAGCATACAGATTTAATAGTGATAGCTGTCAATAACTTACAAAACCCAATGGAAAATGTTTAGAATTGTGAATTATATTGGTTTTTAAAATTTTTGAATATGAAATTTAAAGCTTAATTGTGACAAGTTTTTTTTTATTATTTCTCCTTTGGTTGTGTTAATTGGCTGCTTAACCATTTGACACCCAGATTTACTTTTCAGACATGACAGTGTTTAACACAGCTATGCTTTTTAATTAAGTGGCGAATTAATTGCAACTCCTCAAGTTTTCCCTAGAGTAGTGGGGATTTAAGTGCCCAGAGTTTAGGAAATGGCTTTTCTGATAGCTCTAGTCTCACTACAGCTTAAAATATTGCAAACTGTTTTTGACTGTGTGCCAGAGAATTTTGTAGGGTTACAAATACTTTTTAAGATTTAGCATGTGATCATTGGTAATTCTCTTATGCTTGGTGATGATAAGAAATACATGTGATTATAGGAAAAGTTGCCATTTAAACAGAACAGTTGGAACTTACACTGGTAACAACCTGTATGCATGTCTACATAGTCTACATAAATTGGCAAAAGTAAAATAAAAGCACACACTAGTAAAAGCATATTCATTTTTTTGGGGGGGGCTTTTTTCCCTAGTGAGAATAAAAAAATGTAGATTTTAAATGAGTTAATTTTGTATCACTTTCTTATTTATTCATTTATGCATTCATTTGTTTATTTTTCCTAGCTTGGGCAATAGAAAAAGAGCACTTTATCTGATCTTGTCTTCCAGTCCATTTTGACTCAAGAAAGACTCATTGAAGATTCCTTTGAGAAGAGTCTGCTTTGAAGAAGGCAAACAGACAAAAAGAGAGATAGAAACATGTAGCTCTGTTGCATGGGTATCACTGTCAACTTCCTGAATGCAAGCAGACAAAAAGGATGAGAGAAACATGCAGTTCTGTTGCATGTCTAACACTCACCTTCCTGGAGTCAACATTGAAAACTTAGAAGGGAGTGGATTTAGAAATGACTGAATTTTGTGAGTTTTAAAGAAACAATGATGGTCTTCTAGTGTGGACAGACAGTTGGACTTCTGATCTAGGACTGTGTGTCTCTACTGGGTGTAGGCATCAGTATGGAACATTCAGAAACATTTCTTTGTCCTCCATGAGCTATGGCAGATGGCTTTCATTTCAACAGTGCCTCCAAGATGAATCGAACACACAGTGTCTGACAAAACCTAAAATATACAGTCTGTGTGTTTACCACTAGAGCTTTGTAATGTATCCCTCTTGTATTTTAAAATTTTATACTACTCAACCTTAATTGTGACTTTTTATTAATAAATAACCTTTCAAAAGAAGTATGATTCCTATTCATGTTGTGATCAATTCTCTAATTTGTACCCATAGACAGCTTGATGGAATTGAAACTTTTTCTTCATAATGAGTATGCAAATTTGATTGTTTTTCTTCAAATTTTTCTGAGACTTTATATTACATTTTATATTTTAAATAACAATTTTAATACTAAATGTATTGTGAAATCAGTGAAGATGATTTTAACAGAGTATCTTTTATTTCTTCTTTGACAATTCCATACATGTACTTTATTGTATTATATTGACTGGTGTTATTGGCTTGTCCTTGTGTAAGTAACCATAACTATAGCAAGTTTATAAGTACAGCAGTTATGCCGTGTCTAGAGATAGCACTTCACAATATTCTTTGCCACCCTTAACTTTTCCTTCTTTCTTCCCTCTCTTCCATGATGTTTCGTGAGCCTTGAGTGGGGAGTGTTGATATTGATATCCCATTTATGGCTGAGCACTCAATAGTCTCTTACTCTCAGCACTTTGGTCAGTTAAGAGTCTATGTACTTGCTGCTGACTTTTGCCGAATGAATGTTCTTTGACTAAGAGTGAGGCCAACACTAATGTGTGGATATAATCATACATATTTAAAAGTTAGTTTAATAACATTTTCAGTTAGTAAAACTACAGTGGAAGGGGGAACCCTGGAATGTATGAGCTCCTTGGCCATGGACTTTTGACCAGGTTTATAGTACCAGGCATGGATTTCTCCTTCCTGTGGAACAGACCTCAAGTTCAATAAAAAGTGGTTGGTTATTGTAATAATCTTAATGATACTATGGCACTATTGGGCACATCTTGCCTAGAAAGGTTACTGTAGCATGCAGGTGGGTAATACTGTTGTTGGCTTTTCTCAACCATCAGCCTGTACAGCTCCTTCTAGCATCATGAGAGCTAGCCAGCAGGAAGTTTCCAGGTCAGTTTTATTTTTTTCTTTTTCCTTTTGTTTTTGTGAGATGGGATTTCTCTGTATTGTTTTGGAGCCTGTCCTGGAACTTTGTAGACCAGGCTGGCCTCGAACTCACAGATAGCCGCCTGCCTCTGCCTCCTGAGTGCTGGGATTAAAGGAGAGTGCCACCAACACCTGGCTCAATTTTGATTTTTTGATGTACTGAAGCCAAAGTGTGTATGTGTTTTCATAGGGTCTTAACCATCTAGCTCTGGTGGGAAAACAAGAGATATGGCCCTAGTCTTGTGTTGTTTGGGGGGTCTTTCCTGATTAGTAACTTATAGATATTCCACATCTGGCACTGAGAGTTTTATTTAATAATCCATTTTTCATCCATGCATGTTCAAATTTCTTTTAAAAAAGGAATTATATTTTCAAATTAGCTTGGAAAGCAGTAGATTCGGTAGATTTCCTAAGTTTTAAACCAAATGCACACATACCCTTAGTTTTGGTAACTCACACCCAACCTTTCTTCTTCTGTCTTCCCATTGCAATCCCTTCTTAAACCTTTAGTCCCCAATATTGCTCCACTCTGTTTTGATAATATGTGTGTACTATCTCTTCACATCTTTAAAGCCTCTTCTCCCCCGAAGAGAGTGATTTGTATTAATTTTACCCTAAACTTTGACAAATTGATCTCAAATTTTGAAAATTAATATAAAGGTATAGAAATATTCTTATATAAATTGATTTGTATGCTATAATGAAATGTTATGCAATGAGATATGGAAATGTGCATGAAGAACTAAAACAGAAAAGACTGACAAAAATCAGATTAAAGAAGTAGGTTTCATATATTGTTAAGAGTTTAATGTACCCCAAATTATTCCATAGTTGAGGCCCAAATGTATATTTTTAAGATATTATATTAGCTTGTGTCTAATTCAACCTGGTCAAACCTGAACTTATCATCTTTTTAAGCCTGATCACCATTGCACTTGTCTGGAGAAATGTACCCAATTTTTGAAGTCACCTACTACTTTTTAGTGATAGCTATATCGTTTCCTCCAAATTGTTAAGTTTGTTTCTTTTTTGATGTCTTTGAGCCTCTATTTCTATCATTCATCTTAAAAATTTATTGGCATTATAATGGCAGTCTCACTTATTTACTAAAGCTCACCAGAAACTAAAAGAAAAAGCAGATCAAATTACCCTGTGACTCCCTTCCTCTCCCTTAAAATTCACCTTCCATAAAGGATTCATTCATGGGCCTTTTATTACAGAGAAAGATCTTTGGAAAACACATAACATTTTACCATTATGTCTTCTGACAAGCTTGGAAAAATGACCCTGTCTTACAGTCACTCAGAGCACTCCATGTGTATAGTCTTTATCTGACACACAGTGTAGCTGCTGCTATTATCACTTCTCCAACTTCACCTCTCCATGGTCCTTTCTTTTATATATATAGGATTATCTAAAGAACCTTTTGTATTCATTTTAATTATATGTTTACTTTTCCTTCTATTACATTGAAAGTTTATTTTCTGCATATGCTGCCTTATTTTTTCTTCTGTATGCTTAGCATTACATCTAGTAATTGTGCACATTGGTATTTGTGGAAATAATTCTTGCAGCTCTTAAGTGATGGGAGATAAAAATTGCATTGTGAAAAACTTTCCTGCTTTGGATTCCTGAGTAATCTTTTAACATTGGCCTTCATGAGCACAGTGCTTCACAGTTAGCAAACACTTAATAAATGATTAATTAGTTGATAAGTTTGAAATAAAAATTAGATATAAATATGTACTTTATGTTCTGTTTCCATTGCTGGTAAGCACAAGAAAATCCTACAATACATTTCTTCAATTCCTGTTTTAAAAATAACATTTGTTTGTTTATGTAAACATAGGTAGGTCAGAAGACAACTTGCAAGAGCCAGTGTTCTCCTCCTGTCATATGGGCTCCTGGGATGGAACTCGGGTCACCATGTGAGGATGGAGGTTTCTGTTCCTTGTGGCCCCTTAACCTATTAGCCCCAAATAAACACATGGATGTTATATTAATTATTAAACTGTTGGCCGATGGTTAGGGCTTTTTATTGGCTAACTCTCTCTTAGTTATTAACCCACAATCTATGTATTTCTAAATGGCCTTATCTTACTGAAGAACTTCTGGTGTCCTGCCTACCCAGTAGCTACATGCTGTCTCTCCCTGGTGGCTTCTCACCAGCATTCTCATCTCATAGCTCCACCTATACTTCCTGCTTGGCTACTGGCCTATCAGTGTTTTATTCATCAATCAATAAGAGAAACACACACACACACACACACACACACACACACACACACACACACACACACAGAAGGACCTCCCCCATCAACCAAGTCTGGCAGCGACTCTCTTTACTCACCGAACATCTTGCTGGCTCAGCTGTTTGCTTTTAAAACTTATTTTAGGTGGAGTTTTTTCCTTTTCCTCAGTAAACATCCAATTTGGTTCTTTTCTTAGCTAATACAAATTGGGTATTTCCTTCTGTGGTTTATAGAAGCCATTGCAGCTGAAGAAATGTAGAAAAGACAAGGTCATCACTGGGAGAAAGCTAGAGATTTTCCTTCCTGTGGATAGAAGATATTGCTGTTGAAACACTGGTGAAAACTGGAATTACTCAATTTACTGAATTGCAAATTAAATGTAATATTTAATCATTATCCTTTTTCCAGGGCTAAATAATAGATGCCGTTTAGATTTAATTATTCTCTGGCTGTTGATTGAAATGCTTGAGAAGTTATTAATTGGTAGTTTTAAGATATTTTCATGTTATCTCTATGTGATACTGATTTCTAGTATGATTTATTCAAGAGTCATTTAATCTGTCATTAAATAGGTACTGACTGTGGCTGTAGTTCAGTGGTAGAATACTTTCTAGGCCCATGAGCCCTTGGGCCCATTCTTAGTGCTGCATAAGAAATAACAACAACAAATCAAGCAAGTAGAATGTTGTGCAAATTACATTTCATTGAAGGTGTTAAGCAGAAACAGCTTCACAAATGCTAAAATGTTTTACTCTGATATCCAGTCATATCTTACCCTGAAGTCACGATAAAGGTTTTAGTAAAATTAAATTAACTACATAACTGCTTTCAACACTAGCCTTAATGTTCACCTTCTTTTTCATGATCTCATCTGTAGAGAGTTTGACTCTGGTTGAGAAGGCGAATTCATCTTTAAATACTTCCTTTCTAATTTTTGTCCTCAGATTAGTTTCCAAATTACTCATTGGTAGCTGTATAGATCTTTCTCTGTCAAAATGGTTAGCTTACAGTTCTAAAGATCTTTTATTCCTACTCCACCTCCACAAGTTCACACACCATTAGCCATTTTAGTCATCCAAGACACCAGTCCTTCTGCCTTGAAACTTGTATAAAAATGTTTTGTCAATTTTTTTTTGTATGATGAATTTTCATTTTTCCAGAAATAGCTCAAGGTGAATTTAATAATGCTTTCTAGTTGAATTATTAAGTGTTCTTCAAATACAAGTAAATTGCCAGTCATCACTAGCTTTTTTCTTGAAGTAGGCTTTATAAGTTTAGCTTTCACATGTTTGTTTGTGCTGTTTTGTATTAGTACTGTAAAGGCATAAAACTGTGTCTTTTTATTTCTTCCCTCTAAAAATGGACCTGCCTATAAATAGAAAACTGCAGTTTATTCTATCAAGGCTGTGGTTGGTTTCCTACCCCTGAGATCATCACCTGACCATTGTAGCTGTGCATTTTGGGAGACAGACAAATCTTCACTCTCTGGAGCTTCTAGGCCTTGGAAATGAATCCATTTCAGCTGTCACACACCTTGTCTGTCTCTGAAATACATGCTGTTTATTGAATGCCTCCCTATGGAATATTCAACATGTTATTGGAAGTAGGCTAGTGTTGGTTCCTGAAACAATATGTTCAAGTTCTAATTCCCAGTACCTGTTGTGGCCTGACTTAGCATAAGGACTTTTTATAGCACTGAGACAAGGAGAGCATTTGGACTTTCTGGTTGTCCTAAGTCAATGACCAGTGTTATGGTGAGAAACAAGGGAAAAGGCAGAAGTAGGGCAGAACATGGAGTACCATGGCCACAAGCCAAGAGTTATTTGAAAAGGTAAGAGAGATGGGAAGGATCCTCCCCAAAGTCCCAGGATGGAAGTTAAGCCTATCTGCTTATTAGATGAAGTAATTTATTGTTTCCTAGGTTTGTGACTCTTACTAGTAGGTAAAGTCCATTGAATTCAGCAGAAGGTAGTGTTCTTTGAGTCTTCAGAGTCAAGGAAAGTGCTAAACTGTTCCAAATGACTAAGTTGTTATGTTGTCAGGGACTTGTTAGGTAAGCTCTTTTTAGCATTTACTGTGAGCTTGCTCCTTGATCAACTTCCTGCTAATGTAAAGTGGGATCTCTCATGGAGGTTGTTTGTAGAGAGTGATTTCTGCATGTGATAAAAGCTTTCAAATGATGATTCTTAACCAAAAACTTTTAGAGTAGATGTAGAAGGGTGAAAAATTGCACGAGTGGTTAAGGGATTGGGTAGATGTGGACATCCCAACACTGTGGAGGACATTGCCTACCGAGTGCACATTCTTATAGGAACAGCTCATAGAAGACTGGATGGTGGGAAATGATTCTGTAAGAAAAGTGGTGGCTATTTAGTCATAAGAAGCCCTATTGCCTTGGGTAGTCCTTATCTTGGAGATAAAGGGGGTTTCTGGAAGTGGTTAATTTTGGCATTTGCAATTGAAGGGGAACATGATAGTAATGTTAGAGGAACTGGAGGGACAAAATTTAAGACTTAAGCTCAAGAAGCCCAAATAAGGGGTCAGCCTCAGTTTCTTTAAGAGATCTAGAACATTAGATGACCATGGGAAGTGCCAGTACTCTGACGCTTGGAGGAAGGAGGTTGGTTCTGTAGAGAAAAGACATGAAGCATGTTTCGCTCACTCCTGTTATAAGCAGTTTTTCCTGCCAGCCTGGTCCCAGAGCCACGTCAGCCCCAAATAACATACAGAGACCCTGTATTAGATATAAAGCTGTTGGCCTGTTACTAGCATTTCTTATTGGCTAGCTCTGTCTTAACTAATAATCCATTTCTATTAATCTTAAGTTTCCATGTGGTCTTATTTTACCCGAGAGAGGATCTGGACCTTTTCTCTCTCAAGTCTCTACATCTTGAATCTTTACTACATCTCCCAGAATCCTCCTTGTCCCCTTGTCCCACTTATCTTGCTCTCCTATTGGCCAACAGGGATTTTATTCATTAACCAATAAGAGAAACATATTTACAGAACGACATCTCCCATCACACTCTAAGAAATTCATTCTTGAAAATTTGGATATCTGTGTCTTATTAACAATTTCATTGATTTTGGAAACTGGTCAAAACTGAGGCACTTGCAGTAGTATCAGAAAGAGAAAAATGAACCAGCATAACAGGGAGGGTTAGGAGAAATCATACATTTTTGAGGAAAAGTGAAGAGTTATGTTTGGCCATGTTAGCTTAAGATGTTTGTAGAATTAAAAAATATAGCCAGCTAATGAGCAGGTGCAAGAAATTAGAGATTGAGATATTGAAACCCCTCTATGAAGCAAGTTAAGATGTTGCAAGACTTAAAGATGGAATGCAAGGAGCACTAAGCTTTGACAAGGGTTGCTGAAAGAGACTGTAGGAAACTGTCAACAGCAGGAAAAGCCAATGCCTTACATCAACAAATTGGTGTTTGACCAGTGAATATTTACCTTCCTTAGATGACAATGAAAAGTTTTATGAAGAGTAGTCCTTCAAGTGTGGCTCTGGTAAGTTTGTTAAGAGTTTCAAAGAAATCAGAAAACTGAATTATGATAGTTCAGCAATGGCATTCTTTGGCAAGAAGTCATTCTTGCCTTTCTCATTAATTAAGGTGTTTCTTAATGCCTAGTGTTCTGACTGAACAATCTATAGGCACATATTTGAGAATATTCCTATATGGAATACAATAATTTTATTACTGTTATATATATATATATATTTAAGTCATGTAAATACATATATATTTAAGTCATATAAATAATAAAAAATACGAAGGTAGATGTGATAGTTTCAAATGGCAAGGGTTCTTTATACCAAAGCCAGTTTGTAAAATAGTATTTTATATTTATAGACTTTCTTTTTCAAAAATAATTTATCTATTCTTACTTCGTATGCATTGGTGTTTTGCCTGAATGTATGTCTGTGTGAGGGCGTCAGATCTCAGAGTTACAGACATTTGGTAACTGCCATGTGGGTGCTGGGAATTGAACCTGGGTCCTCTGGATCTCTCCATTGCCCTAGACTTTCATTTTTAATCTTACAGTTGTCTGTTTTGTGAAACGTCAAATATTACCTATATATTTTAGGTTAAAAAAGAAAAACTTGGGCATTGATTTTCTTGCCTAACCGTGAAATAGTGTTTTAAACATGCTCCAAAGTTATGCTACAGAAACACATTTTGTTTTACTACCTAAATACTCCCCAAACCAACCAAACAAAAAACCTGATCATAAACAGTGAAGTGGGTTGTAGTTTTTTTTTTTCTTTTTGTTTGGTTTTTCCTACTTAAACGTTTTTATAATCATTGCAATGCCGCCCTCTAGTGATGACTTTCCAACATGCATACTTCTGGATTTCATTAGTTCTTTGTTTTAGCCTGTGCTTTTCCCTTCTCATTGAGCAGTTTTGTTCTTTATGCCATCGTTTTCATTATTGAATAACATTAGGGAATTATGAGCTTTGGAGAAATAAAACTAAAAGTAATCATGAATTGTCACCTGTGCTCTCCTTGATAATCATCAACTTTATTCAGTTTAAAAAATTTACCATTGACTGTAGAATTTTCTTATTAGTCATCTCTATAGATGAATGAAGTCCCTTTATCACTGTTAATTTAATTTTTAAAATTTTTCTCTTCAGATATTTACTTAGGTTGGAAATACATATATATTTGTTTTTTAGGTGCTGTAATTTGTTTTGAACTATATTTCCATACTCTATCTGAATAAATTAGTTTTTTCATGTTTTTCTAATAATTTAGCTTTCCTCTCTCATTGTAAATTTACTGTTTGTTTCCTAGTGCAACACTGACTATGACTATGTAAACATATTACATAGCTAAAGTTAGTCATTATTTGTATTTTTAATAAAATAGACTTGTAATTTCTGTAATTTCCTTGATCGAAAAGTTATAGGGCCAAGGATATGACTCAGTTGGTAAAGTGTTTGAAATATCAACATGAAGACCCAAGTTTGAGTCCTCGGCACCTATATAAAAGCTGGGCATGGTGATATGCACCCGAACAGGCAGGTCTCCAGTGCTGCCTGCCTAGTCAGTGAGTTCTGGGTTTAGTGAGAGACTTTGTCTCAAGAAATAAAGGTTGAAAAATATAGAGGAGCAGCATTTGATGTTGACTTCTAACCTATGTGTGCGTGCACACACATGCACGCACACACACGTGCGCACACATGCCCACACACACACACACACACACACACACACACACACACTACATGTGCACATATCACAACAAAAATAAAAACTCTTTAAATGGTTTAAGGTATTTTAAAATTGTGAAATATGTGTGTTTAAAATAATGTTAGAAAAATAAAGCATGTGTTATTTTTCCAAGAGTTTTTCTTTCTTTTAATACACTTAAAGAAGTATTTAAAATGTTTCTCAACCAGTGAGAAACAAGGTGCACTTTCTGCAGGTGTTAAAGTGTTGCTTATTATTCAGATACACTTCATTTATGACTGCTTCAACCATTGTATACTTAGAATTAATTTAAATTTATATATTACTGTTGTTTGCTTATCATTTTCTCAGTTCCTAAAATGTTTTAGTTACACATTAT
The DNA here is from genome assembly GCA_030556225.1 of Cricetiscus sungorus. Lineage (NCBI taxonomy): Eukaryota > Metazoa > Chordata > Mammalia > Rodentia > Cricetidae > Cricetiscus > Cricetiscus sungorus. The sequence continues at coordinate 75,038,800 of JANBXA010000372.1, forward strand.
TTGTTTCTTCAAAAGTTCATTATTGATACATTTATAGTGGGTTTTTACTTTCTGGTCAATAACAGTAAACTTTTAAAATAAATCTTGCAGGTTATTTGGATAGCCAAATGAAAAGAGAAGAAACTTGCCCTTGTTTCCCACTGTGCACAATTACTGAAAATTTATATGTGAAAATCAAAATAATGAAGCCTCTAGATACCTTCCTTGTCTTCAAGTAGGCTAACATTTCTTCCTCTACTTTTAAAGCATGGAGAATGTTACTGTCTGTAGAGAGGAGAGTATTGGATTTCCTTCCAGCACTGACCCCAAAGAAAGGAAGCATAGAAAGTATACCTTTTTTTAATGAGTTTTTTTATTTGCTCCTATAGTTTTATGATTTTTGTTTATGTCTTTAGGTCATGCATATATTTTTGTTATTGCTCTACAGAATTTTATAACAATTTCTGTTTTTTTGGCCCTTTCATATACATATACAGTTTATTGTGATTATATTCAATCTCCCTTATTATTTTCTGTCATCTCCTTCTGTTTTTTCTTGGCTGCTTCTTCTCACCTAGTTCTCCAGTGGTTATACCATTAGAGAAAATGACCCCTTCTTTCCCAGCATCCATTGGCAGTCACTAGCTCTTCAGGAACGGGGAGAACCTCATGGTCACCTTCTCTAGCCTTGATGGGAAGTTGGAGGACACAGTCCTGTGCAAGCATCCACAGATGCTGTGTGTTTACGGTTGCAATGGCAGTGTCACTTCTGGGTGGCAGCATTCCCACAGTCTTTGCCATCCTCTGGCTCAATGTTTTCCTTCCCTCTCATGTATGATGCTCCTTGGTCCTTGAGTCAAAGAGCGGTGGGGATAAAGTTGAACACTTATTGGTTATTTATTTTCTCTGTTTTGACCAAATAATCTCTTCATTAACTACTACCTCTGCAGACAGGAGCTTCTCTGCCTCTTACTGAGAGCTGCACTAGTCTATGGACATAAACATAAATATGTAGAAGGCAGTTTGATATGTTCATTTAGGGAAACAATAGTGTGTTCTCCTGCTTTGACCTATTCCCTCCCTTACCATAGGCTTTTGACAAGGCTTATAGTATCAGACACGTACTATATTCCTTCAGAATAGCTATAAAAAAATAGCAGATTCTTGTGAGGTTGTGTGGAAAGGGGAACTCATATTCAGTGTTGGTAAGATTGTAGAAGTGGTACAGTCAATATGGAATTCATTGTGGTGGTTTGTCAAAAGGCCAAATATGGAATCCAACTACCACTCTTGGGTATATACTTAAAGGACTTTATGGTCTGTGGCAAACATACCAGCATATCCATGTTCAGAAGGGGTCTGTGCAGTAGCTAGGTAATGGAACCAGCCTAGATGTCCACTATCTGAAGACTAACATTGAAAATGAGATACATATACATAACAGAATTCTAATAAGCCTTAAAGAAATGAAACTATAACATTTTCAGGAAAACAAATGAAACTGAAAAATATTGTACTAATTGAGGTAAACCAGGCATAGAAAGACTCTGTTCTTCCTCATATCTGGATCCCAGCTTTGGATATCGAGTTCTGTATTTAAATTTGAGTCAGTATCTATAGGGGTTAAGAAGCAAGAAAGGGGAGCTGAGTAACTAATGAGGAAGTTATAGAAAAACACAGATGTTATGAGACTCTGTGTGTTAGGACTAGACAGGGATAATAGGTGTTAAAAGACTTACACAGGTTTGGATCAAAGGGTTGAGGTAAGTGGAGTTGGAAGAGGGTTAATAAAAAATAAGGATTTAGTGATAAAACCATATGTAAACCTGCTACTTTATAAACTAAACAATATATCTTAAAAATTATGCAACAAAAAGAGCTTGCTGCAGAAATTTTCATTACGGTTAGATAATGCTGTTTCCAGAAGTCATGGGTTCTTAAACAGGAGCCTTAGTGCCAGGTGTGGGGTACCTCCATATGAGTTATTGGCCAAGGAAGTCACAGAGGCCCCCAAAATGATAAATGCTATTGTTATTTCTCTTGGTTGCCCACCAGAACTAGATAATCTAGTATGACATTGCTGAAAACACTGTACATTTTGATTACGGGGCACTGAAAAATCAAGGTGGAACTAAGCTGGAGGCTTTCTCCCTGCTGGCTAACATTCAGAGTGCCAGGAGGTGCTGTTCAGGTTGCTGGGAGGGAAAACTTACCAAGGGTCTAGCTGTAGATCATGTGTGATATAATGCCTACTGTCCAGGTAGGATATGCCCACCTGTATACTAGTGGCATGACTGTTTGGGGGATAACTAATTGCTTTAATGGTTGGATTTAAAGCTCACTCCACAGGAGGAAACATAAATACAATGTTTTAAGTCTGGTTAAAAGTATTTCCTAAACTGCACAGAAAATAAAACTAAACAGTCTTCAGTGGAATGAAGTATTTATAACCTTTTGGACATTGACAAGAACATGTGTTATAGAAAGTTTTAATAAAAGAGATAAAACAAACTAAAGAATACTTGCAGTATATTTGCTTGATGAATTTTGTCTGTATTAATCAATCCGATAAAGATAGAAAGCCCAGCCAAAAGATGTGAAAGAGAATTGAGCAGATATTTAATAAAAGAGGATATGTAAGTGGTATGGTGGTTAGTTTTTGTGGTTATCTGGAGTGCATTTAGACAGCTAGAGCTATGGCTTGAGGTTTAATTGTGGAGCAAATGAGAGGGGAACCAGTCCATGGGCTGGGGCCCCTGGCTCAGTAAAAAAAAAAAAAAAAGGATAGAACAGAGACTGAGTGTAACACCAGCATTCATCTTTATGGTCTTCCTGACTGGGTACATATGAGCTGCTGCTGCCATGACTTCCCTACCACAATGGGCTATCTCATGAAAGCAGGATACAAAAGAAACCCCAAGATGTGTCTTGTTAGGTATTGGATTACAGCAATGAGAAAAGTAATGTAAGTGGTTAATGAAAGTGCTAAAAATTCCTACTCAACAGGTAAATTCTGATTAAAACAATAGTAAGATAACCTTAAGACACTAATTAGAATGGACAAAAATAAAAAGATGGAAAACATTATGTGCCAGTAAAATATGAAAGACAATGAAACATCTGTGCTGCTGCTGGGAACGTAAATTGGAAAAATCATTTCTGAAAGTTAATCAGCAGTATCTTCATAAAATTTATTTTTTATGTAGTGCATATGTGTCAGTAGGAATTGAAAGATAACAAGCAAACAAGATATAAGTCACTTTCATTGTTTTTATTAAGAAAAACATGGAGATGAAAATGCTCATGGGTAGTAACATGGATAGATGGTATATTCAAGTCAGTACTGTACAGGATTGGGAACAGTAGTAAAACTCAAATTATAGCTATATGTAGCATCAAAGAAATTTTGCAAACATTCTGTCGATCAAAGTAAGCCAACACAGAAGAGCATGTTGTATATTTTATGCATATGATACTCAAAAGTAGGAAAACTTGGAGAACTCAGGACAATGGCTACTTTTTTTGTGGGAAAGGGAGTATTGTTAGAGTCTTTTATGTTTAGTGATTGTGTGTGTGTATGTGTGTTTAACACTAATGATTGCATAAGTACTCTTGACTCACACACACACACACACACACACACACACACACAATTTTGTAAAAAAAAAAACTAATAAAAAGCAAAATGTTTCTTCAGTGAGAAGACAATCCATTAAAATAACAATTGAAATCCAATACAATGTAGCAGTACTTTTATCTCCTACCAAAAGATGCCAAGGTGTCAAAAAATAAAGTAGTTTGCTAGCCTCACACCCAATCCCACCTCTGTGTCCTGCTTCAGTTGTAGAGTATTTTACAAACAGCTCCTGCCCTCACCATACTCAGTAAATGAAAACAACACAAGTCGTGGGCTTCTTAACCTTGAACTGCTAATTTTAAATTTTCATTTGCTGGTGTAATATCAGTAACTTTTAAAAAATATTTTACTGCTTTCTTCATTTTGTTACTTAAAAAAACTCATTTCTTATGCTTTGAGGACTCTGACTCATTTTCATTCATTGTATAATTGTTTTTATATTTAAGATTTTAATGTTTTGTTCCTATTGTATTCAGAATGCTTTCTTTTACACGTATAAGTATTCTCATTTTATTTAAAATTGTTATGTATATATGCACATGATATTTATGTGTGGGGTGCTGTATTACAAAAAATATAGACCCTTAGACAGGTAACTGGAGTTCAAACTGATGGTCAGATAAGCAAAGCAACCAGCCACTAGCTCTTACTTCTGCCTCAGGCTGAAAGGATGATCTGGCTAGCTCCATGAATCCACAGGCTGCAATCCTAGACTGCTGCCACTCCTCAATGTGGCTGGAGACTAGATATTTACATGAGGCCCTTTGCTCTTTCCTGGTGCTAGGATTAAAGGTGTGTGATTCCAAGTGTTGAGTTCACTTTTGTATGAGCTGTTTTTCTTTAGGACTGGATCAATTTCACATAGTTCAGTGTGGACCTGAATTACCAGAGATCCATCTGCCTCTGTCTTTTGAGTCCTAGGATTACAGGTGTATGCCACCATTGCCTGGCTCTATGGCTGTGACTAGCTTTGCTTTCTGTACCTTCAGACAAGCTTAATGAATCTTAAATAGTATATCACAATGGATGTGTGGTGGTTAAAGGCCAACTTTATGAGTTCCCAGTCTATAAATCGGGTTGCAGGCTTCTGATGCAAACACCTTTATTCTCTGAGCTGTCTCATTGGTACTACATACCACACACTTTATATTTAATTTTACTGAAAATTATTCTTGAAAATTTCCAAATATTTGACCATGTTTTCATTCTTACCAATATTAAGAATAAGTTGAGTTCTAATATATATATTTAACTTCTGTGTTCTTCCTCTTGGCCTTTTAATTGATGGTATTCATGATTCAGGGTAAACTTTAACTTAATATCAAGAGTTAATTATGGTTTAATTAAAGTACATCTGTTCCTGGAGAGATGAGTTATTGTAGACTTATCCTCAGTTTTTGACCTTGTTTACATTCATTCATTTACTCACTTGAAATTTTATTATTTATTGAATAAAAACAAAACAAAACCAATAATCAAAGAGCCTCCCTGTCTTCAAGCTTTATGTTTTAGGGACAGGTGGCCAATAAATAGATAGTATATTTTTTTTGAAGGATAAATCAGATGAAGTGACAGAATAGTTGGTAGGATTGAGGCCATCTTAGAAAAACATTCTGTCTTAAGTCAGAGAAACATTTTGAATTAGTGCCATTTACTCTGAATGTTGAAGAATAGGAAGCAAAATGGAACTGAGTGAAGAGTAGTCCAGGCTTGAGATAGCCAATGTTGTGGTGAGGGAAGACACTTTTTTTTTCTTTGGGGGGGTGTATATCTTCATGTAAATTTGCGCATCTGTGTGTGCTAGTGTGGAGGCCAGAGGTCTTCTTAAGTCACTACACCTTTTTGAACATGGTCTCTCACTGAACTTAGAGCATGGCATTTGACATGGCTGGCTGATCAAGAGCCCAGTGTTCCTCCTGTTTCTGTATCCTAGTATTATGGTTACAGGAGCTACCTGCCATGTTCAACATTTTACATAGGTGCTGAGTATCTGAACTTAGGTTCTTATACTTGTGTATCAAGCACTTTACCCACCCAGGCATCCTGGCTCCAAGAACTCCATGTTTTAAAATGTTTTTAATTGATGTTTACTGAATTTTCCTTCCTTCCTTTTCTTCCTCTTTCTTTTGTTGTACTTGAGATTGTATATAAAGCCTCATATATGCTAGGCAAGTATTATGGACTAAGGCATATTTCCAGACATTTATTTTGTTTTCTGGAATGGCAATCTTACTAAGTTGCTCTAATCTTTGATTCATTTTCATCCTGTCTAATCTCCTGAGTAGCTGGTATTTTTATAGTTCTTCACCAGTAGCTAGCCTACTTAATGTTTCATTTATCCATGTGAAATATGTGAAATATAGTCATGAACAAAACAGGTGATGTTTTTGTTTACATAGTACTTCTATTTTACTTAGAACAGGGAAGCAGAAGGACAGATTATTTCAGACAACATAAAGTGATATGAAGAAAATCAAATGAACAAGATGATAGACTGGGGAGATAACACTATAGGTAGGGTAGAAACAGAATGCTTTCTGAAGTGCTGACTTGGAATTTGATAATAGATACTCATGAAACTCAGAAGAGAACAAAGAGGTAGAGATGTGTGTGTAGGATTGGGAAAAGTCTTACATGGTATAAGCATAGACATTTTTCTTTTCCCCAGGAGCAATGGAAAACTTCATTATGGCATAATCTCACTTACTTTCATAAAAAAGACCAGTTAGTTCAGGGCATCAAACAGAATGGAAGTTGTTGTTATGAAATAGCTCAAAGATTCTCATTCCTTCTATCTTAGACTTAATCCAGCTAACATGGTGTTATCTTTGTCCATAGTTTGCATCTTCCTAATATCTACCTGTATATATTTCTGACCTTGGAAAGAGGAGAAAATGGCTAGCATTTTTCTTGGAATCAGAACAAGAAGAAACCAATGTCTTTGGTGTATGAGTGAGAACTATTTAATCCCTTTTCTTAGTTTGATGAGCATAATACCAAGAATTAAATAAAAAACCTTCTTTGTTAAGTGAATCAATATTCTTAAAAGACAACTGAGTGTCAGTAAAGTCAAGAAGCCAATAACATATTTAAAGAGTATACTGAGCATATAGATAAGTTTTCTGGTCTCAGAAGTCACAGAAGATGCACAGCATAAGTATTTGAGATGGGTTAGAGGATGGAGAGGGTGTGTTTATACATATGTTCAAAAGGAGAATCAGTATTTCTGTTAATTTTTTTATTGCCTATTGCCAATCTGATTATATCATGTCATTCTTTCCCAGGTTATTGTGACATATTTATGGGTTGACTTTTATTTGATTGACTTTCTTTTTTGAAAGGAATGTTTTAGTGTGTGTATGCAGGTAATATTTGTTAAGCTTTTGTGTGTCTTGGTCAGTTAAAATTAATTTGGCATAACCTTTGTTTCATTGATTCCAATATTTAAATTTATGTATCTAATATCTAAATAATATAATCATAAAAACATTGACCCATGTAATCCTATGCACTAAATGAAATGAAGACAAATTATGCATTTCTCATGTCCCTGTTACCTTAAAGCTAGCACACTGCTTGTTTTATTATATCAGCGAGCAAAAGTATTGTATACAAAGGATGCTAACTTCTAAGTCTTCATTTGAAATGTATTTTTATGTGGATACATTGTTGGTTTTATTGATTAGAATATGTCACTGAAGTAAAGTCTGTTGCTAAAGAATCTTACAATTCCAATTTGTTGCTACTTATTTGAGTTATATGGATTTGTTTAACACTTGTTTAAAATTATACATAATATGTACAAAACTAGATAGTTTTGTAAAACAAAAGCTGAAACACCTAATAATGGGTTGTTAATTTTTTCTAGTACTCTGTGGTGAAGAATGAATGCTATGGTTTAAATTATAATTTCTAAAATTCTGATCTTAATGACATGCAAATCATTGAAGGAAAAGCCTGGGCGTATGTTGACCTAGAGAGTTAGGAAGATGAGTATACATTTACCTAGAAAATTTGTTTGTTTCTCTGAAACATCCTAAAGTTTGGATCTTATAATATTCCTTACTGCTTTAAGATGTACTTATGACCTCTAATATGATTCCTCTAATAACGATGATATCGCTGCCCAGTTGTGCAGTCCAGCATCAGCAGCATGTTGAGCCTTGATAGACTACACTTCCTCCTTTGTTTATGAAGTTTGGGCAGATACTTTTGAGTCTGCAATTTAATAGTTTTAACTTTGTGTAGGCTTTTTTGTCTGTTTGAGACAAGGTCATACTATACAACCCTGGCTTGTGCTTACCTGGCTCTCCCTATGTAGATCCTGCTGGCCTTGAACTTGAAGCCACCTTCTTGAGTTCTGAGATTGTGGGCATGCATCACCAAGCCCAGCAACTTTTACATTTTATGAATGAACATGTTGTATTGTTGGAGTTCTAACCTTACTTAAAATTATGTGGGTGGTTTGAAATATAGGCTAGTAATTTAGAAGAGTGGTTCTCTCTAGTATGTTGAAAAATCATCTTAAACTCTGCTGAATGTAAGATTCCTTGAGCCCTCCCTGGAGGGATTTTGTCTGGTTCTTTAGAAAACAGTTGGTAAAACTATATTAAAGGTTACTTACAGAACAAAAGATAGAAGCTTTAGGGTTAGTGATGTGCGAAGCAGGAAATACCATGTCTACATTGTTATCATCTCTGCAGAGGAACTTCCATTATTTTGGTGTGTGACTCTATTATTCACTAAAATATATTAAGTGATTAACTTGAAAGTTTCTTGTATATTAATCTGTTTATTTTGTTATTTCCTCCCTTATCTTCTTTCAGTAAATGAATATTTACCATGTGTCAGTAATTATGCCGTGGATCTGGAAGAAGTCAAGTATGGAAAAGACATTGCTCTAGCTTGGAAGTTCTGTTTTCTTAGATTGAGAATCATTTGTGAAACAAGAATAGTCTTCATAACAAATGGCGTAGAGAATTCACAAATACTCTACATTTATACTGATTCCTAAAAAAAAAATAGGAGTTTGTAATAGGATGAGAACATTTGCAAAGAAGTGGAAATGTTAGAGAATGGTCTTATTAGGGAAGGTGATGATTAAATCATAAAAATATGATTAATAAGACAGGCTGGAGCCTGGGAATTATATCTTTTTATTTAATTATTTTTTATGTTACAATTCAAGAAGAGGGGATGAATTTGAGATATTTTAACAGTAGGATTTTGATACTCAGTTAGATATGAGTTAGGAGGATTTAAATTGTTCAAAATCATAGGAATTGGGATTACTAATTGGCATAGTTAAGGAAAGCACAGAATCTAATGAATAGCTATATTCAGATAAACAGGGGCCTTCTAATCTGAGGGCATCTTCAGGCCTTACCCTTTCTATAGTCAACTCAGCAAATGATCACTTCCTTGCTACTTACTGTCTTAAGCCAGGTTTCTATATTCCCCTTTTACTCAAATTTAAATGAAGTAGTATGGTTTTGTAGTCTGCATTACTTCTAATGTGTGTAGGCTGCATGTGGCTTAATAATTCTACATTAGTTGAAACCAAACAAATACTTAGTTTTGTATTCAAGAATTTATGTATGAAAGCATTCATATTTTATGATAAAATAGGAAATAATTAATGGATCTCAAAACAGGAATTTATATGACAGGTTAAGATATCTGTTTGATGGATGTAGGTAAGGCTGGGATTTTAGAATAAATGGATTATAAGTGATCTCATGTTTTCAGCAAAAGTGAATTTTATTGTTTATTTTACAAGAGAAGATTTGAGGTGGTCTTTTGTATGGTCCTTCAGGGACACAGATTCTTTACACCTTATTTCTGTGACATGTTGTACATCTATGCTTAGCTATAGACTATCTATATTTTGGCTTTATTGAAATCCTTCCCACGGCTCTCAGTGGTGATGCCATGATGGTTATACCCAGAAGGACATTTTCTGTCTTTTTGTTTCTTGACTGTAACATTTGAAGTTGTTGATCACTTTTTTTTTAGGTGACATTTGTCTGAGTTCATTGTGTCTTATTCTTGTACTTTCCATTCATCTTATGTATAAAGATTGGTATTGTCCAGCATTTTAGCTTTGGTCTCACCCAGGGTCACTACCATCTGCCATTTCCTAAATCCAAATATCTAGCCCTGAATCTCTTTCTCTTGATCAGATAATTCATATATATGTACATTCTGTAGGAAACTGGAGCTAACATAATCAAGACTGACCCAATTATATTCCTTCCCATCTGACCTCTCCCACAAACATTGCTTCCAATAGCAACCTAGACTAGAAGCCAGCAAATCTATCCAGCAAGTCTATGTCTTCCCTCCTCCAATAATACCTTATTCTTTGTAGATATGTCTCAGGAGAATTATCCCCGGCATTCTTCTCCCCTGTTTCCATTGCCACAGCCTTAGTTCAGTCAAGGTTATTTTGAGAGCTTCCTTACGGATCTGTTTCTACTTAATGATTAAATAGGCCAATGGCATTTTTTTCTGCTGGCATTTGGTGAACAGTGGTTATGTTTTAAGTTGTATAACATCTGCTGTAGTTCCAAGTGCAAATCAGTTAATAATTTATACTACTACTAATAAATGAGCAATTGTGAATAAAGAGAAACCAAGATTAGTAATTGTACTATTTAAGTAATTATCACTGTAATATTTAAGGAAATATGGAAGAAAATTAACTACTTCTTTCACAGAAGTAGGAGCAATGTACTGGAGATAAAAGAAATGGATTTTAGTGCTTTAACTGTTTAACTTAGCACCCAGAGAACTTAGTCTAAGTCAAGCAATTTATGGTATTTGTTGCCTATTTGGCAAAGAAGGTAAGAAAAACACCTCTGAACAGTTGTGTCAGCTCAATCTATGCTTCTTTAATATGATTGGACTCGTTGGACTCTGCTGAGGCTTCACAAAGCAGAAGGCTTTGGACACCATCCCTATTTTGATCAGTTTGCTTAGCATGGGTACTTGGCCCATCTGTATTTTTTTTTCTCTTTCTGCTGGTGTTGGTTCTTCTGATGCTATCCTTCATACTCTCCCCCATTAGTCTTCTGAGCATAACTGAATAACTCTATTTGTTGATTGTCCCATTTCTGGGTTACCTTGTGAGGAGGAATGCTTGACTGTAGTACATTTTCCAAAGTAAAAGCTATGTAAAGTTATTAATTGGATAGCATAGATGGTACTGAGAAGGAATCCTGCCAAAGCTTTCAGATTAGTAATAATCTCTCTTCTCAGGTATATATCTGATAATGACTTAATTTTTGTTAGTTTTATATACCAAGTGGTCAGCTATATAGGTCCCCTTTGTCTTACATATTGCCTTCCCTCCTGCCTTGCAGTGCAGGAATCAGGAGATGTCAGATGCACCTCAGAAGACAGGAGAGAGACTAGGGAACTTTAGGGTTATAATCCCTATTTTAGCAAGGGCAATTAAAGCACAATGAATCCCTCTTACTCTTTTCTGCAGCACCTCAGCATACCCACTCTCCTTGTCACTGAGGTTTCTTCTATGTATATCTTTTTTTAATCTTAACTGGCAGATGGAAAATTTTCTGAAGTTAAATAATGATAAAGAGGATAAAATTTAAAATTCTGTTACTTTTCTGATTTTCTAGGTTTTTTATATAATTTAAAATGCCAGTATTTGTTTCTTTGTTTTTGTAGGTTGGGGCTTTTAGACATTTTACTAGGAGAGCAAAAATTATATTTTCCTCTCCTTTGGCATATAACTTTATCTGATTTTATAGGTAGAGAACTACTTAAATTTGTTTCAGTATTATATATAAACATTAAAATAAAAAAAAAAAGCTAAACCATGTGGTCCTGTGGAACCAGGAAGATTGAGTTGGGGGATGAATTAGATGAGAGTGAAAAGAGTGAGAGAGAGAGAGAGAGAGAGAGAGAGAGAGAGAGAGAGAGAGAGAGAGAGAGAGAGAGAGAGATACCATAATAGAGGGAGCCATTATAGGTTTGAAGAGAAAACTGACTCTAGAGTAATGTCCAGAGACCTACAAGGATGACCCCAACTAACAATCTGAGCAACAGTGGAAAGGCTACCTTACATGCCCTTCCCTGATAATGTCATCATAGAGCCCTCATCTAGTAGCTGATGGAAACAGAAACAGACTCCCACAGCTAAACACTGAGCCGAACTCCTGGAGCCCAGTTGCAGAGAGGGAGGAGTGATAAGAAAAGGGGTTAAGACCAGGCAACAGAAACTCACAGAGACAGCTGATCTGAACAGGGGGAGCTCATGGACCCCCAGACTGATGGCTAAAAAACCAGCATTGGACTGACTCAGACCCTCTGAACGCGGGTCTCCGAAGGCCTGGGCAGTCTATGGGACCTCTGACAGTGGAACCAGGATGTATCCTTGGGGCATGAAAGGACTTTGTGAGCACATTCCCCATGGAGGGATACTCCCTTAGCCTAGAGGCAGGAGGAAGGGCCTAGACCCTATTCTAAATGACTTGACAGATTTTGAAGATCCTCCAGAGGCATCACCTTCCCTGTGGAGTGGAGGGAGTGGGATAGGAGGGGGGTCACGGGGCATGGGAGGAAGAAGAACTTGTATCTATATGTAAAATAAGAAAAAATATATAAAAATATATTAAAAATAATTTTTAGCAGATTTTAATAACATGGTAAAATACACATTTTTAATGCCTAAGTTCTCATCTTAAGTTCATAAATGGTAAATTAAATTTAAAAAGGCATCACGGACAAAACTTTTTTATAGGTGTGTGTGTGTGTGTGTGTGTGTGTGTGTGTGTGTGTGTGAGAGAGAGAGAGAGAGAGAGAGAGAGAGAGAGAGAGAGAGAGAGAGAGAGAGAGAGAGAGAGATATGGTAGGCACATGGTTCATGGTTGACATTGGGAATTTTTCCTTGATCACTCTCTGCTTTACTAATGGGGCAGGTTCTTTCAACTGAACCTGGAGCTTGCCTATACAACTAATCTGGGTAGCCAGCTTGCTAGGAGTCCTTTGTGTGTCTTCTAAAGACTGAATTACACCCAGCATTTCTGTAGTTTCTGAGAATCTGAAATTTGGTCCTTACACTTGTATAGCAAGTGCTTTAACCACTAAGATATCTCCCCTGCCATGGAGTATGCTTTTATTTATACAATCTGTACCTTAAAAAAAAGCCCTTGTGAGGCTGATCTTGACCATGAGGCATGATTGACTGAGTACATTGCTTCTAGAATCAGACTCATTGGGCTCAAATGTTTCTTGGCTCTGTCAGTTTTATGACCAGTATAGGTTTTTAAATCTCCCTATGCCTCAGTTTCATTAAGTGCCTTAGGGTTGTTACCCAAACTCAGAAGAATACACATTTCTCTCAGAAATCCATGGAACTTTCTCTAGAATGTATCACATATTAGGAACAAATCAAATTTCAGTAGATACAGAAGAATTAGAATAATGTTTATTATTTTATCAGACCACAGTGGAATAAGGTCAGAAATCAACAACAATAGAAATATATGGACGTATGGGACTAAATGATACCTTGTTAAATGATGGATGAATCATCGAAGAAATAAAGAAGGAATTAATAAATTTCCAGAATTAAATGAAAATGCATTGTACAAACTTGTAGGATATGATGAAGGCAGTCCTGAGAGGGAAGATGGTGGCTTTAAGTACAATCAAATGCCTGGAGAGATGGTTCTATGGTTAAGACTGAGACTGCTTGCTGTTCTTGAAGAAGACCAGACTATGGTTTCCAGCAGATAGCAACCATCTGTAACTCAAATTCCAGGACATTGGGTGCCCTCTTCTGACCTCTATAGGCATTCCTCATACACACAAATAATAAAATTAATAAATGAGTAAAGAGTTCTCAAACAATCTGATAATGTACCCCAAGACATTGGAAAAATAAAAATGAAGTAAAATTAACCCAAAGACAAAAGAGAAGATATAAATTAATAATATTAGAAACAGAAAGTGTACTATTACAACAGCTATCAAGAAATTCAGGCAGGTGTTCAACATTTATTTTCCACTAAACTGGAAAACCTAAAATAACTGAATGTTTTTTATAGATTCATAGGAATACTATAATTAAATCAAGATGAAGTAAGTAAACAAATCTATAACAAGCAATGAGATTGAGGCAGCAACTAAAAGTCTCCCACCTAGAGACTGTTCCTGACCAGATGTATTCTGCACAGAATGCTACCAGGACTTTAAAACAATACTTCAAAATTATTTCAAAGAAAAAGAAAATGAAGGGACATTTGCAACCTTTTAAGAAACTATCATTATCCTTACATTAAAACCAGGTAAAGATATAACAACAACAAAATTATAGGCTGATTTACCTTATGAACATATATGCAAAGTTTCTTAATGTAACACTTTAAAACTGAATGCATTAACACATTAAAACAGCATGATCAAATTGGTTTTATTCTAGACATACAGTCACCTTCAACATATGGAAGTTAATAAATATAATTTTTCACATACATGAACTCAGGGAATAAATCACATGATCATCTCTGTAGATGTTGACAGACTCTAACATAATAAAATACCTGGAAAGACTAGAAATAGAGAAAATACAACTCCACATGGTGAAATCTGCAAATGACAAACTGATAGCAATCATCATGCAAAATGGAAAAAAAAAACCCTCACAAGAGCCCCACTATCATCAGTGACAAGATGCCAAGTCCCTCCATCCCTATTCATTATACTGCTTGCAGTCTTAGTTAAAGCACTACAAAGGAAATAAATAGATAACAAATAGGAAACAAGTCAAAGAATCCATATTGGCAGAAGCTATGATTCTACCCATGAGAGAATTGTGCCAATTTTTCATTTTAGGCAGAGTTAAACATTGTTTCAATAGAGCTTTTAAAATCTGTAGAATTGGCAACGTTTTTCTTGGGGACATTTTCCTGTCCAGGTGATTGGCAAGTCAGTTTATATTGTCCCTTATAAGGGTAAGGGGAGGGATGGATATAACATGATACAATGTATATCTTTGAGGTTTTTTTTTCCACAGACCTCTTGACACACAGTGAGCTTTTAAATTTTAGGGCTCTTGGAACCAAATTTAACGAATTAATGTCATTCTGTGCAGCTCAAAATGACACATTTCCTCCAACAGCCAGAGATAGGATTCAAGTCCCATTTCATTTCTTTGACCAGTATTTAAGAGTCCTGCATTTTTATTCTTTGGCTTGATAAGCTATTGGTTGTGAAGGAGGGGTTCAGTCTTAATGTCCTCAAGTCCTGCCAATGTCTAGCAACTTAACAGTATCACTACAAATGTAGTCCTGCATACAAAACACTACATGAGGAAATAGGACCTTAATTTTATAGACCTATTTCTTAATAGTTTATAAGTTTATTTTGTCACCTCCCAAATACAAACAAATTTTGTTTTCTTTGTATAGCTCTTGCTATTTAATACCCATTTGGAGTTCAGTGAGGAGTCTTGTAATTTATAGATTTTTATTGATGCAGATACTTAGGATGGTCTGTAAAAGCCATCACATATTTATTGCAGTCCAGTAAAGTAACTAGAAGTCAGAGTTTTTACATTTAAAAGTCCTAAAAGCAGTAACTGATGGGATGTGGAACTCATGGTATTGCTGTGTTATGAATCTCAATTGGATTGTCTCCATCATATTAGCCCATGGGCTTGTCTTTGGAGCATTTTCTTGATTGATGGTTGATTTGGGAGGACCGAGCCCCTTGCGGGTGGTGTGACTCCTAGGCTGTTTAACAACAGAATTAGCTGAGCAAGTCAGAGAAAGCAAGCCAATTGATGTTCCTCCATGGTCTCTGCTTCAGTTCCTGCCCACCAGGTTCCTGATTTGAGTTTCTGTACTGACCTTTTCTGATGGTGTTCTGTAAGTGTAAGAGGAAATAAAACCTTTCCTTCCTTCTCCAGGTTGGCTTGGTCATAGTGTTTATCACAGCCAAGAGAGAAACCAAACTAGAACAGCTCCAAAGAGAATGTTGGTAATTTGGGTATTTCAAAACCTTTCACTTCTTATCTCCCAAATACTTTAAAGTTACATGCTTATTTGAGAATGTTTTAGTGAGTGGATAGCATTATAGTTCTCCATAAAAGATGTGTATATTTCATAAATACTTAAATTTACCAGTGTTTTTTTCTTAAAATATGGTAAGTTTTTTTTATACACAATCTTTGTATATTTTAAGGCATTTCTTCATGTTTCTTTGTTAAGTGGGTTTACATTGTCTTAAAATAAATGACAATTCAAATTAGTAGTATTTCTTTCAAATATGTAACAATGTATCAGGGTTTAAGACAGCTTGCTACCTCTGTGTGTTGGATGGTGCTATTTCTTTTGCATAGTAACATTGTCTTGAGAGCAAAAGGTTAAATATAATGTGGTAAGGAAAGAGCATTTTCACAAATTCAGATCTTCTCCTTGAGGTGTCCTATCTCGAGGGACATTGTAAATGTAGCAGAGTTGAACCTAAATGGTCAAATAAATGTTTCTAAGGGTTCTTTTAAATAACTGGAAAAAGAAAAAATAAGCTCCTTTGCTATGAAATTTGCTTTCTTTCTGTAATTGCACATCTCTTTTTCTTATGAATATAATAGAGCATACTTTCATTCTCAAATATTATCATAACAAAGTTGATGGTAATAAAATTTTTAATGACCAACAATGTTGCCCAAAGTTGTTCAAAAATCCCAACTGACCCTGATATAGACAATGCATTTATATTGAAAAGAGAATATAAATAGAGAATAAACCACACCCCTGGTACTTGAACATATTTGAAAATTTCCTTTATAACTCTGTGACTCAGATTAGTTGTCCTGATTAGAAAGCAGTTCGTTAGTGCTGGGAAAGATGGCTAGTAAGTTAAAGCTTTTGTCATTCAAACATGAGGATCTGAATCCTCAGAATCCCCAGAACACACATAAAATAGCCAGATGTATCTGAGTTCCTGTGAGTCTGGTGCTCCCATGGAAAGATGGAAGCAGTGGTAGGAGAATCCCTAGAAGCAGAGGTCCAGCCAGCTTGGCACACGCAGTACTACTAGGACCCTGCTTCAAAACAAGATGGAAGGTGAGGACAGACTGATAAGGTGGTCCTGTGACCTTCACACTTGCACCAGGGAACAGAAATGTACCCCTTAACATGATCACACACATCATATACGCAAAAATGTGTTGATTAAGTTAGGAATATTACCATTAATATGCTTCTCTTTTTATTACAGAAGAAAGTAATCAGGAAACACCACAAATGAAGAAAAGTTTGAGTGAAAAGGTTTCTCTCTACAGAGGTGACATCACTTTACTAGAGGTGGATGCAATAGTCAATGCGGGTGAGTGGGCCACTTTTCTATATTTTCTTTGTTATGCCTTTAAGATTTCAAAACATTTTCTATACTGTCTGTGTATAGCAATGATTCCAATCTTTTTATTTGTGATTAAAACCATTGAGAACTTATTTTATGTATCCAGAGTCCTGGACTGCTGGAGAAGTAATGAACTGTTGTAAAGAGTTCTTCAGGAAGAATTTTAGTAGTTATATGATTACTGGTTTCATGCTTGAGTTAATGGGAAGTAGTAGTTCAGCTAGCTTTTCCTTTCCTCTGAATTAAGTTCTAAAGGTACACTTAGATTGTATCAGCTAAAAGGGAAGTGTGAAGAAATTATTTCTCTGATTTCAAAACCTCAGTTGTTTGTAAGTTTTTATTTTTATTATAAAGTGCATTTACTGGCATATTTTAATGTATAATTTTCTTCTTTGAATATTGAAGGGAATATGACAACATATTATTTATGTTGTCTTTGTCTCCTATGTATTTTCTTGTGTTGTTATATATCAAAAGATGTAACTACTGTGATTCTATAAGGATAAATATTATTAAGGGGGAATTATGACTGTGTTTTAGAAAGTTAAATCCCCTTGTAGGTTGAAAGTGTCAAACAAAAGTAGGTCTTGACTTAGGTAAAGGCAATCTTTTATCTCAGACTCTTTAATGGAAGAGGATGGTGGCCATGGACAGCTGAAGAGAATTGAAGTAGGAAGTGTTTTTGACCCAGAAGACCTTTAAGTATCTAAAAAGATCAAACAGAAAAGGACTTTCTTTTATATGATGTCATAAAACAAGTGGAGAAAGTTATGTGGGAAATTGAATGATGGGCTGACACAGGAGCCGTTAGAGAGTGCTGGCTTTTCATTAATCACAGTGGCTCAAAATTCAAGGGTTTAGAACAAGGAAAGACGATGGACTTCAGTTTGGTAAAGTCTATGATCCAGGCTTAACCTGGGTAAATGGAGGCAGGACTGGAATTTGGACTGTTTGTGTTGGCCTTGGCAGAGGGTACAAAATGGTCACCTGTGAGTTTTCTGTAAACCAAGAGGAAGAATGCTGATTTAAGTTAGTCATCATCCCCCAGGACTCAAAAGAATGGGTGGGATTTCCTGACTGCTGTTGTTTTCCAGAGTGCAGGGTTCAGGTAAGTTCAGTGTTGTCTCAAGGTTACTTCTGGTGATGTCCATTCCCACAGGGTGGTAGGAAAAAGCCTTGGAGGTGAACAGAGTAAGACCTGGAAGATCCTGATTCAGCACATGGCAGAGTTCTTGGTCTCTAGCAGGTGGCTGGGTGTCTTGTGAGCTTCCCCTTCCTTCAGAATTAGATGTCAGTTGCTTTGTAAAGTACACACTTTGCCTAACCAGGGCTCAGTTTTCTTTCTCTTCTAATGCGTCTTTGCTTCCTTTCATTTTCTACTCAAAAAGGAGTGTGGATTGTTTTATTTGTACCCAATCTAGCTGCGTCTTTTTGGTTTGATTTTTATCCTTCTGTCACCTCACAGGCTCAGATCTTCCTTAAATGTAGACCCCATGGGTTGTTTGTTGTGTCCCTCAGTTTCAAACTCTTTTCCTCTGGTCTATGGGGCCTATGAAGAAATCAGAGTCTCGGAAAGTATCCATGAACACTGGGACTGAATTTGGGTTAGATATCTCTGTGGTTAATGATTGAGCAATGACTTACTATGCCAGAATTTCTGTAAATGTATGAGCTTTAATTATACAATATTTAAGTTGTAAAAGTTTTTATAAATGTGCTCCAACATTCGAGTATGTTTTTGAAATTTTTATTAAGCAATTCTACTTTTCTCCTTTTTTCCTTGTCAATATAACATTGAATTTACCTTGTTCGCTTGGTGGTAACAGTGACTTTTCCTTGATTCTATTACTCTGTTGTTCTCCATGAAGCACACAATGTTACCCTTCTTATTTACCCTCTAACCACACAAAGCAATGTCTTGACTTTATGTTTTTAATAGAAATTCAAGACTTCCACCTGGGACCATGCTGGTGTTCAAGAGTCATGCTACTTTAGGGCTATATAGATCTGGGTGGCTTGCACTGACATCTGGGGCCATGGGGACAACTGGGCCCAGGCTGCTATCTAGGACCATGTCTGGGTCTGTGGTCCTGCCACAGCTGATGCTCCTGGCCCATATTGCTACTAAAGGTCACACAGATGCACAGTGTATAGGTCACAATCTGTGACCATGTGGGTGCCTTGGTGCTATGCTGCCACTGGGGTGAAGACAGTTTGCATGGCCAGCTCCATTACTTGCAGCTATGGTATCATCCAGGCCATGGCTGCTGCTGAGGACCATGTCTGGGTCCATAGCTCGACAGAAGCCATAGTCTCAGTTGGTGTCTGTGGCTCCTATTACCACCGTGGACAACTGGGGTCTGGTCATCCGCCTGAGACCATGTTGGTGTGTGAAGATCATGCTGCTGCCAAGGCAATACTGATTTGGGTGTCCTATGCTGCTATCTGGGATTATGGTGGCATTTGGTCCTGAGCTGCTGTTGAGGGCCATGTCTAGGTCCATGATCCTGCCACAGGTGGGGTCTGTGATTATTCCTGTGACCTGTGTTATCACAAGAGGTTATTGAAAGCATGCTGTGCTGAGTTAGCCTTAGCCTTCACTGGACCTGGAATTGAGGACCCGAGAGCAAGAGAACTGGCCCTGCCCCTTGCTGTAGGCTGCATTGGGTGAGGTAGCAAAGGTAGGGCTGGAGAGGTGAAAATATGAGAGAGCGGGCAGGCTGACCAACTCAGCTACTGCCCAGAACCAGGGCTATGATTAGCCCACTCCAATATTTACCTTATCTATAAACTATTGAAACATATGAAGGGGACGGACCTATGGATCCAAAACAGCAGGATCTCCATGACACAGAACAACAGTAGAGAGAGCCAGAGGAAGACAGAGTCCCAGTGACAGTGAACACTTGCAAATGATGATGAATGGACTAAAGGCTAAACTGTATGACTCAATGGGCCACACTACAGCTTCCACAATGAGATTCTTTCCCTTGTTTTTGTTTTGTTTAGTTTTTGGTTTTTCTTTTAAAGTTTTTTTTTTTTGAGGGGGGATATTACAAGGGCAGAGGGCAGATGCAAAGGGATGGGAGAAAAAGTGGCATCAGAATGCATCATGTGAAATCCACAAAAAATCAAATAAAATAAAATCATAAAAAAAGAGATACTCAAACTGTGTATGTGTTAAATTGAACTTTATATGACTGAATTATGATACCTATAATAGTGCATCCTGCACTGGGAACTTGATAAAGTGAAGCAGTTTGGCTCTGGTTTTAAAATTATTTATTTAATCAATCAATAAAAATACTTATTGGGTAATTTTTATTGATGTAAAATAAAGTGTTGTTAGAAAAACATCCATAAGTCACTATTTTGCTGCTGCTTCATTTTATCTTGCCTCTCCCTCTTTGTGTAGTTTTCTCATAAATGTTGCATAGTGTACATGATTATGATGATAAGATTCTGAAGATAAGAATCAACTTTTATAGCCCTCTACCTCTCTGACTGTGATGATCCTGATTTGGCTGTGTTCACATGGGCTGGCTCATCAGGTAGTTCCCATGTGGATGGGAAAGAAATACCAAATGTACATGTAATGGCTCTATTTACGGCTCTCTGCTGTGCTGTTTGTTAGCCTTGCATGAAAGGAGAGGCACAGCTGTTAGTTTTCAGGGGTACAAGGCAACATGACAGAAAACTCCAGAGCCACCTGCAGCAAGAGGCAAGCTTCCAGTCAAGATGGCAATGCTGCCCTGATGTCACTTTCTGCCTGACTGCCAAAGTTCTTCCATGATCACATTAGTATATAGAAGCAACTGATTCTTACAGTTCTTAGTTAGAAGGCCTGGGCAGTATGAGGGACCTCTGACAGTGGAACTAGGGTATCCCTGGTGCACAAAAGGACTTTGGGAGCACATTCCCAAACTCCCTTAACCTAGAGGCAGAAGGGAGGGCCAGAGCCTACTCCAGATTTTGCTGATCCTTATAGTTCTGAATGGAAGGATTTGCTAGTTTAAAGTTCTTAAGTATTTGTTGAAATTCCTTTAAATGTCATCTGAGATAAGCCTCTTCTTTGTTCTTCCTTCTAGGAAGCTGGACTTATGTGTGTGTTTTAATAAAAATAAGTTTTAATAGGTATCATATTAGCTGGCAGGGAAATAGCACACATTTAGAGTCAGGCAGATGTAGGTTCCATGTCAGGTTCTCATACTCAGGACTGTTTTACTTTTAAATTTTATTTTGAAGTAATTATAGTAAATTGCAGGGAAAGAAAGAAAGAGTTCTATGTAACCTTTGTAAGCCTCCAGCAATGGCAGTATCATGTAACCTACAGTATGAGACCCAGGCAATTGATACTTATATGTTCTTAGCAGTGTTGACAGAAGTATGTTCGGTGTTGCAAAGAGACAACCACTTACTTGAAGTGTCTGAACAAGGAAACATAAAAGAGGGCATGCTTGGAAGAGCTAACATACTGAGACAGGAAGTGCATCTCATCTTCATTCTAAGGAAAGTGGTGGCTGCCTTTGCCCCACTGGCAGCCATTCTATTCAGTTGGCTAGAATAAAAAAATTGGCACACCAGAAATGAAGGAGGAAGGGGAAGGGTCCCTGTTCCAAGGAGAACAGGATTGCCCTTTCAGGCAATCTAATTCCTGTAATAGAGCAGTGGTGACCATATTTTTACTGGAAAGGAGGCATAAAACATTTGCATAAAAGTCTTACAAGATTGGGGAGATAAGAGGTTTATTTCTTGTCCTCAACACAAGTTGTATAGTATTTGATAGGAAAAACTCATATTGACACTTTTTACAGTACTGAGGATCACATTCAGCCCGCCCTTGAACATTTAGTAAACACTATCAAGTGAGGTACACCATGGTCTAGGAAATTAATATATACTGCTACTATCTAGACTTTAGCTTCCATCATTTTAACCTTTATTTGTAAGCATATATGTATGCATAGTTTTATTCCCTGTACAGATTCATGCAACCATCACCACAATTCAGGTTCAGAACTGTTTTTATTAAGAAAAAACTTTCTTCAATGTTATGGCTTGTCTCTGAACTTTGTTATGGTTCCTGAGTTTCCAGGTTTTTAGTTTGATGCTATGCTATTGTTCTCTTGTCACTTTTGTTGCCACCAAACCTTAATCTCTATTGGTTATTACTCTACTTTCTAGTACTATAATTTTATCTTGTCACTTTTGTTGCCAAGGAAGTAAAATTACTAGAAAGTGGAGTAATAACCAGTAGAGATTAAGGTTTGATGATGAAGGGAATGGAAAATTATTGATCAAAGGAAGACAATTTTCAGATACACAGGAGTAATAAATTTTTGAGGTTTGTGGTATAGATGCATAATTGTAAGTAATAACCCTGCATATTTTAAAAAACAGTGAATGCTAAATGTTTCACTGTAGAAAATGGTAAGCAAGGTTTTGGAATATTAATTAGCTTGATCTGATAAATCTACATTTTAAACATATGAATGCCATAAAATTGCTTATAAATGCCTATAATTATTTTCCATAAAATCAATATGAATAATAAAATGTTATATAAGAGTAACAATTATATACTTCATGTACTCTTTTGAGATTGACTTTTCCCAATAAGCAAAAGTCCCCTTAGATCTACCCATATTGTTGCACTTTCCCCATGTATCAATAGTAGCTCATTCTGCTTTTCTCCTGTTGGTGTACACAGATTTCCATAAATCTTAGCAATTCATTCATTGATGGCCATTTGGATTCTCTTCACTACTCTTTTATTAACAATAAAACTTCTATAAACTCTTATGAGTAGGTTTTCCCCCCGCCGATGTTGTCCCCTCGCCACACCAGCCCCTAGTAACACACAGAGACCCTGTATTTGATACAATTCTGTTGGCCAGTTGTTATCCTTTTTTATCGGCTAGCTCTGTCCTAAATATTAACCTATCTATCTATTAATCTAAGTATTTCCACATGGCTCATCTTACTGGCCAGAGCAGTGCTGGCGTGCTACCTCTCCGGTCTCTCCATCTTGAATCCTCCCCACTACTTCCTTTTTCCTCCTTGTCTCCTAGCCCCACCTATCTTACTTTTCCATTGGCCACAGGGCTTTCTTTATTAACCGGTATAAGAAACATATTTACAGAATAACATCTCCCATCACTGAACTATGAATACTCTAGATATTCAAGTCTATGTATGACTATAAATTTCTGTCTGAGATAAACAGCCACGTTTGTTATGAAAAATGCATGTTTAATTTTGCAAAAAAACTGCAATTTTCTGTAGTGTCTGTATTATTTTACATTTACCCAGCAGTGTTTGAGGACTGTAGTTTATATAAATTTTTGCTAATATTTGGTTTAGAATTTTTTTTATTTGACTTCAGTATATAGTATGTAGTGGTATCTTACATCCTAATTTGCATTCCCAAAGGATCAATAATGTTGAATAACTTTCCATATGTACTTACTGGCATACATATCCCTTCTTAGATGACACAGTGGATTTCAGAACAATCTTAAGATCCTTGTGAAATTTGAGCGTTTCTATTTTTAAGGTTCTGTCCTAAATACCTGGTATGTATTAAAGTATAATATCCACATTATAATTTTTTAAGAGCTGAGTGACAATTGATCATTTGACATAGTTGTATGTTCTATAGACAATTAGGAAAATGTTAAATCTGATTTTGTGGGTTTCATAGTTTGCACATCCATTATTTTCCCTGTACTCAAACATTTGTGTAGGTTCTTGGGTAGCTTGTTAACACTGTGGTTATAGCACTGTGGATATTAGCAATTATCAATTGCTGATATCAGCAAGATCAGGCAGGTTATGCAGTGTTTTAATCCTTAGTCTCTTCACATGTAAAGAGGGGATAATATTGGAGGCAACGCTCAGAGGAAGAGCGTAAACAGTATGTGAAAAGTATGTAGTTCAGTGGGTCACATAATCTGTACTTGATATAACTTCACTACTATAGTTATTAATGTCTGGCTTTGGGGAGGATTTCACTCCTGCCTTTTTCTCTGAGAGAGCTTAACACAGGAGCACCTTCCGCAGTCAGCTGCCTTCCTTTGATTTCCATCATGTGCATGGATTTCTAGTGGGAAGCAGATGCTGCAGCCAGAGAAGCTGTTTTCCTCCTGAGCAGTTTTCCAAACGTCACATATTTGACCATGAATTGTGCAATTACTAATTACATTATTCAGATTTGATTTCACAAAGGAGCATTTTTCTAGTGAAAACATTCAATATTTACCATGAGCAAAATTCACTTTTACACCGATTACCTCATATGAGTGCTTGACAGCATTTGGGCTCAAATTTTCATTTGACATTTATTAAGTGCCTGTTTTGTGAATCACAAACCAAGTCCTGTAGCAGAGGTAAACACATGCCAGTTGCCATCTCACACAGTACAGTTCTTTACTAGATCTATATCTGAAGTATGGCAGGCGAACAGTGTTTAATTCAGGGAAATGGTGAGGGCATGGTGTGCTCTGGAGCCACAGGTGGCCGAGTGTGCAGAGAGCAGATGTAAGTAGCTTCAAGTGTCCCCATTAGGGGAAGTGGTGAGTTTGAAGAAGTTTTAAGAGGGAAAGATGTAGTAGACACGCGCTACACAGACTCCACTGACAGTGGTGTGAAGGATGGTTTAGAGAGTGATGAACTTGAGGGGGAGACTGGAAGCAATGATACAATTTAACTCTGTAGTGAGTACTTCCGCTGAGGTAAATCCAGGGCTTTCCCTCTTAGTTCACAGCTATTACTGCCATTAGCTACATCTCTGCCCTCTTTACTTGTGGGGTAACCCTAGTTTGAGTTCATTTTGATTTGGAGGAATCTCAAGAACTCAAGTCTGATGCGCCTGGGTTAGATCAGAAAAAGTAGAGTCAGTGTATTTGCCTTTTCACCAGTACTCCTTGGATTCTTTGTATGTGCTGCATTCTAGGATGCTGCCAACCAGGTTCACACAAAACTGTTTCCATCAAAACCATTTAAATAATTGTTATCATAGCCTCTTCTTTGCTTCTTTAATTTGTGAACTCTTTTGGTCCTTGTTTTCTTTCTTTTTATTTTGATACAGTGTATGAGTGTGTGTGTGTGTGTGTGTGTGTGTGTGTGTGTGTGTGTGTGTGTGCGTGCGTGTGTGTGTACCTGCACACACACCTCTATATGTGTAGGTATGTGAATACATGAGTGCACATGCTGTCTAGAGCTTGATACAGGCATTGCCTCTTTTGTTCTCCATCTTATGTTTTGAGCCGATTGTTCCCTGATCCTGGAGCTCTCCAATTTGGCAATACTAACTGGCCAGCAAGCCCAGAGATTCTCCTGTTGACCTTCCCAGTGCTAGGATTGCAGGTGCTTGCTTCTCCTTCCAGCCTGTGAGGTAGGTCTGAACTCAAATCTTCCTACTTGCTCAGCAAACACTTTGGTAGCTAAGCTATCTTCCTAGCTCTTGTCCTTATTTTCTTTGCATATAATACTGTTGGTCACTTCATTCTTGAATGTTAGTTTTCTTTTTGCTTCACTGACATGTATTTGACAGCCTCCTTGCCCTCACATCCATGACCTTCCTTTCTTACCCAGAATATTTCAATAGAGTCCTCAATGCTTTGACTGAAATGTCATGTACTTTCCAGATACAGACAAAATGATATTTCCCATGTTGTTTTTCTGTTCAGCCTGCCACCTTTAGTGTCTTATAGTCAATAAGGTTAATAGTGAACACCTTAGTGTTTCAAATGAATCTTGATTCAAACAGCCTTGCCTTGTGTCTTGCTACTGATCTAAAATTCATTCTCTGTCTCTTTTCTTTTCTTTCTTCCCCCTTCTTCCTTCTCTCCACTCCTATACACTCCTATCACTTCTTTATCTAGTAGTATATAAGAAAGAACATGCCATCGAGTCTTCATCCATTAGCTGATGGAAGCGGAAGCAGATTCACAGCTAAGTACTGAGCTGAACTCCTGGAGTCCAGTTGTAGAGAGGGAGGAGTGATGAGTGTAGGGGTCAAGACCATGTTAGAAAAACTTACAGAAACAGATGACCTGAGTAAGTGGGAGCTCATATATTCCAGACTGACAGCTGGGGAACCTGCATAACACTGGTCTAGGCCCTTGGACTTGGGTGTCAGTTGGGAGGCTTGGGCAATCTATGGGGCCAATGGTAGTGGAACCAGTATTTATCCCTAGTGCATGAACTTACTTTTTGAAGTTCATTCCCTGTGAAGGGATACTTTCTCAGCCTAGATGCAAGGGGGAGAGCCTCTGTCCTGCCTAAAATGATGTAGCAGGCTTTGATGGTCCCCCATGGGAGGCCTCACCCTCTCTGAGGAGCAGATGGGGGGGTTGGATGGAGAGAAGGTGGGTAAGTGGGAGGATGGGAGGGAGAGGGAATTGGGATTGGTATGTACAATAAGATTGTTTTTAATTTAAATTAATACAATAAAGAAAGAATGTGCTTATCAGTCATGCTTAGACAAATGTAAATACAAAGGAAAACCAAGGTTAAAATATTTCTGTGTAAATTCCTTTAGACTGAGAGTTGAATAGTTTGTTCTACGTGTAGAGGTAGATTAGGTGTAGTAGAGAAGATAGACTTGAATCCAAACAGATAATGATTCATTGTATACAAAGTATATAGCAAATATTCTCTTTGGAATTTGAAAAATAGTATGTAAAGTAAAATTTTAAAGTTATTTTTGTTTCATTGCTGTGATGAAAAAAATCAGAATTTTGAGGCCAAAAGCGAATTATCAGGATCCAAAATTATGTTATTTTATTTTTTAAGACACCCTTCATAGAGTGTGGACATAGTTGTTTGTTCCATGTCTCTTTTCAGCCATGAGGTTGAGGATATGTTTACTCACCTATTAAGCATAATTTCCTGATTTGTATTTGAACAGAGCTTTGGAGATGCATCCTTATGTCTTCAGCCTCCTGCCTTTCTTCTTTCTGTCAAATCATTAAAAAAGCAATACTTTGCCTAGGAGATTAATACCCTTGCCAGACTTCTGAGGATTGTTTTGAAAGAATATTATATTCTTGTGATCATTTCTTTCTCTAAAATATGCTTCTAGTAAATTCCTGGTGATTCCAATTGCTTCCTTATTTCCTCATCATGCTGACTTCTCTGTCAGGCTTCTGCCACCATGCAGAATCTAGCTCAATTTTTTTCTTATCTCCCAAATTCCTCTTTATAGATTATGGGTATACCAGGGATGTTGACTGTAAACTTGGATCACAGCTAGCAGACCTACCATCTTAATGTAGCATCACACATTATGATCTGTGGATACTGGCCAGATTCAAGTACAATCTTGTGCTAAGCCTATTGACTAAACAGTTGTGGTGTTGGCTAGATCTTGGGAGAAAATATAGACATCAAATTTATGTCTCGGTGTTATGTCATGAAAGATGATTCTATCAGTTCCACAGTCACAAAATTATTCTGCAAGAGATATATTTTTAACTTATTTGTATATTGCTGCCTATGTAACAAAAAAGGACTATACTCCTTTATTCATGGTTAGAGATGGCTTTAGTCAAAGAGTAATGTTTGTTAGTACAATAGTATTTAAAAAGGAAAAGTGAGGTAGGCTGATTTGTTTACTTTTCAGTTCTTGCCTCACACTCGAGCTTCAAGGAGAAATGTGTTTGCCTGAGGTTAGTCACAGGTGCTTGGAGTCAGGTCAGTCATGATTCTATATGCCTTTTTTACTTCCTGGCTTTGGAAACTATTCAATCATTCTTAACATATATTTTTATCAGTAAGAAAACAAAACATACCAGAAGGCCTGATTCACAGAGATATTATGAAAATATAAAGAGAGTAAAAATCAAGAGATAAAATGCTTCATCCAGTATCCATTACATAGAGCTACAGTCATAAAAAAGGTAGCAGATTGCAATAAATTCTAAGTTGTTCCAGTATAATAAAAACTCAGGAGTCAGAGATTGAGATAAAGACCTGATAAATCCAAGGATAGCAGAGAGTTGATTGGCTGACCTTCTCTTCACATTTTCTCCATACCACTCCGAAGTGCCCCCAGAAATCCTCCCCTCTCTCTTCCTGTCCTCTCTAGCTGACCTCCTCAGTCCTCCAAGAACTCTATAGATAATCCTGGTCAGCCAATTGCTGACTCTGTCCTTTGATTCAAGGTAGCTTTATTGGCATAATGGAATGGCTGTACAAATAATTCTCCCACAATAGCATATTATACTGCTTAGTTCAAAAGCCAAAAAAAAAAAAAAATGGCTTTTTATAGGAATGTTGCAAGGTGTTCTGGATCTTTTTAAATCTGATGCACAGGTAGGTAGGTTTGTGGTCAATGTTTATTCTGTGTCACAGGATTTCAGGCATTACAATATTTATTTGAGTTGTATCCAAGAGAAGCTATTAAATTCTGAAACTTTTCAGTAAGAACTGTGGCTAGGTGTGTGTGTGTGTGTGTGTGTGTGTGTGTGTGTGTGTGTGTATAGCACATGTGTGCCTGATGCCAGAGAAGTAGGTGGCTTAGATTCACTGGAAGTGGAGAAGATGGTTGTAAGTCACAGTGAGGTTGTTGGAAATTGAACCCATGTCCTCTGTAAGAGAAAAAAAAATATGTTCTTATCTGCTGAATTCTATGATGTGTTAAACCATTATTTTCATTACTCTATTTCTATTTACAACCTAACATAGCTTTCCTATCTGGGCACAACACTTCTTTGTTTTTGTTGTGAGATATTATTTGAATATATGTTACATTTGTTTATGCTATGGAACATTTGTTTAATGACGAAAAAGGTGTTATTTTTCTTTTATGTTGCATTTGTTTAACTCTGTGAAGCTGTATTACTGTTATTGTCTAAACCACATGATTAGTCTAATAAAGAGCTGAACAGCCAATAGCAAGGCAGGTGAAAGGATAGGTGGGGCTGGCAGACAGAGAATAAATAAGAGGAGAAATCTGGGAAGAGAGATCAAGGATCAAGAAGAGGAGAGAACTCCAGGGGCCAGGCATCCAGCTACATAGCAAGCTATGGAGTAAGAAGTAAAGAAAGGTATACAGAGAAAGATAAAAGCCCAGAGGCAAAAGCTAGATGGGGTAATTTAAGCAAAGCTAGCTAGAAACAAGCCAGCTAAGTCCAAGCATTAATTCATAACAAAGATTTATTTAGGAGCTGGGTGGCAGGCCCTAAAAGAGTAAGAGCCTAAAGAGAGAGAGAGAGAGAGAGAGAGAGAGAGAGAGAGAGAGAGAGAGAGAGAGAGAGAGAGAGAGAGAGAGAACTATAGTTCTTATAATCTTTATTGCTTTTCTCTTAAGGAGTTATAGAATCTAAATAAATGTTAAATTCCCCAAATAGTTAAAATATGTTTCTTAAGAGAAAATAATTGCTATAGATAATTTATGGCTGCAAAGAAACCCTCCTCTGATTTTTCTTTTAACCCTCACTATCTCTGCTTTTAAGAGAGTATCTTCTGGATTTAAATAGTAATGCAGTCCTTGTATTAGTCAGAATTTCTACAGGAACTGAACTGATAAAAGATTGTAAGCCCAAAAGTTACTTACTGTGCACTGGTGTGTCCAGGAATATGAGAGCCGCTCAGATTATGAGTTTCAATGTTTCGGTTGCCAGTCTCAGTCTTGTGTTGAAGGTCCAGGGATTCCTGGAGAGCAACTGATCTTTAGTGTACATTGGAAAACCAAAGAACCTATGTGCACTGCCCAAAGATCCATACACTGTAGAAGTTTTCCTTCACCATTATCCTTCAGGGTTAAGGACTGTGATGCTGTAATGTCCACTCCTGGGTGGTGTGTGTATAGCTTGAAGAACCACCTGTAAACCATGCCTGGGTCTTCTCCAACTCAGATGCCTGATGACATCCCAGAGGTCATAAATGTATGCTTTGGAATAGATGGAGTAAAAGAGGGAATAGGAATCATAAGAAATTGGGCAACTTCCTCATGTAACTTACTTGTGCTTTTAGTACCAGAATGTGCCTGAGCATATATGTGCCACTACCATTTGATACTGGCTTGCTGGTCTGCACATCCAGTTTTTTGGCTTGTTGGATCAGAAAATACTCAGCTTATGATGGGAAGGTCAGTTGGCATGGTAACTTGGCAGCCCATTGTCAGATATTCATTTTCCCCTAAAGCCCAATCACAGGCTAAGAACTGTCTTTCAAACAGGAAATAGTTGTCTTCAGACAATAGCCGGGCCTTGATTCAAAATCACAAGGGTCTCTACTGTGATCCAACTATGGAGGGAGGCCTGTCAAAAGCTTCAAACAGCATTTCTGTTTGCCACTTCCACAATGAATACCTTTGGGAAGATGGCTTTTAAGGCCCAAGAGGCAGAGCAGCCTGCACAGGAGCCTGGATCTGTTTAAGAGTGGTTTCCTGTTCTGGACCTCCCTAAAAACTGGTATCTTTCCAAGTCACTTGTGGTCCAGAGTAACTAAGCCACGAGAGGAATGTACTGCTTTCAGAATCTAATAGACTCACTATGCATTGTGCTTCTTTGTTGGTAGGAAAGGCCAAGTATTTCCACTTAATATTTTACCTTGTAGGAATTACCTCATCATGTTGACACCACTGGACTCCTAGAAATTTCACTAATGTAGAAGGCTCTTGACTTTTGGTTTGGTTTATTTCCCATCCTTTACTGTGAAAATGCTTTAACCAATGAGTCCATCGTGGTTGTTACTTTCTGCTTATTTGGTCCAATCAGTGTGTAATGTCATTGATACAATGAGCTGTCATGAAGCCTTGTGGAAGAAAAAAGTGGTCAAGTTTACTGTGAACCAACTGTTGACACAGGGCTGGAGATTTAATATAGGTTTGAGATAGAACTGTAAAGGTGTACTCCTGTTCTTGTCAACTGAAAGCAAAATGCCTGCTGGTCCTTTTGGGAGGGTATGAAGGAAAAAAAGCATTTGTTAAATCAGCAGCATCATACTGGGTCCCAGGAGACATGTTAGACTGTTTAATAGGAAACCACATGTAGTATAACATTGGCAATTAGAATTACTACTTGATTAAATTTTTGAGCTGTCATCTTCCATGATCTGTTGTCTTCTGCATAGGCCTAATAGTAGAATTATAGGAGTATGGGATGGGAACAATCACCCAGGCATCTTTTGAAAGTCACTAATTTCTATAATCCTTCCAGAGAAGTGAAGCTGGTTTGAGTTCACTATTTTCTTTGGTAGAGGCAGCTCCAATGGTTCCATTTGTCCTTTCTAAAAATAATAATTCTCACTCCACAGATCAGGCAGCCAATATGGTGATTCTGCCAAATCTTAAGTCTAACAATTTCAATTATAGATTCTGGGACTGGGAAAATAACCACAGGATGAGTTCAGGGACCCACCAGGCCCACCGTGCATCAGATTTCACCTAAAACTTCATTGATCTTCTGACTGCATAAGCACATACTTGAACCAGAGAGTCATAATTCTATATGGAGTTACTTAGAATCAAGATCAGTCCAGAGCCATTGTGTAGTGGGCTCCCAAAGCTTTATTGTTTCCTGTACTCCAATGAACAATTATGCTGGTAAAGAACATACATTCCCCTGGGGAGCAATACTTTGGGGAAGGAAAACTAGGTGTTGTAGAATGGTCTTCCTTCAAGGGGACCTGCTCTCTTTTTCTTTCAAGGAGTTCTTGGTCTGTAAAGTGCTCAAGTCTGCAAATGGCACGGAGGGCTGTGATCCTCTATTATTATAATTCCAGGTATCCTTCCATGTATTTGTTTTGAAATTGTGTGTAACTTGACCCTCAATTGTAACAACTTTAATCAACTCAAAGTAGGGAAAGCAAAGTAGATTTTTACTGTATTCTACAGAAGCTGTCATTAGCCTGGACAATGGCCAGTGCACAAAATGGCCAGTGCACCATTTGATGCAAATCAGTGTTTTTAAAAATATTCCAATCACATTTCTCTGTCACTCTATTCCTCATTGCCACTCAATACTTTTTTAATTCCCACTTAATTTGTGGAAGGCCCATTGAGGCAGAAGGCAGGATTTTATCTATAGATTACATTGGCATTAGTAGTAAGCAGTTTAGTGATGTTGTCAGGAGAGTTGTGCGAAACTGGGATTATTTGGAGGCTGAGGGACAACTGATTCTTAGTGTTTCTTAACTGGAGTACAAGTTTAAAGTTTCTTTAAAAAAAGTTTGTGTGTGGAGTGGATTGGGGCATGTGCCACAGTGTGCATGTGGAGACTAGAGGACAATTTGCAGAAGTTGATTCTCTCCTACCACCAAGTGGCTAATGTCAAGAATCTTAAGGATCTTCCTCTATTACTTTTCCTCCTTGTTTATTGAGACAGGGTATTTCAATGAAACTCAGAGCTCACATATAGACCTAGCCTTACTACTTAGTTTGCTCTTGGGATCCACTGCCCCTGCCTTCCAAAGCTAGACAACAGTTGTGCCACTATGTCCACCCAGCATTTACTGGTGTTGTCAAGATTTGTACTCTGGTCCTCTTTTTTGAAGGAGTAGCACTTTAACTACACAGCCATCTCTCCAGCTCCTGTTACCTGGTATTTCATAAGACCTAGGAGTTTGTTGGTTAGAGCTAGTGTGCAATCTTGTTTAGAATATACCACACTTTGGACTTAAAAAATTTTAATTTCATAATTATATAGTGAAATAAAATTGTTGTGAAGTTTTATTAATTTTCATCAATTTAACCAAAGAGGCAATTAGAACTGTTCTTCTGAATAGATTAATGCTCTTATTGAGAGAGTCATTTGATTATAGAGAGAATGGGTTCCTGACTGAAGAATGAGTTGGCTTTCCATTCTGTACTCTCTAACTTTTTAAATAATGTCTCCTGCATATTATAAAATAGCAAGGAAATCTTACCTGGATCATATAATTCTATGCCTCTAGAATTAAGAAAAACAGATTTCTATTGGTTAAGTTACTGAGGCTCAGATATATCAATATAGCTGAATAAGAGGGTCTGAGTTGGAAATGAAGTTTTCTGTGAACAAGCTTTGCATTGGAATGTGATTACTGCCATTGGACAGTTTTCCCAGGGGGTCTAGAGAGATGTCTCAGTAGTTAAGAGCTCTGGTTGCTTTTTCAAGATGTACCCCCCCACACACACACACGTGCACACACAGACAAAATATCCATACAAATACAATTTTTAAAAGGGGCAGAAAATTTTCTCCAGTTACTTTTTCTTCATTATTTGAAACTTATGTGGAACTGCTGTTTTTGTGACCACAGAAAAGGATGATATTCTATTTACCTACTAAGATAGTTGTGGCTCAGGGTACTGCACTTGCAAAGCGTCTTTTAAGGTTTAGCTCAGAGGCTAATGGTCTTTAGTATCAACTTAATATAAATCAAGGCCAAGCTGTCAACAACATGGTGATGTGTAGATGGAGTTTCTGTCTCTCCTGGTCCTGCAGCCATTTAGGCCCAAGTAAACACACAAAGGCTTATATTAATTATAAACCGTTTGGCTGATGGCTCAGACTTCATATTGGCTAGCTCTCTCTTAATTATTAACCCATTTATATTAATCTGTGTCTCTCCGTGTGGTTTTGGCTTAGTGGAGAATGCCTGGCATCCTATCTTTCTAGTAGATATAAGGCATCTCCCTGGCATGTCTCTCTCTCTGCCTTCTACCCAGAATTCTCCTTGTCTGGTAGCCTCACCTATACTTCCTGCCTGGCTACTGGCCAATCAACATTTTATTAAACCAATAAGAGAAACATATATTTACAGCAAACAGAAGGACAGAAATACAACTTACATTTCATCTCTCAGAGATGTGGCCTTCTTGAAGGATGTGTGTCAAGGGGTGAGGGGCTTTAAGGTCTACTATGCTCAAGCTATACCCAGTGTCACAGTTTACTTCTTGTTACCTGCGGATCAAGATGTGGATTCTCAGCTCCTTCTCCAGCACTATGTCTGCCTGCAAGCAGCCATGTCCCACCATGATGATAATGGACTGAACCTCTGAACTGTAAGCTACCACCCCAAATAAATATTTTCCTTTATGAGAGTTTCCATGTTTATGGTGTCTCTACACAGCAACTGAAACTCTAAGAAGTAATTAGTTGCTTTTTACTCTTTACTCTTTGGGGAATCCACCACCCAACTCTCAAATAAATACATGGAGACTTATTATGTCTTAAAAAAAAAGAAAAGGATGATATTCATTTTGCTTTCTTAGCTGAATAGAATTATACACATTTGAATATTTGTTTACTTATTTTTTCTGAAGTAAGTCTACAGTTTATATGCATAGAGGAAGAAAATATGAGGAGTTTTGGAATGCAGCCTTTTGTACCTGTAAGAGCTAGGCTCCATAAATAGCAGCGAAGAAAAGTGACACATGAATAGCATAGCCACCCTTACACTTCATGGCATGTTATCCATTGGATTTGGGGGGTTTTCAAAGGAACTTACTGATTTTTATTAACTTTGTGTTTAGTTAAGAGTCCTTATATGAAGTATTGTTATTTGTAGCTCCAATTTGGTGCTTTCTTATTGCCAGTGATTGATAAAATTTGGTGTTGTATAAGGAACAATTTGTCTATTTTGAAGGTTAAGAAATATTTTTACTCTTCTCTAGTTTAGCTCTCTAGTTGTAGGAATACAGTATTTTCTTCATAATAAGGAGATATTTAAATGTTTTGTTTTGACTGTCTATCAGTACAATGGGAAGGATCTTTCTGGCATTCATTTTATTTTTAAAACTTTGAAGAAACAATTGTGGTATGTGACACCCTCATCTTCTTCTGACCTTCAGGTGAGGCTTGATTTGTTTTGATAACTTTAAATTTTATGATACACACACACACACACACACACACACACACACACACACATACTACATTTCTGTTGTATCCAAAATTTAACCAGAGGTATGTTTTTTTTTTTTTAAACTGGGATTAAAAACAGAATAAATTACTATGGAATTATGTTTAAATGAATGTGTAAATAGAGGAATGTCTGCTAGACCAGGTACATAAAACACCCTCTACACACAGCTTATTAATGTACAATCAGTTACTGCAGTTGCCATGAACTTGGTGCTTAATGAACAGGTGTAGCAAGAGGATGAATCCCAGTTCAAAGTGGATCTGACAGCTTATCAGGCCATTTCACTGATCACTAATCCATTTTGTTTGGCAACTTAATTTATCACACAGTTAGAGTTTTCATCCCATGGGTTTCCAGGTGGAAATTAATTCAGAAACATGTCTGGCACCGCTGGGTTGAAAAGCCCACATTAAGCATTGTAAGGACACTTGGAAATAAGTATTTTCAATGAATAAACCAAGCTTCTCTTCTGATTCTATTTGTGCCTATCTAATTATTCTTGAAAATATTTGGATGGTGTTATTGTTTGGTGTTATAATTATGATACTGAACTATATTTCATTTGTTAAGATAATAAATTTTACAGAGTAATCTGTTAATTTTAATTTCATTGCTGAAATAACTACAGAAATTTTATCAGGTGGTATTGTGACTTTTGTTTTTTCTTGACATATAAAGAAATTAGTGCTACCTTTCGTGGCATCCATAGCAAGAAATAATGAATTGGAGGAAGTTTCCTAAAACTAATAACTCTCTATTTTCTGAGTGTTTACAAATTTGTAAGCTGGCTCATTGGCTTATGTTTTTCCTTAAAAGCATTGATTAAATAGCATTCTGTGGAAGTAAAGAAGGAATTTTACCTACCACTTAGCTTATATTCTAACTTTGGAACTCACAAAGATGAGTTTCATTAAATGGACTTAGCTGAGGACTGACTCTGTTTAAAATAACTTCAAAATGAGGAACACATTTTCTTTACCTTTTGAAGACTTGATTTATAATGCATAGAAAATTAAATTGAATATTGATCCTTGAAAAGCAAACGTGTCCTGTAAAAAAATGACAGAATAAGGGATGGTAGAGTGACTGATGTCAAAGCTTGGGCCTTGGCACCTCCCCTGTATGTCATTTTCTCTGTGTATCTACAGCTTGGAGTGGGCATCAGGGATGAAGTGTGAGTGGAGATTACTTGCACTCTGGCATGAAGTGTTACATTTTATAAGGAGATTGAATAGAACTGGTAACAAATCACTTCTAAGAAGAAATTTGAGAAATGAGGAATGGGGTACTAAGGTCTATGATATAACTCCAGGAAAGGACATAAGGGGATTTTTATAATTTCTCAAACTCTGAAGCACCTTCAAAAAGAGTTTAAAGTCAGTGAAAAATAATTGAGATGACAGAACTCCACAAAGAAGCATGATGCTGTCATTGATTGGAAATGTCAGCCAAATTGAGGCTATCATTCTTATGACCATGCTTATTAAAGTAATATCTCCATAATCTAGAGGGGCACAGGGTGAATAATCCTGGCATCATTTCCAAGTCTCCTCTGATTCATTGGCATGTTTCCCCAGAACACAGTATAGACAAGCAACCTATCATTGATGAACTTGGGCTTTCTTATTTACTTTTCAAGGACAGTGGTCATAGAGTCCAGGCCTGCCCTTGAGAACTGAGTCAAAAGAAAATTGTGTAAGGTACTACAATAGCAAGAACTTTATGACAGTTTTATATGCCTCAGCATCAGAGGCTGCTGCCACTGCAGGGTATAATAATGATGATTATAGGAACAAAGGAGAGGATCTCCCAAATAGAACCATCATGATTTATATAATTTTAGAATAAACTACTGACTAAAACTTCTGTTCCCCCTTTGTGATTCCCTCATTGACCAGAAAAAGCATAGAGATATGATCTGGCTTTCTGTTTGCTTTTGTTGGGCTTTTGGTTTTTCAATTAGCTCATAGTGCAGAAGAAGAAACTTTTAATATGAAATCTATTTTGGAGGCTGATAGAGGCATCTGACTGAAAAAGCAATATATTCAGCTGTTAGAAGACCATATTGGTTTTAATTCCACTTCAAATAGTTTCAGAAGTTTAAGAGCGAAATTAGGATTTAATAGATATGTTTTCAGTGCTATATTATGTATTGCTGGGTAGTAAGAACTATTCCTGATCCCTGTATAGGGGAGGGGAGTTGACTAGGCTGCTTTCTTTGTGATTGAGGACAATAGTCTGAGAATTGGGAGGGTCTGATTTGATACCCTGGCAAGAAAGCTGCTTGGTAGCTTGTCAGGTCTTGTCCCTGATAGATATGATAGACTTGAGGCTGTGAGCTCTTCTAATTTATTTTTTTCATGCGGAGGCCTCCACCCTTAGAAGTGAACAGTTAACCTAGAGGATTTTGTCTTCTTCGCTACTATTATAGAGCTGTTAGCCAAATGCCATATTCTTCTCTCTAGACTGCTCTATGCTATCTACTTAGGGAACCCAATGCATTGTGTTGTGACCCACAGCTGACACTTTAAGAGATGCTTGAGAAATCACTGAATAAATTATTTCCAATAATCAGGGCTTTTTGATTGAAGTGCTATTAAGTAGAATCAGACAAAGATTTTCAACTTTTTATTAGTTTTGCACAGCTCTCCTAATTTTTATATTTGTTTACTTATTATTTTTATTGCATTTATTTTGTGTGAATATCTGTGTGTGTACATGCGCGTATGTGTGACTTGCAGGAGTCCATTCTCCTTTCTAATATCATGTGGGTGCTGGGGGTTGAACTCGGGCTATTAGATTTTATCACAAATTCCTTTACTCTTTGAGCTTACTCATTGGTCCTAATTTATTATTATGGCTCTTTTGTTTTTTAAGACAAGGTCTCTGTGTTGTGTAGACTGGCCTTTAGCTCTGGGTTCTCATGCCGTAGCTCCTGAGTACCAGGATTATGGAAAAATTTTACTCTGCCAAGCTGTTTTGATCATTTATCAAAGCAATATTTTCCCCTTTTCATTTAATAGTTCTTTGGGGCCATGAATAATATTATAAACATAATAAAACAGGAAAAGATTATTGATTACCTTTTGTCATGTGTTTTTAAGCAATTACATTATTTGCATTTTTATGATTAAAGATAAAACCTGATTTATTATGCCAAATTTTGACTTAGCATTAACATTTTTTCATGTAGTTTTATGCATCCCATAATCACAACTTTAACTAGCTAATAGTGTATTCTTTGCTTTCTGTTTCCACAGCACCCTTCTTCATCTTTCTAGCAAATTCCACTTGGCTTTCATGTTTCTACATAGCTTGCCAAGCGTCCCTCATTTCTATTGAGTTTTATGATCCAAATGCTTTGCATATACATTTGCTACAGAATTCTTTATAATGCTTTGAATTTTATGAACATCATGACAAATGAGGTACATCTGAGCGTGAATTATACAACCCTATATTCTTATGCCTAACTCTTTGGCAGTCACGTAATAGGCAGTGTGTTTGCAGAGTGCAGATATCATTCTGAGGTCTAGGGATTGAAGGACAGATGAGGTTTGCTTTCTGGGTTTAATATTTAAAATAGCAATGCAGACACTGACAGTGGTAGTAACTCCTGCTCTCTCTCACTCACTCTCTCTCTCTCTCTCTCTCTCTCTCTCTCTCTCTCTCTCTCAGGCTTCTCTCTCTCTCTCTCTTTCAGGCTTCTCTCTCTCTCTTTCCGGCTTCTCTCTCTCTTTCAGGCTTCTCTCTCTCTCTTTCCGGCTTCTCTCTCTCTCTCTCTCTCTCTCTCTCTCTCTCTCTCTCTCTCTCTCTCTCTCTCTCTCTCTCTCTCTCTCTCTTTCAGGCTATGCAGGAACTCATTCTTGCCTTGACCTCTTGAGTACCACGGTCACAGGTACTCCTCTTTTAGAGCTATGCATATGGTGGTAGGAAAATCCAGGTAACTATTAACACAGTTTTTGTAATTCACACTTTTTATTTTTTTATAAGATCTCATGTTTCCAGGAATGACAAGCTGAGGAGTACTAATACATTTATGAAGCTTGATTTTTCATAGTAAATTATTTTTCCAAAAGTTTCTTTTTCCTTATACCAGCTTTGTTTCCTCTGCTATTTGCAGATTTATATTTGGAAACTTGAAACTTATTTTTCACCAAATTGTGTAATTTTCTGTTGAAGACAAAGTTCTAAGATGTTTTTCAAGAGTGCCTATATTTCATCCTTGTGTATGCATACTCCTAGAGGCCTTTGAAATTATAAACTTGATGACTGTATTTCCATGGTTAGTTTATATTATATGGCCTTTAGGAAAGGAAGATAATCTTCCTAGTATATCTTCTTAGAAGTTGAGATCACATTAGCCCTTGGAAGGCAGTTTCTTTTTCCTATACTGTTGGCTATAGAAACATGAGCTAATAGATTAGTGTTGTTTGAAGGCCAACTTTGTTGCTATTAGCTGAATGTCGAAAAGTGAATGCAATATCATTCAAAAATTATATTTGATATATATGTATATTCAATTTGTTTTACAGTGAGTTTTACTTGTATGAAAATTTTGCTTTTTCATTTTCTTCTTAGTTAACAATACTATACTTGTCTATTTATTCTGTGTGTTTGCATGCATGTGCAATGGTGTATGTGTGGGCATCAGAGGACAGCTTGTGGGAGTGTGTTCTTAACTCCCACTCTGTGGATTCTGGAAATTGAACTCAGATTATCAGGCTTGGTGGCAGTACCTTTCCATGATGAGCTACCTCACAAGACCCTTTTTATTATATTTGGGACAAAGTCTTCTTATGTACCTCAAGCTGGCATTGAACTCAGAATCCTTTGTCTTAATTTTGTGCATGCTGGGATTATAGTCATGCCCACAATACCCACCTAAGTTCTTCTGTTTTATATAATTGAGTCTGCTGACTTTTTTCTTAATATCTAGAATTTGTTTAAATTAATTTTTTAAGATAGGGTTTTAGCCTGTAGCCCAGAGTATCTAGAGCATATAGCTCAAACTGGACTCAAATTGATGGCGATCCTA
The DNA here is from genome assembly GCA_030556225.1 of Cricetiscus sungorus. Classification (NCBI taxonomy): domain Eukaryota; kingdom Metazoa; phylum Chordata; class Mammalia; order Rodentia; family Cricetidae; genus Cricetiscus; species Cricetiscus sungorus. Next base: position 75,078,699 of record JANBXA010000372.1, read on the forward strand.
CTGTCCCAGCCTCCTGAGACCTGGAATTCCAGGTGTAAGCCCCTACTTCAGATTTTAGAATGCAGCCAACAGGGTTCTATGTGTAGGACTCTAAAGATTTGAGTATGTGGCCAAAGAATAAAGCTGTTGGATCTGTCAATGGCATCCTTCTTGTGGGGTGATATATTGCATTGCAACCTGAACCTTGACTCTGCTTAGAAAAGGAGGAATAGAAAACAGTCTTCCTTAAGAATTTGAGGATTTCTGGCTCACTAAAGTTCCCCCTTTGATGTCTGAATAGAAATTAGCACTCCTATACTTTCAACATATTACCGTAGTTGAGGACAGGACCCTGTAACTGTGCCATCACTCTCCTTTCATCAGGACACTTGATGGGAAAGGAATCCTCCAGGCTTTGCATTTATCCCATTCTTCTTCCAAATCCTCTAGATGGCATATTCAATACTGTTATGACCTAATGTGGATTACTGTAAGATGAATCTATGAAAGCACACATTTTCAGTTTTCATCCACCAAACCAGTATCAGACTGAAAGCACTGTTATAACTGTTTGTTATAACTCCATGTTATTGGTCATGGTTGATGCTTCACATATTTCTGTGCCATTTCTAGGATGGTGTTAAAAAGAAAAAAAACCCTTAAACTAGGGAATTCTTTTCATGCTGGACCATTTGTTCTTTTAACTTAAAAATGTTAAGGACCTGCTGCACGCCTTGCTAGCTTGCCTCTCATTTGACCCATGATGTTAAGAACATCTTCAGTGTTAGAATTGAAAGTATATGTACTTATTTTTCCTGCTTGGCTTAATAAGAAGCCTTGGGCTTTAGATAAGTAAAAACTAGTAGTTCTGATGAAGTTGAGACATTATTTTGCTTTTATGATATAGATGTATGATACATTGTTCAAATATGGTATTATTTCTATTAGAGCTTTGAGATAGTGTGAAAATGAGAAAACTCTATGATCCAGTCAGGGGCATGTAGACATTATGTACAGGTTAACAAATTAAATGATTGTGTCATATGGTATTAGAATTTTAAGCACTGAAAAGAATGAAAGGTAACCAAGGGCAGATGCTTGATGTTACAGACGGGGAACTAGCCATAGAGTATGGAAATAGCATACTCAGGAGCACACAGACCATATCTGTCAGAACCTTAGGCTCCCTGACACTTCTGATGTTCTGGATTCTGTGCTGTTTACACTTTTACTGTATTTGATATTTCTGTAGAACATGACATGTGCTTCACAGTAAGAAATTGATGTATAGGTTGGACTTTGGAGGGTTTCTTATACTTACTAGTTGTTCTTTAATACTGAAACAATATGGCTTCTGATAAAACCATTGGTGAACCTTCTGTCTTTTGAAGATCTTGACTGGATGATAACTGGAAATTGAGACTGCAGCATTATATTTTGGTTAAATCGGGATATTTGAAAATTTGGAAATGTACTGTTAATGAGTAACTTTGGCTTGCTCTTGCATATAGAAAGGATGCACGTTTGCTGGTATTTTTCCTTCTGCTTACCCTCTCTCTCCCCTGCTGCTGAGGAACTGAGTGTATGACTTTGTGTGTGCTCGGCAGATGTTCTTAGCCTCCTCCCAACTGCTTTGGAAGAGGCTTTAATATGTTTTAATAAAGACATATTGATCTTTTAGTTGTATGAAAACGTCTTAGTTGTTAAGTTGCTTTTATTTTATGTCTTAAATATGATTGTATTTTTCATTTCTTTTATATTGAAAATCTGAAAGTCATTCACAATTGCTTCAATTACTGCCTGTTTTAAAGTTTGATTTCATTGTAATTCAGGGGCACGAATGAATCCTTTTCCCTTTTACTTCTTTCTGTTGTATAACTGACATTTTCTGTGATATAAATATTGTTATTTAGGACATCTAGGATTATTCTGTCTCCAGTAACTTGAGGTTATAACTCTGTTATTTTTGTCTACTTTCAGAAATTTTGCAAGTAAGGTAACTATGTTCATGCTTGCAATTACAGCAGTATTTTAAATTAGTTTTCTCTGTCTTATTTAACAATGTAGGGAAATTATATCCTCTCTAATTCTTGGGTTCCTCATATTTAACACGGAGATAGAATCTTAGAGCCATTGTTCAGATCAAGTCCAACAAGCAGTTATCCAGGGAACAAGTATTTTATAAACAGTGGCTATAGAGGATATTGTTCCTAGTGCAAGCTCAGGAAGAGAGGTGTTTTAAAATATTCTTCTTATTGACCATTATCCTGGTCAGCCTATTTATCTCCCAGCATCAGTTTTCAGTTATCTTTCCTTATACCAAAGACATGGAAGTATCTCACTGGAAGAGATATGTTCCAAGGTCTCCAGAGTTGAGCCCTTTTATTTCCTCTTGTGATAACACGGGAAATGAGCTGTTTATCTCTGAAGGACATCAGGACACAAATGGGAAGTTTTCCTTCTAGCACTTTCTCTCATCCTGAGAGCAGTACATGTTTGCATGGGTGGTTCTTGTGTAGAAATTACATATACCTATTTAATAATCCAATCTGTTCATTTTTAACCTCTGTCTTTTCAGCTTGTCCATCTTAGCTTCCTGAAGTGGCCAGCTTTTATGCAATTTTGGTAATGATCTTCTTTCCTAGTTTGACTTTTCTTGACCAAAGAAGTATCATCAGTGCCACCACTACAGCCTTCTTGACACCTGCTATGTGCTTCCCTGTCACCTTTATAGCCTTTTACAGCTAGGCTTTGGTAGAGACTATTTTAGCTTCCTCAGATACCATTTTTACTGAAAGTTTTCTAAACAGTAGGATTTAAAAAAATATGAACAAACAAAAAAGAAAATATGAATCTGAAGGTAGAAGTAATTACCAGTGGTTAAGAATGGTAACATTTCCAACCCCTGACTGCATTGTGCTCTGATCAGTTGTGGTGGGTATTTTGTGGTAGCTCTGTGGTTAAGCCAAGAGAAGGAAAGGAGGAGATGAGAAAGAAAAGGAAGTTATAAGGAGGATGTTGTTTTAGTTTGCTTCTACTGTTGTGATAAACACCATGCCCAGAACTATCTTGGGGAGGAATGGATTTATTTCAGCTTACAGTTTATGGTTCATCATGAAGGGAAGTTGGGGAGGGGGAGTCAAGCAGGAGGCAGGAACTGCAGTGGAGGTCATTGAGTATCCTTACTTACTGGCTCATTCCTCGTGGCTTTATCAGCCTGCTTCTTTATATTCCAGAGGATAACCTGCCAGGAGTGGCATCATCCACAGTGAGCTGAACCCTCCCACATCAATCAGTCTTATTGAAGCATTGTCTCAGTTGAGATTCCCTTTTCTCAGATGGCCTTGGCTGGTGTCAAGTTGGAGAAAACCTAACCATCACAGCTGTACAACCTGAGAAACAAATACATGTTTGTGTCTGGCAGTGGTAAATTTGCCTCAAATTTGTTTCAGATTATCAGTTACCCGAGGGATGCATACATTTTCACAGTCGCATTTAAGACACAATTCTCCCTTCCCATCAAGCTTTAACTTACTTTCTTATTACTTTTACACATAGATGATTTTTGAGAGAAAAAAATAAAAGATAAGTGATATTTTTTTGTTTTTCTATCTTGCATCTTCCTTTCTTTGTTCCAGAAAGCAAACAACAATCCTTGGAAGATGATCTGTTTCTCCCATTTCACAAATTGAACATAAATTAATTTGAGGCCTTTTGCATAACTGAAATATGGCCACAATTCAATTTATTGAATTTTTTGGGGAGGCAAGTATCAAACTGTTTTTGCACTCATTTTTAAAAATTAATTGAATTGTACGTTCATTATTTTATGGCATGACCACTTTTAGAAGTAATATGTAGTAGAGTTACTTCCTGTTCTATTAGTCATCCATTAAGACCAAGTATCCACTAAGGATATAATTGGTTAATGTGCTCTCTTTTACTACCTATATGTCTTATATTTCAGCATTAGCTGCAGTGACCTTCTCAATAATCTCTACTCTTATTCCTGTTTCTATATTTTCATATTTAAAAATTCCATTGACTAATTTAGTAAATGTTATGAACTTCTTTTGTGAGCCTTAGAACTAAAGTATCAGGTGTGTGTGTGTGTGTGTGTGTGTGTGTGTGTCTGTGTGTGTGTGTGTGTGTGTGTGTGTATTCATACCATAACCCACCATAATTTGATAGTGCTGAATATATACTAGGGTAATAAAGGGGAGTGGTAGTAGAATAGTAAGTGTTGGGGCAAAACAACAAAAGAACAAGAGTATTTTAGCTGAAAAGTGTTTTTATTGTGGATGTGAGACTATTACTGTGTGAACACAATTCAACTGGATCACTGAAGTCTAACAAGAGGTAGATTTCTTAGGTTATTAGAGATGGCTCTGATTGGGAGGGAAGAAAAGCAGTAAAAAGTAGATGGCACCAACAGAGTTGAAAATGATTTACTCCAACTCTTAGATCAGGAAAATACTACTTTTACCATTGGTTAAATAGTATAGTCTTACTATTTTGATAGTCTAAAATGAAATGACACTATTTTTGGAAGTTCATGACTAATGCATCAGCAGGGGTTTTCAGTTTTTTTCCTGTAGAGAGTAGGATGGCCTATGTCCTACATTTTCATATGAGTTAGATAGGAAAAAACTGGGGTACATCATGTTTGGAAATAATTACAAATACTTCATGTGAGAGGAACATTGTTTTCCTTACTATTATATTTAGTTTTAGCTATGTGTATTCCTACTTATTTTAATGTGTAGCACTTATATGCACATACCTACAGAAGAGGAAATTTGATTCCCTGGAACTACTGGTCTTGAGCTACTCAGTACGGGGCTGTGAACTGCATTCAGGTTCTTTTATTCTGAGACAGGGTTTCTCTGCATTGCTTTGGAGCCTGTCCTGAAACTAGCTCTGCAGACAAGGCTGGTCTTGAACTCACAGAGTTCTGCCTGCCTCTGCTTCCCAAATGCTGAGATTAAAGGCTGCATCCAGGTTTTTCTCAAGAGTGGCAAGTGTTCTTAAGTGCTGAGCTATCTCTCTAGCTCCAAGCAGGATCTTCTTAATGGAAAGTTTTCATTAAAGAACTAAGTGTTGTTTAAATTTTATCTTCAATATCTGTATATATGGGAACCTTGAAAATATGTGGCAGCTTTAATATTTCCACATTAGTTTTTATGGCTTACTTAAAATGTATACTGTTCCTTTGGGTGGGACATAGAGTTGCTTTCATAAGCATATATCTGTCTTTTAAAATATAAGCAGTGACACATTAGAAATGAACCATTATTTTTCTTGTTTAAAATAAACATATTTTAGAAACTTCATATTTTGGCAATGAGTCAAATAGCAAAACTACATAAATTTACTCTCTCTAAGGAAACTAGATTAGTTTGTATGTATCTTTATGTAAGTTACGCGGTGTTTGCTTATGAAGAGTCATTCAAATGCAGATTTGTAAGAAGTAGTACAGTTATCTGCAACATTTCTGTGTCAGTGATTCCCTTCAAGCCCAGAAAACATCTTATGTAGACTCCTAATAGCTTATTGAACCAGAACTTAGTTCTTTGTATGTGAGATATCTAGTCACTACATTTGGATAGGTATACACTTCAATAGTTTGATCATATTGACAGTTTTGAATATTAAGTAAATATTGAAATGTATTTTGTTGACTTCAGGGGTGTGTGTGTGTGTGTGTGTGTGTGTGTGTGTGTGTGTGTGTGTGTGTGTGTGTCTCTGTGTGTGTGTGTGTGTGTGTGTGTGTGTACATATCTGTCTATGTGTGTGATTTTATTCTATTTGATATTTTTTGGGTTTCCTCCCCTTAAAACATTGAGCCCGTTATGATACTTCTTGTTTCTCAAATAGAACTGTCATAAGAAACAACTCATTCTAGGACTGGAGAGATGGCTCAGAGGTTAAGAGCACTTGTTTCTTTCCAGAGAAATCTGATTCAGTTCCCAGAACTCAAATGGTGGCTCACAATTATCCGTAACTCTAGTTTCAAGGGATCCAGTACCCTCTTCTAGCCTCTAGGCATGAGACATAACATATAATGCAGGCATACATTCAGGCAAAACACACATACATATAAAATATATAATATTAAAAATAAACCACTCATTCAATAGATAAGTTCCTGCCAATAGTTAATGTGTTTTGAAGAGCATAAAAGGATACAATATTATAAAGTATTAGATAATAGTAAAAACCATGGAGATGTTAAACATGATGGAAGGTACTGGAAGTGCTGAAGGGTAAATGAAGTGGATAAATATTGTCTTACTAAAATTCCTATCAGGGTTGAAGAGCTTTGCTTCTATATTTTGTGTTTAGTAATCTTTAATTTAAGTGTGAAAGTTCAGTACAAGCCATTCATGGGACTTGGGTTTGTATCTTTAAAAACAAAGCAATGGGGAAAAGGCAACAAAATGGTCTCTCTTTTCAAAAGTTATCACAGAAAGGACTACTGACAAGGCCATAGAAGATCAATTCAACTGACCCCCTTCTCTCTCACTACCAGTAGTTTATATCCATTCCATAATCAATCTTAATTCATATTCCTCAATTCAATTTTACAATTCAGTTGTGTTTATATAACCCTTTAAAAATACTTAGTACCATTACATTGGCATTTTTTTTTCTCTCCAGACATGTTTGGTTCTATCTCTGGGCCATCCAGCTTTTGGGTCATGGTACTCCAGGCCACATCAAAGGTGAGCTCACTCTTGTGGCATGGGTCTCACCCTGGACCAGTCATTGGTTGTCCACTCCCACAATCACTGCACCACTGTTACCCCAGCATATCCCATCAGCAGGACAGACTGTAGGTCAAAAGTTCTGTGACTGGGTTGGTGTCCCAATCCCTCCACTAGAAGTCTTGCCTGGTCACAGGAGATAAACCGTTTAGGCTATGTATCCACTATTGCTAGGAGTTAGCTAGGTCATCTTTGTAGATCCCTAGGGTTTCCCTTGCACCAGCATTCTACCTTGTCCTGAAATGTTCCCCACTTCCAGTCATCTCTTTCAATTCTCTTCCCTCTTCATCCACCCTAACCTGATTCCTTTCCCCACCTACATTCTACTCATGTGGCTTCCCTTGGGCCATCCTTGTTACCTAGCCTCTCTGGGTCTGTGGATTGTAGGATGGTTATCCTTTACTTTACAGCTGATACTACTTATACATGAGTATATGTGAATGTTTGTCTTTCTCTCTCAGGAAGATTTCTATACTCATAGATCAGTGCCTACCTCAAGTGTGTTCAGAGAGACTTCATCTAGTGAATGATTGAAACAATTACAGAAACTCACAGATCAAACTCAGATAATACTGCTGTAGAGGGGGAGAAGAATTGTATGAGCCAGAGGAGTCAAGGGTATCGTAAAAGAGCCCACAGAAACAACCACAGCTCAAAGGAGCTCACAGAGTCTGGACCAACAACCAGGGAGCCTTCATGGAACTGACTTAGGCCCTTTATATATATATTTCAGTTGTGTAGCTTTGTCTCCTTGTGGGACTCCCAACAATGGGAGCAGGGCCTATCCCTGATACTTTGGCTGGCTTTTGGGAATCTAGTCCCCATACTGGGTTGCCTTGCCCAGTGTTAATACAAAGGGAAGTGCTTAGTCTTACCTCAACTTGATATGCCATGTTTTGTTGATACCCATGCGAAGCATGCCACTTTCTAAATAGAAACAGAGGAGGAGTGGATTGTGGGGGATCAGAGTGGAGGGACAGGAGAAGGAATGGGAGGAGAAGAGGGAGGAAACACTGTGGTTGGGATGTAAAATAAAGTTAATTAATAAAAAGACTTCTTAGTACCAGTTTACTTCTTATAATGCCAGACAAATCCCAACTATTTCACTATGCATTTCGTTTTTAAACAAGGGGTGGGGTGTTACTTGTAGAAAGTTTTTGCCTGCAGAAACATTTCCTAGAAATGGCATGTGTCATTCAAAGGCCTAGATCCTCTCATGCTTTCACAGTTAAACATGTAGCCTGATGTGTATAGAAGCATGAATAACATGTGGAAGATCACAAGTATTGTAGATACATACATACATACATACATACATATATACACACACACACACACACATATATATATATATATATATATGAATGACATTTAATTGCATCTAATGGCCTTCTTACAACAATAAATTTTCCCTATATGTTTTCGTGAGGTAGGCCATTCCTCTCCATGGACTTGGGCTCTCCATTATGTATGCTAATGCTGTTTTCCAAATGGCTTCAATACAGGTGAAACCAGTTTAATTTTGCAAAATTTTCCTCCTCCTTTCCTTAATGTTCGTCTGGTTAGAAGTATAGGTAGATAGTCTGGAACCCTGGGATGCACTGTCAGGGGAGGAAGGAAATCAGAAGCATGACCTTGAACTTTGGAAGGCAAGTTGGAAGCTCAACTACTTTTGTTCAGCTTAAATGATATTAAAACTTGACATCATTGTCCTCTAGTCAAGTTCATTCCTTCTATATATTTTACCATGTAACATGCGGGGATTTGCTGTCTTTGCTTAGAATCTCTACTTTGTAATAATGTGAGCTCTGAGGGCATCTGCCTCTGACTACTACTTTCTCATTGGCAAATTTCCTCTGGCCTGTGTAGGCACGTGGCCCTGCTCCTAGACAGTTGCCAAGCATTAGTCTGTGCCAATATCTGTGTTTATTGAGTTTCTGAAGTCTTTGCTTAGTATAATAGTGTGGGCAGTCCTTACCTTGTGATGCTTCAACTTATTGTTTCTTACTATTTTATGACAGTATGAAAGTCATAAAATTTAGCAGAAACTGCTGGGGTTGGTGGTGTATGCCTTTATTCCCAGCACTAGGGAGGCAGAAGCAGACAGATCTCTGTGAGTTCAAGGTCAGCTTGGCCTTCAGAATGAGTTTCGGGACAGGCTCCAAAACAAAAACAAAAACAAACAAACAAAATTAGCAGAAACTTACTTGGTTTTACAATTTTGTCTTTTCAGGACTGGCAGTATATGGTATAGTACTTCTCTCTCTATGGTATAGTACATCTTGCTACAGCAAGATGAAGCTTTCAGCCATCTACATAATCACAAATAAAAAATACTCCAAAGTGTGGCTAAGGTATAGTGTTTGGTAGGGTAGGTGGATTGACCCACTTGGAGCTTATATATTTTTAAGTTTTGGGTATATGATATTTTTAAGTTGTGATCATTTATTGTGACATGACTTCTCTGTAAACCAAAGAGTGTCTGTTATGATATCCCATTTAGGTCTCCCTTTCATTAAAACTTTGGCTTCACTGCTAGGAATTCTACATGAGTGGCTGACTCAGCTGCTAAAGTTCAGCATGGCAAATGTAATCTCTTTCCCAGTTAGGCCCTCTATTGTGACTGATTGTGATATGACTATTATGGACTAGTGACAACCGTGAAGGACATTCTAGATCCTGCATTTCCATGAGGTCACCCAGGAATTTTTCTAGATGTGTGTCACATTGACGTTTTTCTGTGTCCAGACTTTCTGCCTTACCTTCCTTTTTATAGGTTTGATCCTAAAGTTAATCCTAAATTAACATTCTGCAAGCTCTTCTAGGTGACAAGGTCTGCTTTCCTGTGATCCTGGTGTTGGCTATAGTTTTCTGAGCTAGACCTTATTTATGATCCTGGTTTAATATTTGGCAGCTTATTTTATATCAAGCTGGAGTTTGAGTTTGGCAAATCTTATACATTGATATGGATCTTACTTTTCTGAATAATAATATGGAGATAGACTTTTGACTTAAAACACACATTGGAAGTTGCTAAAGAGATTGTTTTCCCCTAAACACTTTGTTCTTACTATCTCATGGAGAGAAACGTGTTTTTTTAGCAGTAGCAGTTGTTCTTCATGCTCCAAGTATTCTAGGAGTCAAGATGTTCAATTCTATTTAACTAGAGTCTGCTCATCACTAACCTCTTTTTCATTTATGAGGAGAGTGACAAACATTTATATCAGTAAGTAGAGATTTATGAATGATCCCCATGCTGTGAAATGGGGAAATAACTTTATAATTCATTCTACTGAAGCTGTGTTCATCAAATAGGTAAGAAATTGAAATTATTTACACAAAAGGTCCAAACAGAAATACTGAGGCTGAAGAGTAAAATGTAAAATGAACAAAATGTCTAGAGAGTCTTGGTACTAGATTTGATCAAATTGAACAAGCTCTGAAGAGAATCCACAAGAAATATCTATTCAGAAGAGAAAGCAGAATAGAATGGCAGATTCCTATGGGACATTGGTTACAATATCAGGAGAACTATCCTTTACAATGAGAGTTTTAGGAGAGTAAGGTGTCATCCTTTAAAACTGGGATAAAAGCTTATTTAAAGTAATAATGGCTGAAAAATTTCCAAATATTAGGATAGATATTAGACATCAGATCCCTGAAAGCTGAAGATCTTCAGTCAGATCCTACCCAAAGATGTCAGCAAGATGTATTACAACAAGGTTGTTAAAAATTGAATTAAAATATTATAGAGATATTTTTAAGCCTCAAGATACTGAGACACAGAAGGCTCTAGCTTTGTTTCTCAGCAGAAAACTTAGGAGTGTGATGGTTTTTTGGAGTGCTAAGAGGAAAATAGTACCAACCAAAAATGCCCAGAACAAATTTCACTCAAAAGTGATAGAAATATAAAGAAGTTTTTAATCAAAGAAACATTAGGTCCTTAAAATAATTACTATCAGGAAATCTTCCAGATGTAATGAACGGATGCCAATTCATAAGATGAAAACATATAGAAGCATAAGGCTCACCAATATGCAGTTCAGTTTAGAGTTTTCTAGTACTTTAATGTTGGTATGTAAATCACTTATTAGTTTAACATAAAAGTTAGGAGGCAAACATTTTCAAATAACTGTCACTACAGCCATTTGTTAATGAGTAAGCAACATAAAGTATGTGTAACTTGTGACATCAAAAATGGCAGGGGTAAATTTCTTGTGCTTGTTTTGTCAGAACATAGATGGACACCTCTTTGTTTTTTTTTTACAGTTTCTCAAACTACATTACTTTTGTTGGTTGTACTGATTTCCCTTGATAAATGCTGTAGAAAACACAGGGTTTTATTCCAATATTAATTACTAATAATATTAATTATCACATTATACATTAACATTTAATATACTAATATACAAAGGGTATTGAAAAGGAAGTGAAACAAGATGATGTTCTAAGAGATGAAATATTCCATCTGATAAGGAAGCTCATTAAGGCAAGAAGTAAATAACTCAAAGGCTTCAGGAAGTCCCTGAATCTGACCAGATTCACTAGGTCACCTCCCCAAACCCACTTTACAAAGCATGTATAAGTAGTAAGGACTGCTGAGAGACAGTTTGAGACAAGCTGGGGTGCTTGGAAGAAACAGATCAGCTGAAATCCCTGGAATAGGCTCAGACCAACTGAGCTACCTAGAAAGGATGTTCTTTAACCTGTTTAGCTGTCAATAGGTTATGTATAATACTGTAAGCTTTCAGCTTTGTAAGGTGCCACCCATGCTGGGGTGAGTTTTAGTTATGTAGCTGTGTTTGTATTGTTTCTGCCTTGTAACTAACTGCTTATCTGTGTTCCTTTAAGAACCCAGTAAAATTAATTGGTTTATCAATTTGGACATTGGTGTTATCTACTGTGGTCTGTCATTGATTTCCTATCTGGGATGAGTAAACAAATTCACATCTGAATGAGATGGTGCCCACATTCTTAGGCTTTTGAAAACTTTTATTCCCAGTTGGTGTCCCTGTTTGGGTAGGCCTAGAGGTGTGGCCACCTCAATGAAGGAAGTATGTCATAGGAGCGGGTTTTGAAAGTTTAAAGAGGTGCCATTTCGAGTTTGCACTCTATGCTTGCTGCTTACAGTGTGAGATGCGAGCTCTCAACTGTTTCTACAACCATGCCTGGTGTTTGCTGCCATGTGTCCCCGCCATGATGGACTGTTGTCTCTCTAAACTACAAACTAAATAAGCCTATCCTTCTCTGAGTTGTCTTGGTAATGGTATATTATCACAGCAACAGAAACCTAACTAAGACAGTATCTCCCTAGAAGTAGTGTCACATAACATTTAATCTTAGCATATTCCTTTTATAGTTCCAGGAGAGGACATTCCATCTGTTGTGATTGATTAGCACACACATCTGTTTTTTACGTGATTTTGTATATTTCCCAGTGTCATTATTTGTTGGCATAAATAAATGATCAGTTTGTGCCGGTGGTGTGCTGGCAGATGGTGGTTACTCACTTGCATAAACAAGATGTGCAGAGTCATTCTTTCTTGGCACTTATACTCCTAGTGGAATAACTCTGGTCAAAGCTGTTGCTTTATAAAGTAAAATCATTCTTGGTTAGTCTAAAAACTGTTGCTCTATACAACATAGAGCAGGCCCAACCTTCTTCTTAAAACTGTAATGCTTTTGTATATAATCAAAGTTAAATTATTATTTTTGAATTCAGTACAGTGAGCAATGATTTTTGTAAACATCTTGTAAAGTAGGAAACAAAAAGTTTATGGTTACTACATAAGTGATAAAGGAGTCAAAACATCCCCTACAGAAAATCATCATATCATAAAGGGAGACAAAATAGGTTTTTAATTATAAAAACAATAAATTTGAAGATGTAATTATCTTACTACAGCATAGTAACTATGGTAATCTTCATTTTTCACTCTGACTGGATGCAAAGGGTTGGTAAAGCACACCACTAGATGTGTCTTTGGTGGCATTCTCAAGGTGATTATGTCTTAAGAACTCTGACCTAATCAGTGGATTCATCCCCTGATGAATTAGTAGTATGGCAGCATTATTACAGGGTGAAAAGTAGAGGGTTTGGTGTGGTGTCCTTGACTAAGTGGGTCACTGACCTCTTTCCGTGTCTGTCTTTCTTTTCCCCTTGACTGCCATGACATATGACTGCTCTTCTCCACCATGTCTTCCTTGAGCCAATTAATCCTTTTTTTGAAGTTGTTTAGTTAAGTATTTTGTTATGCAACTATTATGTGGCAATTATGGATTATAATATTGCATTCTTCACTGAAAATTTGCTGAGAGAATATACATATATTCCCCACCTCCCCAGTGGGTAGAGTTGAAGATCAAAGCCAAGACCTCTGTGTCTTGGGGTGCTATGGAATCTGTATCTCCAGACCAAGAGTCACCATCATGTCTTTCCACTATGAATCTACACAAAAGTTAGAGCACAATGTGGATATGCTAACCAGCTTGATTGTAGTAATTATTTCATAATGTGTATATATTAAAGTCCTTATTTGTATATTATATTAATATTAAATTGTGAACATATTATATACAGATGCATATACTTTATTTGTCATTATTACCCATTACAGATTGAAAAATGATATTCTTAACTTTCTGAAGTAAATATAAAGTCTGCTTTTAAAAATGAACAAGAAATTTCCTATATTTCTCTTTAAAAAAAAAGATATTTTCTACTAAAAACATTCAAGAAAGAAAATATCTGATATTTCCAATGATTCTACAAAATCACTTATAGATGGGAGATGTCATTCTGTAAATATGTTTCTTATATTGGTTAATGAATAAAGCACTTTTGGCCAATAGAAAGGCAAGATAGCTGGGACTAGGAGACAAGGAGGATTCCGGAAGGAGTAGGGAGGAATCAAGATGTAGAGACTTGAGAGAACAGAGGTCTGGGCCCTCTCTCTGGAGAGATGAGACCACATAGAAATACTTAAATGAATAGAAATGGGTTAATATTTAGACAGAGCTAGCCAATAAGAAATGCTAGTAAACGGCCAACAGAATTATATCTAATACAGTGTTATTTGGGACTGGCACGGCTTGAACCCTACTGGGGAAAAACAACTCTTAACACACAAGATATTGATGTTTAATAAAGATCAGGAGAAACAAATAGGCCGAATAGTTGTTTATGCAGGGAGAAATATCTTACAACATAGACAGATGAACACCAGCAGGTTCCTGGTCCCAAGGATGCCTCCTGATGTACTCCTGTCCCCGTGCTGCAAGCAAGAGAGCTCTCAGAGCCTCTTCCTCAGACTTAGTTCCTCCAGGTAACATCCGCCCCTGTCTCCACTCCCAATGGACATAGTATATGCCACAGGTGTGGACAAAGTGAATATCTCACTACAACTTATGGTAAATATAGAATGTTAGTGTTTAGAGTATTAGTTTACTTGAATAGATTTTTATCCATACTTATATATTTTATATAGAAATAAAACATCTTAGTATGGCATAAGGTAGTATGTCAATTATTACTTCATGTCTTCCCCTATCGATAAATTGTCACCAAGTCAATACTATTGTAAAGTCTTTTACAATACTATTGTAAGGCTTTAGTGTTCTGATGTTTTATTATAAATAAAACCAAAGGGCTGGGGAGATGGCTTATAGGTTAAGAACATTGATTGCTCTTCCAGAGGTCCTGAGTTCAATTTCCAGCAACAACATGGAGGCTCACAACCATCTATCATGAGTTCTGGTTTCCTCTTTTGGTGTGCAGGCAAATATGCAGACAGAACCCTGTTTATGTAATAAAATAAGTAAATAAAATTTAAAACATATTAAAAAATAAATAAAACCAAATCTACAAAGTGTAAGGAATGTATTTTTTAATAGAGTAGTAACCTATGTCTTGAGCATGCATTTTCTATTTGTGAGGAAAAATTATTTACATTTTAATATCTATTAAAGATGTTAAAATGAAAGCCCTCTAAATTTAAATGGCATTTTCTTTTATTGTATAAGCAAATGCCTGAAAATATTAGTAATACAAACATGCAAAAATAATATTTTTTTGATTTAGCATAGAATTTTGTCTAGATAACCGGTTCAGCTGGAAAGAAGCAGATTTAATTTCATGCAATGCTGAGGCCCTAAACTATTATGGTAATAATATACCCTGATGATACCTTCTTGTATTTTCAGTATTCCTTAGTATTTGATTATTGGTATAAAATATCTGCTTTTATTCCTGTAGAGGGTGGTAATATAGCATGCACCTTTGCTGTGGTTGCTGATAGATGACTTCTAGACAAGATTTGGATGGGGAGCTGCCTGGCTTTTCTTTCATTTCAAGCCTGGGCATGGTGAGGTAGAATGCACCTATAGGAAGGTTCTTTATTTTTTCATCTACCATCAATAGTCTTGGACAGGATAGTTAGCTAGTGAGCTCCTGTACTTACCGGGTCCTTGTCATTCACCTTCTCTTCTATGTTGGAGAAATAAAGAAACTTTAGCATGCTTTACTTGGATGGTCATCTGGCCTTTCTCTTTCTACTGCACAAGGAGGAAGATAACTTTCCCTTAGTTTAGTTAGTGTTTTGGGTGTGTTGTGTGTAGGTTGAGTTTTGTTTATTTTTTTTAAGACTAAGTTTAAGACTGTTTGGTTCCTGTGATGATTCCCAGTGATACTGTAATTTTGTGTCTATTAAGCTTTGTAGGTCAAAGAAATATAGTATTTTCATAATATACTAGATAATTTAATTTCCTGTTTATCCATGAGCCTTCAACAAGCCTTTAGATGAGATACTTCAAATTCCTCATCCATGAAATAGAACCAGAGGCTAGGGATGCAACTTAGGAGGGAGGAACACTTGTCTAGCATTCAGAAAGCATTCAGTATTAAACCCCAGCACTGTATAAATCGACTTTGTGGCTCAGGTCTATAATACCATCACTTAAGAGGTAAGGGCAGGAAATTATATTGAAGTTCAGGGTTATCCTTGGCCACATCCTGAAAAGTTGGAGGTCAACCTTATCTGAAGGAGATGCTGTCTCTTCATAAACAAAACCAATAAGACCAGATAAGTAAAATAAAAAAAGTATCTGAAATTCACTGAAGTTTTGGGGTCAGAAATGTCTGGGGTTGAATCCTTACTGTGCTACTTCATATTCTCTCCTGTCCCTCACTTTTCCTCTCACCCTCTACCCTTTTTATTTTGGTACAGGGGAATATTTGTAAGACCTCACAAAGTTATCTACCACTAGCCTCACTTCATAATTTTGTTTTGGGGCTTAGTATTTGATCTTACCTCATTTAAAAAAGGAAATGATGCCTATTTACTAAAATTTATTATAAAAATTAAAGGAGATTTTCTGTATAAATAGTATGATGGAGTACACATAGTAAGCCCTTAACATAACATCTTTGAATATACTAATTTTAAATAAAAACCCTCTTTTTATTTAATCCCATCTTTGTATTACCTTCATCTGTTTATTTGCAAATCAATGTGTATAGTCTTTTCTGTGTGCTAGGTTCTGTACCAAGCATGTTTCAAGTATTGTCTTTGATTCTTACAGATACTTCACAAAGTGAGGGCTTATTTTCTTAATGTGAAATTGAGTTAGAAACAATCTAAAAACTTCACCAAGGCTATGCTGCTGGGAAGCCACAGCTGGCTGGTTAAAAAACCACTGCATTTGTGTTACACACTTGCCTTTGTTTTCTTATTCACTGTCATGGTACTTATAAGGAAGATTGAAGACTTGTGCAATTTGCTCTGCTTTGCATTAAGTGGCCACCACTTCAGAGACTTCAAACCAGCCAGCCAGAGGTAGCTTGTTTTTGTCACCAGGGTGTGCTGTGATTCCACCAATCAGAATTTATTGCAGATGCTGTGAAGCTGCCTGGAATTTCTCCTCATCTCTGCTGCTGCTTAGCGACCTCAGGTTTCAGCTTGAAGTTCTCTTATCACCTGGGCAACTGCTGGGCCCCCAAGTCATATTCTTTCTGTGATGCCATCCATCCTTGCTCATGGCGTCCTCCTGTGAAGGAGGGCACTAGTGTGTCTTGCCTGGCAGTGTCAGTAGCATGCCTAGATGTTTCCGAAGAGCTCTGTCATATTATATCATACTAAATCAGCCACACTCACTATTTTACTAAGAAAACTGATGGCTTTAAAAGTCTAATATCAGTAATATTTCCTGATGTTTACAACTGCTACATCTCCAGAACTTGCATCTTCTACATGCTAAATTCATGATACATTTGAAATTGATTGGTGTGTCATTAAAGTGCGCATGTATTTAGTAGATTTTTTTAACTAAAATCTGAAAAAATTTATAATCGAAAGCTTTATTATGAATAAATGGTATTTAAGATTCCAATTTCATAGGTCCATTTTGTATTCACTTGTGGATTAAAACTATAATATAGTAAGGATTATAGAAGGCATAAGTTGAAGAAAGCCTTAGGATTGGTACATATACACACATACAAAATATTTTAAAATATCTCTGGCAGACTAATATTATATAATGAATTATGAAAACATCTTCCCTCCCTCCCTTCTTTCTTTCCTTCCTTCTATTTTTGAATCCCTACCTCCTTTGGTAGTAACTAGCCTAGAAAACTTGATGAGGGAGAATTTTAAATAGCAGAAATCCAGTTATTCACATGGCAGTATGATCCAGAAACTGTGTTTTGTATATTTTCAGTATATTCATTAATCTGTAGTTTTTCTTGAAAGAGTACTTGTTTTCACACTGTTAGAGGGTATTTGTCAGGAGTCTGAGCTGTTCTGTGGGATATTCTGGGAAATGATTTATATTACTTTGGCAAACAGACTCCTATCTCCAGATAATACTGTCTTAAAGCAAACTGTTTGTGTAGTCACCTTGCAGCAACATTCAGCTTGTAGATAGTGTTTCACATGCTTGATAAAATAATGAAATCACTGACTAACAGGATTATTAAGTGTGGCTGCAGTTTTATAGCAATGTGATAATTTTGTTTAATGCTGACATTTTTACAGTGTCTAACATGTGTGGAATTTGTGCTCAATGATCACTTGTGTGAAGAAAAGAAAATCAATGCAAGAAATTCCAGTTTGGTAAAATATCTCTTACCTTTTTTTTTCTTAACGAAATCACAGAATAGTATCTTGGTTCATGCACACTTTAAAATGTGAAGTCTCTTCCTTTTCTTTTCTTTCTTCTTTTTTTTTTTTAATAATATAATTTAAAAATTTTACATGTGGATCCCAGTTTCCTCTCCCTCCCTCCCTCCCTCCCTCCCTCCCTCCCTCCCTCCCTCCCTCCCTCCCTCCCTCCCTCCCTCCCTCTCTCCCTCCCTCCATCCCTCTCTCCCCCCCTCCCTCCCTCTCTATCTTCCTCCCTCTTATCCTCTTTCCCCTGTGACATGCACCCTGGCCACCCTCTTCTGCCATCCCCCCCACCCCCATTCCACTTGTAGGGCTATGCTAACCAAGTTGGGTCATATAAATCTGTCAAGTCATTTGAAGTAGGGACTAGGACTTCTCTCCTGTCTCTAGGTTAAGGGGGTATCCCTCCATGGGGGATGTGTTCACAAGGTCCTTTTGTGCACCAGGAATAGATCCTGTTTCTACTGTCTGAGGTACCCCAGACTGCTTAGTCCTTCTAGCTGAAACCCATATTCAGGGGGTCTGAGTCAGTCCCATGCTGGGTTCCCAGCTATCAGTCTGGGGGTGGGGCATTAGCTCCTCCTTCCGGTTGAAGTCTCTTCCTTTGATGAACAAGTGGGATGTGGATATATACGCCAAATAAAGCCTTTTCTCCTCAAAATAATGTGAAGTCTCTATTGAAACTACTGTAGAATAAACAATCTCCATTAATCTTATATATCCACAATTTTTACATGTCTAAAATTAATTTTTTCTGGAAAAGTTAGCGAATTAATTATATTCTAAATTAAATATGTAGTTGAAACTATCTTATAAAAATATAAAGTAGAACTATTGGAAAAATATCTAGATGAAAAAGTGGGCAAAATTCGCATGGGACAATACCCCTCCTCATTTGATTGTATGCTTTCTCATTTCTACAAACTCATACAATTAAGGATGATTCAGGGAAAAAATCTAGTGCTTAAGTAAATGTGGATGAGTAAGTATTTTAAAATGCCACTAGCCAAAATTGCTTTTTTTTTTCTTGTATGTGTGGCAATTATTGAGTGGCTAAAATAATTGGAATGTGTATAAAGATAGACTTTTTTCATCTTCAAAGAATAATCAACATAGAAATACTTGATTTTTGAAGATACAGGTGTTGAAAATGATATATTACACACCTTTCCCCATTTTCCTAAAATCTCGGCCTGGTATCATTGCTTTTCATAACTTACATTTTTTAAATAAAAGTATTTATTGAATGTTAACATTTTAGTGGGATTTTATGACTGTCCAGCCTTAAGAGTTTTCTTAGATTCCTGGCCCAATCTTCCTTTTGACTTGTTTCTGTTCATTCACTTATTTTCTATCTCCTATTATGGCTTGGTTCACTTTTTTCCCATTCAGTTAATAGTTATTACTGACCTGTATTTCCCTGGTTCAGTATTGGGATAAGGCACTGCACATAAGAAGACAGGGGCCTGTGCTAGTATGCATCTTCATAGAGATAATGTTACAGCCATGGACCACAACATTGAGTTAATAGTTATGTCTATTAAGTTCTGTAATTTTTTTGTAATGCTGGGGATGGAACTCAGGACCTCATGCATACGAGGCAAGTGGTTACCACGGCACTATACTCCAGTCCTGTAATATTCTTAAGCATTCACAGTTTTGTTTTTATACTAGAAAACCTTTCCTGTTTGTTCAGTAACCTTTGGAAATAGCCTGTTTTGTTGATGAAAATGGTTTGGAGTATAAGCCACAACTGGTGTGTTATTCCTGTCAGCACAAAATTAGAGGCACATACCTCATGTCTCAACTTTTGCCTATAGAGTATTCCTCAGGTCCTTCACACTGTTCTCGTGGGGCTCATATGTCCAGCTGGCAACTCTGTTTCTGCTGTTGAGTTTCACTAATGGTGGTTTTTTTCTTAAGTCTTTGCCTTATTCCTTGGTTTCAGTGTTCTCTAGCTTTCCCTGGTTGTCTTCCACATTGCATTAGGTACAAGTTAATATCAGTTATGGAACGCTTAGTTTTTGTTTATGACCCAGTTCGGAGTTAAAAAAAAATCACTATAAATTAATCTGTGTTTATTTCTTATAGATGTCAAAAATCTTTGAGGAAAAGTTGACTCATTTATTTGTGTTTATTTTATTTGCAATTATTAACAGTAGGTTAAAGATGTACACTAGAGAATGTCAGAAATACCTGTTTCTAATGTTTTCTTATTAGCAACCCTAGGTAGCAGAGCTTTGGTAACAGCAATACTTAGAAATCCAGGATGAATTTTAACTCTTTTTTTACATTCTCAAAATTAATTGTTGCAGTAGTTAACATTTACCAAATTAGTAATTTGAAAACTACACACAATATTTCCATTTTCTCAAATTTAAATTCTTTGTAGAAGATTTATTGTAAATGTTTACATTTTCCAAAATGAAAAGCAATGACTTCTTTTGAAACTTGAAAGGTTAATGACTAAGTCAATATTAACATAATATTAACATAATTGTTTCTTGCTTACTGCCCTATTGGAAGCCAGTGTGGTTACTGTCCAGGAGACTGATGTAAAGCCATACTCTAAATTAATGTTTCTTTAGAGGATTGACTATGCTCCCCATTAGTTTCCTGGCAATTTTGCATTTCTCTGGAACTTCAGTGTGGACAAGGTAAGTGAAAACTATGCCTTTGTATTTTCATTCTATCCTTCACCATTGGTGATACTTGGTCTAACTCACAGTTCCTGCAGCAGTCCAGGGGAATGAAGGAGGTAGCATGAAAGGATGTTCACAATGACACAGTCCAAACTCCTTTCCTGGATGGGGTGAGAGACTAGGAAGAGAAGCGCTAGAGAAGAGTGCTTGAGTGGTGTTTATCACAATCGCCCAGACAGAGCACAAAGGCTCTGGGACTTTGGTGTGTACACCATATCCCAGGTGAGGTGAGGTGAGGTGAGGTGAGAGTTCTTGGGGTTTATTTGCACTTGAGCCTGTTGAGTGGTTAAGGGAGAGAGGTAAGAATGGGTTGGAGGAAGACTTGGTTCTCTGAAAGGTACCTGTCAGATCATATGTAGGTGCTTTCCCAGGATCACAGGGCAAGTCCTGCCTCTTCTTTATAGAAGAGCAAACCAAACTCACAGCAGGCAATTACATTTGCCAAAGTGACTGCAATGACTGCAGTTTGAACACCTTCAACTTGGTGGGAATCCAAGGACCTTTTGCTCATGCCACTCAGATAGTCAGGAAGAAATTGATCTGACTCCCAGTTTGTTCATAAGCATAATGAGATTATCAATAGCACCTTACTGAGCTATCCAAATTAAATGATATATATATATGTGTATATATATATATATATATATATATATATATATATATATATATATAAACACTAGTACAACCACATCTGAATCATCATTAGCAAATGCTTTGGCCTTTGCTATAGACTGGTTTCCTCATTACAGGTGAGGGGTACAAAGATGAGAAGCTATTGCTTATTCTCAGCAACAAAAGAACAATTAGGAAACTGCATGGTTAAAAGCAGGATAGTCCAATTTGCTTTCTTTGGCTAAATTAAATGCAAAATTGTCTTAGACCAACACTAACAGAAGCTGAAGAGGGGAGAAAAGGATCTGTGTATAATTTTTATGGTACATGCCACCAGAGACAGAGATTTGTCTCTAGACGATCAGACCTAAAGTCTAATAAAGACACACCGTCTCTAGAAAAGAGTCAGGATTCAACTCTACAAAGTTGTTTTCTGATTTCCACATGACCATAAAGACATGCTTATCTCCCACAATAATAATAAATAGATGCATTAATATTAACCACTTGTTTAAATGAGCTAAACTTACATCATCAAGGTAAAAACCAACTTATCAATGCAGCATTTGGGACAGACCAGTAAGATGGGTTAGGCTGTTCAAACTGTTTGTTACCAAGCCTTAAGATCTGAGTTTAATCCCTGGAACCCACACAGTAGAAGGGGAGAGCTGGAATCACATTCCTTTATGTTATCCTCTGACCTCTATAAGAGTGCCATAGCATGCATGCACACACATGATAAGTATAAAAGGAAAAAAATGTGTAAATAACACATTTGTGTTCAATGAAAATAGTTATGCATATACCAAAATATGGATTAATTTCCTAAAAATCTTAAAACCTGTTTTCAAATTCCCCTGTCAAATTGAAAAGCAAGGCTATATTAAAAAACAAAACAAAACAAAACAAAACAAAAGACAAATATTTAGCCAACATGTTGAAATACATTTGGGTTTCACTTGGAGTATCTGTAATTTGGAGCACTGTTACTATTTGAAATATTGATAACCTGGTTTAAACTTTGAAGACACATACTTAACTCATTTAAACAAATGGTTAAATCCAGTATATCTTAAGTCTGTTAGCTTGTTTTCATCATCAGGTTTGGCCACAAACTTTGACATAGTATGTGACTTGTTAATATGTCTCAAGTCATAAAGTTCTTTAAACATTTGACCTTTACTTGAATATACATTTTATTGCTTTATATAAACATTGTGATTCAGTTTTGTCTTTAATGGTTTTGAGACACCATTTCTTCCGTAACATTGTATTTGTCATCAACATCTTAGAAGTGACATCTAACAACAGTGGCATCTGGACTATGGTTGTATCATCCATGCTACTCTCCATTGCCAAAGTACATGTTTAATTAGTGTTTCTGTCCCCCAAACGTTTTTCCATATTTTTTTCCTCCAGTTTATTTCATTCATGGCTAGTCTGGTGAGAGAAACTGATTTTATAAATATCTTCCCTAATTTTTTTCTAGGGCATGTTTTATCTACCATGCTCCCATCTGTTGCTTAATAAAGTTACCTTAAGTAAGTGATTTTGATGGTTTTGCAATTTAATATTCTGCTATATCACTGGCTTTTTACACTAAGATTCATCTGAGTTGTAATTTTAACAAAACTATTTTTTTGGGAAGACAAGTTTTTATTTTGTCCCTATAACATAATCCTTGTTATACACTGAGTTTGTCATGAATATATATATATATATATATACACATATATATGTATATGTATATGTGTGTGTATGCATGTATAAAATGACTTTTCAAATTATAATCTTCAAAAACTTGTGCAAATTGCCCACAAATTAAGCAGAGGACTTACTTGTGTCAGCACAAAAGTCATCGTCTGTCTGCACCTTGAACAATTCCTTTTATCCATGTTTTTTCCTCCTGGGTGTTCTCTTATATAGAATTTGTTCTAGGACTCAAAAATAATGATAGATAATGAGCTCTACTTACTTTTATTGTGAAAATGAATTGATGGGAAAACAAAAAAAAATGAGGTGTTGGTCCTACTGCATCTCAGCTGAAGATGCAGTAGAAAACAGAGGCTTGGTTGTAAAGTAAGGTAGATGGTGTGTAGTCAGGGCATGGAAATGCTTTAATAATCAAGTAAAATGCTTAGTTATATCGGAAATGACATTAAACACTTGTTATTTACAATGTCAGACTATATAATGCTATTGATAATCCCTGCCATCAACTACCAACTACCATGATCACATGCTCTCCTGATAATTCCAATTCAGATGTCAACCTGGAATACAGGAAGCTGGATATGGGAGTAAAATTGAAACATTCATCCATACAATTAGCATAAGCATATATAAATTTACTTGATATGATATTGCAGTATGATGCTGTCATTTATGAAGTTCATGCCTGAGAGCCATGTTGTTGAGTTACAAAATAAAACAGTTAATGTTCTTTTGCAATGAAGAAGCACTGTGACTAAGGCAATTTACATAGAATGAAGTATTTAATCAGGGTCTTGCTTACAGTTACAGAGTGTTAGTCCATAAACATTGTGGCCAATAGCATGACAGCAGTCACATAGGCATTGTACTAGAACAGTAGCTGAGTTCACATCTGACCCACAAGTTGGAGGCAGAAAGAATATGAGAGGGGGAGAGCAGCTGGAGGGACAAACAAATAGACAGAGAGACCAAGATAGACCTTGGGCCTGGTCTGGGATTTTGAAACCTCTAAAGCTCACCTACTGTACACACCCAACCTTGACCAGCAAGGAAGATGCAACTCTGGGAAGATCTTCATGCAGTTTTAATCAGGATCCTTGAACATGTTTCTTCTGACCCACGGGACTCCAGGAAAATGCCTGCACAGGCTTAAATCCCCTTGTGCTAACCAACCCCAGTGAGCTATGTGGACCCTGCAGATAGGCTACTCTAACGCGGAAGCAGACAGGCTGAACAGACTTAATGAAATAAGGGCTTTTTTATGCCAGAGAGCGCTCACCCTCGGGGAGGTGGAAGGCTGAAGCCAGCGCCATCTTTAAGGCGCAGCATTTCACAGCTCTCTACAGTTCCACCCCCCCCTTTTTTTTTTAATAATGCAACAGGCAAGGGTAGTGGTCTGGTCTCCAGTAAAGCAGTGGACATTGTAATGACCCTGAATCCTGGTAGTCAGCCAAGTCAGTGCCACACCCATCCGGTATCTTTTTCCTGGAGGTGGGGCCTCGGACACCAACCCACATGCAACCAGACTTGCCCTTCTTGGAGTTGCTCACTTCCAGAGCTAACTCGGAGTGCAGTGCTAAGCCATACAACCTGAGTGTGAAGGATCAATTCTTGTTCATGACTGCGAGTCATACTTGGGGGGACTGCCCTGCCTCAATGGCTGTAAATGCTTGGACCACCATAGCTGCATACCGCTTCTGAGCAAACCTCATCTTGCAAAGGCACCACAGTCCCACGAAGGAGATAAGCAACAAGAAGACAGCCATGGCTCCCATTCCCGCCCACTCTTTCAGACGATCCATGGCAACGGGAACCATGATGACAATCTGGCAGCCAGTCCTGCATCCACATGTTTCGAGTTCACAGTGACGATGGCCACTAGCAGCTGTACCATTAAGTCATCAAAGTCAGCAGACCAATTTCCTAAAAGATGGCTAGTCAATTGTCGTGACAAATTAGCAGCACGTGTAAAGTTCTCATACTGAATGCTGGTAACACACAAACCTGGATACTTCATTTTATATTCCAATTGGGCCAGCTGCCACAAAGTGTCTATTTGCTCCTGCACCAGATCAATTTTTTAGTTTACAATCATTAAACCTCCTTTTAGCTGAGCACCAATTGTGGATTGAGCATCCAAGGAGTTAGCCACATTCTTGGACAACTCATTTAGCTTAGAGGCTGTCTGCACTGATGTGCTCATAGCCACGACAGCCGTGAATCCACAACTGCAAGCTGCGACTATGGCTGCGGTAATGCCAAAATCTCTCTCTGAAGCCTCTACCAAACAGGCCACAAAATGTGAAAATGGTTTCATTGGGCCTTGCAGTATCTTAGGTTACCACTCACCTCTCCCTTATTAGGTAATGACTTCCATGCTTTTATGGCAATCTGATTTACTTGTTCAAAAACTTGTATTGGATATCCTGTGTGTTGGTTGGCAAAGCGTCCCTGTCCAAGCAACATGTCCCTGTCCCATGCTGTGTTTCCGGCTGCCAGGTTAGCTGCAGACTGCTCATTGGCATACTCATTTAAAAAGGCTTTCCAATCCAGATACTGCCCGGGGCTTTGGCATGCTCGAGCCAGGGCACTCCAATCACTAGGAGTCATGCTATGCCTATTTAGGGCTTCAACTTGAGCTACAGTAAAAGAAGCTGAAATTCCATATGTGTAGGGAGCCGTTACAAGTACCGTTGGTAGACAGGAGAGATGTGCATGCGCTGGGTAACTGTCAAACCCTGGGTCCCTGCCTCTCCCGTGGCGTCATATGGGCCGATGAGCAGCAGCCAGTCAGGGGGTGACACGTCCAAGGCAGAGGCTGCTAGCCTATATAAGGGATGGGTTTTGTGTGTTTGGGGTCTCTCTGTCCTGTAAGCTTATGCTGTCCCTCTCAAGAGCATTAAAGCTTTACTGCAGAAGGATCCTGAGTGTGCTGCGTCATTCTTGCTGGTGAGACGGTAGCGTGGGACACATATGTTCTCACAGACTCAGCCAAAGCCTTGATGACCTTAAAGTCTAAAGGCTCCTCATGTCTATTGCCTTGGGCATCCTGGAAAACTGGATAGGTCAGACTTAAGTCATTTCGTACTGCTTTCCAGACCTCAGGGCAAAAGGAATGCCCTGTACCTGGGCCCCACCCTTTTTCACTCTGATAAGGAGAAGGCACTGACAGCATTGTCCCGGGAGAGTTTTCCTCTTCCTTACATAGCCGTTTCTCCTTTCCTTCCCTTCTCCGTTCTTTAAGGGACCGTTTCTGAACCTTTTCTACAAGGGCTTGTAATTCTTCCTCAGAATCTGTTTCGTCCGTACCTGATTCTCCTGTGCTCTCAACCTCTTCTGATCTTTCTTCTTGTAACATTTCTAATGCAGCTTTCCCTTTTTCCATCGCTTCTTTACAGTACCTCTGGTATTCAATACAGCTATGCACTAACTTCCAAACAGGTTGGACTCTGGACTTTAGCATCCCTTTTTCCAAAGCAAAATCAAGATCCCTGCCTAACTTGTCCCAGCATGCTACTATGAGGTCTCCCGAAACTGCGAACCAAGGTGCAATGGCATCGCATTCGCTCAGGAATCTTTCTAGTGTGCTTTTCTTTATTTTAGGTTTCTTTGACAAAAGTAGCTCCTGAAGAGCCAGAAAAATTGGATGAGACTGAGAAGTCCCCATTTTAAAAATTTTATTTTCGTTTTGTTACCTCTCAATGCCTGAGACTTTATTGCTGCTTATTTCCACGGTCTTTAACTTGGTCCCAACTTACCTGGGACTTTATTGCTCCTTACTGGAGACCTTATTGCCTCTTTACCGAGGGCATTAGCTTGGTCCCAACTGAGAACTTTATTGCTCTTTACCAGAGACCTTATCCCCTCTTTACCAAGGACTTTAGCTTGGTCCAAACCCAGAACTTTATTGCTCCTTACCGGAGACCTTATTGCCTCTTTACCGAGGGCCTTAACTTGGTACCAACTTACCTTGGGAACTTACCAGTGCTGCTCTGACTGCAAGAAGTTCTGATCTGAAGATTCCCCATACGGGCCACCATTTGTATGCGCCCAACCTCGACCAGTAAGGAAGATGCGACTCTGGGAAGATCTTCTTCTTGCAGTTTTAATCAGGATCCTTGAACATGTTTCTTCTGACCCACGGGACTTTGGGGAAATGCCTACACAGGCTTAAATCCCCTTGCGCTAACCAACCCCAGTGAGCTACGTGTACCCTGCAGATAGGCTACTATAACGCGGAAGCAGACAGGCTGAATAGACTTAACAAAATAAGGGCTTGTTTATGCCAGAGAGCGCTCACCCTCGGGGAGGTGGAAGGCGGAAGCCAGCGCCATCTTTAACGTGCAGCATTTTGCAGCTCTCTACAACCTACTGTGGCACACTTCCTCCAAAATGATGACACCTCCTAATCCTTTCTAAATATGTACTGTCTGGGATGCAAACATATGAACCTATTGGTCTGTTCTCACTCAAACCACCACATAAAACCACTTAAAATTCACTTAAAATTTTGTGTTTCATTTATAGCTATAGTTGGCTGCATCCAGCTAGAAGCTGTTGGTTGGATACCCTTGGCTTAAAGGAATATTGTACTTCTTCTGCATGTTCTTTATAAAATGTGAGGAAAGTGAAGTGCTGGTGTGGTTTGTGCCTAGAACAGGGACAGGCTTCACATTCTCCAGCCTTCTGCCCACTGCATTTAAACTTGTGTCTCAAGGAAACTTATTATTGTTGACTTTGTGGATCTTGAGAGAGAGAGAGAGAGAGAGAGAGAGAGAGAGAGAGAGAGAGAGAGAGAGAGAGAGAGAGAGAGAGAGAGGGAGGGAGGGAGGGAAGGAGGGAGGGAAGGAGGGAGGGAAGGAGGGAGAGAACACTTAGGGTTTGCTATATTCTTTCTGTCAAACCTATTTTTATAACTCTTGTGGTGATCTCATTTTAATAGAAATATTTCATGTGAGTGCAATAATGGTTTTATAGTGTGACTATGTATAGTGAAAAGCAATTCCTTTCAAGTTTCTGGAGCTTCTAGGTCTTTTGAACATCCTTTTGGTAGCAAGTTTTCATCATTTCTGGTAGCTTTTACACAACTTTTTATAGGGGTAAGAGAAACTGACTCTGAGATTAAAAGTTTTATTGCTTCCAGATATTAGAATTAAGATGATAATAGATGATATGTTTCAAATTGAACTTTTAGGGTAAATTAAAATTTTAGACATTTATGAACTTATGTTTGGTATCTTACTGATAATTTCATTCTTCTTTACTATCCACAAGTCCCTAGGCATTAGCAGTGCATAGTTCAGTGCCTGGCATCAATCACATTGATTCACTATGTTTACATGAATGCTTGAATTAGAGCATGGAAGAAAAGGTAGCTTAACATACAGAGTACAATGGTGCTGTCTTACCATGCTGGGTACATTACTATGAAAGACAGTCGTGAACTAGGGCTGGGGAACATGCTTGTATTGACTAGTTAATTTGTTGTTTGTGCGTCTTTTTGTAAACTTATTAGTTCTCTTAGAGTTTTGTGCATATTTTGATCATATTAGTCTTTTCTCCTCTGTAGAGAGCCACACCTTAAAGATGGTGCTGGCTTCCACCTTCCACCTCCCCATGGATGAATGCTCTCTGACATAAATAAGCCCTTATTTGGTTAAGTCTGTTCAGCCTATCTGCTTCCGCGGTAGAGTAGCCTATATGCAGGGTCCACGTAGCTCACTGGGGTTGGTTAGCACAAGGGGATTTAAGCCTGTGCAGGGGTCCCCTGGGTCTCTACTGCAGTTCAGAGGAAACATGTTTCAAGGATCCTGATTAAAACTGCATGAAGAAGATCTTCCTGGAGTCACGTCTTCCTTGCTGGTCGGGGTCAGGTGCGGTATACTCCTCCACTTCTTCCTAGATATAAACTGGCTTCCCTACCCATCAAACTTTGTTTCTCCATTTTGTTTTCCTTTTAACCCATGTCCAACTTATTCTTTGATGTATGGTCTTCCAGTGGAGTGTTGTCAACTTTTCCATGGCCTACATTCTCAGAGAAAACTGTTTTTTTTTTTTTTTTTCTCTCCTAGCATCAAAATTTGTCAACAGATTTATGGCTAGGGCTGGGTTTGTGTGAGTAGCTCCTCTCTCCAGGTTGGCATTTGGTCTTGCTTGGTCTTGTATAAGTTTTTGTGTATTCTATCATAACCACGGTGAGTTCATTTGCATAGCTGCCCTTCTGTCTTCAGAAGACAGTGTTTCCTTTTAGTCATCTGCCACTCCTAGCTTTTATACTCTATTTGCCCTTTCTTCCCAATGATCCTGGAATCTTGGGGACAAGGTCATGATAAAGATGTCCTTTTAGGGCTGTAAATTCTTAAGTTTCTTGTTCTCTTTGTCTTAACCATTTGTGGATCTCTTACCATTCACTGCAAATAGAAGCTTCTCAAGTGAGGGTTGCACTAATTTATGGATATAATTAATGCCATTAGGACTAGATTACTATTTTGTCTATTAGTTGAATAATATTAGAAAGTTCTTCCCTAGTTCTTCTAACCTGTCTAGCCACAGGCTACTTTCCCTAAAGTAGTACATGTTTTGATTTTCATCTTGTGGAAAAGGACTTAAATACAATCAGAAAATTGTTGGCTATTCCAATGATTTTCTTGCCACTGTTACATCAGTTGGCCCATCTTGCTGGGCCAGTCAATTTTGTAGCTCACAGGATTCACAGCTCTGAATGACTGAACATTATTTACCTAATCTGGTTGCATATGCAATACCTTCAAATACTGTTAATACTAGCCAGAAGGGATGCAGGTCTATATCATCTTGTTTTCACCCTGATCTATGGCTCTGGTATGTATTATCTTCAACAATCAGGTCTTAATGTCAAGTCCTGGAGGATAACCAAAGCAAAGCCAATTGTTTGGGTTTGGAGTTGTCCATGGTACCTCAAATGCCAACAACTCCCAAAGATGTAACCCATTTCTGGCCCTGGGCTTTTTATTTGTTTTCTTGTAGGGTATAGCTAGGTGAGTTGTTGCTCTGTTATAGGTTAACTCCATTTTATTTTTTTATGTTTGTGCATATATAGTTTAGGAAATTTCTATGGTAGTAGATTTCTATATGACTGTCCTAGAAAGTTGGTGATACTTAACATTTGTTGATATTTAAATACACAAAAAAACCTACCAAAAGTAATCTACAGATTCAATGTAATCCCCATCAAAAATTTTTAATGTTTTAAAAAACAGTAACAATGTTTCATGTTACCATTTAAGCTGAAGAAAATATATACCTCTGACCTGAATTATTTTCTGATTACTTGAATGGACCCAAGTAGCCCATTACTTAAACTAGTTTCTCTGTAAAAATTCATCCAATCATGTCTGTTTATATGATCTCCTCAGCAAATAGTTTGAACACTTTGGCTTTCTCTTGTGGGCTTTTATATAGACAGGCATCAATCCTCAACAGTTTACAGTCAGTCAAGGATGGTGCACTGTTATGTAGTCCTTTAAAATCAATGTCTTGGGACCACACTGCTCACAATTTCTTTTCTGTAAAACACTCATCTGCTTGAAAAGGGTTTTCATGTAAGTAGAAAGATTCGTGTTTGTATCACTTGAACTTCATTTGAATGTGTTTGGTAATAGATTTTATAAAGAAAACATATCAGTTTATGGGGAAAGATAAAACTTTGGTTTTGTTTTACTTATTTTATTTTACTTGTTTATTTTATTCCAGGTTCTAAAGCACCCAGGGAAGATTATGTGCAGCTGATTGTTGTTTTTGGTGTAGTTTTGCACTGAAGTGACCAATTTTAAATCAATGAGTCAGTATAAAGTTTTAGTTTTCATTGTATTTGTATGTCTATTTTAAATATTTTAAAGAGAAAAGGGGAAATGAGGTATTTTCTATATAAATATAAGAGTTAAAGTTTGGTGGCATACTATATTTTTTCTTTATATCTTCTTTATATCTTATGAATAAACATATTTTATATATATATAAATTTTTTCTCTTATCAATCAAGCACTATTTTTCTATTCCCTTTATCCCCACTTTTCTCTTTCAGCCTCTTCGTCTTTCTTATCCTCTTGTATGCTCTCTGATTTCCTTACTTATTCCTTACTAACTATAGCTGAAGAACTTAAAGTTTGAGAACTGAAGCTGAGTTTTTAAAGTTATTTATTTAAAAAATTTAAGAGAAAATATAATTATATTGATGTTTCTCCCTCCAAACCCCTAATGATCCTTTCCACTCCCTCTCAAATTTATCACCTTTATTTTATTTAATATTGTTACATATATACACATATACATGAATAAATATGTAAACAAAACCTGCTCAGTTTATTTTGTACGCCTTGGGTGTATATGATTTCAGGGTTGATTGGCTTGGTTGTGGATAACCAGTGAGGGTCTCATCCCTGGGAGAAACTATTTGACTTTCCTGCAGGAGTCATTTGTTGCCTCTAGTTCTATGTCTAGGGGAGGGACTCTGAGATTCCCCCTTCTGCAGCATGTCTACTAGCACTGTTATTGTTCATGTATTGTTTAGACAGCCATTTTATTGAAATATAATTATTGTAGCATTCCTGTCATTTCTAGGAGCCACAGTCTCACATTGTGAAACCAGGATCTTGTTTATAGTAGGCATCTCTTTTTTTAGATATGATTTTTTAAAAAATAGAGAACATTAATGCTAAAGCATTACATTTAAAATGATTTTATTTAAAAATTGGGTTCCTGGGTCTGCAGAGATAGCTAAGGGGTTAAAAGTGCTTGGTTCCTTGCAGGGGACCTTGGTTCTCAGCACACTGTGGGGCAGCTCATAACCAGATACTTATAACTACAGCTCCAGGGGTTCTTATGCCCTGTTCTGTTCTCTTTGGGCACTAGCACATAGAGACACATAATAAAAATAAATCTTTTAAAAAAGGTTTTATTTTATTTTGTTTTTGATGG
This sequence comes from Cricetiscus sungorus, assembly GCA_030556225.1. Classification (NCBI taxonomy): domain Eukaryota; kingdom Metazoa; phylum Chordata; class Mammalia; order Rodentia; family Cricetidae; genus Cricetiscus; species Cricetiscus sungorus. The sequence continues at coordinate 75,110,589 of JANBXA010000372.1, forward strand.
AGAGTTTGAATTAGGAAATAGTGTGGATATTGTCACATAACTTAATTTTTTGCTGGCAAAGGCTCTTTTGCCTATATTTTGTGGGTAAGAGCCAAATTCTCCCTTAAAATTGTATTGAGTGATCAGCAGAAATTACACTTCTCACTGTGAATGCTACATAGAGCAACTGAGTGTTTGCTGTTTACCTGGGGATTCTCCTTCTATTAACTAAAGAGAATACCACAGTACCAGGAGGAAAACTTCCTGCTCTCTCTCTCTGCCCCTCACCTCCCCCAGCAAGGATAAATAGCCCCCTGTACTTGTTTTTTTCTCAGTTTTCCCCTTCCCTTCTAGGTTCTGTTTCATGACTTCTTTAGAAGATAAAGTTGTCTTTGGTGGAGTCAGTATAGCTCAGGAGTTGTAAAGCTTACCCTTTCTATTGATAAGAGCAATTCTTTGCTAGTACAAGTGTTGAAAAAGAGAAAAAAGCAATGAAGATTTTATTCAGTACAAATTTATCAGAAGAGATGTGAATATAGGAACTATACTGGTGACAATAAATTTATTCCCAAAGTAGTGACTAGACCAGTGGGGAGCTGTGAGTGTCCACCTAGGACACCATGCAAGGTGAACCACAGCAGCAGAAACCTCACTCCCCTCACATAAGAAAGGCACATTGTTGCCACATTTTATAATTCTGTGTAGGATTTTTCTATATTTTATATGCAGTGCCTACTGAATATTATAACTTAAAGAACACAGGCACTTTAAAAAATAGAAACAATGCATATGTATTAGAAAAGAAAGATTGGGCCAGCAAGATGGCTCAGTTGGTAAAGGTACTTGCTGCCAAGCCTGAGTTAGGTCACTGGAACCTACATGGAAGGAAAAAACCAACTTCTGCCAGTTGTCCCCTAATCTTCATACACAAATACACATAATAAAAATTTTAAAATAGGAAATGCAGAGAAGCAATTTGACAAAATTAGAAGCATAGCAATCTCATGACCTTATGAATAACTGGTTACATTTTGATACATATGTTTTCAGGTCTCGTGTGTGTGTGTGTGTGTGTGTGTGTGTGTGTGTGTGTGTGTGTGTGTGTGTGTGTGTGTGTGTGTGTGTGTGCTTATTTGGTTTGCTTTTTTTAAATGGGAGTGTAGGGGGCTTGAAAGAAGGCTCCGTAGTTAAGAACACTTGCTGTTCTTCCAGAGGAACCAGGTTCAGTTCCCAGTTCTCACACAACATCTCAGCAGCTGTCTTTAATTCCTGGGAATCTGATACCCTCTCTGTACTCCACTGGCACCAGATATGCATGTGGTGTATTTACACATCTGTAAGTAAAACACCCATGCACATAAAGTAAAATCAAACCTTAAAAAATCAGGATAATACTCTGCTTAATGTCTTATAGATCCCTCCTTTCCTCTACTCTTTAATACACAATAATCTCCCTGCATAAACAGATTTTTCAATACTCACATATATAAGTAACATGTTCTTTTTAATCCTCTATTTGTACATTTAAACGCTTAAGTAATTTTGTTGCATATTGTACTGTTATGATTACAGTTTTTATAGAGAGCCCTGGCTTATACAATGATACTGTGTATCAAGAATTGTGAGAATTCTGCTATAGACTGTTCTCTGGTTTTATACCCAAACATAATAAAGATTAGGAACCTGTGCTATTAGACCAGGGAAGAGCTTTGGCTTTTAAGTGCTAACCATGAAGTAGACAAGGAGTAAACCATTTTTATAGACTGAGCCATGAAACTAGGCCTTATAGCATAGCTACTTCTTATAAAGAATGCTATCAGTAACTTTCATGTTCTGATTTAGATTCTTATGTAATTTCATAATTATTGTCAAAAGGGAAGCAAAAGAATTATCTTTAAAAAGCTGGTTCTAGTATAAAAAATTAATCTATCTTCAATAGTACCTTTGAAACACTTTGAAAATTAAGCTGTTAATTGATTTTGTTTTCTTATATGTTAGTATTTAGTTGTTTATTCATTAGGCTCCATACTTCATGTATGTTTCCCCATGTTGCAAAGATCTTTGGCTCACTGTATTAGAAATTTTGTTAGTGACAAAACACCAGAGAAAACTTCTCAATTTCTGCCCCCCCGTGTGTGTGTGTGTGTGTGTGTGTGTGTGTGTTGGGGCTTTTACTGTGACTTCTGATGCAAGAGGTTTGGCTTACCTCACAGTGGTCAGGAAGCAGAGAGACTGAACACCTGTGCTGTGAGAATTTCCTTTCCCTTTGATTCTGTCTGGGTCCCCAGCCCATTGATTGGTGCCCTTTACGGGGTGAAGCTTTCTTCTCACCCTGATCCTTTCTGGACAGATCCTCACAGGCAGTCTAAGGTTGTAACTCCCTAAGAGAGAGCCTTTCTGTGCAGTTTAATTGAAGTCAACATTAATATTGACCACCACACTCAATAAAAGTGTTTTTCAAAACTCCATGTCTTCATTTTATTGCTTTTGTACTTCCAAATGAAGCAAGTGACTCAACTATCTGGTATATTGAGCAGAGTTTATCATCCTGTTAATACAAATGGTTCTGTAACCTTTGATAATAGACTTCTTCATGTCTTGAATAAATTAAATTGGTTAACTTTGAGTGGTTTTCCTTCTTTTGGTCCTCTGTAAGTTTACTTTGGTATTGACTACTTTTAACCAAACCAGACCATAATACTTGGTTTATGAATGAATAATCTTGGTAACTCTCTTGTTTCTACTATTGAAAACATATTGTTATCAATGCTAATTATCATCAACTATCTACATTAATTTTCCATTCTGGACTGATAATGGTTTCAGGTTAATTTATTTTGATCATAAGTTAAAATTGGCATGGATAGGTAGATATAGATAAAGCATAAATACTATTATATATGTCAGTTTACTTTTATTTTCTGATGTAGTTTAAATGAAGCATTAAAGGTGTGATTATAAAAATAAGCAGATGTATACAATTTTTTTTCTTGGTGTCAGGAAATGCATGAAATGCATGAGAAGAAAGTTTTAGGACTAGTAAGATTGACAGATTTAGCAAACATTTCTTTAGTGGTAAGTCATTGCTACTGGAAAGGAAATTAGTCTTCCAGTGAGAAACAAAACTGTCTCAGGAGCATAGAGGACAGCTGTCAGAAAGTCTTCCCAGTGGGTTTCAGGTACTCAGATGCTTTAGCACAAGTAAGGAGAACAAAGAAGACTCACTGGGCTGTTTAAATGGGAAGTACCTCAGCATTGGACCATGTGGTCCTGATGGCAGTATGAGGCTTGTGGCCACCCAAAAGAATATTCAGAATTCTATCAGACATAATCAATATGCAGATATTAATGTGAACATATGCTATAACATTATTTTATTGACCTCAAAGCAATTTATAAAATGGGATCATCAAGTGGTTTCTGAGTTAATAAAACTGAAAACAATTAAAAAATGATCAAGAAGTCCCTCTTCCAGAACACACGTGGTATGTATGTTCTGCGATTGTCAAAAGCTGAATGTACTAAAGTGAAGAAAAATAGGTCTGTGATTTAAAACAAAAGGCTCTGCCCTTTAAAACAATTCCACACAATTTAGTTGTAATATGTTTTAGTCATTAATAAATTCAGCTCACTCACACACACACACACACATGCACACACACACACACATGCAAACACACACACACACACATGCACACACACACACACTTATCAAAGAGAAGCCAATATTTAAATGATATATTTATGTAATATTGAAAAGGAAGAAGCATCTTCTGTCTTTCTTTTCTCTGTGCTGACTCTGTCTAATTCTGGTTCCAACACGCTTTGCCAGTTTGGAGAAATGATTTGTCAGCTGCTCTGTAAAGAACTCTAAATGCGTTAAAGACACTTTAAATGCACAAGTATTGGGAGGAAAAAGCAGGGCTGTTTCCCAAGACATTGAATTAATACCACCTTATCCCTTAGTAGTGTTAGATCTAGTAAATATTTAAAAAGCTTTTAAAGATAAATGGCCCTTTTTCATTCCCCACAATGCTGATGACATGGTTGTGTCTGATTTTGGATTGATATCATCAGTATTGACTTGAAACATTTTCATGGGTCCTATTCTCAATATGCCTGATGGATGTCCTGGCCAGCTTTTATTTCAGAATGAGAACTTTCTATATGATGAAAATACTAGCAACAAATTGAAATCCTGTAGGCTTTGCAAATGGAAACTGACAGAGTAGATTCTGGATGAAACTTAGTAATATCTTTTAAATTCTTATCATTGTGTTGGCTAAAGACTTCTTGGAAAACCCCCTCTTCATGCATTTCACTGTGTAGATATTCAACTCTCCCAGAGCCAGAAGTTTCCACAACAACTTATTTCAATGTGCTCTTTGGAAGCATTGTGTAGAAACTATATTAGTGTTGTCCATAAGTCACATAATTGCTTGTGGACATAGTACCCTCCCCTGCTAGAGTGTGAACTCCTCAAAGGTGAGAGCTAAGTGATGGGAGAAGTCATTCTGTAAATATCTTATTCTTATTGGTTAATGAATGAAACCCTTTTGGCCAATAGGAATGCAAGATGGGTAGGATTAGGAGACAAGGAGGATTCAGGGAGGGGTAGGAGGAGATTCAAGATGTAGAGATTTGAGAAGAAAGTCCAGACCTTCTCTCCAGTAAGGTAAGGCCAAATGGAAACACATAGATTAGTAGAAATGGGTTAATATTTAAGACAGAGCTAGCCAATAAGAAACGCTAGTAACTGGCCAACACCTTTATATCTAATACAGTGTCTCTGTGTGTTATTTGGGGCTGACGCAGCTCTGGGACCAGGCTGGCGGGAAAACTGCCTGTAACAGCTAAGTGCATTTCATCTTTTAGTATCTACAGCACACATTTCTGAGTGAAAAGAACAGATACTCTGGGGAGCCTTGTGCCAGTATGTCTTACAGTTTTTACTGTGTGCTATAGTAACACTATATTGTGAATCAAAAGGCCTAGTGAGACTCACTCCTTAATTTAAAAAAGTATATATACACGTATCACAGGTCTACATGAAATATGAAAAATATATGACCTATACATTGTATTTGAAATTATGATTGCAAATATTTCTGTGACACATTCAGATTAAAGAAAAGCAGTTGTTTTTTCAAAGTCTGGTGCTTTTGCATATTTCTTCTAAGCAGGTGTCATGACTACACCTTCCTTTTCAGCAGCTCAGGAGGCCACAGCAAGATCACCAGACATCTAGTTCCTTCAAAAAGAGTGACAATTAAAAATTCCTCCCTGGCTTTCTCCTCCTTGTGTGTCTTGTATACTGTATCTTTTCACATATTTTTCTCTACAGCTATACACTAACTGAAGACACCTTTGTAGTATTACTTTCTTGCTGGGACTGCCTGCCCACAAATAATGACACAGAGACCTATTATTTATTGTAGTAGCTTGGCTTTAGCTTAGGCTTGTTCCTAACTAGTTCTTACAACTTAAATGAACCCATATTTTAAAATATATATTTTTCCACAAGACTCATTACCTCATCTCCATTCTGCCCATTCTGCTTCCTCCATATCTGGTTCGAGATTCCACCTTTCTTCTCAGAGTTCTCTCTCTGCCTGGAAGTCCTGCCTACACTTTCATGCCTAGCTCTTGGCTGTTCAGCTTGTTATTACACCAATCACAGCAGTACATCTGCACACAGTATATGAACATCCCACACTTCACCTTCTTATTGATGTGGTATTTTATGTACAGACTATGGTGTATAGATTACTATAAAAATCCTATCTTGGGAACTATGGTGTATAGATTACTATAAAAATCCTATCTTGGGAAGTATTTAGGGCATCTTGAGAGAGGTTGTTGAAAACAGGTATGTTAGTTTCATCTAACTTAATGGAAAATTCCATTCTGGTCTCATTTAAACAAGTCAAGATGAATGTGTCACCAGTTTTATAAATCCTTAGACAGGTGCTGCTGTCACCTGCAATCTCTATCACATTTTACTAACATTCTGTTCTGCCTGGCTGACTTTTAAATCTTTTAAAATCCATGATGCCCTTTTCTAATATTAAGGAAAATAACATATATTGTTAATATGAGGCCTTTAAGATTTTCCTATTATCTGAACATATCAGCCTTTAGTTTTAAATTTCACTGTCTAATATACAACTTCTATGTCAATGCCTGAGTTTTAGTAACCTTTTAAAATTATTTTGTTTTAATAAATGGTTACATCTTTTTCTTACAAGTAGTCAGAATTTCTTTTAATTTTCTTGAAAATCATTGGTGGTTTTGGCTATAGTCTTTGTTATATTTTATTGCATTTCCCCCAAGACATAAGGAAAAATATTTAAAAATGCCTTTTTACTTTGTTTATAAATTTTCTTAACTAGAGCACATTGACACTTTAATTGTATTATTGCTGGATTTCCAATTCCTTCTATTTTTATTCTTTTATATTATCATCTCAGTAATGTGATAAAAAATTGGTTCTTGTATGCTAAAGTGGCATTTTCCCCATAGATAACTTGTAAATACAATTATTTTGTATCAATTTTCATCATTAGTGGGAAACCTAGTTAATTTCTAGCATTCAAAAAGTTCAGCTTGTTAAGTTTTAACACTTGCATTTTTTGTCCATTTTTATTTATACTATTTTTTATATTTCAGGTTGCTTTCTATGTGAGATATCATGTAATTGCCATCCAAGTTAAAAATGAATCTTTCTATAATATCTATTTTTCTAAAACTACTTTTTCTTTTGAAAATTGGTTAGTATATGATTGTTGCTCATTGCCAACTTCTAAGAGGCAGGGTACAAACACAGTTTCTGACTTGGTCAAATGAAACTGCTGTGGAAAAGTTGGTGTAATTCTCTTTAAGGGTCATCACAAGGAGATGGTTTTCCATCCTGAGAGATTTCAAATCTTGAATTCTGCAGTTTGATATTTTACACATTACCACAAATCTACCATAGTTGTTGAGGTATAGATTCCAAATGATACTGAATTCTATTTAACATTCCTAGTTAGTTTATGCTTTTTGTGCTCCAGTTCTTAAAAGAAATTAGTATTTAAGACATGATTAGTGTGACTAATTTTCATACTTAGCCTACTTAAGCTACAATGAATGGGTCAGAAGAAACGAGAAAGTAGCAACGAGGCTGCTTATTCATGCTAAGAGTTTGTGAGTTCTTGAGGAAGGTATACCTTATACCAGACTTTACATTTCTTCACCTTTGCTGCCTTCCATTTGATTGATGTACAAATTAGGCATCTTTAATTAGCTGATATTTTCTGTTCTCTCTTTGCAATATTCCAGTATGTCTTAGATAATGACAACAGTGCCTTGAGTAGCAGGGACATGGCTTCTTCACACCTGTCTCTTAATGATCCTTACAATGTAGCTAGTCAGTAATTCAATGGATATATCAGTGGATACTTCCTGGGTAAACAGTACTCCTGTAGTTATGTATGGAAATCAGATTATTAGTGTAGTTATCCTCCTGCCTGGCTCTACAGGCTTCCTTTCTCTGCTAGGATATTAAACTCTAAATTCTTATTTCTGTTGCTATTGACATCATGATTTTTTTAAGAAAGCAATTTATTGAGGTTAGGTGGATAATAGCCTTCCAAGAGATTAGTGCAGTATCGTTTCTGATTCAAGACATAGACCCCTTTTTCATCATTTTTTTTTGTTTGTTACTGAATGATGCATCAATAGTAAATGGTTTATTGTAAATAAGTGTTAGACTATAATTGTCACTGATTGTCCATGGAGGCCTAATATTGTTTGTATATTAGGAAATAAAATGATTTTTTTTAAAACCTTTTGGTGAGGGGTGTGGATTAAGGGGAAGATTTCCGTGATCATGTGGAAGAGAGCACCATATTTTCCTCAGCTTCCATGATGGCCTCTTCTTTCTGATTATTCCTTCTGTGAATACACAAGCCCTGTGTGTGGCACCATGTGTCCGAGTGCTTTTCTACTATGTTTCTCTGTCTGGGTTCTAATTGGCATCTCTAATTCTTATTTTTCTCCATTTCTGTATCTCTACAGACAATTTTCTTCTAGAAGAATTAACATCTTTTCAGAACTTCAAAAATACTTTTCTTTTGAGGCTGCTTTCAGATTATTTCCCTCTATTCACAGATGAGCTCAAATCCAACATTATCAAAGAATCTAATGTACATTTGTACTTGGATATCTTCCAGGCAAGCAAAATTCATTGTTTCTGAAAATTTCTTTTAATACTTATATCTATTTTCCCTAGCTTCAGAAATTAGACTCATAGTTAACTTTTCCTTTTTGAATTTTGTATGTTTATTGGGGTATGTGACTGGATCTGTATCGTTTCTATCCTCATTGTCATCCCAATTCAGTTACTATTCCATCAATCTATGCTAAATTTTTTTTAGCATTGAACTGTCCTGATCTACCATGGGTACAACTGCTTACTCATCATATTGATTTATTCCAAGCTATTTTAGTGCCTTATATTAGCCATAGTTAATATCTAGACTCATTAGCCTGGAATTCAGGCTGGCCTTTCATTTTGCCCTACCCTGGATGTGTGGTTTTGGCTCTAGAACTTGAGCCTTTGAAAGCAGCTATTGATGCAGGACTTGCAGTCTTTCACATCTTTTTTTTTTCTTTTTTCTTTTACCCCTTCAAGATCTTGTTTTTCAAACATGAAATTATCCTAGTTCAGCCTACAGCTTTTGTGTGTCTGTTTTGTTTTTAATCTTCTCAGAATCCTCAGAACACTTCTCTAAGCCATGCATTTATCTAAGTGTGGTGCATGCCTGTAATCCTAGCCCTTGGGAAGCAGACATAGGACTGCAAATTAGAGGCCATAGAAAGTTTTTATCTTTCAAAAGGGAAGTATGTAAAGCAAAAACATAGTGTGCATATTTTCTTATTAACAGATTATATTTTGTAAAACAGTTTTAAGGTTGTATGAAAATTGAGTGCTTTCTCTGACACACAAACAATTTTCTGCATCTACAGTGATGCAATTTGTTATAATTGGTGAACCAATAATTGTATGTTATTGTTATCTAAGGCCAGTTGTTTACTTAGGGCTTGTTCTTTGTGCTATACAACTCTTAAGTTTTGGTAAACAAATAATGTTATAATCTTAATATACTTGCTGTCACAGTATCATATTCTTTTATCTCTATATAAGTACACAGTGCTACAGCTACTTTGTCTTTGAATTTCTGTGAATTCAAATCTTTCGGGTAGCTGGTGTGAGTAGAACTGTACTGTTTGAGATTTTTGTGAGTCTCTCACTTATTTTACTTAGTGTAATATTTTCAAAGTTCATTTATATTGTATCATATTCTCCCCTTTGTAAGGCTGCTTCATTTCATTATTGCATATATCAAGCGTATCTGCTAATCCATTGGTGAAACTCCTGGTTTATTAATAATGTTATGAGAACAGGTAAAATATCTTTGAGATCCTCTATGATTGTGTTGTTTCATGTTTGTTTTTGTTTTCTTTTTGTTGGTAGGGTCTCAGTTCCACTTAGGCTGGACTGGATTTTGCTGGGTAGTTCAGACTAGCTTCTAACTTGTGCCCACCCATCTGCCTCTCAAGGGGCAATGTTACAGGTGTGTGACACATGCAAGATGCAATTCTGCTTCTAATTCTTTTGAGATTATACCCAGAAGTGACATTTAAGGGTGATATGCTAATCTACATTTAGCTCCTTGAGGACCCACTGTTTTGTGTGCTCCGTGGAGGAAGCGACACTGTTTTTCTTCTTTGCCTTTTGTTCTCTGTAGTTTTCATATAGTTCTTGAATAAAATTTTAGCTTTTTAAATTCATTTTTACTTTTGATTTTCATTTAGGGGTGTGTCATAACATACCTTACACTTCATTGATCCTTTTATTGATGAAAATGTAAAGAAAGTCTTCCTTTCTGTTACAGGGGAAAGTTTTAAAATCTCTAATACTCCCTTTTGATTCTTTCTTGGAGTTTGTATCTCAGCTTATATTGCTGATGCTTCTTTGCATATTTTTCTAGATTTTCCATGAGAATTTTTAGCATGTTAATATTATTTTACAATTCTGCTCTAATAGTTTGAAAGTGTCAGTCATATCTAAGTCAGGTTCTGATGCTTCATTCATCTCCTTGGACTGGGTTTGGAATTTTAACATGTTTTGTATGTCAAATAAAAGGAAGTGAAATAGATAAGCCTTACCTTAGAAATTTAGTTTTCACATAGTTTGGAATTAGGCTATGTTTACTAGATGCTGTAGCTGTAAGTGTCTGAAGCTAGACTTTCTTCAGCTGTCCTTGTTTTTGTTACCTTGTCCTCGTTGGGCTTTTCCAAAGACTCCTTTCTAAATAAGAGTATGTTAATGATAGGTATAGGTGTGTTTTTACTGGCGGTAGACGGAGCCTGATTGATATGTTAGAAAACTATGAGAGGAGGGAAACTGTTCTGATGTCCTATAATTGGTCCCTTTTTTTATGCAAGCCAGTTTCTCCCATCTATATTAATTACATGAGCTTCTGTTTCTTCCTCCCTGGGTGAAACAGTAAGGCTATAGGAAACTGAAGTTGGACCTTCTTACAAGGAAAAGCAAGGAGACTGACTTGTGTGACTTCCTGCTTTTATGAGAGGCTCCTCTGAAAAATCCCAAGTGAAAGTATGTTATTGAGTTTGGTTTGTATAATTAATATTTATGGGAAACATATAGTAACTTCTTCAAATTGTGCTTGGAAATAACCAAGTAGACACTGGCTAAGAACTTAAAATTCTTCTCTAAAATATATATGTAAACTTAGCTACAATGTATCTTTGGGTAACTCTTAGGTAACATCGAGGATCTGGACATTTAATAGATGGCCTTGCCATTTTCATATTTTATATAGGCAAGAGGAGTTCTTTATATTATTGCTCCAATATTTGGTGTCTTACCTTTATACACTAAGTACACTTGTATTCTAGGTTAAGGAGGGACTGTGGAGGCATGTCTCCATAAAGATCACCAAGTTTGCTTGTCATATTTGCAAGCTAAGGTTGATTGTAGATTCCTTAATGCAACACCTAAAAAGAGTTCAATAATATTATTCTCACTAGTTATTGTTTAATTGAATAAATTATAGTGAATCATAGGACTGCAAGATATTCTTTGGTGACAGAAGGCATTTTTAAATGTAGAGCTTCTGCAAGTCTCCCAAATAATTAGAATGCATGAAACACACACGCAAACAGATGGCAAAGGGTTTGAACTAAATATGTGCGACTCTTCAACTACTTAGTTTTACATAATAATGTGTATGTGCAAATAAGATGATGACCTTTCCATGATAAATTCTACAAATACACAAAGCTGAATGTGCTCACTGGTGTTGCTAAAATCTGGCATTGATAGAATAGAAAGTACTTTTCTAAATCTTCAGTTATAATTTTCCATTGTGCTATGAATAAGCGAACTCCTGTCATCTGGAATTTTTTTCCTCTGGATTTTATTTTTCTATTTCTTCTACAAAAATAGATTGAGCAACTACTGCTGTGTCTTGTAGCATTTGATTTTCCTTATTAAGCCTTAAAATCTATACCTTTGAGTATAAGCACAGATACTGTGTCTTTAAATTGTCTTGTTTTTGAAGCACTTAATCCAGTTCTTATTTCCTATATTTGAAAATAACACAGTTAAGTTTTTAGCTTAATGTTTGGTAATTAGACATGTAGTTCTGACAGTTCATCAGTCAGTATTGGATAACAACATTTCTAAATGTAGTTGCTTGAATTAGTGATTAAAAATACTTAAGAATAGATCTAATGAGAGATGTACAATACCTAAATCAGGAAAAATGTAAACAAGTCCTGAGTAGGGCTGAGAAATAGACTTCCACCGCATTCTATCTAATTAAATCAGGTAACATTCAAAATTGAATATGCCAGTAGGCCATTCAAATAGGGTAAAATGTCAATAATTAAGTACATATTCAAATACATGTAGAAATTTAGTGTATGATAAATGTAGGCTCTCAAATGATTGGGCTAGATGTTTTAATAAACAGTTCTAGGACAATTGGGTGGCCACTCAGAAAAAGATACCATACATATGTAGTGGGATATTCACTGTGCCTGCTTCTGTGGCACTGACCACACCCATTGAGGGGTGGAGCCAGGGGAGGAAGTGACCAGTGGGACTAGGGCTCCAAAGGAGGCTACCAACGCTCTTTCTGGTGGACACGGAGTGAGGAGCATCCAGTTCCAACTGCTGTGTTCATCTGTCTGTGTTGTGAGTTATTTCTCCTTTAATAAACATCTATTTGGCCTATTTGTTTATCCTGACCCTTATTAAACCGCAATGTACATAATATATTTTAGCCCCAAATAATGACTTCAAGTTCTAAATGTAAAACAATAATTACAACAAAACTTAGGGTGTGCATATGTATATACACATATACCCTAGAAGATAATATGTGCTATTTTTAACCTTATATAAAGTTCAGAGGCAACAATTGGAAGATTGATGAAGTTGACTATATAGAATATTTTTATAACAAGCACATAATAAAAGATGAATTATAAGAAAGTTTCAGTTCATCTATTGCAGACAGAAAGCTGATATATCCTTAATATCTAAATAATTAAAATTCAAGATACAAACTGGGTATGGTGCTTTTCAAGCCAGAAAGACCCAGACAGACACACAGAGAGAGAGAGAGAGAGAGAGAGAGAGAGAGAGAGAGAGAGAGAGAGAGAGAGAGAGAGAGAGAGAGAGAGGGAAGAGTAAAAGGAGGGCATATAAAATAGAAGAGAGGAGACAGGGGAGGAATGAGGTGTTGCTAGCAGTTTCCAGCCTGGTCCTGCCACCCTTCTCAGCCCCACCCCCCAAGCACACAAAATCATATATTAATTATGAAACTATTGGCTGGTGGCTAGGGCTTCTTATTGGCCAGCTCTATCTTAATTTTTAGCCTATAACTACTAATCTATGTATTTCTTCATGATTTTGGCTTATGGGGAGAATACCCAGACCTTCTACTCCTTTGTCTACTACATGGTGACTGTTCTGGTGGGCTCCCTCTGCCTACTTTTCCCAGACGTCTCCTTGACTCCTTGTCCCGCCGATCTTCCTGCCTTATCAGTGTTTTATTCATCAACCAATAAGATAAACATATATACAGAAGGACATCCCCCACCAATGAGGCTATGGTTTATCTCACTGGTTGAGATCTGGACTCTGCCCAGCTGGGTTTAGGGTTTGATTCTTAGCAATGCAATAAAAATAAAATAAAATAAAAGAGAGACTGAAAAGTATATAGAAAAAGAGAAAGACATAGGCATTCATTAGAAAAGGGTGAAAGTGACCTCAAACATGACAATTGTTTGCCAGACTCACTAATAGTTATACATTTGTACAAAATAACAAAATGATGTTCCTCAACCATTAAAATGGAAATATAAAAGATACATGATAAATTCTTTGGGTGAGTCTGAAAGGAAACATTTATTCTGATTCTTGTAGAAATCACACCAACTACCAATAAGGAAAAAAAAGCTGCTAAATACTCAAGGAAACACATAACTTCTTACCCAGAAATCCCTCTTCTAAGAATGTGTGACACTATCTTCAAAACACTTAATAATTCACATTTCTGAAAATATTCATAAAAAGATGATGTCTATAATTGTATGATACTAGAAATAGCCTAAGTAGAAAGTGTGTAGTTAAATGAAGATAATTTTTATTCACCCAGTAGAACATGGAAGATACTAATGAGATATTTGAGAACTTCCTTGAAATTATTTCCAGTAAATTCTGTTAGAGAAAAAATATACAAAAAATATCTCAAGGACAATACTCAGAATGTAAAAGTAATATACAAAATACATTTGTTTTCTGCTCATTTGAACATAAACACAGAAGTGAGGACTGAGGATGAAACTCAGTAGTAGAGAGTTTTTCTAACATGCTCAAGGACTGGAGTTTGATATTGTAATGCCACAAAACTAACCCTCCAAATGTAATCAGAGTTAATTAGTTACCCAGAGGGAGTATTAAATGTGGTGGAAAGAACAGAGGCTATGACCAAAGTTGTAGTTAAATGATTTTTACTCTTTGGCTTTTGCTCTTTTGGGATCCTACCACTCAGAACCCAAAAAAACCACTTAGAGTCTTATTTTGTTTTATGAATGCCCAGCCTTAGCTTGGCTTGTTCTAGCCAGCTTTTCTTAAATCATCCTGTCTACCCTTTGCTCTGGGCTTTTTTCATTCTCTATTTCTGTATACCTTTCTTTACTTCTTACTTCATGGCTTGCTGTGTAGTGCCAAGCCTCTGGAGTCTTTCTCCTTCTGCTCCTAGATCTTTTTCTCCCATTATCTCTCTTTTTCTGCCTGCCAGCCCCACCCATATTTTCTCCTGCCTTGCTATCAGCCATTCAGCTCTTTATTAGACCAATCAGGTGTTTTAGATAGGCAAAGTAACACAGCTTCAGGGTTAAACAAATACAACATTAAAAAATGCAACAGATCTTTGCAATGTTAATCAAATAGTCCACAGCAAAAACAAATGTAGCACATCTTAAAATAATATTCTACAACATTTCCCCATTTTCTCTAAATAAAAAATGAAAAGTCTTAAATTTAACATAGTAAAACTATATACAACAAAACAGTTGTCAAGTGAACATTATATTTACAGTATTGACTTTATTTGTGTTTAGCATATTCAGAGATAGTAATCCAATATCCTATCTTAGTTAATCCAAAGTTTTATACCTAATTTACTTTCTATAATAACCAAGGAAAACTGCAACTATAACTGTCTAGTCTTCAACTCCATCAAGACTGGAAAATGATATAATATTACCTAACAACTGAGACATCTTGCTTCTTGAACGTTCACCCAAAGTTAATTTGGGGCCATTTATCTTCAGCCTACAGGCCTAGAGTATCTGGTAGACTTTTCAGGGAAGCAGGGAATTTGAAGGACTTTCCTGCCTTGTGTTGGCAAAGTTCATCAGTCACTTTCCTATGTGTCCTGCAGAATGTCTGGCAGACTGTTTCATGAAACAGGAACCCTGGAGGACAGTCTCACCTTGTTTTGGTAAGGTTTGGCAATCACTTTCATATGGGTCCTGCATGCCCAGTTTATACAGCATACAGTCAAGCAGTTAAGGCAATTGCAGTCTCTTGCCCAAATGGCTAATCTTGCCACAATGAAAGCAAACTCCTATGGAGTTTCTTCAATGCCCATTTTCTCTGAAGTAAATGTGTCTTTCTAGGAGCAGATATGTCTCATTGTGATGAAAAGCTGTAAGTTAACAATACATTTTAAATGGCATATTTTATAGGTATAAATATAGTGTTCAAAGGCCATTTTTGTGTCTAAAATATACCTATTTAACCTAGAAAACATACCTAATGCAACTACAAGTGTGATTATTATAGATTAACTACTAACCTCATTTTTCATTTATATACTGCATTTTTAAATGAGTGGCATAAGCACAATACTCCAAACAAGAGTAGAAACATATATACAGTATAAGAAAAATAACTTTAAATTTGTGTTACTATACCAAAATCTTTTTATCCTATATCACCCTAAATATAATATCCATGGCCCACCAAATAACCAAAAGCCTCCCACACCACTCTTGGGAATGTGGGTGTCCTGCTTTTCAAACTGATTTCTATTGTCTATGGACAAAGGCATCTTTTGAGTCCCTGAGAAAATTTTAGATAATGACCAAGTCCAGGGAAGACCGGATATAAGCTTTGTTGGATATATATATATATATATATATATATATATATATATATATATATATATATCACCTGTCAAGATTTAACAGGTCTCCATATATTTCTGAAGGAATCCATAGCCTTTCATCTCTGTGGAAGCAAAAGCAAAACAGTTTTGGCTTCCATTTGACAAATGCATTTTTTTAACTTCTTTTTTAAAGTTAAGATAGCTCTAAAGTATCTAGGTTGGTTTAATTTAGCAACCCTGTTCATAATCTCATGTCTGTCCACAGCTGTAGTTTGCATTCCAAAAATTTAAAACCAACAGAATACTATACAAGATCCAGACTCCTTGTGTATTTCCCATCTTTATGTGGCTTTTTTCTTTTATATTACTTTGCTGTCTCTTTAAAGATTTAATTTTTAAAACTATTTCCTTCTTTGACTTTCTAAACACATTTTCTTTCTTTCTTAAACCTATGCACATTGTAAAACACACTGGAACCTGTTTAGAGTTGTGAGTCCCACTCCTATCCCCCATGCTCTGAATCTCTTACTGCATCTCTTGTCTTTTCTGCTTGTGTGAGAAAACTTTAAACTGCCATGATACACCAGTATCCCCCACAAAGGCTGGCTCTACCAGCTTCTAAGTTCATGAGTGTCAAGCCTAAAGCTCAAGGGCCCATTGGAGCTATGTGACTAGAAACTGCATTTCAACCTTTTTAGAGCTCCTGAATGCCATGCTTACACTGTGGCAAGCATTTTTTTTAACTTAGTTTTTTATTCCTATTTAGCATTTTAATATACTGCCTGAGCAGGCAAGCAGGCAGCAAACTTCTTTTTTTGGGGGGGGTTAGGTCAAATTTTTTTTGTTCTGTTTTTTTTTAATGATAATATTTTTTATTTAAATTTGAAACAAGTTCAGTATACATGTCAATTCAAGTTCCCTCACCCTCCCCTCCTCTTTTGTCTTCCCCCCATCCTCCATCCCATCAACTTTCTGCTCCCCAGGAAGGGTGAAGCCTCCCATGGGTATCTTCATAATCATATCATTTGAAACTCTTAAAGGAAACATATTCTCTTTTTTCTTTTTCTTTTACTTTTTCATGTCTTATGGAAATTCAAGCCTCATGTCAGTACACCAAAATGTAGTTGGTTGTTTTTCACTCTTTAGCTCTGCTTTTTGGAGGGCCCACTCCCCACTCCCAAATAAATAACACATGGAGACCTTTTCTTTCTTATAAATGCCTGGTTTTAACTTGCCTTGTGTCTAGCCAGCTTTTCTTAAATTATCCTGTCTATCTTTTGCCTCTGGCTTTTATTTTTCTCTGTTTCTGTATACCCTTTCTTTACTTCTTATTCCATGGCTTGCTGTGTAGCTAGGTGGATGGCCCCTGGAGTCCTCCTCCTTCTGCTCCTAGATATTTCTCTCTTCTATTTATTCTCTGCCTGCCAGCCTTGCCTATCATTTCTCCTGCCTTGCTATTGGACATTCAGCAATTTATTAGACCAATCAGGTGCTTTAGACAAGCAAAGTAACAGAGCTTCATAAAGTCAAACAAATGCAACATAAAAGATGCAACACATCTTTGAATCATTAAGCAAATAGTTTACAGCATAAGCAAATGTAACACATCTTAAAATAATATTCCATAACACAGAGTAGCAAAGAGAAGTATACAGCTTTTGTATTGCTTTAACTGTGAGAATCAACCAGGATTGTGTGCAGGGTAGACATCAAATGAATATACATGGTGACAAATGAGGCTACCTATATTACAAGTGAGTCATATATGCAAACTAAGGGGAACCAGAACCCAAAGAAGAAATATTAAGCAATTTTGGAAAACAGAGTTTTGATTCTAGTGAACTGTTTTATCAATTATGCCTTTTAATAAGCTAAGCATACAGTTATTCTTTAACTACTTTATATATAGGACTGAGCCAATAAGTAAATGAATTGTAGATAATGACAACTGGGTTTCTATTGTGGAAAAAGTTAGACTGTAATGTACCTTGTCATAAATTTGAATTAGAGTTATCAGTATGAATTCTTCCTATATATGCACTTTTATATATATGGACTTATACACATATAGAGAGTTGTGTGTATTCATAGATTAATACACATTTGCATATACATATATACATACATGCATGCACACATAATATATGCATACATATATATGCATTTCTCAGCTTTGACTGCTGGATGGGCTGAGGAGCAATAGTATCTTAGTAACAGTGAGGATGAGGTGGCTGATCTTGAATTTTATATATCTTTCTCAAATTTAGAAAAACTAAAACAAAATAAAACAAAATCCCCATGTTTTTATTGCTCTAGGCTGGGAAAATACAGGACGATTCCTAGGAGCACCTTAAGGTGTTAGAAAATAAAGAAATAGTTGAAAAAGAATAGCAGCCAATAAAAAACCACACAGGAGTCAGTGTAAAGGGCCTCCTTGTGCCTATGTTGGAACAGCTGGAGGGACAGAAGTAATGATGACACCACATTATATACCATAGAATAAAATAAATATATTTCCTTATATATTAAACATGCATACATGTGTTACGGCAGGTTTCCCCGCCGGCTGCCGCTGGTTCTGCCGCCATTGTCCTGCAACCACGTGTGCCCCAAATAACACTCAGAGACTCTGTATTTGATACAATCCTGTTGGCCAATTACCATTACTGTTTAAGGGCTAGCTCTGTCTTAATTATTAACCCATTTCTACTTATCTAAGTAGTTTCACGTGGTCGTCTTATCGGGGAGCTGCGCGGCAGGCGTTCTGCTCCTTCCCCGGCTACATCTTGACTCCACCTACTACTTCCTCTTCCTCCTCCTAGTCTCCTAGCCCCACCTATCTAGTTTTCTATTGGCCACAGGGCTTTATTAACAGTATGAGAAACATATATACAGAATCACATCTCCCATCATCTCCTCTTTTCTGTCTAAAGTAAAAGAAGGGGTTTAACCTTAACATAGCAAAATATACCATACAACAGTTATCAAATAAGAATCACAGTTAACAATATTTAGTCCATTAACATTTTGTAAGACTTAAAGAAAATATCATCTATCCTATCTTTGTGAGTCTAAAGACCTATATGTAACTTATCTTTAATCCTAACTGAGAAAAACTATAATCATAACTATCTGTCTTCAACTCCTTCAAAGACCAAAGAAGGATAATATATAAACTCTAGAAATGACAGAGACAATGCATTGCCTGGTCAGTCACCCGAAGTTCTTCTGTAATGTTCCATCTTCAGCCCATAGGCCATAATGTGTGTCCAGACTCCTCAATAAGGCAGGAAACTTTTCTCTGTGTCCTGTAGACTGTCTGGCTGTCTGGCAGCCTCTTCCATGAAGCAGGAATCCTGTAGCAATGTCCATCTTGCATCAGCAGTTACCTTTTTGTGGGTCCTGCATGTCCAGTTTCTACAACATAAAGTCAAACAGTTCAGGAGAGCAGTACCTTGCCCAAATGGCTAGTCTTGCCATATTAGAAGCAAACTCCATAATGTGTTTCTTCGATGTCCATCTTCCTTTCTTCTGTAGGTGGTGTTACCAGGAGCAGTTGTGCCTCACTGTCAAGAAAAACCCTAAACCATTTTAAATGCCATATTCTGTAGGTCTTTGAAGGGTTTGAAGAATGCCTATTCATCTCAAATACATCTCTGCATATCTAGAAATCCTAATTAACTTAACTCCCATAGGTAACTCTCTATAATCTGTACTAAATTATTACATTACATTTTCTAATGAGCTATATAAACACAATACCTAAACAAGAGGAGAAATATACATATTACAGAATTGATCTTAAATTGTATCAATAAAAGAAAATCCATTCCAAAGCAAAGTATTCATATCTATACCATAATTCCCTTTTTACCTTTAAAAAGATTGTTTGTGGTTATTAGCCATTTATAACCAAGTCCATTTAAATGAAAACAAACATTTATAAACAATATTTGGGAATTTGGGCGTCGTTCTTTCCAAACTACTTCCTGCTGGTACAGGGCGTTGTCATGGAGGTCCAAAGAAGATGCAGAAATCTTGGCTGTAGTCTGCAAGGCTTTGTCTCAACTGCTTTGAATGTTGGATCACCTGGGGAGCTGTTTCAGGGGGTCTGGCTTGATCAAACCATATAAGTCTGGAAAGAATCCATAGCTTTTCATTTTCTGTGGAAACAAAAATAGAAATCCTTTTCCCCAGTAACTTGTCCTTAGGCTTGAATTTTGGAGTCAAAGCATTTTTAAAATATATAAATTGAATTAATCCAGCAGCATTTCTTTTATCAGCAGTTGTTATTTTCTCAGCAATCAAATAATTTAAAGACAACAGAATCGCGTATAGTATCCAAAATCTCTCTGTGTTTTCCATCTTTACGTGGCTTTCTTATTACTCTATTTATTCTACTTCTATTTTTACATATTTTGAGACAGGGTTTCTCTGTGTAACTTTTATCTGTCCTGGAATTCACTCCATACCAGGTTTACTTTGAAATCACAGAGATCTGCTTGCCTCTGTCTGCCCAGTGCTGGGATTAATGGCGTGAGACATTACGCCCATCCATTCTACTTTCTTTTTTAAACCATTGTATCCCGTTTCTTTTTCTCTCCCAAGCCAGCGTATTTTTTAAAACACAGTGTAAACCTTCATTGCAGCTCTCGTACACACCAATGAATTGTTAGCAGAGCTCTTTAAAAGCAAGGCGGTTTTCTTGCCGCTTATGCTAATTTTGGAAACCTCCCTTAAAGGAGCCACGCAAATCTCTGTCTACAACAAAACAAATCCAATGGAGAAAATGCTGCTACTAAGAAGTCTTGCTAATCTCTGTTCCTTTGTTTCTAAAACATTTCTTAAGCTCTTATTAGTTTTAAGTGAAAGTTCTGATAGCCACGTTGGGCGCCATTTGTAGCATGTAAGTTTCCGCCAGCCCGCCAGCCTGGGCCCACAGCCACGCCAGCCCCAAATAACACTCAGAGACTCTGTATTTGATACAATCCTGTTGGCCAGTTACCATTACTGTTTATGGGCTAGCGCTGCCTTAATTATTAACCCATTTCTACTTATCTAAGTATTTCCACGTGGTCGTCTTATCGGGAGCCGCGCGGCAGGTGTCCTGCTCCTTCCTGGGCTACATCTTGACTCCACCTACTACTTCCTCTTCCTCCTCCTAGTCTCCTAGCCCCACCTATCTAGTTTTCTATTGGCCACAGGGCTTTATTAACAGTATGAGAAACATATATACAGAATCACATCTCCCATCATACATGTGGACAAATAATTCTTTCTTTAAAAGAATTCTAGTCCACAAATTTGGAAAGTATATAAAAAACAAAACACCAAAGCACTAGTAACACTAATACCACAATAATGAAAGTTGTAACCCTTCATAAAGGCATGGATAGACTAAATCACCTGGCAAACATGGAGGAGGAGCACGATGTTTATTGTCTCATACAAGCTGCTCATCAGCAATTAAGAAGAGAACAGTGAAATTGCTGTAAGCAAGTGATAGCAAACTACTTACTAAGATGGACATGTTTGTGCATGCCTATAGTTCTAGCCACATGGGAGGCTGAGGCAGGATGATTTCTTGATCCTAAGAAACTTAGGCCAGCCTGGGCAGTATATTGAGACTACATCTCAAATAACAACATAGACTTACTACCTACATCATGCATCCTTATGAATGAGAGCAATATAATGTGATATTTATGGTAATTTCACCACAAATGCAAATTCCTTATGTAACCATGATGAAACATGAGCAAGACCCAATGGTAAGAGTTTTGACAATATAGATCACCAGTTATTATCAAATGCTGTGGTCCTGACAGACTAAAGCTGCATTTGATTCTGCATTGCTTTTGGTCACTGTGCATTCAGAAGCCTTTTATTATTGCCAGTTTTTTTTTTTCACACTCCTCATCCATACATGTGACTCCCATATGTGATTACAGTCCTTTATTTAAGAAGCTAGGTGTTTAGTTAATCATATTGATAGAATCATAATTTCCTGCCTCTGATAATTGTACTTTGGCTATATCAGTTAACATTAGGGGAAGTTAAATAAAGAGGATATTGGATTTTTTTTCCAAATTTAAAAAAAATGCCCACACTGATCCTTCTGAAACTCCCCCCCCCTTTGTGTTGTTTTTTGGGGGGGACCCAAGTGGGTATTTCTCTTATGACCTTTGTTAGGCAGTGTCAAAGGCCAAAGTCATGTGGTCTTAAATGCAGACAGTAGTGCATGCATGTGTGGGGTGTTTGTCTTTCCTGGTAGCTTTTCTTTTCATGTAGCCATAGAACCTTTCCAGGGATCCTTCTCATCCAAATTGTCTTGTACTTCTTATATAATTTCTCTGTATTCCAAGAGTAAACTAGACATTACCAAATGCTTTGTGTATGTGTGTATGTGTGCACGTGGTGTGTGTGTGTGCTCATGCAAGCACATACACACATGTGTATGTGTGCAAGAATGTGTATGTGCAGCTGAAGATGCCCAAGAATTACCATGTGAAGGCCAAAAGAAGACATCAGTGCTCCATATATCACTTTTTGTCTTACTCTCCTAAGACAGGAGCTCTTACTGAATCTGTAGCTCACTGGTTTAGCTGCCCCCACCCCAACCCCCAACTGGACTAGAATTACTGGTATGGCCATGAAATTCATGAGTTAGGGAATCAGAGCTCAGGTTCTCATACTTGTGCAGCAAGCAGCTTTCTCATTCAACATCTTTCCAGCCCCGAGTCCAGTGTTCTCAGGTCAGAAATTTAAAATTTTTTAAATTTCCTCCATGTTCTGTTGTCCAAGCAGTGAATGTGAACATGAAAATGTGTTCCTAAAAATTTTCACAAATGGGAGTATTGTCTACTAATCCCATGGCCTCTTTCTGGATGCCTATTCAATACATTGACTGATGTCTGACTGTAAGGCATGAAGTTTTGATGGAGCCTGACTGTGGAGAGGAAGTGACTCCCAAAAAGAAGCTTCCAGGGAAGTCAAACAGCTGGCCTGCACCATTATATTTTGGGAGAGAAAGAAAATTTGGGTAACAAACAATTTCAATAGTCTGTGAATGCATTTCTTAAATATTTCCTTCTCTTTTAAATTTTTTTAATACTTGAAACAATCATAAAAGACCTCTAGAATCTAACTTCTGTTTTTTGGGCAGAACTGGCCCTAAATCCTGAACAGGTTTTGTTGTATTTAACTACATTTGTGAAGATGATCTCCCTGGAAAACCTAACACCAACAAATAATGACCTTTATATTCAAGAGTTTTTTTCTTCCTATTTTCCCACCTAAATTTCCTAGACTCCAGATTTTATTTAATTTTGTTTTCTCTGTTCAAAGTGTTTTCTCACTTTGCTCTGTACTTTGGAAACACATTGTCAGACTTAGCATGTGTTTAAACTGGCACAAACCTACTTTAGGTTTCTCTCTTATGGAAGTTGTGATCAGTACTTACACTTCTCTTAAAGACAGTGACAATGACTAAGATGGCCTTTATTATCATTCCTATTTGCATATGAGGACATTGAGAAGATTAGTTTGTGTTGGTCACAGGGGTATATGTGGCTTCCAGTGACTGCCTCACACTGTTTGGTGAAGTGTAGGTTCTGATCCACTATACTACCCTACACTTATCTTAGCTGGTTTCTATTCCTTAACTAAATTATATACTCAGACCATTTTATCAATATCATTATCATTATAGAGAACATACATGAATATACAAAATTAAAGTTTTATTTTTAACAATGTACAACTCAGAGACATTTCAAGAGAGCTCCATTATGTCCAGTCATCAGGATGCTTTTGTTATTCTGGGAGAAACAGGGAGTCTTTTGGAAAGTAGATTTATTAATATAATTCAATTGAATAAATAAGAAAGAAAACCTCTACTCAGGTTGATGAAAAGGTTCTGTAAGAGTGGTGGTTGTCCAACAATGTAAATGTGATTAATGCCTCGTGTCCTTGCTGTTTTTTAGTTAAAAACATTAAATTTACTTATTTTATGTGTATGAGTGTTTTGCTGGCATGTATGTCTGTGTGCCATTTGTGTTCTCAGTACCAACAAAGGTAAGAAGAAGGCACCAGAACCTCGGGGGTTGGAGTTATAGAGGATTGTGATCTACTTTGTGGGTTATGGTAATAGAACATGGGTCCTCTACAAAAATGATGAGTGTAAAAATGGATGAGCCAATTCTCCAGCTCCTATGCTTTTAATTTTTATTTTTATGTGTTTCAACCATTCTTTAATGTTGTTTGCATGTAAGTTTTCTCTCTTGCCTGTCTCTTTTTGGACATTCTCCTTTGAATACTATTGATTTATTCATTCATTTAATAAATGTTTGTTTGATTGCATTGGAAATATAAAAATGAGAGGACCTAGTTTTTGCATTAAAAATAGTCCAGTTAAGTTTAAGCAAGAACAATATATGGTACAAATGATTGAAGAAAGATTTTCTTTAATATTCACCAAATATGTAGCAAGGGGGCCTGAAGACATGCTATGTAACACTTCAAGTAAACTAAATGGGACCAGGTGTTTGGAAATGTGTCTGATGTGTTGGGGATGCTCAAACTAGTGTCAAGTCAGTTTTCTAATTTTTAGTATTTAATAAATTTTAGCAAAATGTATATAACATTTATTATTCCACTCAATTAACATGCAGTATATTCGTTGGTATGCAGCTATATACCACATCTGCAGAGCTCTCTTACTGTCTCATGCTGAAACTATACCTAATAAATGAGAGCTCTCTGTTGTCCCCTTTCCAGCCTCTGATGTCTATATGAGTGTGGGCAGTGATGGAATAAAAAGGTCCAGTTTAATGCATTTACTTGGGAATGGGAATAGTACGATTCTTAAATAGCAGTGACAATGTAAAGGTAATGGTTGGTGTTTGATAGCTTAAAGTTATTTTTATAAATATTTATTTTAAAACCGGCTAGCAGTTCTGTGTGGATATTGCATGATAATCATACTTGGGCTTAGATTGGTTCATATTTTGGTTAAATATTGACTCTCTTTTTGCTCTACAAGTTCAGTGACTTGTGTTAGTAATTTATTATTCTGTCATTCCTTGACTATTTCTTTATCAAAGTAGAGTGAAGGAGACTGGTGAACCAGTCTGCTAAGACTTACTGTTTCATCCAGGACTTAAAAAATAATTAAGATGTAATCCATGCATCATAAAGGTAGACATTTTAGTGGTTTTGAATATTTTCAAAGTTGACATTTTAGTGGTTTAGAATATTTTTTAATGTTGTAGAACCATCATCAGCATCTAATCTCCGAACATTTTTGTCACTCCAGAAGAAATCTTAGGTGTCATCTCCCTTTTTGCTTCCTTCAGCCCCTCCCATCTACTAACCTCTTTCTTTCACTATAGATTTCCTGAGCATGTCATATAAATAGCTGAGCTGGTGTGTGATCTTTATGTCTGTCTTCTTTCATATAGCATACTATTTTAAAGATTCCTTTAAAGATACATTGTAGCATGTATCTGTACTTTATCCTCCCCCACTTTTGACTACTATTCTTTGTTCAGATATGAAACTTAGTTTATATATTCATTTGTTGAGGGAAATTTGTTTTGTTTCTGTTATGAATTAATTTTTAAAAATATTTTTGTACAGTATTTGCATGAATATGTTTTTGAGTCTCTTGGTTAAGTGTTTAGGAGTGACTCTATCAGTATATTTGTTGCTGTGCTCAAATACCATGACTTAAAGCAGCTTATAGAAGAAAGAGTTTGTTTTGACTTATGGTTCTAGAGGGCAGAGTCCTTTATGGCATTACGTGCTGCAAAGCAGAAAACTGGCTAATGGTATTTTTATCCACAGACAGGAAGAGAGAATGAACAGGAAGTAGAGTAAGGCTACAAAGCCTCTATCCCTAGCAATTTCCTCTAGCAAGGTCACACGTCCTAAAGGTTCCACAACCTCCCCAAACAGCATCACTATTGATTTTATTTCTTTTTTATTCTATTTTAATTTTGTTTTGTGTGTATGATATTGATTTTATTTCTACTTTCAGATGTTTAAGAATGGTGAGACCCTTCATGCCAGTTGTATATGATCCTTGCAAAGGAGCTATGCTAACCATCTCTGTATTTTCTAGTATCAGTATTTGTGCTGCTGAAGTGAGCACTGATCATTTACATGCACTTGGAGAAATGCCTTTCTGCTTTCTTTATCCACTTCCACTGGGTTACTAGTCATATTGAGATACTTATATTTGATACATGCATTTGCAGTTCTTTTTCTATTCTGTAGATTTCTACTCCACATTCAGTTTTTGATGATGTTCTTAATTTAAAGCACTTTAGTTTCTAGTTATGATAAAGCCCAACTTATACCTTTTAAAATTTGTTAGATAAATCTTTGGTGTCATATGTATGAAACCATTCCAATGTCCAGGTTGTATTCCTCTTAGAATTTATATTTTTAGTTATTTCATTTGCATCATTATCTTGTCATCCCAGTGTGTGTGTGTGTGTGTGTGTGTGTGTGTGTGTGTGTGTGTGTGTGTGCAAGTACTCATGAGCACATGAGAGCATGTGTAGACATATAGGAACATGTGTGTTGCAGTCAGAGGACAACCTCTTGCATTGACTCTTGTATTTTTCCTTGCTTGTGATGGTCTCTTGTCATTGCTGCATAAAGCTAGCTGGCTATATTCTCCTTTCTTGGCCTCCTTTGTCACCATAAGAGTGCTGATATTACAGATGTATGCTCATGTGGCCTGCTTTCAATGGGTTCTGTGGATTTCAGCTCAGATCCTAACTCTTGTGTGTTAAGGCCTTTGTCCACTGAGCCATATCCTCAGTCCATATTGCATCTGTCATTTGTCTGGAGATACTTTTTGTATGTAATGTAAGATTAGTATCACAATTTCCTCTGTGACCTTGCTAGAGGAAATTGCTAGGGATAGAGGCTTTGTAGCCTTACTCTACTTCCTGTTCATTCTCTCTTCCTGTCTGTGGATAAAAATACCATTAGCCAGTTTTCTGCTTTGCAGCACGTAATGCCATAAAGGACTCTGCCCTCTAGAACCATAAGTCAAAATAAACTCTTTCTTCTATAAGCTGCTTTAAGTCATGGTTAAATGTTAGTTTTAAAAATACTCTTTAGAATAAGTTGAAAATATAGAGTTAGCGGATTCTTTTTTCCAAAGATGTTTTATTCTCCTGTAAGATGAAACAGAAAGACTTTGGACTTAGTGCTTATGCTGTCTTTTGTCTGAGTTTCTTTTCTTTGGACCCTTTTTTGCTTGGCTGCTTTTTCTTACCATTTATACTAGAGTTCTAGCCTCTAAATGTTCTTGCTAGAGTAGGTTTACAAACAGAAATAAAGAAAGTTGGTAAGGATAATGTCATGATGTTGTTTTAAATGAGGTTTAATAGAGAACTCAAAGGCCCCCTGTGCAGGAAAAGGAGAAAAACTCCTGATGATCTCTGTCATGTCGTAGCCCTCAACTTCTGGGACAGCAGGTGTTCATAAGAAGTGACTGAGGTTAAATGATGCTGTCATAAAGTGATCTCTGAAATATCAATAGGTTGTATACATTTGGTTTCTTCCTTGACCTAAGATATAGTTATTATAATTCTAACTAAAGTCATCAATGCAGCACAAAACAACTAACCTTTATATCCTAAAAGTCCCTTTGTAGTAGGAAATCCTAAAGGAAGCAGCTCAAGTAAATTTAGTAGGGACCAATTCCCATTAGCCAACTGTGACCTCCCATTCCCTGCACTGTGATACTGTTTTTTTGTTTTGTTTTGTTTTTTCCTTTTGTTTCTCTATGCAGTGCTTGATTTAGGATCACCCTAGTTTTAAGATCTGTGTTGATTCTCTATGTTCAGGTTTTAACTAGTGGGTTCCCTCATGGTTATAGGTAGCTTTTATGACTGGTGCTGGTCCAGGCTTTGGTAGTCATCACTAACCCAAGATGGTGGCAATGACATTTAGTTAACCAAACTGGACAGTTCATCCCTACTAGGATGAAAAGTTAGAAAAAGTCTAGATTATGATGAACTTTAGTTGTCAGCCTACAGGCTCTCAGCTTAACCGTGATTCAGTTAGTGTTTCTTAAGCTGTGATCTATGTATTACTTGCAACTCAGCCACCTGTGGTGCAAGGTAAAACTTGGAATTTCTGGTCCCTCTCTAAGAACCAGAACTCTTGGCTAAAACTCTGAGACACACAGCTTGAAAATACTTCAAGTTTTAAACACACTGTTGGTCTATAGCCATGGCTATATACAGATGGTTGGAAGAATTTTCCTTACACTTTTCCTTTTTTGTGTTTATGTTTATAGAATAAGAAATCTTTGCCATACAAAATTTCAAAATAATATCTACTTACCAGAACATTTGACTTAATAATAGTTTTAAAATATTATTCCTGAGAGATTTATAATCATGTTTCATGTGTTAATTTTATTTATGAGATAATTTGAAGGTATGCTTTTAAGATTTTCTCATAAGCACAAATTTTCTTCGAAAGTGTCATCTAAATCTTATCTGTTTCTTCACATGGAGTCCCCTGCTGTTGTACAACACTAAAATAACAACTTTGTTTTCATCCATTAAAATATCACTGGAAGATATTGTGAATTGGCTCATTTGCTTTAATTTTTTTTAACAAATAAGGCAGTGTTTTGAGTTATGCCAGATGTACACATGAGAGATTTGAGTGCACTTGTAGAATTTAAATTGAAATGCTAATGAGATTCTGACAGCCAGAAAAAACAACACAGCCTACATTTTCATCTGTTTTATTAAAGTCATTATTTAACTGGAAAAACACATTATTTAGAGCTGTTTATTTGTGTGGCATTTGTAATTCAGCTCTTAAATTTTATCCAATTAAAGTGCTTCTCATTCCATTTCACTTAATGCAGCAGACAGCATTGTGCATTCATCCTTTTCTCCGTTTCATTCAGTCGTAGAGTGACAGTAACTCCGTTGCATGAATGCATCAGTTTTTCTCTTCAAGCGCTTACATGTACTGCTTCATGCTGTAATGATGCTACATTGATATCTTTATTTTTTATTTGAGGTAAACCCAATGAAATTTCATGGTGGATTATCACACAAGACTATTTATTGCTATTTCATGCTCTGGTTATTTTGGTTATTGCTCCAGGATTCCTAACTGTGAAAGTAAAGGGAAATAAAATGTTAGCCAGACAAATTTCACAGAAGATAAATAGATTCTAATGATGATTGAACATAAGGCTCTAAATCTTAAGTTATTATTGTAACAAAGCTCCCCAAATGCCTTACAACACAGACTGCCTTTTAAAAAGACTTGTTTATTATCTGTTTGCACGTTTTCATCTCCCTAGTTTTCTCACAGCTCCTTTGAACAAAGACTTTTTGTGAATGTTTGAGTTTTCCCAATTAGAACAGCCTTTGCATTTCTAATTTTTTTCTATCTACTTAGATGGGGTAAGTGTATTTGAAGTGATTGAAATGTAAATTTTTATCTATGCACGTGAAAATCAGTACAATTAGAGTAAGAGATAGCACCACAGAATTTCTGGATTGCGTGCTGCTGGCTGAGGTCAAGTCTGTGTTGGAATGTAGATGCTGTGGGAGGGTCTGGAAGACAATGTGCCTCCTTGAGAAGGCAACTTCTGTGATGAGAGTGAAATATGTGAGCCCCAAGCTGGACAGACGTTATCCTGAATATCAAATCTTGGTTTGAAGTTTGTCATTTAGTTAGGATGCTTCTGGATTTTAAACTACCTGATAACACTTATGAAAACCTGTGGTAAACTAAACTCTACTATTATAAAAATATTCAGCTAATACTCTGTGAATAAGTCTCTGTATTAACTTGATGGTCTTCAGACGTTTGCATAAAGATTCTCTCAAGGGTGCTCCATTAAGCTGCACTGAGAGATTGCCTACACAGACCCTTATCTTATTCTCAAAAGCATCTCTAAGAAGCAGATGCTCCAGGCATCAAAAAGGACAGTGAACTCAGAACTCAGAGAAGGGAGGCAGAGGCTGCTCCTGACTTGTTGCTTAGAGTTGTTCAGGGTCTGGCTCTGACACTCAGTTTCTTTAGGGTTAATTCCCTCTCTACAGATGGAAAGATTGTGATAACCGACTTCTAAGGACACTACTGGCTTTTTAACATGTGCATTTGTAATTCTTTGATTTACCAGAGAAGCCAGGACACATAATTTTTAGCAAGATTCTGTTTAGCATGTCTCATGGCTTTATCTTGTGTCCCAGACTAATTTTGGAGATGTAATGCTTGGGCTGGCCTTACGAAGACTCAGTGTACTTACAAAAACCAACATTTCGTTGTCCATGCTAGTGTAAATGTGTAGACTGTCCACCTTCTTCTGAATATATCGCTTAATTTGTCACCTTGTAATGAATGTTTAAGTAGAGCTGCTGAAAAACACCGGTTTGACTCTCACTGTCATCCTGGCAGGGAACTTCCTTTAGGACTTTGTGTTACTTTATTTTCCTCAGTGCCTTACTTCCCTATTGAAAAGAATAGAAATCATTAGGCCATAGAAATGAGCCCCCATTTCATCTTGATTTGTTAATTTTTCTTCTTTTTAAAAACTATGAAGTTGGAGGGATAGTTCAGTGGTTAAGAACATGTACTGCTCCTGCAGAGGAGCAGAGTTTCGTTCCCAGCATCCATATTAGGCAGCTCACAACCACCTATAAACCCAGCTCTGGGGATCCCACCTCCTCTTCAGCTCAACAGATACCTACATTCACATGCACATACCCATACACAAACACATACATATATGCATACCTTTAAGAGTAATGTAAAAATCATTTTTGAGACACATTATACTCATACCCATATTACTCCTGTCTATGTATGTGTCCAGGATATTTCATATCTGTGTCCCAAGCTTTTTTCTCTATTTCTTTTATTTTATCCATTAAAACAAAACAAAACTTCTGTGTCTTAGCCAAATTCTGCTTTCATGAATCTTAGTCCCCTAGTCACTGATGTTTCCCCTAAATGTATGAGCCTTTTTACTCATCAGACTGATTCTGGATTCTGGTGTCATAATTTTTTATTTCTCCAATCCTGAGAAAATGTCTGCCATTGTACTCTCAATGTCATATCATCAGCAGCAAAATGCAAGTAATGTCCAAATGTATGATTGTTTTAAGTTTAAATTGGTATAAAAGTAAATGATGATTCAGCAACTAGTTAAATAGCAATATATGTACATATATGTATATATACATATATTGTATATGAACAAAACATATAAAACATACAAAAGCTTCATCAGCTGTGCTCTCAAATAACTTATATTCTAGTCAAGATAGGTGAGTGACTTAAAAGTCAACAGGAGATTAGAAAAGTGGAGAATGCAGAACATGGAAGAACAGGAATGTTTCCATTGTTAATAGGGAGATCTGGAAAGGCCTTACTGAGAAGGCATTTGAACCTTGCTACATATGAGGAAAGAACACTCCAGGCTAGGGGAATGTCAAGTGCAAAGTCTCTGAGGTGGATATGACTAGACACAGCCTAAGAATGTCAGGTTCCAGTGGTGAGTGCAGAGTGAAACGAGTGGAACAAACCAAGTGGATGCTGTAAAACCATTTCAGTTGGTTTTAGTCAGGACATGGTTTCTGAGTGAGACCAGAACCTTTTACCTTTTGTCAGTGTTGATTGACTGCTAGGTAGTTTGGTCATGTCAGAGCAAAAAGTACTAAATGAAACTGTCTGTACTGCCAAGTCTGACTGATAGTAGGCATGCCTTCCTTCTCCATTTTCTTTTCTAAATCTCCAGACATTCATTATCTCTCTTTCCTTGTAATTATTTATTAAGGTTTTTTTGTTTGTTTTTGCTTTTTGTTTGTTTGTGTTTGTTTGTTTGCTGTGAAGCGATACCATGACCACAAGAACTCGTACAAAGGAAAAAAAAATCATTGGGGCTGGCTTACATTTCCAGGGTTTAGTCCATTATTGTCCTGGCAGGAAGCATGGTGGCACATAGGCAGACATGGTCCTGGAGAAAGAGCTGAAGTTCTACATCTGGATCCATTGGCAGCAGGTAGAGATTGAGACACTAGCCCTGGCTTGAGCTTCTAAAAGTTCAAAGCTTACCACCAGGGCACACTTCCTCCAACACCTCACCTACTCCATCAATGCCACACCTCCTAATAGTTCCACTCCCTGTGAGCTTATGGGGGCCATATTCTTTCAAACCATCACAATAGGATATATTACTTTTTTGTATAGTTTTCTTCCTTTCCTATTACCCTAAATTGTCTCAAATGTGACTGGTTGAGACACTCAGTTTTATTTACCTTTTCATAGAAAATCTAATAATAGGATATTGTATTAATTATTATTGAAATTATTTACTAGGATGAAAAAACTTTTAATGCATCCACATGGAATTTGGGAAGAATAATATTGTAGTATTGACAAGAAGGAATGGAGATGATGAAGAAACCGGTTATATTCTAAAGTTCTGTAGACAGAAAGCTATAGGTTTAGGTATATGTATAGGGCAGAGATATAGCTCATGCATGCTACTGTGGGATGGGTATATAAGAAATATTTGACAGAAGATGCAGTAGACCATATCTGATATGGATGTGTGTTGCTGACAGATTGAATGTGATTGGAACCTCATGAGCAGTAGTATATAGGAGAAATGTATTACCAGTTTCTTAGTCTGTTTTGTCCACTTGGTATTACTATCATGCAATACCACAGACTGGAGAATTTATAAAGACTTATTACTATTCTGGAGACTGGAAGGTCAAAGACTGAGTGTTAAATCGGAGGAAGGCCTTTTTATTCCATCATCCATGGCTGAAGGACAAGAGAGAATACATAAGAAAGCAAAGTGTGGTCCAAATTCATTTTTTAACTGTCATGACCAATATACTGTGCCATGATGACTAATCCATTCATGAGGTGCTAACAAGAAGTTATCTCCCAGTGCCACTGCACTGGAGATTAGGTTTCCTGCACACAAACTTTGAGGAACATATTTAAACTGAAGCACACGTGTGAATACAGGAAAATAGAAGACATATAGTTCGTCTTCTATACAAGAATATGCAAAGAAGG
Source organism: Cricetiscus sungorus (assembly GCA_030556225.1). NCBI lineage: Eukaryota > Metazoa > Chordata > Mammalia > Rodentia > Cricetidae > Cricetiscus > Cricetiscus sungorus. The sequence continues at coordinate 75,143,417 of JANBXA010000372.1, forward strand.
AATGGTGCTTAGAGCCTTAATTTTAGGAAGCAGGATGGATTCAGAAAGAGGTATAGAGTCTGACAATAGTATAGAAGATGCTAGGACAAGTTCAGCTAGGCATGCTATTGCTGTAGAGGCATCTTCACTTGTGATTCACAAAGACACAGAGCTAGGATCTGATGTGACAGTGAGGTCTCAAACAGTTGGATGATGCAAGCATAGGAGTTCTCATGAGATATACTTGAAGGTATATATAAACTGTTTCACAGCATCTCAGGGATCTAACTGCATGTATCAAGGTGACTGCATTAATAGGATGATTGCAATAGACTTGAGAGATTTCTAAATTTGAAACTTGGGATGGTAATATATACTTTAGGATTTTTATTTATGCAAGTAGATAAATACCCAGTCCAAAGAGCTGAAGCAAAAAATGCTGTCTTGGCTTATTTGAAGTTATTGTCATGTAATCTTAATCCATCCTTTCAGTTGATACCACTAAATCTAGATTCTTTGTCATTCTGGTTACCTTTCCTACTGTGTTTCTCATCTATGCTGTGGCCTCTGATACCTTCAGTTTGAAACATTTCAAGCATACCATCCACACAAACTTCATCAGGTAAAAGAGTAACTGTTTTTCTTGGCCATTCAACAGAAGCACTAGTTTCAGTATAATCAGGCATTCTAAATTATATACTCATCACCAACCACTCAATTACAGTGAGCTATGGCTACATTGGTGAGCATAAACATGGAAACTTAGATGAAGTAGTCAAAGTCAGTTGGGGAAAAAGTGACCCCAAAGTTTGTGACTCTGTAGGGCAGAAGTATCCAGAATGAAAATCAGATGATTTTAACAAGCAATGTGAATGGAATGGGGTGTAGATATGAACTCAAGACAATATCCATAACAAGCATATTATTGTTATGGTCCAGAAAGAAACACATTCCAATTCAGATAAATGAGAACATGTGAATGACAGGTCTGTCTGCAGAGGACTAGGTTTCTCAAACCATGTTAGAGGGCCACTCTGAGACCACTATCAGTAGGAAGGTGCTCTTAGTCCTGGATTGAGGGATCAAAGAGAGAAAGTAACATTGCCATAATAGAAATGTAAGAGCTGGAGGAGAGAGGCTATAGCTAAAGCTCTGAAGGAATAGAACTATACTCAGGATGCATTGAAGTGAGGAGGGAAAGGGAAAGCATACCGACCTTCTTTTCTTCTTACCTTCTAGTCTTCTCTTGGTAGTTTCTATTGGGTCAACAAGAAGCCTGGCATCAAAGGAATCTGATTGAGAGACTTTTTAGGGATCAGCTTCCTGAGACAGAGGCAGATAGAATATGGATCTTATGGAGACCAGAATCAAATAACTGGCATGGAAAACATCAGAGTATCACTCTAATAACAGGGAGGTATGACTGGAAGGGAGGTAGTTTAGAGCTACAACTTTAGGGGCTAGAATATTGTTATCAGTAGAAGGTGCTAGTGAAGAAGAGATGATGTAATTCACGTAGTATAGCACAAGAGCTTAGTAATTACTAAAGGGATACCAACTCTCTGTCAGTCTATAATTTGATTTTAGCCACTCTCTTTGGTGGAATTAGATAACAACTCTGTCTTAGTGTCTCAAGGAAGAATTTGTCTTCAGTGGGCAAGTGACAGACTCCCTTTCTATCAGATGGAGTAGAGATAAGCATGCATAATGTAAAGTTAGAAACTTAAGGAGGCTCTGGCTGAGCAATAAAACTCTTGGCAGAGACTAAAATGATTTCAAAGCAGAAAACGGGTGGGGCCATTTAGCAATGGAAAAGAAAGATTTGGGTGCCTGGAAACAATCACTGGATATTAACACAGATGTCATTGTTTATTACATAACCAAGCAATGTAAACATATCAACACCTTCAGACAGTCTCATCTGGAATTATTAGACATGTAATTTAGATGAGAAAATATTACCAATCTAACCGGCTAATCAGCCTTTATATAATGAGAGAACAGAGTGAATGAACATATATTTAATCTGCAATGAAGACCTGTAATAAACTCACAGACACCCCTACCCCTGCCTCCCAATTTTGTGTGCCTGAGTCTAAATTTAATGTAATTCTTTTAAAAGAAATTTTAGTCATTTTCAGATGAAAGGAATTGACTATTAATTATCATTAATGAATTTTATTATTAAATTGAGTTTCATTTTGGACTAATTTGAGAGTGTGTAGAGGGAAAACTAGGAAACTAGTTGTAGCAAGGTATGTAAAAAGAAAGCTCTCAAAAGTAGGTGAGGTGAAGATGGAGGAGAGCATACCAGCCCCCACCAACCTGCACAGCCATCTGTCCAGCAAGAACAGCTGTTGCTTAGATCTACTGATTATGGTTCAGTTGCTTGAGACACCTTCTTTTCTTTTCCCCAAGGCCAGTCCCTTCTTTGTCCTTCAAGATTCTATACAATCTAGGTCAGACAGCCTCCAACACCATACTCCAGTTAACTGTTGTTCACAAATCACTTACTGGTATTGAATTTTCTATTTTGTGTTCTTCATTATACTCAGCCATTTGATGGACTGAGCCAATAAAGGAACAGGTTTTTATATATCTAGAATTGCATTAAATTTATGCTTATTATAATGAAACCATTTCTCTGTTTTCTCCTTTTCACTTGCCATCAGATGGCTTGATAGTAACTCTCTGGAATGTTTGAAAATTAGCTTCAACACTTTAACTCTTTTTTTTTTTTTTTTTAATTTTACATATCGATCCAGGTTCCCTCTCCCTCCTTCCCTCCATTCCTCCCTCTCTCCTCTCTCTTTCCCTCTCTCCCACCCTCCCATGCCCTCTGACCACCCTGACCTCCCATCCCCCCTCCACATGTAGGGTGATGCCTTCCAGGAGGGGTCATCTAAATCTGTCAAGTCATTTGGAGTAGGGACTATGCCTTCTCTCCTGTCTCTAGGTTAAGGGAGTATCCCTCCATGGGAAGTGTGCTCCCAAAGTCCTTTTGTGCAACCAGGGATACATCCTGGTTCCACTGTGCTGGGTTCCTTAGACTGCCCAGGCCTTCTAGCTGAGACCCATGTTCAGGGGGTCTGAGTCCTGGGGGGGTTCTCAGCTATCAATCTGAGGACCCATTAGCTCCTCTTTGTTCAGGTTAGCTGTCTGTATGTGTTTCTGTAGCATGGTCTTGTCCTCCCTCTCTGCATCTAGATCCCAGTTCGGCTCAGTGTATAGTTGTGGGTGTCTGCTGGTTGATCTCATTATCAGGGAAGGGCCTTCCCACTGTTGCTCAAATTGTTAGTTGGGGTCAGTCTTGTACGTGTTTGAACATTTCTCTAGATTCAGTTTTCTCTTCAAACCTATAATGGCTCCCTCTTTTATGTTTTCTCTCTCTCTCTCTCTCTCTCTCTCTCTCTCTCTCTCTCTCTCTCTCTCTCTCTCCCTTTTTCTCTCTCCCTCTCTCTCTCACTCTCTACCCTCATCGATTCCTCCCCTGACTCAATCTTCATAGTCCCATGCAACTCTTTAACTCTTAAGCCCCAATAGCCTAAGTAAAAGTTAGAACTGGGGTATACATCAAGAGGAACAATGAATGACTTTTTCAGACAATGCAGCCATCTGAACAGAATTGTAGAGATAGATATGTGGTATACCCTGATTTTAAACAGTAAAAAACAAAACACTAGAAAATAGCAACATTTTATCATACCTATGGCCACTTTTGAAAATTGATTTCTCAATCTGGAAAGAGCATTCTTGAGTGACTTCATTAAATATTACTCCAATGCAGCTTGGTCACTATTATGCATCACAAAACAGGCATAAAGCACTTACATTCATAGAGGTGTCCTGCAATCCTGGCCCATATTTGTTGTACAGAAGGGTTCAAGTTACAGTGTGTCATTTGAGACTTGGTTCTATCTTTCAAGCAAGCTGAAGAACGGCATGACACACCTCTGTAGAGAATTGCCCTTTCTTGGGCTTTTTATTCACTAGCAACACAGTTCTAAGTATTCATTCTATGTATAAGTATAAGCTAAAAACCATTATGTAATAGCAGAAAAAAATTCCCCAAATCCATACAGTGACCAAGCTAATTATCATTTTATCAAAATTATATTATTTATCTAAATTATCATTATTATTATTTTGTGTGTGTATATCTTTGTGTGGGAATGTACAAATGTGCTTAAGGATATGATGTTCATATGTATATATTACTATGGATATCCCTGTTGATGTTGGATATTTCCGTTAATTTCTTGCCATTTTGTTTTTTTGAGAAAGATCTTTCACTGAACCTGGTATTGATTTGGTTAGACAAGCTCCAGAGATTTGCCTGTTTATGCACCCAACACTGGGAATATGGGATCTAAATCTGCCACAGCTAGATTTTTATGTGTGGATTGAGGATCTAAACACAGGTCCTCATGTGTTCATGACAGGTAGTTTACTAAGTGATCTCTTCCCTCAATGAAACTATTAAATTTTTTTGAGATTTATTTCAATAGATCTTTGGCATATTACCTACTGAGTAGCATTAGGATATGTTTATTAGTTCTTAAGCTCACAGGAATATTAGTGGGGGAGGGTCTCTAGACAATGAGACAAAGCACATTTGGGAGCAAAGTATGTGCTGGCTAACTGTAGGTTTTGGTGATTAACTCAAGCACTTTGAGTTTTCCAGAGGCACTGCAAACATTTTGCAGGTGAATTTTTAAATGTTACTTTAAACAACAAACTTTTTTTTTTTAACCAGCCTTTTCTATTTCACTTAGGTAATGATTGACATTAAAGTAAGAGACACTGGCATGCTTGCCATTGTTACTGGGTGAACATATGCTTATTACATTAGCCTTTTTAAAAAATTCGGTCCATAGCATTAAAATAGCTGATGTTCAGGGGGCTGAGGAGCAGGATTTCAGAGGAGACAGGTTACAAAAGAAGGTAGGTTGGCAATCCCTTTGATCCTTAAAGGGCAGGAAGTGCAAGTGGGGATCCCTAGTCCCAAGGCAATATTCTGAAAACATAGTAAAAACTTTGTTAGGGGGTGTGTGGGGTGGAGTGGAGTGAATGAGAATACCTTTGATTTAGTTATTAGGGAGGTGACTCTAGAAATCCAATACTAATAAGTTTATAGACTCTCCCATGTTTATACACACCCTATATACAAGCAAACAATGAGAAATTATGTGAAGTGAGTTACATAACGAAGAATTGCTTCAAATTTGAATTGATAAACCTCTAGCAGCACTAGTGTTCAGGGAACCCACTGCCCTCTTCTGGTCTCCACAGGTACCCACAGGCACATGCACATACATATAAACACCTAAGTAAATGACACAAATGTAAAAATAATTTATGATTGCCAAAATATCATTTGTATTGCCTTTGTTTAATAACTTAAATAAAGATTTTTGTGTGGTGTGGGAACTGCTGACATCAAATATAATTACTTCTAATTACACTCTGGCGGCTAATAAAAATGCAGTTTGTCTTAGTTGTTTTGTTGCTGTGAAAAGACACCATGACCATAGCAATTCCTATAAATAAACACATTTAATTAAGGTGGCTTGCTTACAGTTTCAGAGGTTCAGTCCATCAAGACAGGGAGTATGGCAACATGCAGGCAGATGTGCTGGATCTGAGAGTCTACATCTTTGACTCAAAGGGAACAGGAAGTTGACTGACTGTCAGACTGAGGAAAGCTTGAGAAAAAGAGAACTCAGAATCCTCCCCATCAGTGACAGATTTCCTCCAACAAGGCCACACCTCCTAATAGTACCATTCCCTTTGGGGGCCATTTTCTTTCAAACTACCACACAATTTCAGTTTCTTTTTTCTTATGTTTATTATTCTTTTCTTGCTTTTTTTTTTTGCATTTCTTGTTCTTTCTCTCTTTTCTTTCATCCCTCCCTCATTGCCTCTTACATCCCCCTGCCCAACACACATACTTTAATGCTGGACCTCTAATTGGTAAGGAAACCTATGACCAGGAAGAAGTGATTTGGTAAACTGGTTACAATAAATCTTAGCTCCACAAAATAGTTTCTCTTCAGAAGCTACCCTGTCCAGCCTGCTAATGGTTGCAGAGCTTGCTAACACAACTATAATGCTATTGTTTGTAGGTGAGGGGCAGGGTTTAGCACTTAAGACTTAAGAGATTTTACTAGGAAGCTTGGATAACAGCTAGCTGATAGCTCTGTAATAGATTTTTAAGAAATGTGTTCCAGGGAAAGAAAAGCTTTCAGTGTAAAAAGTTGCCTACTTGATAATTATTAGCTCCAGAAGACTGATAATTAGTTCTAGTCAAACCACCTTTCAGCCTTATGCTAGGGAAAATAGCTCACATGCTAAAATGCATCCATATCTTGGTTTATGATACATTATTAGCACCTTACTCATTAGCAGGGTCTTTTGTTTGTTTTAATTTCCACTGTTAACTGTTTGGTATAGTTTCTTTTTCTGGTTGGTATATTGTCATGTAGAAATTCGTTATAATCCTTTTCTGTGTTCTTGATTTTTGGATGATTAAGTATAATTCCAAGAATAATAATATGTAGGCCAATTTGTTCCTTCCTACAACAGCTCTACAACATGAATGCTATTTTTAGAGTTGAAAAAAAATATTCAAGGTAAGTAAGTGGACTCTTGAAGGTTCCAGTGTCATATATGGCCGATATTAAATCTGCCATATTTACCACCTCTTTCTGGTCTATCCACTTTTTAGTTATTAATTTGTTATAATTTATTATTATAAGTATAATAACAGAAAGTATCCTGACCAAGGAAGTGTTCCCTTCTGTCCAATGTTTTAGGAATTTTTCCTACTTGGAGTAGATCCCCAGAAATAAAAATACTGAATCAAAGTTAAATAACTTTAAGGCTATACACATTACCTTAGCAGCTTCCCTAATAATTGGTTATTCTTTTTATAATGATTTACATTTATAGGGTTCAATCAACCATTACCATCTTTTGATGTTATATTTTGAAATCTCCGCAATCTGATAGGCAATTATGGACTCTTTTTATTTCTTTTTCTTCCATTGTTGCTTTTGCCCCTTTTAGTGATAGGTGTTAATTATTTTCTTTCTTTGTATTTTTAGCTCCTGATGAATGAAATACTTGTGTGCCTTAACCTGTTTTTTTCCATCAGGTTATATTATTGTTGTTTATAAATGTTCTATCAATCTTTGTTATATTGGCCAGAAATATTCTAAGTTAATTATCCCTCATTTTTGAACATTCCTTTTACCAACTGTGTTATTTTTGCATTGCTATGAGCAAATGTCTGATAGAATAGCTTAAAGAAGGATTTATTCTGAGTCATAATTTCAAATGATACAGTCAGTGTCACTTGACCCCATGCATTTGGGAACATCATGTTGAACGAAGTGTGTATAGAGCCATTCACACCATGAAAGACAGAAATCAGAGCAACAGGAAGGAACAGGAACAAGATAACTCCAAAGACCTACCTTCAATGACTAGGTTCCACCTCCTAAAGTTGACAGAACTCCCCAAAGTACCACATCCAGAAAGAGATCAAAGCCATGAAGTCATAACATCTATATTGGTGTTTCTGCTGGCTTCTCCCCATAAACAAATGGCGTAACTCTTTATTTCTGCTTAATGGATTTACAAATATCTGTGAACAAAACATACTCCAAAATAAGACAAAGTTCCTGCTACTGTGGTATCAGTTTCTGAGTGTGTTGCCATCTCTTGACATTCTCAAATAAAATATTATCACAGATCTACCTGAGTGTTCTTGACTAAATAGCAAAGTTAAGAACATAATTCACCAGAGCTGAGGTCTCAGAACCGCTATAATCTACAAGATTCAAAGAGAGACATGTCCTTCAATTTTTGCTGGCAACAAACTAAATAAAACTAGTAAATGTCAGGAGTCCTCAGCACTTATCTCCAGACAAACAGGCAGATATACACACACAGATACACAGACAGACATGATTATGTACTTAGGAAAGTGTTCATACTGGAAGATGATTTAGACAGTGCTAGATTCTGTCAAGATGTACTCTGAGAAACTAATAGTTGTTCTTGGCACATAAAAGAAAATATTTTATGGTTCAATCTTTTATATCACTGTATTTTCAATTAATGGTTAGTCATTATGAATGTTACTATTTACATAAAATTTGCATTATTTAATAAAACTAAAATTATTTCAAAATATAAGAACACAGAAAAATGTGAAAAGAGTTGTTTACTATGGAACATACAGTTAACTGCCTTAAGAAGACCATACTGCTATAAACTGCCAGTGAGCTGCCATTATAAAAATGATTCGGGTACAAGAGGAATGTTGTTTTTTGATGATTTACATATGATGGTTCTCAACGTTTTTGATTCCAATGTGTTTGTGTGTGTGTGTGTGTGTGTGTGTGTGTGTGTGTGTGTGTGTGTGTCCTGCCTATGTGTATATATACATGTAAAAGTCAGGTCAGAAAGTCTTTGGAAGTTCCCCTGTGCCATTTGAAGATCCAAAGCTAAAAATTCCACCTTTGAAGAATGCCATAAGAGATGTATAACATCCATCATCCATCTGTCTCAAGAATAGAATGTTTTAAAAATTGTGCACTTCTTTACTAGTAAGCATCAGGGTATTAATCACCACTGAGACACCACCAGTAGTTACTAGTGACTCTATGCTCTCAGGTGTCCTGGAGTCATATTTGAAGGCATCCATTTAAGTCTTTGGACTTTAAGAACACCTTTGTTTTAATGGGTTTTGTATTTTCATTTTCATCATCCTCATAATTGTTATGGCGCCTCTTGTTGCCAGCATAGCCTCCTATCTCCTTTACCTTCTTCTGACACACTGAGCTTCATTGTTGTGTTTTCATCTCCTGCTGCTTGTTTTCAGAATGCATCTGAAGCATCAGCTCTGCAAGTTTAGGACTTACCCCCATGAGGGACTTTTCCTCCATGGAGAAGATCTTCACATAGCAAGAAGCTCCGCTTTTCTTAAAACACTTTTTCTTTCATCTCTGGCAAATCTAAGTACCAGCATTGTTTTCTTCCTCTTCTGGATGACCCCTTTGTGTGAACTTCATTCACAGTCTGTTCTTAGATGGTATGTTTGCTTCATTTCTGACCATGAGCTGTGTCTGTTATGATTTTCTTTGTATTGATTTATTTTATGTGTATGAGTGTTTGCCTGCATGTGTAAGCATGATGTCTGTAGAAGTCAGAAGAAATTGGTAAGACACTACATGGGTGCTGAGAACCAAAGGCCTGATCTCCTAGAACAGCAATCTTACATGCTATACTTTCTCTCCAGTCCCTATTATATGTTGCTAAACCTGCTTTACCTGTTTTGTCAGTGCTTCCATTTAGAAAGTCAATGATTAAGATTAATGCACACTTATTCTTAACTATTCCCTTTGTACAGTTTTCTCTCATATTTAATAATGAAAATAAACACTAAAATTTTTTATAGTACCAACTAAGTCATATCCTGTCTGAAACATATCTTGAATTTTATTCTTTTTTCATTTTCAAAAAGTATTGACAATTTATTATTTAAAAATTGCAAATAAAAAATGATCACATACAAAAATTAACTAGACCCCCAAAATAATATTCAATGAACTTGTATGCAGTTAGAGTAGTTATTCAAAGTGGAGCTTCATATTGAATTTTATACTTTTAGTACCAATATTGTTTTATGTATTGGTCTACTACCAAAATAGAAAATTCCGTGACAGATTAGCAAAACAATTAGCTTTATGCCCTCTTTCATAACTCATGTTCATTAACTGCATTCAGTCCTTCTTATTCCCTAATGTTTAGCCTTTCTTGTTTTCTACATTTTATACTGCATCCGCATGTACATTTGTTTACATATGCACCTATCTTATTGGCTAAATTTTACATAAGGGGGAACATATCTTTCCCCTTAAAAATTTCCTGAAAGTTTTGTGGTTTCCTTTTTCTTTAGAGATAGATAGTACAAACACACACACACACACACACACACACACACACACACACACACACACTCCTCTGTTAGTGAAGAGTAAGCCTGATTCCAAATCTTTGCTATGCTGAATGAAGCAGCAATGAACATAGAATACAAGTATCTCCATGGTATGGTATGGAGTTCTCTGGGTATATGCTCAAGAATGCAATGTGAGGGCCAAATGTAGTTCTATTTTTAATTTTTTTTTGAGAAATCTCCAAACTGATTTCCACAATAGATGTATGAATTCAAATCCCACCAGCTGTAAATAAGGTTCCTTTTTTCCCACATCCTTTCCAACATTTGCCATCAGATCTGTTGATGACAACCATTCTGACTGGGATGAGGTGATATCTCAAAGCAGTTTTAATTTACATTTCCCTGGTGGCTCACAATATTGAATAATGAAGTGATTGAAACTTAGAATAAAAGTCCACAAACTGCATAATCATTTTTAATTTATAAATAACTTAAAATATTATTTGAAACACTCTCTTTGTAAATCAGAAATTGAGAATTAACTTACTGCATTTCTATCAATGTTACATAGTTCATCTTATACCATTGCATATATTTTGGTTTCATAATTTGTATTTGTGATACCTTATCTTTTATACTCATAAACAAATATAACACAAAAGGAAATTGTCTATCTTTTTTATTTTTGGAGGAGGTTCTGTATGCCTCACAGAGAATAATGTGCCATTTCTAGACTTCTAGTTCTTGTAGTGTTATTTTAAGTGCAATCCCTCAGCATCTTTTGTAAAGATAAGTTTTTAAATTTGTGTATGAGTGTGCCTGCATTTATTTGTTTTCACCATGTTTGTGCCTGGTGCTTGCAAAGGTTAGAATTACATGGAACTAGATTTACAGACTGTTTTGAGTTCCCATGCAGGTGCTGGGAACCAAACTTGGATCCTCTGAAAGAGTAGCAAGTACTTATAATCACCGAGTCATCTCTCCAACCCACACACAATGCAACTGTAAACTGATATCTATTCTGTAAGATCTCTTGGTAGATTTGAAAGGCCTTCTGATAGAGACTAGACAACACTCCACATGCCACAGATAGTTTTTATTTTATGTATATGTGCATATGTGAGTATGTACTCCCCCCTCTGTGTGTGTGATTGTATCTGTGTGTCTGTGGGTGTACACACATGACAGTCCATGTGGAGATCAGAGAAAAACTTTTGAGATTCATTTCTCCCACCATGGGGGTCATCCCAAAGATCAAATGCAGGCAGTTAGACTCAGGCCAGTGCCTTCACTCTGAACTTTCTTACTAGAGCCTGTGAGGTATGTTTTGATAGCTGTTCCATCTACCACTTTATAGCATGATAAGAAGAAAAATCACCTGGTTGTCATTAGAAAAATCAATGTGCTATTGGGTGAAGTGGTGCAGGCCTTCAATCCCAGCACTTGGGAGGCAGATGCAGTCATATCTATCTCTGTGAGTTCAAGGCCAGCCTGGTGTACACATTGACCTCCAGGAGAACCAGAACTACATAGTGAGACCCTATCTTGAAAAACAAACAAACAGAAAATGTATTGGAAAAAACAACTTTCTAAAAATAGATGGAAATATATACTTTGTCCATGCGTTTGGATAGCAGTATATCCAAACACACACACACACACACACACACACACACACACACACACACACACACACACACACACATTGCTTATAACTGTGATTGATCATTTTATGAATATCTTGGCTCAATAAAAATATTTATCAAGATATTTGATAATGGTGGCCTGAGGGACATCTCAGTGAATGGAAGTGTTCCCTGTAACCTGAGTTCCCCTGGAATCCACTCAAATTCTAAATGCAGTGGTATACATCTATAGTCCTAGCACTCCTGTGGTGAGGGGGAGACAGCAACAGGCACATCACCAGGAGGCACACTGATTTTCACCTGAAGTTCACTTTTTGCAGCATCAGAAACGAGAGCCCGGTGAAGATGTCTTCTCTGCATGTGAGCGCAGTAGCATGTGTGTGCCCACATTCATACATGGTTCCCAATAAATAGAAAAACAATAAAATATTTGACCATAATAAGGAGACTCCAAAGCAATGTGTGTGATTCCTATTTCCAAAATCATGTAAGTGGGAATCTTTGATCTTGAGTAGCTCTTCTGTCACATTATAATTTATTAATTGATAGCATCTGTTTGTGTCCTAGGTGCATATTAAAATCATTGGCAAACTAATATAAATGCAATACATTCGATGTCTAAATTAAGACTTTCCTTTTCCCTACCCAATCATTTTTAAAGTATTTAAATGTTTGTTGATCCACATTTCTTTTCTCTTTCAAAGTTTTTTATAACCTGCATTCATTTATGTGAAACTTGTTGTTGCACAGTGTTTGACCCACACCCAATTTTTTTACAGTGTTTTTGAAGTACAGAAATGTGGGGATTGTCTTAGATTAGGGAAAAAAATTGCTTGTGTTTTATAGCTAGTTTCAACTTTGGTTATTTTTAGTCTATGAAAAATTTTCATTAAAAATAATTGCAGTCCTTGGTACATTGAGGACAATATAATTACTGAATGAATTTACATAATTATGTCTCTTTCACAGCTTATTCTTGTTTAGTTTTTATTGTTTTAAAACAGCACAGTAGTTAGAATGGAGGCATGACCTTCAAATCTGAAGGTCAAAGGATGGTAGGGAACAATCCTTTGGCCATTTCCTAGAACTTTTTTTTTTGAAAAGGCAATGTATTTAATATATATTTTCTTTGTTAAAGAGGTGTGGACTAGAGGAAATTTCTATATTGGGTTCTAGGAATTATGGAGAATGTTGTGGAAAGGAATTCCTGTAACTATTTTTAAAATTATTAAAAATGACAATTTTTAATAATTTAATCTGTATTAAAAAACAGATTTCATAATATTTAGGGGAAATATAGATATGATTGGCTATCTGGAACAGGAATTCAGGCTGTGGATTACATACTTTTCTGGTGCCCATAGGGGGTATTGTTGAATGATCTCAATATTCATTGCTATATTGCCTGGATCCTTAAGAGAATACTACATATGGTTATTATAATTTGAATATTGCTGTAAGAAGTAGACCCTATTTGACAGCCCATTTCGAGGGAAAACCAAATTTAACAAAAAGGATTATTTGAGTGGTCTGTGTTGTATGTACATCTGTTAATCAGAACTCTTCAGCTAAATAAATGCATTTAAATCCTAATTGTTTTGGTATGTATTCACATTTTTCTATTTCATCAAGAGGGTAACTTGTGAAATGTTACATAATGTCTTGCTAGCATCTAAATCTAGATAACAGTGGCTATAGGGTAAGGTAGGCTTATTAGTAGTTAATTTTCAGAACAGGCAGCCTGTGAGGTAGTCTTGTTCTCCTGAGGGTTATGCAATTTGGGAATGACTGTACACTACTTACATGTAGGGAAAAAGTTGTGAGAGATGTTGCAAAATATCTTAATACATGGGTTAGCCTTCCACATGGAAGAATCTGGTGTAAAATATGAGTCATTTCATTGTTGAGAAACTCTGGTATAGACCACTAGTTCTTGACTAAAAACTTGTTAGGAATGCAAATTACTTGGCTCTACTTCAGAATGGATGACTTAGAAACTCTGGGGGCAAGTGGCCATTTAGCCAGTCTTTTTTGGCAATTCTGATTACCTTGAACCTTTAAGAACAGTAGTGAGACCATTTTGGCATTTCAGAACATTCTGGAAGTATTCACTCAGCATGAAGGTTTGACGGGGTACCTGTGTCAGTGCTTGAAGACAAGAGTTTTGTACTTAGTGTGCTTTCATCATTTTACATAGGTGAGTCTTGTTTCTTCCCATGATTCCCAAATTCTTCTGTTGTCTAACATATTGTCTGATATATTGTCCTTAATTTTTATTTGTATTATTTTATGTGTTTGGATATCTGGCTGTATGTATGTTTGTGTACCACATGCATGCATGCCTGGGGACTTTGGAGCCCAGAAAAAGGTTTCAGATCCTCTGGGACTGGAGTTAGAGATGACCATGAGTTGGCAAAACCAGCACATGCTCCAGAAAAGCAATATGTGCTCTTAGTTGTTGAACCATCTCTCCAGCCCTGATGGGCATTCTTACAATTTTTTTTGTAATCATTACCTTGATCAAAGACATGGTTGTTACTAATCAATTTTGCCAAACTGATAAAACTTAAGATTTTAGTAATTTAACATGCTTTTAGGACACACCAAAAAATGCTAGTGATGAGATGGCAAAAACAATGTCTTAATTGATTTAATTAATTAATTAAGTTTTGCCTTTTGAGACAGGGCCTTACTCTCTTGATCAGGCTGTACTCCTGCTTTAGCCTTTGGGGGTGTTGTAATTACAGGCCTTGGCACCATGCCTATGTACTGAAATCTCCTTGAGACTCTCAAAGGATAGTATTCATATAATTGAGAGTGTGGCTGTTCCTGTACCACAGTACACTGTAAGAGAGCAAGGATGCTGCCTGTCTTTCTCCTCTGCATAACTTCATCAGCATCCTATGTAAAATCCTGTATCATGTACCAATAAACATGTTTCTCTGAGTTCTGTATGCTGCCCTAGGAAATTAACTGAACCCGAGAAGCACAACAAGCTATAATTCACACCCAAAGATAGGGGTCAGGAGAAGGCCTGGGGACTGAAAATGTAGACTCTGACTTTCTTCAGAATTAACCTTCAGCTGATGTCATCTTCAGCTGCAGCACTAGTTGTATGTAAATGTGTACAACCTCCCCACCCCCCCGACACACACCTGGTATCTGAAACATGTTGTGAGAGCCAGGTAGTAGAAACTGAGTTTGAGAGTTTGATCCTTTGTATCCTCACATATGTTAATTTGGGTTATTCTAATTAAATGACATGCAAAGTCATTTTGAACACAGTGTAGTATTACTGAAGAAGAGAGGAGGTTACTAGGTGACCCTTCTTCAGGTCACTTAGAAGCTCAAATGGGAGACTGCCATTGTCAGCTTGTGACTTTCAATGTTATCCTGGGCACAGCTACATAGGGAAAGAAAGGCATAGAGGAAGTTTTGGCTCAAGAAGCGCATATCACTTCTATTAACTTTCAGTTGGCTGGGATTCAGTTTCATAGCCTGAAGGGAGGCTGGGAAGTTTCTACTTTGTGTTCAGGAAAAAAAATCAAGCATATATTTGGAATGCATGACTCCCATGGCTACTCTATTACCTGACCTGATCCTCAAGAATTCTGCTAAACATATTTATTTAAAGAAAAAAGACAAAAGAAAGTTAGTGGCCCTGTATTTCTTTCAGTTTTCCTGAAGAAATGTAATAGAGTTGAAAAAGCTAGTATATGCATGCATGCCTTTTGGCACATGTTCAGGATTGCTAGACACAGTTTCCATGTCTAGTACTTGTAATCAAAATATAAATTTCTAATCTAACAAGTAATTACAAAACAATTCTAAGGCCAAGAAAAATAAGCACAAGCTTGATTTTCATATTTGGAGCAAGTCCTAAATTGGGTTTCAGAAATTATCCTGAAGCTAGAAGCTGGGATAATGGCAGGGGTAGAAATTAGGCAGTACCAATGCTCTAGGTTGTATGCCTTCTTAAATGTACTTTAAACTTTCCCGGCAACAGTGATGCCCATGGTATGGGCAGCTATGGAGACAAAATCAGGGGGTAGATTTATCTGCTGGAAGGTGTAGTGATGTATACACCCCACCTGCACCAGTAGCACTGACCATGACTGTTTGGGTGTGGTCACAGGGGCAGACATGAAGGAGAGTTAGGTTAGGTCTGGGGGCCAGACCCCAGCTTGCTCTCTTGGCCTGTCAGGTCAGTGAGAGCAGGCTGGGTATGGATCCTTGGAGCAGGAACTTGTGGGTCATCGGTTTCTCATGTAAGTGAATTCTCCCTGAATAAAATTAATTTAAAACTAGTCCCTTGTATCTTAATCTGTGCATCAGTGTCCAGCGGCATACATAATATTCACCTGCATAGGGTTGTTCTTTTAGTTGATTATGATTGGGTATGGAAGGTGATGTTCAGACTCAGGTATCTCTTTTAGATAAGTTTAAGGGTTTGGATGGGAAGGGTATGGTTAGGATGGGATATAAGTAGATTTACATGTTTTCTAGTGAACTAACTTTAGCAACTGTTATCTTTGATTAACTTAAATTGTTAGATTCTTGTATTTTTACTGTTTAGGGTCTTCTTTCTGTTTACAATGTTTTGCATGCAAATATAAAACTATCTTGATTATATACATTTTGTATATTGATACAACTTAGGATATTTTATCATATTAAACTTTATAGTTTTACCTCTAGTTAAGACACTTCAGTTCTATCTCTGTTAGTGAGAAAAATATATGTATATAGTTATATTATTTGAAGTATTTGTCCTTGCTAAATTGTTTTGGAAAACTTCACCCATTGTACAACTATGTTCTTGAGAATTACAGGTATTTTCACCCACATTTCTCATACCTATGAGATTAGTCAGGCATAGATTTTGATCTTCAAACATTTCATAGACCTTCAGAATATGTCATTTAAATGTTTTAACATTAGTACTCCGTTGACATGAGACACAATTGCTTCTAACAGCACCAAGCTATTCCTGAGAATATGTTGGGCACCAATGCCACTTTTGGAGTCCGTTCTCTCCTCAGCTAATGGCCTCTTGGGCAAAGAACTGTCCCCACCTCAACTGCTGACTTTGGACATGCTGTCCTTACCATGCTTGCAGGAAGGACTGCTGAACCTTGCCAAGTCTACCTAGCCTTTCTACCTCCCTGCTTTTTTGTTGGTCAGTCATATTCTCTAGGCCTTAGCCAAAACTGGTTCCCCCTATGCTGGTGTGAGACTTTGGGTGACTGTCCAGGTAGCTTGCTGTTTCTGTCTTCACTGCACCTTTTAGAAGTTGCTTACGTCCAATTCCTGCCTATCCTAGCATTGTTATCCTCCTTCTCAGGTCTTTGAGGTTGAAGACTAGACTGTCACAATTATTGTTCTCTCTCCCTAGATAGGAATTTTAGATATAAGACTTAAACTTTCCAGCTTAGGACACTCTGTATTAACCTCTGTTATGCCTTTACCTAAGTACTGGATATGTAGTTCATGCTATTTGTTCTTGTTGCTTCACTGCAATAGGTCTTAAGTGTGTTTGTCCTTACATTTCCTTCTCCTAGAGCATACTTGGTATTTGCTATTTTTTGTACATAGTTTTGTCTCAAGCCTAAATTTTTTTCTTTAGACTAAAAGGGGAATTGTAGTGAGATATCTACTCTGTCCACAACTGTAGCACTGGTCATGTCAATTTGGGCATGGTCACAGGGGTGGACAAAATGGAGAGTTAAGTTAGGTCTAGTGTCCCAGACCCCAGCTTGCTCTCTTTGTTCCCATTTGTTAAATCTAGTCCTTTGTATCTTAATCTGTGCTTCAATGCCCAGCAGCAGAAAGGAGTTTTGAAAGGAGGGATTGATCATTTGTGTAGAATAGAGAACTTTCATTCTAACTCAAGGTGAGTGAACTCTGTTTCTAGTTGTGTTTAGACTTGAGTTTAGTATGTTGAAAAGTTAGTAACATCAGTGAGAATAAAATAAAACAAAAATGCACTTGTAGATTCATAATTTATCCCTGGTAGTACTTGAGATTGGGATGTAGTTACATTTTTAAGTGTAGAAAATATAATTTAAAATTATATAACTTAAGCCCAGTGAGATGAGTAATAGTGAAAGTCAGTCAGAGGGCAAGATGCTTGTGGGTGACAAAACTTACAAGTGTTACTCAAATTGATGGGTGACTCCAAGCAACTATGGGGCACAAGAATTCTTGAGAAGATAGCTCACCTTGCCAGGAGGGAGAAATGCTTGTGGTGTTTAACTAAAAGTTTTCAATGGAAACTTGAAACCTATAAGCATTATGCTTTGTGTTCCAGGCTTAGCAGTACTGTGGAATGTGTGCTGTCCTCTGTTTTCTTTGATACATCTGGATAAATACCACTTTATTAACATTTCATTTAGTTGCCTAGGTTGGACATACCCTCTGATTTTTTTCTAGAACCTCGAAAGCTACATAAAGGTACTTAATTTATGAACTATCTACAGGGTTACTTTCCAAATAAACATAACATAAACAGATATAAGTGTTCCAAATTCTGAAATGCATCTTGCTCCAAAGGATTGGATAAAGGATTGTGGTTTAGTATTTAGTATTTTAGTAGTTTAGTAGTTTTGTAGAAGTTGTACCATAAATCTTTCTGCTCAAAATTTATTAATAATCAACTGAACATGTAACATTTAAATATCCTGAAGATGACACAACCAGTGCCAATAAAAGTTGTCATGGGGCTGAAAGTTTAAATAAATCCCCAAAGCAAGTAGAGTCTATTGAGAACAGTTTCACAGTTATAATGGACTTGTGTTACTGCTTCTCTATTAGATCTCAATTCCACTTCATTACTTTTTCATTAACAAAGGGAGCTTCTTATTGCATCCCAAGACATCTTAAGATGGAATGCACAGATGGTAGTGGTGACATAACTTTATCTAATTGTTTCACATTCCCTTAGTTCTTTAGTGAAGATAAATTCAAATTATGAATTCTTGGTAGTGTATGAATTACTCAAGCTGGATTCATAGTAAGAGCTGAAATATTTCTCAAACCCGAGTCTTTATATGAATGTTCTGCCCAGTAGAGAATGGTGCATTCCTGGGGCTGATCAATGACAGACCTGTGACTACTTCTCCACCATTTAGGCTTCTCACAAATTGACCAGAATGATATATGGAAACCATAGCTCATTAGAGCGAGTGCATATCACCACAGCAGCAGAATAAGTATGGAGTACTTTGGGTGAATTCACTAGAGAAGTATGGAGCGGGACAGAATATTGTATTTGCTTGGATCATGCATTTAGTTTCTGCTCCCATTAACTCACAGACATTATATTGAGCACTTTAATGATTGGTGCTGCCTTGGATAAATGCTACCAACACCTTTGTCTATAAATACATACTGTGCAAATATAGTATTTTAAATCTTATTATGAAACATTTCTGTCTGTACTGGTAAAATCCCTTAACCACTTTTAGCAAGCTATAAGATTATCATGAAAAACTCCAAACCATGACATTGTACAGTTCTGTCGATGGGTCACACACAGTAGCTAACATAAAGGAAGGAGTGAGACATGGGTCCCATAGATGACTCTGCCAGGGTGGTGTAGAAGCCAAGTACAAAATATCTAGGATTTGTAGTTGCTTTCTGGTACCAAAAGTTTGGAATAATCTATTTGTTTAATTTTTTTAAGATTTATTTTATTTATGTGTGTCTGTATGCAAATGCATGTGCATGTCCACAGAGACAAGAACATTATGTCTAGATACCTTGGAACGAGCATTATAGGTGGCTTTGAGCTGTCTGATGTGGGTGTTGGGAACTGTTCTTTGTCTCTACCAGAGCTACAAGCTTTCTTAACCACTAAACCATCTCTCCAGCCCCCTCAGAATAGATTTAAATAAAAGAATCTCAAACAGCTTAATACCAAATAGTTCTGTGGAAAGTTAACATATTTCTCAGATGAAACACTGTAACAGTGATTACACAATTATAAAGTAATTAGCTTCTTGTCTAATTTTTTACTTACTATGAAAGTCAGTAGTCCATTCTTGGTAGATTTGGAAAGCTCATGGATAACACATCTTTTAAAAGTTTTTCTTTGGGAGTCAAAGTACATGACATTCAAAATTAATTGAAATCTGATCTTGTGATTACTAGGCTAAAATATTTCCAAATATAATTAAAGGTGTTATTATTTATTATGTTCATTCTTCCATAATTGTTATTTCATCCAAGAAGGCTAAAGTATGGAGATTAAAAGAAGTCATTTATAAGAACATTAATGGAAGAATATTTAATTGGATTGTGATTATCACAGTTAAGAGAAAACTTCATGGCACTTTCTTCTAGGTGCAGTTTTACACACCTATTTATCTTTTATATTTTGAGATAATTTTAGGGGAAGTATAAAAGAACAAGATATACATACATGACTTAAGAGAGTCCAAAGTTAAAGTACAAGCAAATCATTGTAATGGAAGTGAGTGAATCAGGTGGCTGTAAAATTGTTTCATTTAATTACTTATTTTGATTTTGAGACAGGGTCTAATGTAGTTCAGCCGAATCTCATACTGGTATGCAGCTGGTCTTGCCTTGAATTTCTGTTCCTCCTGCTTCCACGTCTCAAGTACTGTGAGTATAGGCAGTTATCACTATTCCCAGATTAAAAATTGATTTGTTGAAGTCTATTTTATGAAGAATGTCCCATGTTTTGAAGGTTGATAAGCCATTTTTAGTACCATCTCCATATCAGTTCAAGGTTTACAGAAGATGAGCTGCCAAAGGGAGTTCCATATCTCCATCTGTCCTTTGGTTTTAGTTTCCTTCCCAGGGATATGAGGGTTAAAGGGCATGAAACAAACAGGGCCAATCCAGTCAGAGGCCACACAACCCCGCCTCCTCTTCCTCAGCACTCTCAGATGGTTGTTTTCACCATTTCCTCAGAGTTTGTCATTGTCATAGTTAAGGCAGACACATTACATCTCTATCTACAGTTAAATTTTTTTGAAATGAAGACAATTTGTTTGAAATGAAGACATTTAATTTTAATTTTTATTTACTGTGGTATACTTTTAATTGTTTCTGCATGCTAAATTATGCAGCTATGTTGTGGTGCACATTCCAATTTCTTTAGATGCTATAGGTAGAATTGCTGTAAGACATGGTTTGTTTTAGCATCCAAAAAGTTAAAATTTTTTCATTCTTCTCATCCTTTATTGGGTATGATTTTTCTATTGTAAGATAATTTATTGTATAGTGTAAGTGAAATTTGGAATGAGAGTCTTAGTTCTATATTTTTAAAAACTAGCTACTATGTTTTTGTAAATTAAAAGATCTATATGAGTACATCATTGCTCCTCCTTCTCTTCTCCCCAACATCTCCCATGGCCCCCACCTCGCTTTTAAATTCATGGCCTCTTTTTTTATGATATGTAACAATTATGATTGTTACATATCTATATAATATATAAATAACAAATTCTGCTGAGTTCACTTAGTGTTGCTTGTATGTATATGATTTCAAGGCTAACCAATTGGTAGTGAATAATAAATTAGGGGGCTCATACATAAGGAAGACTAATTCTTCCTCTCTCCACACTTGTTAGTTGCACGCAGTTCTGTATCTAGGTGTGGGGTCCAGTGACAGTTCCCTTGTATACCTGTGCTGTCTTTGTTAAGGTCTTGTTTAGAGAGCCATATTGTTGTGGCTTCCCTGTCATTTCTAGGAAACAATATCACAGCAGAATTCCTGTTCTTTTGACTCTTAAAATCTTCTGCCTCCTCTTCCCTATATTCCCTTTGCCTTTGGTGCAGAGATGTTGTGGATGTACTAGCGGGAGCTGGGCACTGCACAATAAGTTTCTTCTTTTCATTTTGGCCAGTAGAATCTTTCTATAATGTTCTCTGTAGTCTGCAATAAGAAGCCTCTTCAGTGAGTGGTGATAGCTACACTTACCAGTGGATATAAATCTATGCACTTAGAATGTAGTGAGGAATTATACTGGTTTAGGAAAGTATAATTTAGGTTATAGGTTAGACAGTAGTAGGTTCTCCTTTAAGATCCATGACCTTCCTAGCCCCAGATAGTTGTCCGGGTTTCTAGTTCCAAGCATGATTTCTCTTCCATTTATCAGACCTTAAGTCCAATTAGATAGCTGTTGGCTACCACCAAGATATGAGTTATCCTGCCATCTAAATTTAATATTTCAACGTCAAATTCTTTGTAAAGCAGAGCAGCAATCCAAATGTTGTAGCATTTGAACTCATGTGCATTAAAGGAGCTAATGAGTATTTAGCAGACAGTAGTGTTATCCAAGTCATCATCATCATCATCATCGTTAGAGGCAACTTTCTAACTTTTCAGTTCTGAATTGAACAACCTAGGTTTTTGGCTTATTAAAATAACATTTGGCTTTCTAAAGTATATCAAAAAGTGTTTTGGAGTAAAGATTAGAGTTTACCTCTAAATAACCAAATTCATACCTTCAGAATTACTAAAAAGTAATTCATATTTCAGAGCTAGCCACAAGAAAGAGTAAGAACAAATGATATTATTTTAGGAGCAAATATTATATAGGCTTTTTCACTCACATAAAGAACAGGTGCAAAGTATCAGCATTGTATACAATCTTGAGGAAAGTGTGGGCCTGCAGTATCTGAATATTAAACTCAGATATGTCTAAAGGGGGTTATTAATTAGGTACACTATGCTGTGCGCTATGTAGACATGTTTCTCCAGAAATCTGTGGTATTTATGCACTCTAGGTAAACACTCCTACCTTTGATGACCCACAGTTAAACAATAGCTAGGAAAGCCTGCCTAGGAGCAGGGCAGTTTGGAACAAGAGTCTTGTGGTAAGGATTCTCTGACAAGAAATGCCTTTTTAGAAATGATAATTTTAAAGAAGTAGCTTACATAACTGTGGAGGTTAGACGATCCAAAATCTATAGGAAACGCAAGAGACTGTGTAAGAGGTACAGTCCAATTAGATAGTGGTCAATTTTTAGTGGTGTGTTGGAAAAATACCATTTTCTAAGGGGAGGAAAAGCTTTTCCTGAGAAGATTATTTTGTAGCTGCATCTAGCCTTGTCAGTGTATTTGTGTTAGTGGCCACACCCCCTTTGGGCATGGCTTCAGGTGTTGAACCAAAAGAGGGAGCTGGGGGTGGGGGGAAGCTCACTGGCTCTCTCTCTCTCTCTCTCTCTCTCTCTCTCTCTCTCTCTCTCTCTCACTTTCACTCTCTCTCTCTCACTCTCTCTTTCTCTGTCTCTCTCTCTCGGGTCACAGATTGAATGGAAAGGCAGAGAAAGCCTGAGGGGGGTTATTATTATCTGTATAAGTTGTTCCCTAATAAAACACCTGTTTATTATTTATCTTGTGTCTTGTGAACTCATTATCCCTGCCTTTAGTCTTCGATAAAAAGAGGCTCATTTACACTGCAGAATATAGTTTTTTTTTTCATTCAAAATCTATTGATTCAAACATTAATCTCATAGAACAGTACTGTCACAGGAATACTCTTTGAACACACTTCTGTGTATATTGATCTATTCATTGTGTCACATAAAACTAGACCACCTCAGAATAGAACACATAGTTCCCATGCCTTGGATGGCATAGAATGGATAAGTCTGATTTCATTCTTGACTGTCATTTTATGCTTACCTTTATGTCTGTGACTGCTGATACATCATATTCACCCAATTACACCATCACTCTTTGTGTTTATATAATATATATGATATATATGATATATCATATATATATGTGTATGTCTATGTTCATGTACACACGCACATGCACACACACACACACACACACACACACACACACACACACACACACACACACACACACACATTTTGGGGCTCTTCCTGGAAGCCCGTGAGGCATCTTGATTTCAGCCTTCTGGGATCGTCTCCTTTAGTCTTCTGCATGGTAAACTTGGCTTCCACATTCCTGGTCCAAGGTAAACTCACGTGGAGCCATTTGTGTCTTGAAATGTAATCTCTTTAGCTTATATATTTCTAGAAGTTACTGGCCTCCCTGAGATTTTTCATGACCTATTTCAGATCCTCTTGGTCCTCTGGTCCTCTGCAACAATTTTCACAGAACATTGGATCTGATACAGCATGTCTCTACTCTTTGATTTCTGACCCCTTTGTACTTTTATCAGCATTTTATGTGGAAGATTAATTATTAGATACAGGGCCATTCTTTTAATAATTGAATATGAGTGCTGTTTTTGATCTCCAGACTAGCATTCTTATTTTGTTCCATTATAGCTTTTGTTCTCGGGAGCCTGTGGTTTTTCAAATGCCATTGTTTTGAATACTGTTTGTAGAATTGTTTCTGTGGTGCTTAGATCCTGCAAGCTTGCCATCCTACCTGACACTATATTCCAGCAATTGCTGCACTAGCTCTTCAGCCTTTCAGATTGGATGTGATCTCCTAGGATGAAATTCCAGATGTGACTTTGCAGGTTGCCATCTGACTGTTTTGGATAGGAGTGAGGCAGCTTCTTGCAGATTTTAGACAGATGTGCTCGCATTGACAATTCTAAATCTTATTATATGTCTACTTATTCATATTTTCCTCTAAGGGCAGAATAATTTTTTCCTCTTTAGAATAATTTTAGGACCCAAACAAAAATTGCATTACATCAGCCAGGTGGTGGTTTATGCCTTTAAACTCCCCACGTGGGAGGCAGAGTCAGGTGGATCTCTGTGAGCTGGAGGCCAGCCTGGCCTACATAGTGAGTTTCAGGACAGCCAGGGCTGTTGCACAGAAAAACTCTGTCTCAACCCCCGCCAAAATAAATTACAAGAAGTAATTTCCTTGGTAATACTTATTTGCTTCAAACATTACAAAAAAAGAGGCACCCATTTCTTCTGATTTTAAAGGAGAAATTTAAACCATGAGGCTTTTAGTCTGTGAATATAACATTTTAAAAAACACTACCTTTATTATGGGAACAATAAAGTCTTATTCATCTAATAGCTTTCTCTGACATTTATTCGTATCTTTCTATCATAGATACATATTAAGTATAGTTATTCTCTTTGAAAAAAGTATATTCTTTTAAAATATATTAGCTTTTCAAATACAATTTCCATAGACTCTTGTGTATTGTAAAACATGATTCCTGAAACAGTTTTCCTTTGAAGCACAGTATTTAGAATTTTCTGATCAATAACACATTTCAAGCCTTTAATACAACCTGATTTATGTCAATCAAATCATAAATGTAGTTTGCTAGGGCATAGACTACTTGATTTGAGTACTATTATAACAGACTAATCAATCAATATTTCCAAATAGAGGCTTTTGTAATGAGATTTTGATGTGGGTATTGATTCAATTTCCATATTAACATACAGAGCAAACTTAGACAATTCAAAATACTGTTCTTGAGGAAAATGTTTGAAACTAACAATGCTTTTTCTAAAGAACTTTTATTATAAATGACAAGCTCACAGGCCCACCCATACAAGCCTGATCCTACCAGGGCTAGAAACAGTGTTCTAATGGGAGCTGTGGCTTCCTCATTCACTGAAACCATTCTAGGTCCAGATGCTCTTTGTGTTTCTGGTATTGGCCTTTGAGTGTGAGGGGGTTGTTTCACATGACAGATAAACTGTAGGTGTGTGCTTAGGACAGAAGGGAGAAACAATGTTGCAGATCAGTGTAGGTGAGAGTCAGATACTGAAGTTTTCCAGTGGTTGCAAAGTTGTTACCACCAAGGCACAAACAGAAGGAAGTTGCTGCACTGAGGATCTCCCAGGACCTGTCTAAGTGCCCTCCTCTTGGTATAAAACTTCGGGCTCTGTGGGAACAGCACTGGAGCAGTGGGTATAGCTTCCTGTGGGTCATTTTGGGATGATTGCTATAGTGTGCACAGCATCTTTACAACTGGGAATCAGTGTTTATTAGGATTTAGTTTTCAGCATATATTAGGTGTGGCTTTCTATTTGTTTGCCATTTGAGTGGGATTTCTATTTTTCTAGTTTTTTTTCTCTCTTTTGCCATCATCGTAACCTGTCTATATACATATATATACATACATACATACAATGTCCACATGTCTTGGCATTCCAA
Source organism: Cricetiscus sungorus (assembly GCA_030556225.1). Lineage (NCBI taxonomy): Eukaryota > Metazoa > Chordata > Mammalia > Rodentia > Cricetidae > Cricetiscus > Cricetiscus sungorus. Next base: position 75,169,101 of record JANBXA010000372.1, read on the forward strand.
CATAGGCAAATGTACACACACACAGACTTTCAGCTCTTACAGGTAAGCTACATCCTTACTGAAGGGGTTGACATTCCCAAAGTATGTGCATCTTCCCATTCTTCCCTCCATCCTTGCCTCAAATACTATTGCTTCTGCTTCTTGCTCATTGTTTTGAGATATGTAAAGCACTTAAATAGTTCCTATTTTAGTACATCATAATTAGCTTACTATGTTTTGAAAGTCAAACACAGGTCAAAGTAGTTGTGTTTTTAAACTAACTTTTACTTTTTAGGTTTATTTTCTTAACATGATAAATCTCACACTATTTGTGTGTGTGTGTGTGTGTGTGTGTGTGTGTGTGTGTGTGTGTGTGTGTGTGTGTGTAGTAATTGGAATTTAGTAAAAGGGCAGTCTAATTAGAGGTTTGAATCATATTGCCCTAGGTAGGTTAGAAGAGATGGGTAACTATATGTTCCTATATATAAGCTTGATCTCTAGGTTGATAGTTTTAAATTGGGGAAAAGATAAAATTTATATTTTGAATAACTATAGATTTGACTTAATAAAGCCTAAACTCATACTAGAAAGTATTTTTGTTATGTCACTTAAAATATGAAAGATACTGATTGGACATCTAAATATTTTTCATAATGACATTTATCTTCTATGAATACATTCTATTCCTGTTTGTAGCAGAGGCACACATGGTTACAAAAACATGCATAAGCTTTAGCAGCCTGTGGTAGGCCATGAGCGGATCTGCAGGGTTCTCCTGAGCACTGCTCTGAACTGCTAAACTGTACAGCCTCCCATCCTTGGTAGAACGCCTTATGTCCCCACCTGAAACTGCCTCAAAGCACATAAAGAAATACCTCATCCATCTTCAGGGGAACAACCAGCTACATTTATTTTTGGAAATAATAAGGGAGAGAGGTTGTTTTTCTCTATACATAGACTCCGCAAGTAGAGCAGTTGTATAACATGATCTATCTGTAAATTACACTTTCGCCACGGTTCGTTTAACTGTTTGAATTTGGTATCATTTCCTTTCAACCTGAAGCACATCTGATGCAGATTTCCTGGGATGCTCACTCTATTTGGGTTTTAGAAACATACCTTATTTACAGGTGCATGCACAATATGGCCATTTGGAATTATTCCACCTTTTATAAGTTTAACTTTTTATTTTTACTGGGAAAGAGGAAAATATAATGAGAAAACATTTTTTGTACTTTTATTGCTATTATTGTAATTGACTTAGTGCTCATGGAGGGACTGTTAGCCAGTTATCTCACTAATGTGTCAAGTTCTAAAGTGACAGACTGAGGCAGATCAGAACCAAGTGTCTTATCATATACAACCAAGTTCCCTGTGAACTTTTCCCATTGGAAAAATACTCATTTAATACCCCTCCCCACTTTTGTAAATGAACTGTATGTGATTTTCAGGTTAAATGCAGCCTGCTTTAGTAGCTTGCTCTTAAATACTACAATTTCAAGTTGTGATGTAAAATCAGTCATTCTTTGGAAAAGAAAATGACTTGATTTTATGACCTTTTAAAATTAAGTAAACATTTAACTGGAGTTTAAAATTCTTGAGGTTACACAATTCTTGAGGATTTATAAGCTTTAGAATAAAAACATTTTTTATGTTTTTATATTCTTTGCCTGGAATCTTGCATAAAGTTTGTGTCTGTAGTTTTGAGTGTCACATATAAAACAGAAGAAAGTAACAGAATAAGATTACTAAATGTTTACTTAATCAACAAAAATAGTTTGGCTCAAGGTTTTTTCAGGTTAAAAGCACGACATTAAATATGGGATTGAACTGCTTCCTTCCTCGTTTTGCGCTCTGCACCACCCTGTAGGGGCTGCCTCACCTCCTGAGGCTGGGATCATCCCATCACTAATTTGGACTTTGGTGCTTATATTGGATGCATCTATATTCTTTAAATTCAATCTGCCCTTTTGTTCATTAATCATCATTTTACTCAGTATTTTGGACCCACCTAGGTTTTAACCTATTCTAATCAAAGCATAACAGCATCTTAAACAATGTTTTACTATTAAACCAAATGAACATTGTTTTTTGTTGCATTGAATTCCATCTTGATTACCCAAATTTAGTTATAGTGAGAACATGTGAACAATAAGCTGTCAAGTATTTTTCAGTCTGAAGAGTTCCTTATTTCATCGCCACTCATTAGTAATGTAGATTTCTGATATGGAATGCTGGATTTAGCATTCCAGGTGGATTGTTTTCTCCAACAGGAATGTAGCCTTGCCTAATATGGATAATTCTAGTGTCCATCCAAATATGATTCCTTTTTTATGGTTGTTTCGAGACGGTGTTTCCCTGTGTAGCTTTGTAGATAAGGCTGGCCTTGAACTCCCAGAGATTTGCCTGTCTTTGCCTTCCTAGTGGTGGGATTAAAAGTGTGCACCACCTCCACACAGCCCAAATACATTTTTCTACAGCATTCTTTAGATTTTCTTCTTTGTCTTAGAGGATGCTAATGAGCATGTAATTCATATGAATTTTTATTCATGTAACATGCATGCATAGAAATAAATATATAACCTCCAATTTCTTCAGTGTAATGAAGTCTTCTTTATTGATTTTGGTGAAGTATATGCCATATCCCTCTATAAATATTACCTCTGAAATTTTCTCTTTTTTTCACTGGTTGTGAATTATGCAAATGATACCTCCTTTCATTCTTGTGTTCTAACTCACTTAATCTCTCTTGATATTTTTCATTTTCTTTTCTGTATTCCCTCCTCTTTGGCAGAGTCTAAATGATAGGTTTGGTCATTCATTTTACTTAAGTCTTTCATTTTCGGTTTTGTCTTTCAGTTTTTGAAATTATTCTTTCCATTTTACTTTAATCTTGATTGATATGCCCATTAAAGAATTTTAAATATGCATTCTTTGATATTCAATGTATTTACTTCTTAGGGTGAAGGCTCTCATCCATTAACAGTTAACTTTTTCTTTATTATTATTATTATTATATTTCTCACCACCAATGTAAGGTATTTAACATTGGAGTCCTTGATATTGGAAGTTGTATCAGTGCTCTATAAGGTAGTTTTCATTTGATTTTCAAGGAATTTAGAGATATTTCTGATTGTGAATGAGGTAAGGTTTCATATGCAATTTGAAGTATGAAATCTGAAGGTTTCATACTTACAGCATAAGTAATGTGACTATATACCCTAGCCTTGTATGGTCAGACACTGGTCTTCTAGCATCCTGTGGATGATTCTTCCATGGATAGGCCTAGCTAACAGTTCAATAAATATTTCTATGCTAAGTTTTACAGACAGCTTTTTGCAGTTGACTCAGTTTCCATTTTCCATCTCTCGTAGATACCTGAAGTGTTTGGGAACAGCTACTAAGTCTTGACTCTCAGTGAAATATTTTAGTTTTAGCTTTGCCATAAATGTAGATTATTTCCATTGTTACTACTTACAGACTTTTAAATTTAAAGATTTTTATAGGTTCCTTAATAGCATATAGCATATATGTTCTCCATCATAATAAGATGCATATTACCTTGGAAAATATGCATCTTACATATAGAATACAAAAGAAAAATTTAATATATTTTTCTGAAAATTTGAATAACTACAAGCAAATATTCTCTATATTCTTTTGGGCCTCTCATAGGAGCATGAACAACTGAAGTGGTAATACTGCTTTCATAGCACTGCTTTCAGTTTCTGGATAATATGAGGAGTGAATCAATCAACCAGTTAGTGGCAGACACAGAGAAGACAGCACAAGGACTAAAAAAGCATTCTCTTCCACTGTGACTTGTGTAACACAATAAATAAAAGACCCAGAGAATTATATTGGAGTTCAAGCTTCAAGCTAAAGACAAGAAAAGCAAAGCATCTTGGCACTATCTCTTACCTCTACCTCAGACTAAAGTGGCTGATCCACAAGCTCTCCCAAACCTTAGACAGCTGTATCTCTCAGCATGGCTGGAGAATCCTGAGACTTCAATGTCTTCCTATCTTAAATGTGGCTGGAGAATGAATGCCTTCTCTGAGACCCTGATCTTGTCATTAATACCTCTTATGAGCCTTGGAATTAAAGGTGTGTGATCCTAAGTGCTGAGATCATCTTTGTGTGAGCTGTTTTTCTTTAGAAGTGGATCAATTTTGTGTAGATCTGAGTAGACTTGGACTCATAGAGATCTGTCTACCTCTTAATCCTGAGTCCTAGGATTAAAGGTATGTACCACCACCTCCTAGCTTCTGGCTGCTGGGACTAAAGGTGTGTATCACCACTGCCTGATGTCTATAGGTTGAGGCTGACTTTATTTTCTGAATCCTCAGACAAGCTTTAATAAATCCTAAATAATATATCACCACAGATATGCTTGTCCTATATTGTATCTGGCCTATCTGTATATTTACAAAATTTTCTTTTGTATTATATTGCTGCATTTACTTCTTTTGCATATGATAAACTGGAGTAATACACTAATTTATTTATTAAACAAATATTTATCAAATGTTTACATTTTGGTAAGGCACTATTTTAAACACAGGGATATAGCAGTATGCAATGCTTATATGAAAGGAGGAGCAGAAAGTCAGTTAATAAAGCAGTAAATGTAGCACTTACCAGCCTTTTAAAATTGCAATGAAGGACATTAAAACAGAGTCACAGGGGAGGAGAGTAGGCTAAGTATTCTCTGTGTAGCAGTGAAAAACTGTTCAATGGAGCATGATACGCTGCAAAGAAGAGATCATGCAAAACGAAGTCATGGTCTATATGCATGTCTGTGCATGATCATTATAAGTAGCAGGTTTAACAGGGTTATACTTAACTGCACTGAATACTGAAAGTGTAGTGACTGAAGACTATGGTAGAAAAGTCTATATGGGAGGAAGATGATCAGCTTCTGTGACTTCACTTAGACTTTGAATGAGATGGAAAGCTCAGAAGATTTAAAGAGGTGGGGTGACATGATCTGTCTCGTGATTTAAAGAAAACATCAACCCTGACAGCTTCATGGAAGCATTAAGTATAGGAGGGCAAGAGTAAAGGCAAGAGTGCAAATTGGGCTAAGGTCTCAGCGATCAAGACTGAAGTGGATGCTAGTTTGTAACAGTGTGGTCAATGTGGAGATGATGAAAAGTGACTGATTTTGAACATGTTAAAATGGTGAAGATGGCAGCATTTGTTCAAGGAAGGATCTGAAAAAACAAAGGGGTAGTTGAGAGTGGTCCTAAGGTTATTGGTCTAAGAAATTGGAGCAATAGTTTCACTAGTTAATGAACTAGTGTTATATATAGAAAGACCAATTGAGGTATGGAAATTCTGAGGATGGTTTGGATAAGATGGTTTGGATAAGAAGGTTTGGATAAGATGGTTTGGATAACTGCATTAAACACCCAAGCCTGGTGATAAATTTGGGAACTTAAAAATGTAACATTAGATCTATTCCTATTTCTCCATATTTTTAGTCCTGTCTGCAAGAGTCCTTCCTTCTACCTTACACCCATTCTCAGGGGACTCTGCCTTTTGGTGTGGACCAAAGGTTTCATTAGCATTCACATGCCTAACTTCTCAGCCTTTCCTTCTAGCCTATTTCCACTGCTTTATGTGAGTTATTAACCAGCAGGAACACTTTCTACCAGGGACCACCAGTGGCCACACCAGGCTGAGACTCAGGTAGGTGATTTTTTTTACCATCCTTTCTGTTCTCCATTCTGGTTTCTTCAGAATTATTCTTTGTTCTGTGGCAGCCTGCCTTCTTCAGAAAGCAACAGGATCTCTTCCTCCCATCTCTTTCCCACTACTTGGAGACTCTTCTTGTAGACCTTGGTACCCCTACGTTTTTCCCACTGCCTCTCTCATCCTTTCCTCTTAGCCCATCCATATTCCTTTGTGTCACCCACTGACCAGCAGAAGCACTCTTTATGAGAGACCCCGCAGCCAACACGCCTAGAATCCAAAGTGGATAGCAGCAAAGAACAGAACACCCACCCAACAAAACCAAACCAGATAGCTACATTATGGAATCACCTCAAACATTCTAACTATTGATGACTAAATCCCAGGCCACAGGCACTAACAGGGACTGCCAAGACAATGCCTCTCCTCCAGAGCCAGTAACCCTATTGCAATAGACCTTGAACAATGTAATTTAGCTAAAACACAAAAAAATGCTTCAAAATAGTAATTATGGATATGTTCAAAGACTTTACAGAGTATATGAATAAATTCCTTAATTAAGACTGTGAAATCACAAATAGCTGAATGAAATGAAGAAATTATTTTAAGATAACAAAAGTAGAAAAAGAATAACTAAAGAAATTCAAACTGAAATAAAACTAGAAGTGAAAATTTTAAGATGTCAAGCAAAAACCTCAAGGTAAGCCTCGCTAACAAATAAAACCCAAAAAGAGAGAACTTCAGATTTTGAATAAAAGGAGAAGAAATGGATTAGTCAAAATGTTAAGTATAAAAAATAAATATTAAATATAAAAATTCCACACACAAAACATCCATGAACTATAGAAAACTATAAAACCAAACCTATGAATAATAAAGCTGCAGGAAGGAGAAGAAATCCAGGTAAAAGGCACAAAAGATATTTTTAATGAAAAATTTAAGGAAATATTCCAAATCTAAAGGAAAAAACTACCTATTAAGGTACAAGAAACATACAGAACACCAAATAATCAGGACCAGAAAATAAATTCCTCATAGGACATATAATTAAAACACTAAATGTACAAAATAAAGAAAAGCTATTAAAGCCACAAAGGAGAATCACCAAGTCACATATAAAGACAGACCCATTATGACAACACTCAGCAATTCAGTGGAAACTCTAAAAAGCAGAAGGACCTAGACAGGTATTCTGTAAACTCAGAGAGACTACAGATGCCAGCCCAGACTGAAATAACAAGCACAATTATCAATCACAGTTGATGGAGAAAAAAAATCCCACAATAAAACCAAATTTAACAAGTTTTATCCTGGATCCAACTCTACAGAAGGCACTAGAAGGGAAAGTTCAGACAAAACTACACCCAAGAGCACACAAAGAATAAATAACCTCTGAACAGCTAACAAAGAAGGAAGAAAAAAATCTCAGATCATAACAACATAACAATGGGAATCATTTAATACTATTCATAAATAATTCTCTGTATTAATTGTCTCAATTCTCCAATAAAAAGACATAGTCTAACAGATTAGATTAGAAAATAGAATCCATATTTTTGCTTCATCCAAGAAGCATACCTCATCATCAAAAATACACATAATCTCAGATTAAAGATGAAAAAAGGTATTGCAAGCATATGGACCCAAAAAGCAAGGTAGCATAGCTATTTTAACATCATATAAAATTGACTTCAAATGAAAACTAATCGGAAAAGACAGGGAAGGATACTGCATATTCATTAGTGGAAAATTATGCAGAAGATATTGCAATGTAAATGTTTTTGAACCAAACACATGGGTATCCAAGTTCATAAAAGAAACACTACTACAGCTAAAATCTCATATTGACCATCACACAGTGAAGGTGGATGACTTCTATACCCTACTGTCGCCAATAGACACATCCTTCAGATAAAAACTAAATAGAGAAATGCTGGAGCTAAATGATGTTATAAATCAAAAGGAGCTAGCAGATACAGAACTCTCCATACAAACACTAAAGAACATATTTCCTTCTAACAGCTCATGTAACTTTCTCCAAAATTAACCGCATATTAGGATACAAATCTCAACACATACTACGAAACTGAGATAATGGCCTTCATCTCGTCTGACTGCCACTGATTAAAGCTGTACACCAACAGCAACAGAAACAGGAAGTATGCAAACTCATGTAGTTCACTACTGAGTGAAAACTGGGTCAAGACAGAAATCAATAATGAAATAAAAAAAAAAAAACATTTTAGAACTGAATGAAAATGAAAATGCAACATGCCCAAACCCATGGAACACAATAAAGTCACTTCTGAGATGCAAGTTCATAGCACCGACTACCTACATCAGAAAGCTAGATAGATCTCATATTACTGACTTAGTGGCACATCTGAAAGCTTTAGGACAAGAAGAAATAATACCCAGAAAGAGTGGATGGAAGAAATATCAAACTCAGGTCTGCAATCAATAAAATAGAAAAAAAAATCAAGGAAATGAAGAATTGGTTCGTTGAGATTAACAAATTTTTAACCAAGTTAATTAAAAGGCACAGAGGGAAGATTCAGATTCATAATTCATAAAATTGGAAATAAAAGAGAGGAAATCACAACAGACACCAAGGAAATCCAGATAATCATTAAATAACCAGTTCAAAAATCTGTGTTCTTACCACATGAATGAATTGTAGGAGCCCACTCCATATAGAGGGATATTCTCTTAGCCTAGACACATGAGAGATGGCCTAGGCCCTGCTCCAAATGATATGGCAGACTTTGAAGATCCCCATGAATGGCACCACCTCCCCTAGGGAGTAGAAAAGGGATAAGGTGGGGGCTGGGAGGGGTACAGGGCAGGAGGGGAGGGTGAGGGAACTGGGACTGGCATGTAAAAGACACTTATTTCAAATTTAAATAAAAATTATTATCATAAAAAAATCTGTACTCTTCCAAACTGGAAAACCTAAAAGAAACAGATGAATTTCTTGAAATTATTACCTACCAGAGTTAAATTAATACCATATAAGCAATTTAAACAGACCAATAACTCCTACTAAAATAGGAGCAATACTTAAAAAGTCTCCTGACCAAAAAAGAATCCCAGGGCCAGGTGGATTCAGCCTAGAATTCTACAAGACATTAAAAAAAAATAACTCTAATACTCCACAAATTATCACACAAAATAATAACTGAAGCAATATTTCTTAATTCTTTCCAGAAAGCAACAATTACTGTTATGCTAAAACCACACAAAGGCTCAACAAAGAAAGAAAATTATAGATCAATTTCCCTTATGAACATAAATGCAAAAATTCTCAATAAAATACTTGTAAGCAACACCCAAGAACACAGATTCTACACCACTATCAAATAGGCTTTATCCCAGAGATGCAGGGTAGTTCAACATATAAAAATCAACAAACATAATACATCACATAAACAGACTGGAAGACAAAAAACACTCATCTCATTAAATGAAACTAGGGATACAAGGAGCATACATCAACTTAATAAGACAGTATAGCAAACCCAAAGCCAACAACATCCTAAATAGAAAGAAACTCAAAGCATTTCTTCTAAAATCAGGAACAAGACAAGATGCCCACCTATTCAATATAATGAAATTTTGAAGTCTTAAAGAAAAAGACAACTAAAAAAGACCAAGGGGATACATTTAGAAAAGGAAGAAATCAAAGTACATTTATTTGCAAATAATATGACTATATACATAAAAGACCCTAAAAATACAGGAGGAAACTTCTACTACTGGTAAATACTTTTAGCAAAATAGCAGGATACAGAATTTACACACAAAAATATATATTATATCTCAAGTATACTGAGAATCAAGTAAGGTAAACAATACCTGTGTGTGTGTGTGTGTGTGTGTGTACCTTGGAATAATGCTAACAAAACATGAAAATTTTAAGACATCAAAGATATATCTTAAGAAGAGATCAGAAGATGGAAAGATCTCCCTTGCTAATGGATTGGTAGGATAACTATAGCTGAAACAATAACAATGTATTGTTTGAAAAAATAATTTTAAAAAAGAGTATAACATCAGCTGAGCTTCCCTATGGAGCAGTATACGGAAGGAGTATATATGAAAGAGGAAACTTAAAGCCTGCAGTCTACCATTTTTCTTTTGGCTATTGGTAAAGTGGGATTATCTATTGCTTATGTTTTTGTGAATGTAGTTGACTTCCTTGGGTAGGAGTTTTCCATCCAGAACTTTCTGTAGGGCTGGATTAGTTAGTTGGTAAGTATTGTTTAAATCTGGTTTTGTCATGAAATATTTTGGTTTCTCCATCTATAGTGATTGAAAGCTTTGTTGGGTATAGTAGTCTTGGCTGGCATCCATGGTCTCTTAGTATCCAAGACCTTTTGGCCTTCATAGTTTCTATTTGAGAAGTCAGGTGTAATTCTGATAGGTTTGCCTTTATATATTACCTGGTCTTTTTCCTTTGCTGCTCTTAATATTCTTTCTTTATTCTGTAAGTTTGGTGTTTTGATTATTATATAGCCAGGGGCCTTGTGTGTGTGTGTGTGTGTGTGTGTGTGTGTGTGTGTGTGTGTGTGTGTGTGTGTGTGGTCTAGTCTTATTGGTGTTCTGTAAGCTTCTTGTACTTTCATTGCCATGTCTTTCTTTAGGTTGAGAACGTTTTCATCTATGATTTTGTTGAATATATTTTCTGTACCCTTGAGTTGGATTTCTTTTCCTTCTTCTATACCTATTATTCTTAGGTTTGGGCTTTACACAGTGTCCCATTATTTCCTGGATATTTTGTGGATTTAAGATTTTCTTTGGTTGATGAATCTATTTCTCTTAGTGTATCTTCAACACCTGAGATTCTCTCTTCTGCTTCTTTTATTCTGTTGGTTATGCTTGCATCCACAGTTCCTGATCATTTGCCCAGCTTTACTATTTCTGGCAGTTCCTCAGTTTGTATTTTTTTATTGTCTCTAGTTCAGTTTTCAGGTCTTGATCTGTTTGAAGTGTTTCTTACATCTGTTGATTGTTTTTTTCTTGGCTATCCTTGTTTTCTTTAAGATATTTGTTGATTTCTTGCATTTTTTTGGTTTGCTTTTTTCTTCCATTTCTTTAGAGGAGTTTTTCATTTCCTCTTATAGAGTCTCTATCATCTTCATGAACTTGTTTTTGGGGTCATTCTCTTCTGCTTCATCTGTGTTGGGGTGTTCAAGTCTTGCTGGTGTGGAGTCCCTAGACTCTGGTGGTGTCATATTGATCTTTCTGTTGTTGACTGTGTTCTTATACTGCTGTCTACCCACCCTTCTTCCAGTGCATACCAGTGGCGTCTCTCCCTCTCCTTGTGGGTAGAGGATGAAGATTCTCTTTTGATGGGTGCAAGAAGATCCAATATTCCGATGGCTGTCCTCGTCCTGTGGGTAGAGGTGGAACTAGATGGTTGATAGCTGTGCACAGTCCCCAGGCCTCAGGAGTCTCTAAGCAGGGCACTGGAAGGCCGGCTGCCTCCATGGGTGGAGGTGAGACCTAGATGCTGGCAAACTCTGGACATGTCGGTCTGTCTGGACAAGATCCCCCGTGTGAGCAGGCCCCAGTCCTCATGAGGCTCTGATCAGGGCCCTGGATGGCAGATCAGAAACAGGCCCAAGTTTATCTCCTACCATGATTAGAGGTGGAACCAGGATGCTGGCAGATTCTGGAGGGATATCCCCCAACCCTGCATGCAGTGCAGTCCCCAGTCCTCAGGAGGCTCTGTGCAGGGCACTAAAAGGCAGGCTGCCTGTGTGGGCAGAGGTAGGACCAGGACACTCCATTTTTACTTTTAATCAAATTCTTTTCTGTTATATATCTTTCTCTTTGAATATATTTGTTACAGCTAAAAACAATGGTTAAGGATTAATTATAATTGAATTCAATGTGAAGAATTGTGTGGTAAGGACAGACCCAGATCAGGAATGTAACTTTTGAAGTTTACAATATAGTGACTAGAGGTAGTTCGCAGTTATCTATAGAACATAGTGATGATACAAAGCATGGATAACGCAATATTACAAAAATAAAATAATAGAACTTGTTATTTAAATTATTTTTTATCTTTTGTAGTAGCCTCAGAGGGATAAACCTCTCTAGAATTTCACCCAATATCCCCTTTCCACTTCTGATGAATATACCAACAACATTAGAATGTGGATGAACATCTGGAGAGCAGAGGGGGAAGTAAAGAATTCAAAATACTGGGTCATCAGTTACCAAATGAACCAAGGGTTGGCTGAGTGTGTTTCTAACCTTGACGGATTTGTTTGTCATTGTACATATCGGGACTGGAAATGGCTCATCTTTTATGTTCATGAATTTTGATATTATTGGTAGATGGATAAATGTTTCTCATAAGTTCATTATTTGTACTACTACCATAACTACAGTTCCAGAAGATCCAACCCTCTCTTCTGATGGCTGCAGGCACACACAGTGTACATATATGCAGGCAAGGCACTCATGCACACAGAAGTAAATATGTATTAAAAATTAAAAGTTTATTAAAGTATCTTATAAGACATTTTAGAATCTGAGCAAACAGAATTTCAAGAAAACAGACAATGCCACAGAAGTTCTAGATTTGGCATGAAGACAGCAGCAATGAAGCCAGATTATAAGTTATCAATGGGGATGGAGGCATGAAATTGAGATCAGTTATGTGCAAAGTTGGGTGATATGGGTATTCCAGAAAGGTGAAACAATAGCTAGGATTTGGAGCAAAAACAGTGTTTATTTTATTTTATTTTATTTTATTTTACTCTGAGGCAAGGTTTCTCTTTATAGCCCTGATTGCCCCAGGACTCACTCTGTAAACCAGGGTAACCTCAAACTCAGAGATTCAACTGCCCTGTCTCCTGAGTGCTGGGATCAAAAATGTGTGCCACCACTGCCAGGCCAGTGCTTACTTTTAAAAGAAACGTGTGAACATTTGAAGGAGTAAGTAGTTTGTGAAGAAATTAAAAAAAAAAATAAAAACAAAACACCATCAACGCGAAAGGATGCAAAGACTCTCAAAACAAAGGTATGAGATTCACAGATGAGAAGCTGGCTATGCAGAGACCAAGCCACTTCTTTTGTGTAGAGGGGCTTTTCAAAGGGAGGGTGAGAAAAAAGCGATATAACCAGTGACAAATCTTTGGGCCTACTCAGTGAGAATTTTTGGGGGGATGGATAATGAGAAGGAAGCAGCAGGATTCAGTATTTAATCTTTTTAGACCCTACATAGAATGAGCGAGCCATTAGGATATAAGCCCATTGAATGTCCTGCAGGAAAGACAGAGCAGTCTTAAAAAATAAAAAATAAAACCACTGATAGAGAGCTTTTGATATGCTGAAAACTATTACAAAGAGCCTTCAAACTAAGAGTCAACATAATTAGTTGACAGTTGGTTGTTTAGAACAATGAGCTAATTGTGCTGACTCAAGTTTGTAAGTTTTGCAAAGGACATGATTAGCAAAAGTTTGAGGCCAGCCTGGGGTGCATACTGAAACCCACAAATAAGTAACTAAGTAAGTAAATATATCAAATCCAAATTCATACTTCTTATAGTAACTTAATATCCATGACCAGGAAGCTTCTAGAATAATTAAACAAGAAATTAGTAAGTAGAAAGTAAATTAGACTATTAGATATCAGTAGGGAGGTAAATTAGTTGGAGGAATGAAAACAGTAACATTTTAAATTCTGTTTCAGAACTGCCACAAAAGAAGCAAAATCCAAATGAAACTGAGAAAAATATTTTTATCTGGTGTGAAAGACAAGCAGTTAATATTTTTCTTTATAATAATTCTGGTATTTTATTTATGAAACTAAGTTATCTGTAGGTAAGTGGAGACAAGATATAGAATGGTTTTCTTAAAATGAGGGGCACAGATGTTAATTAACAAGAATAAGAAATCTCATGTTATCTAAAATAAGTTAACACTTAATTACTTTGGAGGTGGTCTAGTGGGCAGGGTCTTAAATAGTCTAGGGTGGACTTGATCTCAGACATTCATTTTTATGCCTAGAATAAATACTTTAAAATGTTTTTTTTGAAGTAGTTTAAAAACTACAAACTGCCCTCTAAATTTGTATATCTATGCGTACAGCTCTCAGTCCTCAGAAGACAAGTTTCTTTGTGCAGGGGATGATGGTTAACACAGAAATCCCCTTGCAGAGGATAAGCATGTATGAAGTACTCTGCACCTGATGGGATATCTATATCACACCCCTTCGCAAGACTCGGGGTCCATCTTGGAAAAGAGAGAAGAAGGAATGAAACGGTCAGAGTTTAGGAAGGAGTGTATCAGTGTCTTCTGAATTCATTAGGGCTGTTGTATCATGAGTTCATAACATCTGTGGTTGCCTATGCAGGACTGGCACAAGATCAAGTCAGTAAATATTTTAGCATGAATGGGGAGAGGATTACAGTCCTCTACCCTTAAATGAAGAACAGTGGATAGTTGATAGCTTCTAGTTGAGGGAGAATCAGTTTTAAGGGTGTAATCTAAATTACTTCCAACAAGGATAAAATAGGTGTGTGCCCAAAAAGTTTTTAATATTATCTGAGTTAGACATTTTAATAGTAATTATTATTATAATGTGCTGCAAATTAAAAGTGAAATCCATATGATTGTTTTAAAGATTGGTATGTAATATTAAGAAATGGGGGGTAAAATTTTCCTTTGTGATGTTAACATGACTAGTGATAGGAATTCACTGAGTTGGGAATACAGATATATTGTAGATACAGTGGCTTGTACATACGACATTAAGGGCAAGCAAACATTCATCAGTTACATGCACATTGATAATATTGTGACTGTGATCCATGACTTAAAGTTGCCTATTGATATGAATCCTTATAGTAGGGAATTATCTAACCTAGAAATTTGGGGTGGGGGCTCCATGAAATACTAAATGTTGAATTTTCACCTGTGGAATGATGTATTAGTACTTGCTAGAGAGCATAGAAGACCTGGTAAAAAGAGGAAAACAACTGGAGAAATAACTGGCTCATACTTAGAATCTAGCTCTGAGTTTTACCAATGCTTATGGTCATACCATTTTAAATGATATTTGTGCAAGTGTCAAAGAAAGTTAGTGGAGCCAACCCTTTTGGTTCCTGTAGAAAATGGTTGTTATATTAGGGACTCATAGTAGGTGTCCTAAATGTTAGTATTAATTTAAAAATTATAATTGCTTAAAAATAACATTTGTGGGCATTTTTGTATGGGAAAACACTGTTGTAAGTGAGATTAAAGATTATTTAATGATCTTTAATGCCAATAAAGGTAACTTTAATTGTATCTCTACACTCCTATTTTAAAATAGAACTTGAGATTGAAAGGCTGGGTGAAAACCTGCTAGCTCAGAGAGGTTGAGTAGCAACTAGTTACCCTTCTTTCCCCTTCATTAACAACCATTACTTGTCCTTATGTCCTTACGGTCCCCTCCCTATTCATGTCAGCATGTTGATGAACTCAGTCATGTGCAAAACTGTATAGGTAGTCACTAATGAGTTCATAAGTGCAATGGCTGCTTCAGAATACAATGTTTCATAACATTCTTAATCAACTCTTATCCAACTCTTAACATTCTTTCCATTTTCTTTTCCCGGAGTCTTGGAGGACTTTATGTTTAGAAGATAATGATAATGCCCTGTTTAGGGCTGTAACTCGACAGTTAACTTTTATTTAGCAGTTATGAGTCTGTGTAGTAATTGTTGCCCACTACAAAGAGAAGTTTCTACCAAGGCTGAGATACAAACTTGTCTATGGATAGAAACAACAGTAGTAGGTTCTTCCCTGTAGCCAATTAACTCTGTAGCAGTGGGCTTATGGCTATGTTTTGAATTTCTCCCATGAAGCAAGAATAAAATCAAATGAAAATGTAATTGGTCGCCATCCCTAACAATAATGCCATTATTGCATAAGTGGGCACATCTTTTCCAATAGATTGATGTTGTAGTTTGTAAGACCACTGATAACTTTTCACCTTCTGCAACCTGGTAGCACTATCTGACATTATAAATGCTACCCAGCAATGAGGAGCTTTCAGATCAGTTCCAAATTGGTTTCTCCATTCCTATAACCAAAGTGTATAGTATCTTCAGGAATTGGATTTTGTCATCTAGTTTTGGTGGACAACCCAGAGCAATGGAACTGCCACTTTATCTACTATGTGTCACTTGTCTAATTCTAAATTATCTAGTTAGCCTTTCCATTTGACAACATTTTTTTCTGTTTTTATATTTAGAACTTTGAATAAAATCACAGACTACAAGTTAACACATAGACATTCTAGAGAGTCACAAAACAAAACAAATCAAAAAACCATGAACTGAGAGGTACACTGTGGGAGTTTTTTTTCATCATACCACATTTGAAATGCATATTTTTTATTTTAATATTGGATCAGGATGATCTTTGCATATAAAATATCCTTATGCAAAGAATAAGTATATCTATCATAGAGATACTGAGCAAAGGTTAAAAAAAAAAGGGACTATGGGCCATGTGTAGTCATAATATTAATCCTTACATTAAAACAGTTTTATTCATATGTATTTCAAACTGTTCTATCAGGTTATAGTAAACAACTTATTAATCAGTTTATTATTTTCTTTTAATGTGAGTCATGAGTTAAAATACCTCTGAAGACAGAAAATGGGCTTGTTTGTATATATATATATATATATATATATATATATATATATATATATGTATATATATGCATTCTCAATTTTAACCTCATATTATTTATATTATTTCTGGGTAGAAGAAGCTAAATTATTTAATTTTTTTATAACAGGAATTTAGAGGCACTTTAAATATTTTGTTAATCTGAGTATACTTTTCGTTATGATTGCATACTGGTTGTTCAAATCCTTTGTTTCAAAAGAAAGATGTTTTTTACTTTTAAAATTTTAATTTATCAAATAAAAATGATGGCTTCAAATAAAAGCAGTCTCATCTCCTTTTCACTAATTACTTCTCAGCAAGATAATTCCTTTTTAAATTAAGGAAACTATCTCTGACTCTAAATAAAGCTCCTTGGCCTTCGTGTGATTTGTTGCATGCCTAGCTCATCAGTGGGCTGCCTGGAGCATGATTGAGGACTCATTTTTAGCTTTAGAGTATGCTGAGTCAGCTTTTCAGTTTACTGTGCTAACTGAAGTTTATGTGCAGACCATAAACTCTATGTTGAATCTATTCAGATAAAATTTGTCAGCTTTTATGCTCTTTTGCATGGGGTATAATATTGACTTCTCACATCCATACACACTTAGTTTGATGCAATGTGAAGTTAGCTGGTAGTTTAATGGTCCCCTTGCTTTATGTCTTCCCAGCTGAACATTAAGCTGTCTCTCTCTGGTATTTTATTTTTTCATGTACAACTTCACTAGAAAGACTGTGTCAGTTGGCTAATTTGATTGAAATCAAGTGCTATAACTGTGTTAAGAAAGCTATTCCTTTTCTTTTTTGGCTATACCCTGTCATTCCATATATGAGTCCATATATATATATATATATATATAGTATATATATACTATATATATATATATATATACAGTATGTCATTACTTTTCTTATTTCATGAGTTGAAATTGAGATTCATAATCCTTATTCTCTGTGTTAGGGAAATTGCTGTGCATTTGTTAGTGCACAGAACCTCCAAGCATATATAGTGTACCCTACTCTGTGGTAGCCAGTTCCATGACAAGGTATTATAGCCAGGCAAGGTAGAAATCTTAGCTGTCTGGACATTTCACTAGCTATGTGAGAGGCCAGATTAGATTGTAAGAAGCAGTGTGTCCTCACTAGAAAAATTTCTAATTGACATTTGCTGGTTATTGCTATATGTAAGTTCCCATCTAAGTGCTTTGCATATAGCAACCCAATTGTTTTCATAGCTCTTTGAGATTCTGTTATCAGCCCCATTTTGTATTGAGGAAGATTAAGCACAGAGAGAAGTTGTGAAAGTTTTTCAAGGTAACAGGAGAATAACACAGTCAGTGTGTGAATGTAGGTAGCCTGGTGCATAGTATGTTTAATCCTTGTGCTGTTTTCCTTATTGGGCTGAGAAAGAGATATAAACCAGATATGTTAGGTCAAAAGAGGAGACTGGTTAGGAAACTTTGAAGTTTAGGAGTACATGCTGATTAGTTAGGAAGTCTATGGAGATTCTAGTAATGGATCAGTATTTAACCCTAGTTTACAAATGGTCTTTGGTAGCCCATCTCACATAGAGGGATACGCTCTCAGCATAGACACATGGGGTAGGGCCTAGGTCCTGATGCAAATGATATGACAGACTTTGAAGACTTCCCATGAAGGCCTTACTCTCCCTAGGGAGCAGAAAGGGGATGAGCTGGGGTTTGGTGGGGGAGATAGGGGAGAATGGGAGGATGAGGGAACTGGGATTAAATAAAAAAGAGAACAAAAACTATATATATGTGTGTATGTATACACACATATATATACATACATACATACATACATACATACATACATACATACATACATATGACTACATGCTGAGAGTGGGGTTTGGAACACTCTGTGTAGAGCCATAAAGGACTGACTTATGAGGAATATTTGGCTGTGATGTCAAGATAATGACATGAAGACTGAGTGGATTTGGAATCAGGGACAAAATTTGGTGACAAAATTCTTAATTCAAAAATTAGTCTTGTGTTTCCCCATCCTTTTATTGCAGTGGCTTGAAATGGGCACATAAAACTAATAGGATGATCAATTCTGTGAAGTAGGTGGGTGTAACAGGCTGGAACTTCTGGAACCATCACATTTCTTCTTTCTGCTTGTTTGTAGACAGGTTTTCACTCTGTAGCTCAGGCATCCCTGAAACTCACTACATAGCCAGACCAGCCCCCAGTAACTTGAAACTTGTGGAAGTCCTCTTGCCTAAGATTCTTGAATGCTAGGATTATAGGTGTGAGCTACCATGCCCACTGAACATCACAGTGCTATCAGGTGAACTACTCTTGGGTGCTGTAGCTGAGAGAACATATAAAACCAGTATCGCTCTTTCTACCTCCAACTTGCAGATCAGGATCTAAGGTCTTAGTTACTGCTACTATCCATGCCTTTGTGCCTGCTAACATGTTTCCTGACATGATGGTCATGAACTCACCCTCTGAATAGTAAGTAAGTTCCCAAATAAATGCTTTCTTTTATTAGTTTCCTTTCACTGTGTCTCTTCACAGTAGCAGAAAAGTAACTTGAGATAATCACGAAAAGTAAATTATAAAAAGTAAAGCCCAGAGAGGCTCAGTGATTTGTATAAAGTTCCACGGAAAGGAAACATTAAATGTGTGATCACACATCAGGTGCACAGAACTTCCGTATGTGCTATCGTAGTCTTATAGTCAAGTACTTAAGAGAACACAGTTGTAGAATACACTAGCTTTCTTTTGAACAGAAAAGGGAAACATGTTCATTAGAGGACATGCCTAATGAAGTTACTAGACTACAGATGATGCCATATTAAAACAATGGGATTTTTTTCTATTACCACTGTCTTCTCCTCTACTATATTGTGTGCACTTCATCCTGAGAATTGGAGGTCCACAGATCATTCCATTCCTCCCATTCCTTCCCAGATGATCTAGCTTATGTCCAAATACACACCCTTACTTTCCCTATCTCAAAGGCTGTAATATCAGGTTCTGTATCTTAATCAACAGTAAATGTAGCTCTACTGCAAGCATTGTTGTGTATTTTCTCAGACTAACCTGTCTATTTAAAGATGTAGGCAACCATGTTGATAAAGCCTATGAATATAATTGCTCATTAAGCATAAAGACTAGCTTATAATTATCTCTAACTACCATCTACCATAAAGGCAAGTTGAAATAGAATTTATTTTTACATAAAATATTCTGGCAGGTAAGTTTTTGCTACTATTTGTACATGAGAATATATCTCTGTTTGCTTAGAGGCCATACTGTTTACTCTAAGAATGTCATTATACCTATTTGTAACACTTCTATGCTCTGAGGATAGTCAAGGTACCAACATGTTCCTTATTGTTCTATGTCTTCCCCTTTACTCTTGGAAACAGTTTTGTTGTTCCCGAGGCATTCCTTACCCTTGAGCAGGCATTAAAAGTGTATGTCATCCTGCCCAGGTTCTTTCTGTGATTAGATTAGAATAAGATTTAGGATAAATTCCTCCACAAATCAACAGTGCTAATTCTCTCATGATAGGAAGTCCTTCTTTGTAGTTAATATCTGAGAAGTATCCAGTCATCTCTGAGTCTAACCCAGGTATCCACAGGTTTTTTGGAAGGTTTTTCTAATTCTAATTCAGAATTAATTAATCTATTTTTATATCTTTGGAATCTTAGGTCCTGATACAGACCATACTTGTTGATCTTCTCCTATTTTGGCTTCTGATCCTAGATAGTTCTCAGCCTTCTAGAAAAGTGGGTGGCAAAGGTGATGGGGGAAACAGGTGGAACCTGATACGATTTCCTTTATTTACTCTTATTCTTGTCAAACAAGATTAATTAGGATCATAAACTTTGTGGCACACAGATATGGTTTGGTCTTTATACAGATGATTAAAAAAAAATCTTTTATTCTTATGTACAAACTGCTTTCAAACTGACCCAGCCTTTAGGCAAGCTCCACTTTAGATGCAAAAAATATACTTTGCTCCTATGTGCTCATTCAGGCTGTAGCATAGCTATCAAAAGGTGGGGCTTTGAGTACAGGAATGAGGATCTGCCTTCACCAAAATCTTAACCTAGTGGAATTCCATAATGCCCCTTTTAGTTCTTCTCATGTCTATGGTTTTAAAAAATACAAACAGTAAAAATGTTCTAGATTTTGTTTGTTTGTTTAACCATAAGGCTTCCCAGGATTGTGCATTTGTCTCTGTAATTACTGTCAGTCTCTATGCTGTTAGCATAACATTGATGCTTATAGGAAGAGGCGTTGAGCACAGTGGTGGCCACACCAGTAGTCCTAGCACATGAAGGATTTCTGCTATGCCTCTCCTCAGAATATGGTTCAGAGTAAGAGTGAGGAATGACTCTGAGTTGTTGCATTTGACATCATTTTCTTAATCCTGTACTTTTGTCCATACTTTTTCATTCTTTATCAATTTAGAAAGCACCAATTAGCTGCTTTTAAGTTTCTGTTAATTCCCTGATTTCTTATCCAGTGGAAGAAGTTTTTAAGGGCAAGATCTTGTCAACACAGTTGAAGGGTTGCTCTTTGTGGCCTCTGCTTTACTTGAGTTTTCCTTTTTGTGATTCAGCTGGTGATCAACTATTTAGTTTGTTTTACTATGCATCTGAGAAAATTTCCCCAGGAATTAGCTCTGGTGCAGTAGCCTGAATGCATTCCAGTTGTGTCAATTGTGCCGGGAAGATGTTAAGAGCGTCTCTGTGTCATCCAGTTTGGCTTTTTTACAGCCAAACTGAGAAGAGATTTGGGCTCCTGGGAGAAGGAAGAAAACCAGCACACAATAGAGGAGGCTTCAGCACAATGACTTGCATATCTGTGAGTTGTACAATGGAGTTGATGCTTCAATGAAGAAACAGGTTAGCCTTGTCTGCCTACAGCTCAGTCACAGGTTATGTAGGAGGGCAGTTTTCTAGAGAAGAGAGCAGGTAGGAGCCACTAGCAGTCCATGTGGATCAGGGCTTTTGTTCATTGCTAAATAAGAATGTAACTATTAAGTGTTAGGTGCAGGGCTAGACATAATAAAAGCACATGACGTTCTTTCACCAAGAGGTTAAAAACATGTCTGGAAGAATTACTATATTGGAATAAATTCAAATAGGGAACAAGGACCAAAGAGAAGGCATAACAATTATGTGAGTCTTAGAAATGAAGATGAAATCTTTCTAAGCAGATGTCCTGGACACTAGTCTTTTCTGCTTCTCCCTGGGCTGTCCTCATGGTAGGTGCTAGTTTATGTAGGGGCTTCCAGGTATGTGTTGAATGGAGGTATCAGCTTCATCTGAACAACCTCAGTATGGCTTTGCCATTGTAATATAATTAGAATCTTGCAGCCTGAACTTCATGAAGTCCTGTTCAAGAATTTTATCCCAGAGACGGGCAACTGTTGATAATTTTAAAAACTATGATTGAGGCCCCTAACAAGATACTATCCAGGAAAGTGTTATTGATGCCCCACAATATTAGGGTGCTTTTTCTAAAGGATGGGAGTTGGGGTGGATGCTGAAGAAACATATGTCCCTTCTATATAGGAAGGATGCAGTGGACTTTGATTTTTTATTCTGAGCATGACGTGATGAGGTAACATCCTATGTAGGAACAGGATGAACAAGTAAGCTTGGTGACAGAAAGTCTCCAAAGCATTGGCTGGCAGGGAGTAGCAGGGCCAGTATGGCAGGTCTAGACTCATATCATGAGGAGAGCCAAGACAGAAGCAGGAGAGACAAGTGTCCAGGGCCTCAAGAACAGGGTGATACTAGGAAAGGCCAGTCAGGAGTGAAGCATAAGTATAGTGGATCAGAGGTAATGATAGAGAGAGACAGGGCGGTCACATGCATTTTGGAGTGAATAGAAAAAGCTAGAGCAAAGATGAAGGTGGCAGGGATGGAGGAAACGGCAGGGATTTCTAAAAGATAGCTTCATTTGCTTATGTAACTGCAGGGCTGAGAGAACAAAGAGCCCTGGAATAACTGAAACTTAAGCCAGGGTTTGATTTCTACATTTTCGATGTTCTCTTGTGAGATCTGCATTAGTACTCTGTTGTGGTGGTGAATTAGCTTTCATATCAAATTGTTATCAACTTCTGTCTTTCCTTATGAAATTTGTTTTTTATACTTCATAGTGATTTTAAACTGTATTTGTGGTGAAATGTCTGCTTCTACCTTTGAAAGCATACAAGTACTAAGATATCTTGAGATTTCATGCTAAGATACAGATGATGTGAGGAAACTGGAATAATGGGAGAACTCTCTAGCCAACCCAGACAGGGGAGGGATGGAGACTAAAGTAGTTTCTAACCACTATCAAGGCTGAAACTGACAGCAAAAGTCAGGACTTGTGGCGCAGTTACACATACCCACCCCTGCACACATACCTCCTTACTCACATGGTATGGTGGGCCTCACACACAGGGCCCAGAAAGAGGGTAACGGGCACACAGGATTCACTTTCCCCCTCTCACTTAGACTTTTCTGTAATGCCTTAGTCTCCCTCCTTCTCTCCCTCCTTTCCTTCCTTCCCTCCCTCCTTTCCTTCCTTCCCTCCCTCCTTTCCTTCCCTCCCTCCCTCCAACCCTCCCTCCCTGTATCTGCCCCTGTCTCTCTGTGTCTCTGTCTCTGTCTCTCTGTCTCTGTCTCTCTGTCTCTCTGTCTCTCTCTGTGTCTCTGTCTCTGTCTCTGTCTTTCTC
Organism: Cricetiscus sungorus; assembly: GCA_030556225.1. NCBI lineage: Eukaryota > Metazoa > Chordata > Mammalia > Rodentia > Cricetidae > Cricetiscus > Cricetiscus sungorus. Next base: position 75,192,174 of record JANBXA010000372.1, read on the forward strand.
TCTCTTTCATGTTCTCTCCCACTGCTTCCACTAGCTGGAGAGGACTCCATGGGATTTGATCTGGGCTTGAAGATGTAACCAGCAGCACCTGGTCTGCAAACACAGTGACCTGAATCTGAATCTCCATCACCTACATAAAACGCTGGGCAAGGATGCACGTGCCTGTAATCCTAGCTGGGGTAGGCTGGGTTATAAACAGGCTGATCCCAAATACTCTCTCATGTGCCAGCTTAGCCAAAACTGGTTCAGTGAGAGATCCTGTGTCAAGGAAACAAAGCAGAGCAAAGAAGATACCAGCTGTCCTGCTCTGGCCTCTGCATGCATGCCCATGCATACATACCACACAAATAAGGTAGAAAGAGAGCAAAGAAGTCGTACAACTCAATGTATGGCCTGCCCTTTCATCTACACCCACACAGACACATGCACAGATAAATATGCATAAATCAGAAAGAAAGAAAATGCCTGTGAGTTGCACTCATGAGTAAAGCCTTGAGTCCTGGTGCTATGCCGGGGACATCACGTACACTTTGGGAAGTGGCAGTTCACCGTAAAGTTCTTGATTAAGTAATTCCAGACAGATGAGACATTGTTTGGGTTTAAATGTCTTTTTACCTATCTAATGAGCTACATTACTGCCTTTTCAACTATTTCAAATCATCTTAAATACATAAAATTTAGTTTTACCAAGTTCCAAATTGGTTATGTTGGTAAAATGATAATGATAATACTTATAATAATACCAACCTTTTGGTGAGAGTAATTTGAGTATGGACAATACAATAATAAGTACAAGATGAAAATGTGACTTTAAAAGAGATCTGATTTAAAACTATAAACTACTTTGATGTTTTAATTTTTTTTCTGTTTCCTTGTGGAGTTCTATTTGACTGTCAGTAAATGCTGTGATTAAAGTGGGTACTTATTTCCTAATTGGAAAATAACGTTTTGTACTAGTTGGATAGCATTGCACACTGATTTTTGAAAGCTACTCTTATTTTTACTGCTGCATTCCCAGATTCAGGAAACTAAGTGACAGATGCATTCAAATGTGTTTGAAGACCTATGCACTGGCAAATAACAACAGCACTTCATCATGCCACATACTGGAAAGTAGACTCACTCTTACCATCTGTCTTACCGTACTGCGCAGTACACTTCTTCCTCCACTCTCAAATGCTTCACCTCCTACTTTCAAGAACACTTGCTAAGGGAACTTAAAGAAACAAGCTTGAAATTAAATCCCTACAGTTAGAAAGTATTCTTTATAGTCTTTTATAAAATGAGCTGTTTGAGTTTTTAACTTTAAAACAATTTAGACTTATACTACAGTTCTATGTGTTTTTTGGGGGGAGGGTGGTTAATTTTTGCATAGGCCATCTTGTCTCAGCTTTTCAGTTTCAACACGTCTGTTATCATTTCTGTGTTTGCTATAAACCACCAAGGACTGGATTTTTCAAAAAGTATCTCATGTCACTGGCTTATTTTTTCTCACTCCCTTCCTCCCTCCCTCCCCCTGCCCAGCCACTCTCATTTCTGCCTACACTGTGCTATGCTGCAGTCCCAGCTAGCGGACCCAAGCACTTCTTGCTGATTCTCGATCTCCACCTCCATTTTACAGGAGTGTCAAGATTATAGAAGCACTCCTCCATATCAGCTCCTTATGTGGGTCCAGAGACTGAACTCAAAGAACTCAGGCTCTCGGGCTTTCTTAACAAGCACTTCTACCTGCTGAACCATCCCCCTGGCCCCTGAGTCAAAATATTTATTTATTTTATTTATTTTTTCTTATTTTACATATTGATCCCAGTTCCCTCTCCTTCCCGGCTTCCTCTCTCTCTCCCTCCCTCCCATCCCCCCCCACCGACCACCCTCCCATCCCATTCCCCCCCCCCACACACACACTCCACAGGGAGGATGATACCTTCCAGGAGGGATCAACAAAATCTGTATCAGGTGACAGATTTTGTCTTTCAATTGGAATAAGTTGCATAAATAATTTGCATCTACTGTAACTCCTGATTTACTTGGGTTAAAAATCTGTTGTTTTAAATTTTGATTTCTAAATGTCTGGCAAATTTAATGTTCTATTATTTATATTTTATTCCTCACTTATTTTATAAGCTAATGTTATTTTTATAATTTTTGCTTTGTTAGCTTGTTTGTTATGTATTCTGTCTGAGTCAGGGTCTCATTATATAGGTCAGGGTGGTGTCCAGTTTACCTTAGTCTCCTGAGTTCTGGGATCATAGATGTATGCCAACAAACCTGGAAGGATTCATTTTTAAGCAGATAATCCATGATTACTTATAGTATTTTTCAAAGAATGAAAGAACAATAGGTTAAGATAAATTCATTTGTTTTTTTTCTTTATTTCTCATATGATATTTAACATGAATATTTAAGTTTTATATGCATTTTAGTGCCTGAGGGAATTATTAAAAATTTGTGGGCAGGTGGATCTCTGACTGAGTTCTAGCCTGTATAAAGCTCAAGTTCCAGGGCAGCCAGGATTACACAAAGAAACCCTGTCTTTGAAAAAAATGTATTAAATAGCCCACACAAATATAGATTTAATTGCAAACTTATCATTTCCTTTTCTTATATTCCTTCCTTTCTACACTTCTAGCTATAATTATTTCATTCTTATTTAATAATTTCATGTACTGTGCTCTTTGATATTTAGTCTATGGGTAATGTTTTTTAATTTCTCTTTGTTTGAAAATGAATTTCTATTCTTTTTAGAATTCTAGAATAGCAGCAATTTAAATTATATTTTAAACTATGTAATTTCATCATGTAAAACATCTTAGTTATCTTTTTTGATCATTGTTTTTTTAGCATTTTAACGTGGGAGTGTTGGTCGCTTTCTTTTTTTTTCCTGTGTGTGTGTGTGTGTGTGTGTGTGTGTGTGTGTGTGTGGTGTTCATGTGTGTGTGTATGTGTGCATGTGTGAGTGTGTGCATTTTCACATGTGTGTGCTTGTGTACCCATGTGGTGTGTTTGTACATGTGTATGTGTTTGTGTGTGTATGAGTGTGCATACATATGTGTGTGTGTGTCCTCTGGTCTATCACTCCTTAATTTATTCCTTTGAAACATGGCCACTCATCCAATCTTGAGCATAGCACACAATCAATCCCAGAGCTATTGGTTACTGCCAAGGTATAATTGCCACTATGCATGCACCCTTGTTGTTATTGCATCATGGTGGTTTTTGCTGTGATTCATTGGTATAACTGATAGGACTTATGGTTGCTTTCCACCTTTGGAAGCTTGTGTGGCACCTTCTGGTCCCATGAAAGCTAGTCCTCAGGGAGGGGACATTCAAGTCATTTGCAGTTCAGGGACCTCTAAACCCTGTTACTGAAATGCATAGTGTCCTGTACCATAGGTACTTCCCTTCAACTAAGGACAATAGCAATAGCCTCTGTGAATATATTGGACAACCTTGACCAACAACTCAAAATAGAATTTCTCATACCTACTGTTGGGGTTTTGTTCTTTGGCACTTAGAGATAGCATTATACTTAAGACAAGACATTTAAAGTATGTTTATATACACAGACTTACATATATTATAGGTGTGATTCATTATAACTTTTTCAGACATCTGTAGTGAGATATTCACTTTGTCCACACCTATGGCACTGACCACACCCATATCCTTTTGTTTTGTTTTATTTATTTTATTTTAAGTTTTGTTATAAAGCTATTGTTTCTTATTCTTAAACATTAACCCATTTCTATAAATCTAAGTATCTCTACATGGTCTTCTTTTACTGGAGAAAGGTTCTAGGACTTCTTACTCCTTTGGTGTCCTACATCTCAACACTCAGTGACTCTACAGAGAAGTGAAGAGAATAGAGAGATTTCCTGTTTGTCCCTGCTTATATTCTGATTCTGCCCAGCTATTTCGCTTCTTGCCTGTCTGTATAGACCTCTATGGTTAGCAAGTAGCAGGTTTCTGCCCAGCTATGTCACTTCCTGGGATCACATGATGACTCCTCTCTGCCTATACTTCCCAGAACCCTCCTTGTCTTCTAGTCCTACCTATCATCCTGCCTGGCCAATCAATGTTTTATTCATCAACCAATAAGACAAACATATATACAAAGGAGTTTCAGACATCCTTACTGATAGTTCACTATCCTTCCTTCTGCTGCATTCATTTCCCCACTTCTCTGAGTAGAGCTTGCCCCTTTTCCCACTTCTCCAATCAGATCACCTGTACCCTACTATTTACTTCTATATTGTTTCCCTATACTACTACCCTCTCAATGGCTCTTTGTCCTCTCTCTCTCTCTCTCTCTCTCTCTCTCTCTCTCTCTGTGTGTGTGTGTGTGTTTAATTTAAAAGCTTAAAGTTTTCTTTTTATTTAAATTAGAGACAATTTTATTTTTCATATCAATCCCAGTTCCCTCTTCTTCCTATCCTCACATATCCCCCACCGACCACCCCATCTCATCCCTCTTCAGGATCTTAAAAGTCTGTCATATCATTTGGAGCAGGGGCTAGGCCCTCCCCTGTATATCTAGGCTGAGGGAGTATCTCTGTATGGGGAATGAGCTCCCAACATCCATTTGTACACTAAGGATAAATACTGTTCTATTACCAGAGGCCCCATAGACTGCCCAGGCCTCCAAACTGAAACCCACATTCAGTGGGACTAGTTCAGTTCTCTGCTGTTTTCCCAGCTATCAGTCTTGGATCCATGAGCTCCCCATTGTTCAGGTCAGCTGGTCTTAACCCCTTTGCTCATCATTCCTCCCTCTTTACAACTGGATTTCAAGAGTTCAGCTGAGTGCTTAGCTGTGAGTCTATGATTCTGCTTCCATCAGCTACTGAATGAAGGCTCTAGGATGGCGTATAAGGAAGTCATAAATCTCATTATCATGGAAGGACATTTAAGGTAGACTTTCCATTGTTGCTTAGATTGTTAGTTGGGATCATTCTTAAAGATCTCTGGACATTTCCCTAGTGCCAGATTTCTCTTTAAAATTTTAATGGCTCCCTCTATTAAGGTATCTTTTTTCATGCTCTCCTCTATTCTTCCCCCACTCAATCTTCCTGGTCCCTTATGTCCTCCCCCCATCCTTCTTCTCCCCTTCTCTTTCTCCTAACTCACTCTCCCTTTCCTCCATCCTCCCAATTTGCTTGAGAGATCTTGTCCCTTTCCCCTTCTCCTGGGGACCATATATGTCTCTTTTAGGGTCCTCCTTGTTTCTTAGTTTCTCTGGAGGTGTGGATTGTAGGCTGGCAATCCTTTGCACTATGTCTAATATCCATATATAAGTAAGTACTTCCTTAGCTACCAGGGAAATGCAAATCAAAACAACTCTGAGATATCATTTTGCTCCTGCCAGAATGGCTAAAATAAAAAAACACCAATCACAGCTTATCCTGGAGAGGATGTGGAGAAAGGGGAACATGCCTCCACTGCTGGGAGAAGTGCAAACTCATACAGCCACTTTGAAATGGCAGTTCTTCAGGAAAATGAGAATCAGTCTACCTCAAGATCCAGCAATTCCACTCTTAGGCATTATTATACTAAAGGATGCACATTTATACAACAAGGACATCTGTTCCACTACGTTCATAGCAGCATTATTAATAGCCAGAACCTGGAAGCAACCTAGATGCCCCTCAACTGAAGAATGGATAAAGAAAATGTGATTGGTAAGCAGGTTCTTCAAATTTTTTAAACAGAACAACCAGATAACACTCCTCGATAGCATATCATAGTGATTCATGAGAAGCCATGTTTACTGAAGCACTGTTCTGAGTAGCTAACAACAGCACCAATTTAGATGTCTATCAATAGATAATAAATAAGAAAAATACAATGCATATACACAGAAAGTTTTTAGTGATAAATGAAGTTATGATATATGCATGAAACATATGGAATTGAGATCCTTAACACTACATGAAATAAAATATGGCACTAATAGAAAAAAAAAAGAAAAGAAAATGTGACATAATTATACAATGGAGTACCACTCAGTTGGAAAAAAAATGGAATCTTGAAATTCACAGGCAAATGGATAGAACTAGAAAAAGCCATCCTGAGTGAATTAACCAATGGTTTTTTGTTGTTGTTGTTGTTGTTGTTTTTGTTTTTTGTTTTTTAACTATAGTGACTTCTGCAATTACTCCAGGATATGTACTCACATCCTAGATTTGGAGCTATAAGCCTGCAATTTGAACATGCAGCATGTGCCTTTTTGTGTCTGAGTTACCTTGGTACATTTTCTAGTTCCGTGCATTTACCTACAAAGTTCATGAATTCATTTATCCTTACAGCTAACTAGCATTCCATAATGTGTTTGTACCACATTTTCATTATCCACTTACCAATGGAAGAGCATTTAGGTTTTTCCCATTTCCTAGATAGTGTGAGTAGAGCAACGATGGTCATGGATGAGCAAGTATGTGGAGTCAGATGTCAAGTCCTCTAAGAAGTGGTATAGCTAGTTCATATAGTATGTTTATTTTTAGCTTTTTGAAAATTCTTCACAGTGATTTTCATATTGGCTGCACCCAGTCACTGTTGATGGGACTACAAACTTTTTTCTCAAATTCCCTCCAGTGTGTGTTGTTGGTTGTTCCATTGATCTTTGCCATTCTGACTGTGAAAAGATGAAATCTCAGAGTTGTTTTGATTTGAATTTTTCTTATTGCTAGGGGTAATGGACATTTTTTGAGGTACTTCTTAGTCATTTTTTTTTCTTTTTTTGAGAATTCTCTGTTCAGGCTCCAGACCCAGTTTTGAATGGGTCATTTTGCTACTTCCTTTCTTTTTCTTTTATTTGATTCTCTGTGTTTTTTGAGTTCTTTATATAGTCTGGATGTTAGTTCTCTGTCAGATAAATATTTAGTAATGATTCTCTTCTGTTCTGCGTGTTTCCTCTTCACCCAGTTGGTGTTTTCTTTACCTATGCAGAAACCTATTATGTTCATGTTTTATCCATTTAGGATAATGTTAGCAGTGCGTGTCTCATACATAGTTCTCATTATGTAGGGGTAGGCACTCGCTAGGCCTATATTCTCTAGGATTTTTATCATGAAGACATGTTGAATTTTGTCAAAGATTTTTATTGAAGTGATCATGCAGATTTTGTTTTTAAGTCCATGACATTTATTGACTGGTGTATGTGGAACAATCCCTGCATTTAAGGAATAATGCCAAATTGGTCATGATGGCTAATGTTTTTAATGTATGTTGGTATTCTGTGAGCAAGTATTTCATTAAGTGCTTCTGAGTCTGATATTATGAGTGATATTGGCCTGTAGGTTTCTGTCATTGCTTTGTGTCTACTGATTTTGGTATAAGAGTGATACTGGCTTCTTTGAAGGACTTTGGGGGTATTCCTTATCTTTCTATTTTTTAATAGTATAAGAAGGATTTGATTTAGATCTAAGCTTTGTTGCATTATGATTAGATAAACTAAGTTGTTGCAATGTTTTTTTAATCTTTAGACTTGCTTTGTGTCATAAGATGAGGTCTATTTTAGAAAAACTTACATGAATAGAATGTGTATTCTTTGGTGTTTGGGTGGAAATTTGGGTAGATATCTGGTAAATCAATTTGATGTATGAGGTCAATTAATTATTATGGCTCTCTCTCTCTAAGTGGATATTGAAATCACCTACTATTGATGGGTTGATGTAATCTATGTTTTTAAATACAATAGTACATTTTTTTGTTTAAAATTTGGTGTCCCAGGGTTTGGTGCATGTATGTTTATGATAGTAATGTTTTCTTGCTTAACTGACCAGTGTTCCTCTTTGCTTTTGCTCCAAAGGCTATTTTGTCAGATATTAGGATACTGGCACCTGTTTGAGTTTTTTATTCCATTTGGTTGGAGTACTTTTTTCATCCTTTCACTCTTTCATGGTGCCTATCATTAAAACTAAGATGAGTTTCTTGTAGATATCAGATATATGAGTTTTGTGTCTTGATTCATTCATTCAGTCAGCCTGCATCTTTTGATTGGAGAATTTAGGTCAGTGATATTTAAAGTTATTATTGTAATGTGTGTGTTAGTTTTGTACATCATGTTTTTTTTTATATTTTTGTTTCTGTTCTTAGTGGTACTTCCTGTTCTAATAATTGTGGCTTTGTATTTATTTCCACAGTCTCTCAGCTAGTCTTGCTTCCTTTTATCCCCAAATATTGCTTCCTATATTTTCTTTAGATTTGGTTTGTTGTATCTACATTTTAGCGTGTTCACATCTTGGAAAATTTTTCTTTTCTTTCTGTGATGATGGATAGTTTTTCTGGGCTTATCAGTCTAGGATGGTCATCATAATCTTTAGGAGTTGGAATGCATTGCCCCAGGGTCTTCCAGCTTTCAAAGTTTCTTTTATGAAACCAGTTGTTATTCTGATTAATTTTTCTTCATATGTGACTTGTATTTTTTCTCTTGCAGTTTCTAATACCCTATTTGTTATTTATATTTAGTGTTTTAGTTATGATACGTATTGAGGGTTTTCTTTTCTGGTCTTGTTTATTTTGTGCTCTGAGTGTCTGTTATATCATATGGATATACCTTTCCTCAGTTTGGGGAAGTATCCTGTGATCTTCTTGAAGAGCTGATCCATGCAATTGACTTTGGATTCTTCATCATCTATGCCCTTAATTGGAGGATTTTGTTTTTCCATGGTGTTTCACATTTCCAGTATGTTCCTTCCCCTTTTTCACTCTCACTCTGTGTGTATGTTTTAATTTTCATATTCCTTCCTTATGTGGTCTAGATCCAATTCTTTATCTCTGAGTTCTGATATTATGTATTTGTAGCTTGTTGTTTTCCGGCCAGCCTGCCTGCCACTGGTCTGGCGTGCCGGCCCCCAATAACACACAGGAGACTCTATATATTTGATACAATCCTGTTGGCCAGTTACCATTATTGTTTATGGGCTAGCTCTGTCTTAATTGTTAACCCATTTCTACTTATCTAAGTATTTTCACGTGGTTGTCTTATCGGGAAGCCGCGGCAGGCGTCTTCTCTCCTTCCCGGGCTACATCTCGACTCCAACTACTTCCTCTCTCCTCCTCCTGGTTTCCTAGCCCCACCTATCTTGTTATCTCATTGGCCACAGTGCTTTATTAACCAGTATGAGAAACATATATACAGAATCACATCTCCCATCATGTATTCTTGATTCATTTTACTTGTGAGGCTTTCTTTTGAGTTTATTGTTGAATTCTTTTTTAATTATTCAATCTTCATTTCAGCTTGAATTATCTTCAATGTTTCTATCTTCTTATTGAATTCCATTCTAAAGTCCCAGATTATCTTCTCATTGTTGTTAATCTCATGTTTGTGTTGGGCACCACTCAGACATTTATTCTTCTTAATTATATTAAGCTGTTTGTTTCTTATTGAAACTTGAATTATTTATTAAAGTTTATGTCTCTTCTTTTAAATTCTGTGTTCTAGGGTTCCTGTAGTAATCCTTAGTGACAAATGTTTCTAGGACTAGTAGGCTTTGGCAAGAAGTACTGGCTTGACTTTGCATGTTGTTGTAATTTTTGCAATTAGTTCTAGGCATGTGAACTTCTTTTGTTAGTTCTGAGTCTATTGTTGACAGAGAAGCTTAGGACAGAAGAGAAGAAGTGCAGGTGAGTTGAGCCTAGAGATTTGAAATGACATGAGTGGAGTGCAGTAGGGTGAACAGAGGGGACTCTGGGCTAGTAGACAGGATGTGCCTCCTGGTCCAAGTTTGGAATGTGTGGCAGGGGATAGATCTGGTTTCATATGGTTGTCAGGGGCTTATGCATTAGAAGATAGGTAGGGGTTGTCCTGACTTAAGCCTAGAGACTGGCTGTTTTTATGTAGGGGAGGCCAGAGTAGGATGGCACTGGGTGTGGGGCCCAGGCTAGATATGACAAGTTTTAGATGAGGCATGGGTAGGTGGTCAGGATGATACAGTGATATAGACACTCCAGAAGGAAGTGGGAGTTCTGGCTAGGTGGAGTGGTTGGCTGCAGTGAAGAAAAGAACTGTGGTTTGTTTGTGGTATAGAAGGTACAGACAGAAAACTAGAACTGATTACAGCACAGGCTGGGTGATCAGACTAAGTGAAATCTAGATCTGGCTAGTTGTGAAGATGTAGACTAGGAAGTCAAGGAGACTGACTAGATGAGACCCTGGAAAAATGAGGTCTTCATCTTTGCATTTTTTTAAAAAAATGTCTAAATCTTATATAGGGAAGATTTGTTTTTCCTTTTGACCTGTAATCATCCCCAAATGACTAGTACTCAAAGATCACTTTAATATCATCGAGGTTTGGGTTACTGGAAGCAGCCTTTCATTTTTTGAGATGGGCAACCTATTTCAGATTCATCTTTTTCCATTAAGTTTTCCTTCTGTTTTGAGTTGTTCCTTCCTGCTGGACAGTAAATTTCAACTTTATACTACTTGAAGTCCCAGATTCATTTATGTTCTGTTTATTATCCTACCTAAGTAGCTGTCATTCAAGTCATAAGTCCTATACTTGGCATCCAGGGATTAAGTCATTTTTTTTCTATCTCATTCCTTTCAAGTCTACTTTTGTGTTGGTATTTTCTATGCTATCCTCAAACCATTGTTTCACTTAATCCCATGATCATCTAATTATTTTTAGTATGGTGCTTAATCTTATATAATCTTGCCAATCATTGCCAAAAGCACTAATGCTACCAAAAATATTTTACAAGAATTTAAAAAATTAAAAAAAACCCTCAAATATAGTGGATGTTCATCTGAGTTTAAAAGATACCATTAAAGTGAATATTTTATGAAAGATGATTGAAGTCTACTGTGAAAATTTAAATGAATACTTCTTTTTCCATGACTAGGAGCCAAATCTAAAAGAAATAACATGAAGATATTGCCTTCCCGAGGGATAATTAATTCATTATAACCCATAGCTGTCAGAATATGAAAAACAATTTTTTAAATCTTTATATCTTCTTAACCCTTCTAATTTAAAAAGTTGAATTCTAAATGAATTATTGGGGTTGAAGAGATGTCTAATTGGTAAAGAGCATCGGCTGCTCTTGTAGACAACCTGGGTTCAATTGCCAGAGCACACATGGAAGCTAACAACCATCTGTAACTACAGTTGCAGGGGATCTGTCACTGGTTATAGCTTCCATGGACACTTGACACACACATGGTACGCACTCATACATGAAGGCAAAACCACAAGACAAAATAAAAACAATAAATCTTTAAAATATAGATAGTATTCATATTTGTCAGGTTCTATCTTGGTATTTTAAAATGCATACCACTATAGTATAGAGGAGAATGTACTACTATTTTTGTTAATATTTCTTTCTTTTCTTTTTTACTTGACTCTTTGTGGATTTTGCATCATGCATCTTGATCCCATTCATCTCCCCTATCCTCTTGTATCCACCTTCTGCTCTTACAACACCCCCCACCACCTGCTGAAAAAAAATTCATGTGGAGGTTGTAGTGTGGCCCAGAGAGTCACACATTATACCCTAACCCATACAACTTCATTTGCAAGTGTTCATTGCAACGAGTCATTGGTGTGGCTTTATGACTCTGACTTCTGCTACACTATTGATACTGGGCCCTCACTGGGACTTCTCTAGGGTATCCTATTATTGTCTTGTGTCATGGAGATCCTACAGCTTTGGATCTGCAAGACAGGTTCTTTCATACACTTTAGCAGTTTATAGATGGAGTAAATGATGGGGTGGGCCAGCTCATAGCCTTGTTTCTGGGCCTGGGTGATAGCTCTGGTTTGCCAGACCATCAGATCTGGTCTTCTTCACTGTGAGTGTGAGCTCCCCAGCATTGCACCAGCTAGCTCACCCAACGCAGCAGGTAGCAAGGGGTGACCAGTCTTCCTGCTTTCATGCCCTCAGGGGCTGGCTTATACACACCTACACCACCAGAGCCAGCTCTACTGTGTTGCCCAGGCTAGGTATAGGGCCCACTCTCCCAAGTGCTGCAGCTGGTGAGGGGCAGGGCCAACTCTCCTGTTCTCATGTCCCTAAAGCTAGCTCTCCTGCCTGCTGCAGGTGGTGAGAGGCAAGGGGCAATGGGGTAGCATCTTTCCCTCACACATGCTGCCACATGACAAATAGTGGAGTCAGCTCTCTATCTCTCATGCCCTCAGGAGCTGGCTCACCCCCCACCCCCAGCCCCCACCCCCATCAAGAAGGTCAGCTCTACTATGCTGCCTAGGCAAAATGCAGGGCCTGCTTTCCCAAGTGCAACAGCAGGTAAGGGGCAGAATCAGCTCTCCCATGACCTCAGTGGCAGATCTCTCACCCACCACAGGCAGCAAGGAGCAGGGGTGAGGTGGGGCATCTCCCCCTTGCCCATGCAGCATGTTCTCAGGGCTGTGCCCTTGTCAAGAGGGTCAGCTCTAATATGCTATCCAGGCAAGATGGAAGGCCTCCTCTCTTGACAATATAAAGGAAAGAAAATCTTTATAACTTTGAAATTTAACATATAAATAGATGTAGAATTTATTGGTGATTTATAAATCAATCAAATTTTTATTTTGTTACAATGTAATTATCTATTTTTTAGCTTTATATAATAAAAGTTGGTAGCTCATTATAAACTAACTAGAATCAACAATTTTCACATTTTAACTCAAATCTGTGTATTAGAAATATTTTGAAGTTGAAATTGTATATGTGATGAGTTAAAATTGTGAATGTATTGGTCAAGATAAAAATGTACTCCCTGTCAACCCTCCCTTTACTTGTGTGGTTAAAATGGCTTGAAAGACAATGAAAATCTTGAACATTTTAAACTGTATTATTATATGTAAATTCAAATAGTTTTTACCTTGTATAGTTTCAAATTTTTATTACTTTTGTGCCAATTAATTGTGATATTTAAAATTGTATCTTTTATAGCTATTTTACTTTATATAGCTCAAATACCTATATTTTCTCAGAAAATATGGTACAATTTACAGGGGAGTCTCCAAATATACTTGCATATCACTGGTGGAAGCAGAGAAAGACAAGAGTATCTGCTTGTTCATGTAGCATTAACCAAACATTGATTAAATAACTGCATGTCCTAGAGGCTAAGGACACAAAAATGAGCCAAACCTATTTTATCCTCAGGGGTCTATTGCCCTAGTAGGGCTTGAAGCAAGGGAAAGATAATTCCAGATGATGAACCAGAAAGTGCAGCTCTAGATTGAACCAGAGCATGACTTGGGATCTCACTATTCTAACCCGTGTGGCACAGTGTCTTGGTATGTGGAGAAGCAGGGGCCTCTTCTGTCTGCTCTTTGTGTGTAAGGAGTTGGAGAGAGGCGGTGGGGAAAACTCATGAATCAATCAACTGTGTAGAACAGCATTCCAATGAGTTGTGTAAAAGAATTGGAAAGAGTCTGAAGTTCCTTAATTCATGAGTCTCTAAAAATGGCTGAGGCCATGTCTGCTTTGCTATTGCCTAACCAGTTCATGGAAAAATAGCTTGACATTTTCTTGCCTTGTGTCCATCCTCAGATTATGTTACTCATTGTACTCATATCCAATCTTAGAAATGCATAAAAAGAATGCTATTGTGAATGTGTGTGTGTGTGTGTGTGTGTGTGTGTGTGTAGAAATGGGAACAGATGGGCCTGGATTTATGTAAAAAAATAATCATGGTGTCTTCTAGTGTGGAGTAATGTAACAAAAGAAACTAGCTAAATGTATCCATGGTACAAGTGGGTAGTGTCAGAACTGACAGATGGAGGATATTTTTAGTGCAAAGGAGTACCACCATAGTACACTATGGCCCTCTTGATGCTGTGGACAGCCCTACACACCCTTTGAATACATGCTGGGATGCAGGGATTGAGGGTACACAGACTGTGCTCAGGGGTTGGGTTGTTGTACTTCTACTATTGCTTTTGAGAGTATCCTTTTTTTTGTGCCCTGCGTTCTGTGTCTACAGAAGGTGACAGTAACAATACCTATCTTGTAGGGCTATTGGGAACATCAAAAAATATATGTGTGAGGTTTGGAGGTGAGCGTTGGGTATACAGCCAGGACTGCATTAGTGGTATGGACTGTCAGAAGCACACTGAATAGGGCTGGAAATTGGCTGTGGCTATATAGATCACTTTAAGATGTTCTCTTTTGGCACTGTTTCTTTGTGACACGTGAAGAAGTATTTGGCTTAAGGGTGCTTAGGACAAAGCTTGGGAGGTCTTCAGAGCAACATCATAATGAGACGAACAGGAGTTTGAAATCAAAAGGTCTGTGTTGCTGTGTCCAGCATGTACTTAGGGCTGAATGACTGAGAGGATTGGCAAAGCAGGGACAGTGCTTGAAAGGTTGTTTGGTGTTCTGCCAAGTGTTTCAATTGATCAGAAAGTACCAAAATGTTTACCTGACAGGAAAACAAGAAGAAACTGCAGAATCTGTTAGCAAATGAAGTTGGTAGTGACCTTGAAATATTAGGAAGTGAGGCATGTTTTACTTCATTGTAGAAAACAGGGAAAGCACTGGAAAAATTAATTGGGGCTTGTAGCAAAGTTTCTTCTGTTATAACATTTGAACTTTTAACTAAAATCTATCCTGTGTTCTACTTTTGTTTTTAGTGTAGCATTTTTCTTACACTGCTTGCAAAGTCAGAAAAAAACTTGCTTTGTATTATTCATTAATATTATTTATCAATAAGTGGTGTTTAATATTTATAGTGGTACCCAACCCAGCATAGTGGTACATGCCTTTAATCCCAGAATTTGAAAGACAGAAACAAAGCCAGAGACTCTCTGTGAGTTTAAGGCCATCCTTGTCTACATAGTGAGTTCCAGGACAGGCAGAACTACATAGTGAGACCCAAATAGTGAACATACAAATAAAAAATATAATTCCAAGAATGAATGGTTAGTATGTCTATACTCATATGGTGTGTGTGTGTGTGTGTGTGTGTGTGTGTGTGTGTGTGTGTGTGTGTGTGTGTATATAATCAGAGAGATAGCATAGAATTGAGCATTTGGAAACCTACTTTCCAGTATTAGTTCCTCTCATGTACTATATTGAACCAGAATTCTATTATTTATAATTAACTCTCCTCCTTCCCCTTCTCTCCCTTTTCATCCCCTCCCTTCCTACCCCAAAAGACAAGATTGAGACCAAATGTTTCCTTGATGGCAGAGACACAGGAGAGTGGAGGCCTTTTCAGGTAGAGAAAGGTACCACAAGCAAAGGGAAGGAAAGATGAAAAGCAATTTGATGCTTTGAACAAACTCTAAGATGTGCAGGACCTTCAAGGTATTAGAGGAAACGCACTAGGCAGAGGCAAACATGTCTTGGAGGCTCCTGTAGCTTTGCAGGTAGTGGGGAGCCCTAGAAGTACTTTCTACTGTGATAGTAGAGTAAGAGGATAGAATGTACATAGTAAAGGCTGAGTGGGTGAGATAGGGTAGATGTGATCTAGGATGTCTCCAGGGTTTCTGATTTGGGCATTTGTGTCTATTGTGCTATTATTCAAAAGATATTCAAAGGGGAATACAGAGAAAAGAAAATTAGTGTAATTTTAAGTAACAAGTTAAAGTTCCTTTGGAAGACCTACCTGAATTGTTATTGTTAGGGATTTATGTTTCTGATGATCAGAAGGCTTTGTTGGTCATCCAAGTTAGCTCTTGACATAGAGTAAAAGACAGTAGTAGTGAATTATTATTTCGGAAGTACACACGTTCTGTAAGAGAAATTAACTTAAAGAAGAAGGGGTTTGTGAACAATTCTCAGTGCTAACAAGTTTCATGAAAACATACCTTGGAAAAGCTTAGTTGTTGCAGAGGTCAGAGAACTTGCATAGTAAATTGTTGAACAGTCAACAACTTGGGAACAGGAATCAGTGATAATTAGAAAATGTATATTAGAGTCTTCGTGAAGAGAAAAGGATGATAGCAAGATATTGAGGAATGCAGCTTTAACATATGTACCCCTAAAACTGAGGGGTTTTTATTTGGGGAATTATAATACAATTAGATCATTTCTCCCTTCCTTTTCCTCCCTTCAAGTTATCCCCCAAATCCCTCCTTGCTCCCTTTCAAATTCATGGCCTCTTAAAAAAAATCTGACATATTTAGATTCTTACATATATAAATACAACCTGCTCAATCTGCCTAATGTATGTATGTTTCCAGGGCTGATTGTTTGTTATTGTATAACCAATTGGTATGTTCTTCTCTGACAAGACTATTTCTCCAGTGCTCAGCATTCATTTTGCCTCTAGTTCTTTATGTAGGGCTGAGGCCTCCTGGGCCTCATTCATGTTAGCATATCTTTTGTGGTTGTCCATGTTCAGCCCATATTTAGGTTGTCATGTTGGTGAGACAATATGGGTGTAGCTTCTGACATTCCTAGAAGACACAATCTCACAGCAAACTCCATGTTCCTGTCTCTTAAAATCTTTCCTTTACTTCATCTGAAATGATCCCTGAATTGTTTTGTACAATTCAAAGTTGCTCTACAACTCTGAATTTTTATTGGTTGTGGTTTTCTGCAACGTTATCTATATGTTATAAAGAGAATTTTTTGATAAGGAGTGAACTACACTTGCCTATGGCTGCAAAGACAAATATTTAGAATGTAGTTAGCAATTATGCTGGTTTAGTAAAGTGGTGGTTGTAGGTTCTCCTCCTAGATACATAACTTCACTAGCCCAAGGTCATTGGCTAGATTTTTAGTACAAGGCTTAATTTCCCCCTTGTTGAGCAAGTCTTAAGTACAGTTGGATGGAGGTCTGTTGCTTTCCACCAAGGTTTCCATTCTACTACTGTATTGATAGGGTTATAGTGTTGTGTTGGTTGTTGTGGATCATAGAACTCACAGCTGCATACTGATGATTTTTCCCCTCCTTTGGAAGCTTATCTGGCACCTTCTGGTAACATGAAAGCCAGTCCTCAGAGAAGAAGCATCGAGGTCATTTGTAGTTCAGGGGACTCTCAGCTCCAAATCTGTACTTACCTGAAAACTGAGGGATTTTGAGACAAAGTAATGGCATAAATGTGATAGTTAAGAGTGTAACATGTGATCATGTAACTCTAGTAACTGTGGGATTCACATTGAGGCCAAAGTCTTTCTTCTGTAAGAAAACAATCAGAGATTAGGTTGTAGATGTAAGATATTTGCAGCAAAATGAGAGCTTGAAAGCAAAGTAGAGGTCAGCAATAAGTCTGTGGGAGGAGAAATCAGCAGGATGGACAGCAACATACTAGAAAATGATGGCAGAGACCTGATTGCCATAGGCAGCTTACAGTAACCTTAGTGTACAGAATCCATATGTGATGGCTCAGCTGACCTCAGAATTCCTGCCCATGTGGCTATTGGAAGACCCCTGTAGAATAACTGGTACTCAGCCAAGGTGTTATTAGTTGTTATTTCTTTCCTCCCTAGGTCTTCAGGCAAAATCACTAGCATGATCCAGCATTTGGAAGTTTTACTGTTTACATTTCTCATTCTCTTTGTGTGTGTTTCTAGGTAGCACAGTGAACAGAAGGCCATGTATGCAAAAGCAAAGAAAGTATTTCTTTGGCTCTGAAAATGAACCCTGGTTAATGATACTAGGTAAAGCGTTTTAATTCCCTGATGCAGTATTCAATAAGATGCTGCTGCTGATGGTGTTGACTGGAGGGCTGCAGGAAGAAGAGGGGAATAATGAATTAGTAACATTACTATGAAATACTAACATCACTATGTGGCTTTCTCAAAATGTGCTAAAACATGTATTTTTTTGTTTTTTATATTTTATTATTGTGAAATGTTACAGACATCTTAGCTAGAACTGGTTGTAATTTTCTTCTCTGTTGGTGTGTTAAATGCCTTCTGAGATTCAGTGACATCTGGTAAACCCTGCTCTTGTTCTTATCTACCACTAATTATTTTCTGTATCTTAACCATTTCATTTTGTCTGTTTATTTTTAATTGATTGATCTTATCTCATTCAAAATTTTATTCTAAATTCCTCTTTCTTCTGGCTTCTAATTTACAAATTTTTTTAAAACTTTTCTCCAATGTATCAGCTAAGTATAATATATGAAAAACCACCCTACTCTTTCATGTCATGTGGTGCATGGGCAAGTCACTCAACTTCTTTGTCTGCAAGTTCTTTATGTTTAAAACGAGGAGTTACCAAGAGATTTCAACAGAATGCTGTGAAAATCTTTGTTTTTCTGTTTGTCAGGAAGTAAACTAATTTCCACTTTTTAGCATCATTTTTTGAGAGGAGTAAGGGCAGAGGGGCAGGGTACAGAGAATTCTGCCTCTCATAGTAGACTCATCTTGTAAACTTACGGACTTGTCTGACTTTACGTGCTGCAAAGCCACTGTTGTATCAGCGTGGGTTTTTACCAGATTAAAAAATAACCATACATCTTGTGTTAAGGGCACAAAGATTAAATGTTGTTTGTGGAAAATTAGCAGAATATTTCATTCCTTCTTGACAATCATTATCTTCTGTGGGTCTGGCACATAAAATATGAACAGTCTGGCAGTAAAACTAGAGAAAAGACTACTATTGTAACTCTCTGTCTCCCTGTCTCTCTCCTGTCAGTCTCCTGAACCACCTACTCTTTTAAACAAATCAAAAGTAAGATACCTAGAAGTATTTCTTATTATATCTCTAGAACATGGGGATTGTTTTATCTCATATAATTGAAATGATTGTTTATGAATTAAAATGTGTATTATATATCCTAATAAAACTGTTTTATTTGTGTTTCTTTATTTGAGACAAGGTCTCATTGTGGCCCTAGTTGGCCTGGAACTCTCTGTGTAGACATGTTGTTCTTGAACTCACAGAGATCTACCTGCTTGTGTTCCAAGTGCTGGGATTAAAGTCAATTTTTAAGCAATGATAAATCCTGGAAAATAAGTGTAATTTCAAGTAAAAATAGAAAGTTCCTTTTATTTTCCAGGTGATTTCTTTGAAGATAGCTACAATGTCTATTGATTTCTTTTTTTCAGAGGAAAGTAATACATTATGTCAGATCTTAATTACAAAGTAGATATGGTATCAGATTATCACTAGAGAGGACAAATTATTTAAGGGACATATCCACTAATGTTCCTCATGTGAAAAAATTAGCCAAAGATGTTCAAGTACTTTCAAATTTCTAGGAAAATTAATTTATCCTGGAGTTAGATACAGATTCAAACACCAAATATATCCCCAAGGAAAGCATACACAAAGTGTACCAGAGTGATGTAAAAATACATGTGAAGTCAGTTTAGTGGAAGAATTTAATATTTGTATGAGAATATAACAAGATATATAATTAGCAATTATCTAGTAGATTCATTATGATTGATAGGAAAGCAGTTTCTTAAGTTTTAAAGTTGCATTTGTATGTGTGTGTGTGTGTGTGTGTGTGTGTGTGTGTGTGTGTATGTATGTATGTACCACAGAAATGAGTGAAGTTTGAAGGAAAACTTGTTGGTTAGATTTGGTGCTTTCCTTCTTGGGGACCAAACTTAGATCTCTAGGCTTGGTTACAAGTGCCTTTTCTTAGTATGCCATTTTGCCTGCCTGGAAAATAATTTCATATCTAATGATGTTTACAGTTGTAGCCATTCTGGTTAGCTGTAATGAAAACAGATATTAAAAAGAATTATAACAATAACTTGTTTGTTTCAAATACCTATTTAAATTCTAGGATGAGTATTGCAATTTATCATCTAAACTAGGTCAACAAGCATAAAACTGTTTCTATTGCTAGCAATCAAGAATAAATATATATGTATATTCATATGTCCTAGTTAGGGTCCATGATGCTGTCTCTACTTTTATTCATGATTATTTGCTAGAATTTAAAGAAATGTAGTATAAAAATTAGGGCATGGTTGCTCCAAGGTATGATTGAAGGGAAGGAAAGATTTATTGTAGATATGAGGTGGAGTATAGCCAGAGGCATCTGGAAGAGACAGAACAGAGACAGAAAGTACTAGATGAAACATGACAAGCAGACCTAACCTGGCCATGAGATCAGAGAGAGGGGGAACAAGAGATGAAGAGAGTGCATGTAAAGGAGAACAAAAGAGAGAAGAAAAGGAGTAGAGGCAAGAGAGCACATGGATGAAATCACAGGACTGCATAGGAATGAGAAGCTGTGGGGGGTGGGGAGAAACATCAATGAGCTGAGTGAGAAGAGCCAGGATGTCAGCATGGGTTCTGAAACAGGTACTTGAGATACTGAGAGAGCCTGGATTCCAGCATGTGCTTGGTATGCTAATAAGCATCTTTTGGAAATGACATGTGGTAGCTAATATGACAACAGCAGGTACATAGGTAATCAGTAAGTCAATCATGTGGCCTCTCCAAGCTTGTTCTGGGTCACTGCTATTTTAAAAAAATGTGATGATGAGTACCTCTCCAGGAAAAATGAACAGAGAATTAATCTTTTGTCTTTAAAAATCATCCATTGAGCCTCAGCTCAAAGACATAGAACAAAGGTAGACTTTCTAGTCTAGCAAAAGAGCTATTTACAACAAACATTATTACTGCAACTATTTTGAGGAAGAATAATATACAATTAACAGTTTTAGTTATAAACAATTCATGTGTTACAACATAAATAATATGACAATGATCCCTATGTAAGTATCCCAGGACTCAAGGACCAGCAAAACTTTGCCCAGTGTCTCACCAGGTCTCTTTCTAGTTGTCACTGGAGCATTTGAAATTAATTCTAGATCCCTTGTTCCTTACCTCTTTGTATTCCAGTAGACATTTCTTCCTTGGCTATATTGATAGTATCTTAGCTAATTAAATTAACACAGATGCCTTACTATTATCCAATAGTGGTCATGTTCAGACTTTATTTGTCTTAAAAAGGTTTTCCATTTATTTAAATAGGTATACTCCCCATAAAACTCATATATTGCTGTCAATGTTAAGGTCCCCCACCCTCCTTGATCCCTTGAGGCAAACAAGAGTCACTTTTGTATATTACACTTGTATGTCTGCTTCCCTGTGATATCTTTCAGTGCACTTCTTAATCCTCTGTGTTCATTGTAAATGAATGAGTTGTTAGGCTTGGGACCATTTGTTTTGCTCTGCTTTTTTTTTCAGGAAAAAAAAAACTTCAAATCTGATGCTAAATATCTCCTAGATGATATCAAAACAATTACATTTCATTTTAGGAATTGTTGATAGCCAGAAATTATTCTTTTAGTAACAAAAACACCAGAATGAATCCTTTTAAAATAGACCCTTTCTGTGTTTGTGGTATGTTTCAAATTCCTTGGGTCTACAAAATATTAACAAAGACTATGAAATATTCATTTAAAAATTACATTGTCAAGTAGATTTCTCTGTAATACCAATTAACTTAAATTATCTCTTAGTTCATTTACTTTCAATTATTGTTCCCTCTTTTTCCTGGTGCCCTTTATTCCATCCCTTCAAAAACAAGCTATTTGTTCCCATGGAAGCCCTTAGCAAGACAGATAAATATCAACATCATGGTTGAAATACCAAAGCACAGTGCCAGCAATTATCCCAAAATGTGTGTGTTGGCATAATAACACACAGGGACTTGAGGGTATTGCTAATAGCCATCCAGGGTAGCAGGCTAGTCTCTAAACAAATTAAAATGCCCCTGAGGACTTCTTCAGCACAGAATAATCAAGATTTGGTGATATGAGCTGCTTTGTTAGGACTTGCTGTGAATTTTGCATTGGCCTATTGTATGTGAAAATTAGAGTTGACCTTGTAAGTTGGCATACATAATATGCAAAGCAACCAGAAGGACATAGAACTAGCCAAAGGAAGCGTAAGGCGCATCACTGGGAAAGGACATTATGTAGTGAACTCTAATGTGAAAATGAGAAGATAAGGATGTTTGGTTTAGTTGGGACTTGTCTGGAAAAATGTGTTGCTCTCGCTCATCTCAGATGCAGATTTGCATCACCAAGGACAAGGGTACTCCCAGGAATAGAGAGAGGAGTCTTTGGCTTAAATAAACCACAGAGCTGACTTACTCTCATTTTTATTCTCTCTTAAGATAGTATTGATAAAATAGATCATATCATTCTTTTTAGAATAAATAAGAAAGTTTGTGGGGATGAAGAATATATAGAAAGTTCAGGGCTCTTTAAATTAAACTTCATTTTTTGTGAAAATGTTTTTTTACAGTTCCTTTGTGCTTCATGTGACAAATAAACATTAGTAAAGTAAGAATAATGAGTATTTTTCTCACTAACATTTAAAACATTTCTATAATGCTGAATCCATTCTTTAAATATGCTGGAATTTAGATTTTCTTCAGCCCCTCAGACAAAATTATTTGTTTTTTTTTTATGTATGTCATGTTGGTTTTTAATAATTTTTTGTAGTTTCCTTTAGTTATAGTTTGTTGTATTCAAAACCTCCTTCTTGTCTCTGCCAATCCTAGTCCTGGGAAATATTTCTATAGGTGGTACTCTCATTCCCTGGGAATATTACATAAATATTTTATTTACTAATGCAAGACACCTAGGTAAAATAGAAATTAATATGTATTATATTCATGAAGAAATCCCAGGACAGGGCATGTAATAGTTGCTACACATTAAATAATTTATATTTTTAGTATTTGCTTTATAGAAATAACCATGAAGAAAATTTAAAAACATGGTAGAACCATAAAGATTTTAAGGGTTTACTATTGAAGTATATGAATTTTTCTCAAAAGAAACACATAAACAGAATGTAGAAATAAATGCTTGTAATTCTAGAGTTTGGGAATCTGAGGCAGGAGTACTACAAGTTCAGGAGCAGCCTGGAGTGATACTCTGCTAAAAAAAAAAAAGTCTCACATACTTACATACTTACAATACACACTTCTGTTCCTCTTACACATCTCACATACACACATAAGCTCACAAAACATACATTTCACTCCCCCAACACACATACCCCACACACACCTCTTATATATCTCAACTGAGTGACTACATTCTAAGGTAGATTTAATGATTAAAATATGTCCTCTAATCTGAAACAAATATTCTTCCCTGGAACTTTCACTGTCTTTTTTTTTTTTTTATAATGTAATGATGAATACTTCTAGACAATCTCTCTGGATCCTCTAGGCCTGGCAAACTTTCTGATGTGTGAAGACAGGTACCATGGCCTCTTTTGTTTGTAAAACCAGATTTTCTCTTATTTTCTCAACTTCTTTTTTTCTCTGTCATATTATCATGGCCCCTCATAATTTTACTCAAGATCCTATAAGGAAAAAACAAAACAAAACAAAAACTGGATTTTCATATTGTTATTTCCCTAGAATGGACCATATCACCCAGGTTTGTTCTGCTAGTATGCTAAAAGGATATTCTACTGTCTGAATAATCTTGATTGTTACACTGCTGTAGTCTAACCATGCAATATGTAGTGCAAAACTGAGGGTACTTCTGATCAACTAATCTCTATATTGTCTTCCTCCTCTTTCCTTCTTGTTTTGCTGCATCAATGAATTTAGATTCCAGCTCTGCACTCACTTATGAGCAGGGCTATGTTTATCTTATTTAAGTATATCTCTTCCTTTCCTGGGTATCATCCTTGATCCTTTCAAAGCAATTCAAGTTCTAAGTTCACATCTTTCTCCTGTGAATTTTAAGTCCCTGAGTGAAATAGTGTAACTTAGAATTAATTTCTGTGTTTTTAAAGAGCAAACAGCATGGATGTGGGGGAGGTAATATAATAGATACTGGCTTGTACCTAAGTACTTGACATTTAATAAATATTCCTCCTTTTTGTCCTATTGTTGAATTTATATTTAGGAATGTCAGCTATTTTCTAGAGAATTCTGTCAAAGTCAAGCAAAAATATGGAGTTAAATCTTCAGTAAATGAACATCTATTTGGGAATAATCATGAGATCGCAATATAGGATTCATGTACAGGCTAGCATTATCTGCCATATAGCCAAGGAAGAAAGGGAAGGTTGGGATTTTACTGTGGAAAATAGAAAAGGTGCCGAGGAAGTGAATAGTATAGTGAATAAAAGCACTAGCATTTCAAATTTGTTTGATAAAAATGGTGTACATCAATATCTTCAGCACTCCTATAATGAGAAGTGGAGATAGAAATGCCCAGAAATTCGAGGACCAGATAGCCTAGAATATGCAACATGTGGCAGAAACAATGAGAGCTATTCCATCCCAACAAAGTAGGAAGTGACATGTAACTCCCTAAGGTTGTTCTTTGACTTCCACTTGGCTGCCATGGCATGCGTCCTTCCAAGAGAGTGGGCAGGGAAGTAGGATAGGGAGATTGGGTGGGAAAAGGTGTTCTGAAAGAAGTGTATAGGTACTTGTGGATAGTGTGAGAGCTGGTGAGCTCCACTTGTTAACTGGCTTCAGTTACCAAGTAAATACAATCTAAAAGTCACAGCAAACTATTGCACTGAGTAAGTTCAGGAGACAGTGAAGCTAACAAATGCCCCTGTAACATAAATTTGTTGTCGTTATGATATGTGTTATTAATTTGGTTTCTGGTGGCTGTGACAAAATATCTAACAAAAGCAACTTAAGAAAGGCTGGTTTATTTTGGTTCATATCTTCAGGAGATGGACTGTTACAACAGGGAAAACACAGTAACAGGACCATGAAACCAGTGATCATACCACATCCATAGTCAGGATCCAGGGAGAGAGGGATTTGCATGTTCAACTCTTTTTTATTTATTTATTTTTTCTTTTTATTCACCTCTGGGCTCAGCCTATTGAACGAAGACACTGACATTAAGTTATCCTAATCTGGAAATTCTACATAGATAGGCACAGAGGTTTATCTTCTCTGTGACTCTAGATCCTCTCAAGATGACACTCAATATTAACTATCATGTATATTGGATTACTCTCCCTTCCTGGCTTTCATTTGTCAAGGTTCAACCCCAACTTTTCCATTTTTAAACTGACACTGAGCAACTCATAAACTCAGTGGTTTTCAGGTTCTGTTCTCGATTACACATTGGCTATTTCTCCTGGACATGGGTGAAGAGAACATGAAAATAATCTTGAATAAAAATAAAATTTGCCTTTTGACTTTACAGAAGAAAGCACATGCATTCTAAGATCCAAGATCTCTATTTTCTGTTCATCTCAATGGCATTACACAAACTTTGCACATCACAAACTTTGAAGTTGTTTTATGCCAGAAGCTGGCTAATACCAGGTGTGGCCTAAGAAATATGATTTGAGGTCTCCATTTCTTTTCATACCATTCATATCTTTATTTTTCTTAAGCAAATCACAATTCTCTATAAAATGTTTCTACAGAACTAGAATTTTTCCAAGATAGTAAAAAGTATGAAGGTACTTGAACATATTTTGGTCTATGTGGAACTTCATATGAGAACCATTTAATTTCTACTGGGTAGTAGCTCTGGCTTTGGGTCTCCTTGGGAGGAACTATACTTGTTACATAGTAACACACTCTTTACTGTAGTGTTCTTATGTAGGGAGTGTCACCATCTGTTTCCCAAGAATTATGTGTTGAATTGACAATAGAAGCTATCTTCAGGCAACGTATTCCTCATTTGTAGGAACTTTTCAAAATTAACACATCTTTCTTGAGAGAAAAAAATCCCATGCTCAGTTGAATCAGTAGTATTTATGAGGCACTATTGTGAACGTGGCACTTTTCCTGGTTCCACAGGTGACTCAGGATTCTAAATCCTGTTATTATTGTTTGGTCTTTAAAAAAGATAGTCCTACAATACTTGAGAGAACAGGCAGCAAAATAGAGCCAACACTGTTATCGCAGGTGTCAGTGAGCCAACCCTGAAGATGACTTGTGTTGGCATGGACTGGGGCGGGGGGATGCTTTCGTGCCTAGCCCTGTGATCATAATGGGGAGATCCACCCCTCTTGGCACAGGTGTTGATGAGCCAGCTCCAAAGTCATATACATGGGATAGCTGTCCCCATTTCCCCTCTGACAGACCAACCTTACAGCCGCCTAGGGTCAGACCCAAAGATATGACTTGTTTGGCTCCATTATCCACCCTATCTCTGATCTGTTGGAGCACTTGAAGGGACCTGACCTATGGACCAGTGTGCATGATCTCCACACAGGCAACAGCTGAATATCCAGAAGGAGCCCTCGTGAAGGCCCAGCAATGTTAGCATAGTAGAAACAAGAGGCCTTGAACCAGACCAATAACTCTTTGCAATGAACACTTTCTTCCAAATAAAGATACATGTAGTAAGGGGTTCATGGAGTGACTCAGTCTCACACTACAGTTTCCATGACAAAGTTTTTTAAGTTTTTCCCTTTTTAAATTTTATTTTATTTTTCTCTTTTCTTTTAAATTTTGTTTTATTTGGGGGGGTTATGAAAGGGTGGGGATCAAGATGTGTGATGTAAAAGACATACAGAATAAATAAAAACAAGCAAACAAATAATTTAATTAAAGAAGATAGTCAACTTGTAATGATAATGCCAAACTGACATTGACTGTGGAAGTAATGATATTCATGAAATCCTCTTAAGACTTTTTCTTTTTTTTACACACCTAGTACACAGCAGTGTTCAAGAAGCAACTTACTGAAAGAACATGCACAGATTGTTGTTTAAGATGTTTGTAATTCAGAAGGAGCTTTCCAGAGAACTAGTTTACTTGTTTTGATGTTTCTGGGAGGCTGGAAAGTGTCTTGATAGCTTAACTAGGCATCTGGTGGTTAATTAACACTGAGTGAGGAGGTCTTTAAGGAAAAGGGTGGAGACTGTTGTTTGACTCTCATTTATTCACTCATTCATCAAATATTTGTTTGACATCACCTAAATGTCAGGCATTGTACTCTTAAAGAAAAACACATGGAAAAGGAGACAGAAAAGCTAGTATAGTCAGAGATGGAGAGAGGAGTAGGGTATGCCATGGAAAGAGGTAATGTGAGCCTCCCATTGATCAATTCTCTTACTCTCTAATTCTTCCATACTACAGGAAAGAAAACAGAATGCTGATAGAATGGAGGAAATCTGCAAAACTATCCAAGTCAAAGCAACCAACTGAAAGCTTTCTAGGTGGCAATATTACATTGGTTTCTTGAAGGGAAACCTGATACTTGGCTTTCCTGCACCAGGAGAACTTGGGTGGGAAGAGCTTTCAACTTCGTGCTATGAAAAATAAGATATGGCTTGAGCTCTTTGAGCTGGTATCAAGAAGTGTTTAGAGAGTTCTTGGGATAGTTAACGAACAGTGAATTTTCATATGCTCTTAGATAGATTTTATTTTTAGGTGACCTTGAACTCACTATGTTCCTCATATTGGTCTCAGACTTAATGGAGATGACAATCTTCCTGCCTTCACATCTTAAGTTGCATGGATTTGAAACATGACCTGTGCTTTGTGCTCTGCAGTTTCCAAAGTGTTCACAATCCCATTGCAGTTTATTTTTGATTATTCATTCTCACACTTAGGCATCTGTTTATCCACACTCATGGTGGCTCTATCCCCTTTTTCTATAAATGGACCTTTCATTTGGAATGGAGCTAGGCTGTAGAGAGCGGACTGGTTATCTAGTGGCAGATAAGCAAATATAACTAAATTGTAAAAGGATTGGAATTAATTTAAATGCCGGTATAGAACATAAATGAAACAGCACAACTTGTGGACTTTCCTGGGAACAGTGATATTTCCTGTACTCCCCAACCGTTTCCTTCTAGTGGTTCTTCATCATTTCTTAATCTAGTTGTATTTTAATGAATGGCAACTGTCACAATAAATATGCTTGCACAATATGGATTTAACTCTCATTAAATCTGAATTTACTTAATGTTTACTGTGTTAAAGTTTGTCAAATTGTGTATTAAAGTAT
Organism: Cricetiscus sungorus; assembly: GCA_030556225.1. NCBI lineage: Eukaryota > Metazoa > Chordata > Mammalia > Rodentia > Cricetidae > Cricetiscus > Cricetiscus sungorus. The sequence goes on from JANBXA010000372.1 coordinate 75,219,969, forward strand.
GATGCTACTTACAGTACTGTTATTTTGAGTAAGTGACTCTCACATTCAGTGTCTTCTGTTTCTGAATACCTCAAAAAAATTAGAAAGTTTTAGCAACAGTTGCTATTATTTTATATAATATATTTGTGTCTCTTTTGATTGGCACAGTTATATTTATGAACTACACTATACATTTTGATGCATGTTTATGTTCTCTAAAGACAAATCAGAGTAAGCAACTTACCTGTTATTTCAAACATTTATCATTTCTGAGTGTTTGGAAATTTTAAAATCTTTTCTTTTAGAAGTATTCAAAAATAGGACTGGAGAGATGGCTCAGTGGCTCAGAGCACTTGTTTTATAATCATAAAGACTAGGGTTAAGATCCCAACATGCACAAAATAAGCCAGGCATCCTGCAAATGTCTGGAGCTCCTGGAGCTTTGACTCCTGCTTCTGACCTCCATTCGTGGAAGGACCCATGCACCTACAAACACACACACACACACACACACACACACACCCACCACCACCACCACCACCACCAGCACCACCACCACCATTACTAATTTTAAATAGAAATATACAGAATATAATTATGTAAGTAGGATTCTAAAGTGTCCCAGAGCTTAGGTGAATGACTGTGGTTAATAATTGAGTAGATGACACAATAAACACTCCGAAATTTAAGCAAGACTACATGCCTAACTTTTCTTGCCCATCTCTTTTTTCCCCTGTCCTCCCCCGCCTTTATTTCTTCCTTTGATGGGGGTAGCAGCACTCTTTGCCTTGTTTGCTAATCGCTCTACTACCAATCCACTTGCCTAGCCAGAAACCTGTTCTAACCCCAGTCTTTGTTAGTATAATGCAAAGTAGTTGCTGTGATGTGAAGTTTATGGTGAATGGGGTCATAGGGTGAGGATAGTGTTGTGTATAACAGGACTTTGAGCACTCCTGCTTCTGTGCAGAGTAAGGAGAGCATCAAAATGATGCTTAAGGAAGGCGATTCTGAGTAATGATGTGGTATGCCTTAGACATATAGCACACGGAATGCTAGACTGCCAAGTAAGATGTAATTTTGTAGCTTTAGCAAAAGGAATTTCTTCAGTCAGGTTTCTTAAATATGAAAGTAAATCATGGTTTTCTGTCCTAAGATATATTCATTGTTCTTCCTTAAAACAAAACAAAATAAAGACCTCAAAGAACCTACCATCACCATTTTTACCCAGAATAAGCAATAAAACAATCACTAGGTACCTCATTGACCAGCCTACACCAAGGACAGTCAATCATATGTTTTCTTCCATCATCATGTGCTTGCTCTTGAAGAAGTTTCCTAACAGCCATTCTGTTCCAGAATGCAGCAAATTTCCTGTTAGACTTTTGTCATCCTAAGAGTATTTTCACTGTGATGACAGTAATCGCAACTTTAGTAAAACACAGCAGTGTATAAACTCTTTGTACTCAGTTTGCATGCTTTTTGATAGTTTGAAAAGATGATATGTTTACTTCTGTGGATAAGAAGCATGAGTCTTAGACAGGACTAATGCCATTCTTATAGTCCTTCAGTTTATAAAGACAAGTCAGGTTTGAATCCGAAAATATTTAAGTTTCAATGATTGCTTCTCCAATGACACCTGAATTGTCATATCTTTTTTTTTTTTTTTGGAGAATTTATATATATATATATATATAATAGAAAATCACACTGCAGCATAGATTTATTGCCTTTCTTAGTACACATTTTAATGGATGATATAGCATGTGCCAGTCTCCCCATCATTTGTAAGATGTTAGCATTAATGAGGAAACATTTCTAAATTAGTGTCTGTGGGGAATTCAATCAGGAGTAATTGGTGATCTTTGAGAAAATTGAAGGTCTGCTGTCAGGAGGAAATTTCTACCCTCTGCGTGGCATAGCCAGATAATGAAGGAGGGTTTCATTCTAGTTCTCTGAACAGGATGAGGACTGTTACCTCTTAGTACTTGTACGGGCCTGACCCTCGCCAGCAAGGAAGATGCGACTCCGGGTAGATCTTCTTCATGCAGTTTTAATCAGGGTGCTTGAAACATGTTTCCTCTGACCCGCGAGAGAGAGCCGGGGGACCCCTACTCAGGCTTAAATACCCCTGAGCTAACCAACCCCAGTGAGCTGCATGGACCCTGCAGATAGGCTACTCTAAAGCATGGAAGCAGACAGGCTGAACAGACTTAACCGATTAAGGGCTTGTTTACGCCAGAGAGCCCTCACCAATGGGAAGGTGTAAGGCGGAAGCCAGCTCCACTTTAAGGAGTGGCATTTCGTGGCTCTCTACATGTTACCTCTTAGTACTTACATTGAACTCAGCCTTTTTGGGAGACAACAGTCACTTGATCTATTTTGAGAGCCTCTGGGGCCTCACTGGCCAGCAACTTGCCTCCCAAACCCAGCAATGGGATTTTCATTTAATAATCGTTTCTGAGAGGAGCACCATACACCCAGCATGTACCTCCACTCAGACTTTTTAATACCATATTTTAAAATAACCTATAAGATAGTGTATTTCCATTGGGTTTTTCCAATGTATCCTTAGCTTTGGTTACCCATTTCTCACCTCCTCCCTATCTATCCTGTTATTCACCTCCTGCTCAGACTTTTCTACTCCCAGCATTTCCTTCTTCCCCATCTCATGAGTTTCACTTTTTCCCCCTGTTGCCTCCAGTGACTCTCATCTGTCTTTGTGGCCTTACCAGTATTCAGTGTTAATCACCCTACTTTAAAAATTCATACTTGGATTAACATAAAAGGGAGAACATGTGCTACTTGCCCTTCTGGGCCTGGGTTACCTCCAGATCTGCCTATCTTCCTGCAAGTTTCATTCTCTCTCTCTTTTTTTTCACTGAAAAAATTCAATTGTGTATGTTACCACATTTTCATTAGTCATTACTCACATAATGGACATCTTGCTACTGTGAATGGAGCCACAATGAACATGGAAGAGAGTTTCTGTTGTACGGTATGGAGCCCTCATGTGTATGCCCAGGAGTGGTTCAGCTGGGTCATATTGCAGCTTTACAGTTATCTTTAACTTTTTGAGGAAATTCCAGTGATTTCTACAGTGGCTTCATGAGTTTATAATCCTAACAGAAGCAACTGTGGAAGGCTTCCCCTCACCAGCTTTTGTAGTTCTGTGTTTTCTTTATAATAGCCATTTTGACTGGAGTAGAATGGAATCTCAAAGTTGTTTCATTTTCATTTCCCTGGTGACTAAGGATGTATGCTTCAAAAAATACTTATTGGTTATTTACATTTCCTCTTCCAAGAACTCTCTGTTCTGTCCCTTAGTCCATTTACTAAGTGGGTCATGTGTTTCCTTGGTGTTTGTATATTGTAGATACTAATCTTACATAAGATGTACAGCTGGCAGAAACTGATTAACATTTCCCATTATAAAAAGAAGCTTTTTAATTTGTGAGATGTTGCTTGTTCCTTGTTGGCATCCAATCCCCTGGAGGTAGAGTTATAGGCAATTGTAAACCACCTGATGTGGGTGTTGGGAACTAAACTTGGGTTCTCTGGCAGAGCAGCAAGCATTCTTACTTACTGAGTCATCTGTCTAGCCATGTACCTGTATCTTTAAGTGCACTTCCCACTTTATCTTCTACTAGTTTCAGGACTTTCATTTAAGGCCTTGGTCCATTTGGAATTGAATTTTGTGCAGGATGAGGGATAGAGATCAACTTCCCTTTCTCTACATGTTAATATCCAGTTTTCTAGCACCATTTGTTGATGCTACTATCTGTTTTCCAATATGTATTTTTGGATCTTTTGTTAAGAATCAGGTGGCAATGGTTGTGTGAACATATGTCTGGATCATCTATTCTGTTCCATTGAGCTGTCTATTTTTGTACCAGTCCCATGCTGTTTTTATTAATATGGTCCTGTAGTACGGCTGGAAATAGGGTATTGAGATGCCTCCAGCACTGTTCTGACTGACTTTGGGTATCTTAGGTCTTTGGGCTTCTTATGAATTTTAAAAAATTATCAGTGAAGGATTAAGTTGGAATTCTGGTTAGTATTGAATTTGTATATTGCTTTTAATAGGATAATAATTTTAACAAGATAATAATTTTCAAATCCATGAGTGTGAGGAATTTTTTTCATCTTCTGGTATTTTCTCTATCTTTTTTAGTGTTTTATATTTTTATTGTATAATTCTTTCACTTCTTTTGTTAGGCTTATCCCAAGGCATTTTTGTTTTGTTTTGATCTGTTTTGCTGAGGCATTTGCTAATGGAAATGTTTCTACAATTTCTTTGTCAGCATAGTCATAATTGGTATAGAAGAAAGTTATTGATTTGTGTGTGTTAGTTTTGTAGCCTGGTACTTTGCTAAAAGTGTTCTTCAGCTCCAGGAGTTTTCTGGTAAAAATCTTTGGGGTTTCTTATGTATAGAACCATGTCATCTGCAATTAGAGATACTTCAACTTCTTGGTTTCCCATTTGCATTCTTCTTATTGCCTTCTCTTATCTTATTGCTTAGCTATACCTAATATGTCAATCTCTGTGTTGAAAAGGATGCAGAGAGTAGGAATTTTTTCCTTCTTCCTGCTCTTAATAGGAATGCTGTGAATTTTTCTCCACTTAATATAAAGTTGACTGTAGATTTGTCCTAATAGCCTTTTTATTAAGTTGAAATGTGTTTCTCTCAATCCCTAGTCTTTCTGGGGCTTTTATCATGAAAGGATTTTAGATTTTGTTAAAGACCTTTTCTCTCAAAGACCTATGGAGATAATGATGTTTTTTCTGTCTTTGAGACCATTTATGTGATGAATTACATTTGTTGATATACACGTGTTGGCTATCCCTCTATTTCTATTTCTTGATCGAGGTGGATGTTCTTTTTTATGTATTCTTGAATTTAGTTCTATTGAGAGTTTTTGTATCTATGTTCACAAGGAGATTGGTCTGTGATTTTCTCCTCTTTCTTTTTTTCCTTCCTTCCTCCTCCCTTTTATTTCTTTTTTTGTTTTCTTTCCTGTTCTTGTGTGTGTGTGTGTGTGTGTGTGTGTGTGTCTGATTTTGGAATCAGGATACTACAGGCTTCATAAACATTTCACTGTTTTCAGTAATTTGAAGAGTGTTGGTGCTGATTCTTAGAATTTTGTTCCCAAATTCATCTAGACCTGGGAGTGTTTTAGTTCAAAGATCTTTAGTTACTACTCCACTCTCATTGCTTGTTACACATCTGTTTAAGTTATTTATTTCATATTGGGCAAAATTTGGTCAGTCATTTGCTTCTAGAAATTTTATATTTTCTAGTTTGCTAGAATGTAAATTTCAAGATATGCTCTATAGATGTTTCAGATTTTATTGGTATCTGAGGAGATGTCTCCCTTTTCTTTTTTTCTTTTCTTAACTTAGTTGTTTTCTTCTGATAAATTTGGTAAAAGATTAGTCAGTATTATTTATCTTTTCAAAGAACAAGCTTTTTGTCTCAATTGTTCTTGGTATTTTTTTTATTTGTTTCTATTTCATTACTTTTGTTTGATTTTAGTTATTTCTTCCTGATTACTGATTAGTGTTGCATTTGTTCTTTTTTTCCCCAATGCCTTAAGGTATATCATTAAATCATTTATTTGATTTTTCACTGGTTATTTTTTTAACTAATGCACTGAGAACTATAAAACTTCCTTCTGAGGACTGCCTTGATTGTATCTCACTGTTTAGGTATTCTGTGAATATGTCCATTCGGTTCTGAGAATTTTTATTTCATTTTTTTTATTTCTTTAGTGACCATGGGTATTGATTTATGTTTAGTCTTTATTCCATTGTGTTCATCATATAGAATACAAGAGCTGACTTTAGTTCCCTTTATTTGTTGAGAACTTTCTCATGTCATAATATATGATTTCTTTTAGAGAAATTCTCATTAGCTCCTGAGAACAATGTATATTGTTTAGTGTTTGTATGGAATATTCTGCAGATGTCTGTCAGGTTCATCTGAACTATGGTGTCTTTAAAAAATTCTAATTTGTTTATAATTGGTCTTTATAATGAGCTTGGGCGATTTCAAATATTATTTCGTTTAATTTTAGAAACACCCTCTTTATTTTATTTATTTATAAAATGTTATCTCTAAATGGCTTAAGTTTCAAAACAGTCCTCTTAAACATGTTAGATGTCTACTATTTTTTGTGATTAAAGAACTTCAGTGTATATTTTCTGGGAGTTTCATGTATTTGTATCATTTCTACTCATTTCTCTCCTCTTTATAACTTTTTTCATGTCCCCTTTCCCTCCCAAATTCATTACCTTTTATTCTGGAATTGTTGCTTTTATGTGCATATATCCACAGATATAGACAGATAGACAGACAGACAGACAGGACACACACACACACACACACACACACACACACACAAACATACACCATGCTGAGTCCCTGTAGTGTTGCTGTGTTTAACACTGATTACAGCTGGCCACTTGGTACTAAATAACCAATTAGGGGGCTCTTTCCTGGGAAAGAGTGATTCTTCCTTTCTCATTGGTTGTTAATTGCCTGTGGTTCCTCATGTAGGAGTAGGACATGGTGAGAGTTCCCACAACCACCTTATTATGATAATTGTTCAGTTCTTGTTTAGGAAATATTAATGTTTGTTTGGTTGGTTTGGTTTTCAAGACAGGGTTTCTCTGTATAGCCCTGGCCATACTGGAACTCAGTCTGCAAAACAGATCTCTAACTCAGGGATCTGCCTGCCTCTGCCTCCCAAATGCTGGGATCAAAGGAATATACCACCATATCTAGATTGGAAGCTTATCGTTGAGATTTCATAGTGCAGGTTCCCCATCATATAGAGAAACACCATCTTAGAGCAGATTTCTATGTCTTCTGGTTTTTCCAATCTCACTGCTCCCTCTAATGTTCCCTGAGCAGTGGCTATAGAGTTTGTCTTATAGATGCATCAGTTAGTGCTGGGCACCCCATTGTCTGTTGCTTTCTCCATTTGACCAGTGTAGCTTTCTGTAATGATCTCTGCTGAAAATTGAAGCTTCTTTGATGAGGCATGAAGGTACACATATCTGTGAATATAGTATTGAGAAGGCAGTTAGAAGTTACACTAGTATAGGAAAGTGGCGGTAGTAGGTTTGCTTCTAGGGTCCTCATTAGTCATGGGTAGTTAGCTAGATTTACAATACCAAACATTAATTCTCTCCTCTTGAGTGGGTTATAAGTCAATTAGATGGCTATTGGTTACTACCTAGATACAAATGCCAGTATAGCGTATTTGGAAGTAACTTGCCATGCTGGTCATTTTAGTGGTTGGTAGGCATTACAGATGGATAGACAGGACTGTTGATTGTTCTCTTTCATTGTCAGTCTGCATAGCACCTTCAGACACTCATTATGAAAGCTAGTCCTTGGGGAGGAGGCTCCAATTCAACCCTAGCTCAATTCCTTCAATTCCTGTATGTGGTATCTTCAGTAATAGCAGCTTACCTTCAAACACTGGGAGGCAACCAAGGGTAACAACAATAGACTATATTATTTTGAGAGTCTCTTAGACTATCTTGATCAACAACTTGGGGAATGGATCAGTATTTCTCACACTAGGGCTTTGTTAGATAGTCTATGTCTCTTTGGGGTAATATTGTCATGCCAAGTGGCATAACTGCATTTTATATACATGCACACATATATTTATAGGTATTCTATGTGATTTAGGTGCCATTTAATCCCAGTGTTTCTCTGTTTATTTTTGTTTAATGATGAGAGTAAAGTGTTGAAATCACAACCTTTTTCTATGTTGGAATTAATCTGTGACTTTATGCTTAGTAGTATGTAGCATGTTGTTTTCCGGCCAGCCCGCCCGCCACTGCTCTGGCGTGCCGGCCCCCAATAACAAGCAGGAGACTCTATATTTAATATAATCCTGTTGGCCAGTTACCGTTATTGTTTATGGGCTAGCTCTGCCTTAATTATTAACCCATTTCTACTTATCTAAGTATTTCCACGTGGTCGTCTTATCGGGGAGCTGCAGCAGGCGTCCTCCTTCCTCCCCGGGCTACATCTCGACCCCTCCCTACTACTTCCTCTTTCCTCCTCCTGGTCTCCTAGCCCCGCCTATCTTGTTTCCTATTGGCCACAGGGCTTTATTAACCAGTATGAGAAACATGTATACAGATTAACATCTCCCATCATCTCCTCTTTTCTGTCTAAAGTAAAAGAAGGGGTTTAACCTTAACACAGCAAAATATACCATACAGCAGTTATCAAATTAAAAATCACAGTTAACAATATTTAGTCCATTAACATTTGGTAAGACTTAAAGAAAATATCATCTATCCTATCATTGTGAGTCTAAAGTCCTATATGTAACTTATCTTTAATCCTAACTAAGGAAAACTATAACCATAACTATCTGTCTTCAACTCCATCAAAGACCACAGAAGGATAATATATAAACTCTAGAAATGACAGAGACAACTCATTGGCTGGTCAGTCATCCGAAGTTCTTCTGTAATGTTCCATCTTCAGCCCATAGGCCATAGTGTGTGTCCAGACTCCTCAAAAAGGCAGGAAACTTTTCTCTGTGTCCTGTAGAATGTCTGGCTGTCCGGCAGCCTCTTCCATGAAGCAGGAATCCTGTAGCAATGTCCATCTTGCATCAGCAGTCATCTTTTTGTGGGTCCTGCATGTCCAGTTTCTACAACATAAAGTCAAACAGTCTAGACAAGAGAAGTACCTTTTTCAAATGGCTAGTCTTGCCATATTAGAAGCAAACTTCATAACGAGTTTCTTCAATGTCCATCTTCCTTTCTTCTGTAGGTGGTGTTACCAGGAGCAGTTGTGCCTCACTGTCAAGAAAATCCATAATCCATTTTAAATGCCATATTCTGTAGGTCTTTGAAAGGTTTGAAGAATGCCTATCCATCTCAAATACATCACTGCATATCTAGAAATCCTAACTAACTTAACTCCAAGTATTGACTATCATAGGTAACTCTTTAACTGTACTAAATTATACATTACATTTTCAATGAGCTATATAAACACAATACCTAAACAAGAGGAGAAATATACATATTACAAAATTGACCTTAAATTGTATCAATAAAAGAAAATCCATTCCAAAGCAAAGTATTCATATCTATACCATAATTCCCTTTTTACCTTTAAAAAGATTGCTTGTGGTTATAGCCATTTATAACCAAGTCCATTTAAATGAAAACAAACATTTATAAACAATATTTGGGAATTTGGGCGTCGTTCTTTCCAAACTACTTCCTGCTGGTAAAGGGCACTGTCATGGGGGTTCAAAGAAGATGTAGAAATCTTGGCAGTAGTCTGCAAGGCTTTGTCTCAACTGCTTTGAATGTTGGATCATCTGGGGCACTGTTTCAGGGGGTCTGGCTTGATCAAACCATATAAGTCTGGAAGAAATCCATAGCTTTTCATTTTCTGTGGAAACAAAAATAGAAATCCTTTTCCCCAGTAACTTGTCCTTAGGCTTAAATTTTGGAGTCAAAGCATTTATAAAATATATAAATTGAATTAATCCAGTAGCATTTCTTTTATCAGTTGTTGTTATTTTCTCAGCAATCAAATAATTTAAAGACAACAGAAGCGCATATAGTATCCAAAATTTCTCTGTGTTTTTCATTTTGACGTGGCTTTTTTATTACTCTATTTCATCGATCCATTCTACTTCCTTTTTTCTTTTTTAAACCATTGTATCCTGTTTCTTTTTCTCTCCCAAGCCAGCGTACTTTTTTAAAAACACAGTGTAAACCTTCATTGCAGCTCTTGTACACACCAATGAATTGTTAGCAGAGCTCTTTAAAAGCAAGGCGGCTTTTTTGCCACTTATGCTAATTTTGGAAACCTCCCTTAAAGGAGCCGTGCAAATCTCTGTCTACAGCAACAAATCCAACTGAGAAAATCTTGCTACCAAGAAGTCTTGTTCGTCTCTGTTCCTTTGTTTCTAAAAACTATTTTTTAAGCTTTTGTTAAGTTTTAAGTGAAAGTTCTCAATCCTGCTTCTGACACCATTATGTTACGGCAGGTTCCTCCCCACCGGCCTCCCAGTCCTGCATGCTGCCAGTCTGGGCCCTCTGCCACGCCAGCCCCAAATAACACTCAGAGACACTGTATTTGATACAATCCTGTTGGCCAATTACCATTATTGTTTATGGGCTAGCTCTGTCTTAATTATTAACCCATTTCTACTTATCTAAGTATTTCCACGTGGTCGTCTTATCAGGGAGCCTGGGCAGGCGACCTGCTTCTTCCCTGGGCTACATCTCGACTCCTCCCTCCTACTTCCTTTTTCCTCCTTGTCTCCTAGCCCCGCCTATCTTGCTATCTCATTGGCCACAGAGCTTTATTAACCAGTATGAGAAACATATTTACAGGATAACATTAATCCCAGTGTTTCTCTGTTTATTTTTGTTTAATGATGAGAGTTAAGTGTTGAAATCACAACCTTTTTCTATGTTGGAATTAATCTGTGACTTTATGCTTAGTAGTATTTGTTTAATCATATTGGGTGAATCTTGTATTTAATGTGTATATATTTATAACTCTAATTTTTCATGGTGGATTGTTCTTTTATTCAATGCGAAGTGACCCCCTTTATCTGTGTGACTAAATTTGAAATCTCTTTTGTTAGTTATTAGAATAGCAATACCTGCCTGCTGTTGTTTGATTTGATTTTGGGCTTTTTTGTTATTGTTGTTATTCTATTTGGTTGAAAGACACTTTTTCCATTCTTTCACCTTAAGATAGCATTTATTTTGTTTCCCAGAGACTAGGGATCTGGTTTTCTTTTCTTTTTCAAGATTTATTTTATTTTAAATTATGTTTATGCTTATGTGTCTCTGTGTAGGTGTGGGCATATGGAGTCCATAAGAAAGCATCACAGATGCCTTGGATTCGAAGTTACAGGAAATTGTGAGCCACTTGACATGAGTACTCAAAATTGAACTCAGTTTCTGTATTTTAACCCAGTCTGCTAGTCTAGTTAATATCTTGTAAAGGGAAATTGAGACTATTAATAATAATTATTAAAAGGTTTGTATTGATTCCTGTCTTGTTGGTGTAGTGGATTTTTTGTGTTTCTTATTCCTATTTTATGTAATAATTTAGCCTCCTTTATTATTTTCCCTTTAACTTGGATATGTGTTCTTGCTCTTTAGTCCAAAGTATTATTTCTATTGTTCATGCTGACTTGGTGGTCATGTGTTCCTTTTACTTGTTTCTTCAGCTATGATATTTTTCTGGGTATATTGGGTTAATTTTTGCCATTGCTATCTTTCAGATTTTGAAATATACTTTTTATTATTTAAATTTGAAACAAACTTGTTTTACATGTCACCAACTCTCATCCCCTCTTGTCCCCCCAACCAACTCACATCCCATCCTCTTTCTGCTCCTCTGGGAAGGGTGTGGCCTTCCATGGGGAGTTTTCAAAGTCTGTCACATCATTTGAAGCAGGGCCTAGGCCCTCCCCCATGTGACTAGCCTGAGAGAGTATTTCTCTGTGTGGAAGGGGCTCCCAAAGTTTATTCTTATACTAGGGATAAATACTAATCCATTACCAGAGGCCCCATAGACTGCCCAATCCTCCTAACTAACATCCACATTCAGGGAGTCTGGGCTGGTCCTATGGTCCTATGCTGGTTTCCCAGCTATCAGACTGGAGTCCATGAGCTTCCCCTTGTTCAGGTCAGCAGTTTCTGTAGGTTTCTCCAGCCTGGTCTTGACCCCTCCCCTTTAGTCATCACTTTTCCTTGTCTGCAGCTGGATTCTAAGAGTTTTGACTCAGTGTTTAGCTGTGGGTGTCTGCTTCTGCTTCCATCAGCTACTGGATGAAGGCTCTAGGATGGCATATAAGGTAGTCATCAATCTCATTATTGAGCAAGGGCATTTAAAGTAGCCAGCCTCTCCACTATTGCTTAGATTGTTAATTGGGGTCATCCTTATACATCTCTGGACAATTCCCTACTGTCAGATTTCTCTTAAAAGCTATAATGGCTCTCTTTATTATGGTATCTCTTTTCTTGTTCTCCTCTATTCTTTCCCTATCTCAATCTTCCTGTTCCCTCATGCCCACCTCTCCCCTCCTCTTCTTCCCTTCTCTTTCTCCTTAGTCCCTCCCCCTTCCCCACATGCTCCCAATTTGCTTGGGAGATCTTGTCCCTTTCCCCTTTTCCAGGATACCGTGTATGTCTCTCTTATAGTCCTCCTTGTTTCCTAGCTTTTCTGGTGGTATGAATTGTATACCTTTTTAAGCACTTCCGATTTCTAAGGTTTCTGTTGAGAATAAGTAATTATTCTTGTGGACTTGCTTTTATGTGTGATTTGGCCATTCTCTCTAGTGGTTTTCAGTATGTTTTCTTTGTTGTATTTAGTGTTTAACTGTAATAGGATGGGAGAGTTTCTTTATGATCTTATCTACTTGGAATTTCTGTGATCCACTTGTATTTGGGTGGGCATCTAGATTTGGGAATTTTCTTCTATAGTTTTATTGAAAGTATTTTCTATTCCTCTTACACAAATTTTTATTTCCATAATTTAAAATGTTGTCTCTTGTGATATTCTAAATATCATGTATGCTCTTTTAATAAACTTTAAAAAGCATTTTACTGATCTTACCAGAGTAATCCAGTTGTTCTACTTTGTCTTAAGTACTGAGATTGTCTTCTACATAATCCACTGTATTTGTGAGGCCTTCCCCAGAACTTATTTGATGTGTTACATTTTTTCATTACAATCATTTTAATTTGTTTGTCTTTAGCATTTCAATATCTTCTTTGAGATTTCTTTTCATATCATAAATTGACTTCTTCCTTTCATCCAGATGTTTGTTGTGTTCTTTTGGAATTTTTGTATGCATTTTTGGAATAGTCGAACATAGTTATAATCATACTTTTGAATTGCATATCTAGGATTTTTCTGTTTCATAACTGGAACACATTATTATGGGATTAGCATATTTTGGAGGTTGTGACTTTTTTCATGTTCTTGTCATTTTTTTTTTAACCTGACATCTGTGATTAGATCACTGGTTTAAGTTTTGTTGTGTTTTAATTCAGGTTGCTTTCTTACTTCTGGTGTCAGTGTTCGCAGTCTTGGTCAAAGACTAGGTTGTAGTAAGGTTTTGGTGGTGTTTTCTTCTTTTAGACTTGTTGAGGGCATTCAATTCTATGTACACACTGCCCCTATGAGATGAGTACTGCTACAAAAGCAGTCTCTGTCCAGCAGTAAACCCACTTTGAAATTATGGTGTTAGGTGACTACAAAGAAGTCATTATTTGGAGGAATAAAAGAAGAATAAAGGAAACCAGCAGTACTATATGAACTACTTTATTATTTGCTATGGATATGAGTGAGGAAAACAGAAGAAATCAAAATGGGATTAGTGATTAGTGTTAGGTTTCTAGTAGGAAGGAGAGGATGGGGGGAATAGATTGAAGGGGGATTGGTAAAAGTGGAGAAAATGGTTGGGTGGTGGAAGTTTGGACTGAAAGTAGACTGAAGAGAAAGTGCTAAGGATAAGCATTCAAACATCTCTCATGATGACCAGTCACAGACACTGTTATCAGAGGCAGCCTGTCTTCTTTTGGAGAGGTAAAAGAAAGATCATGGGATCTTTACAGAGCAGGGAGAAAAGAAGTTGTATATAGTGGTATTGAGGTAGACTGCTATGCCAATCTAGGGTATTATATTAAAAGGGAAGAGCTGTAGAGGGGAATCAAAAGCTGGCTGAGACTATGGGGGGGGTGATAAATTTGGCTGCCTCCTCAAACTTCTGACCTCATAAGGTGACCTGTGGTGAGACTCTAAATCTGGTGCTCTTGTAAACCTCAAGTTGTAATTGACAATTGGGGGCAAGCTATGGTTATACTCCTGGAGAGCCACTATTGGGGGGAAAGTATAGGTATACTCTATGACTTCAAAAGGTGAATGGGAACTGTAACCAAAGTGTGGGTGGTCTCCCTACCTCAAAAAAATGCAACTAGCTGCTTTTCTGTTTATAGTTTGGAACTTTGTCATGCATAGAAAGACCATGGTGTGAAGCTATTATGAACCTGGTTTATTACTGAACAAGATTTTTAAATTTGGAGAAGTACATATGTAATCTTGGTGATATCTGCTGATAAAAATAATTTGGAAGTGCTTCTGTGGGGGTTCTAGGTTCTTGTGTCCCCAAACACCTGAGCAGAAGTGGGGACTGTTTACCAGGAAACATCAGATTTGCTGATAAGAGGCCAGCCTGGGCAGACTGAAAGTTTAGCAGCTGAAAGGGCTCCTCTCTACAAAGAACTGGGGCTTAAAACTTTTTAACATTTATTTATTATTTTAAGTTTTTTTTTTCCCCTGTGTGTGTGTGTGTGTGTGTGTGTGTGTGTGTGTGTGTGTGTGGATGTAAGTATATGAAGGTCAGAGGAAAACGTGTGGATCAGATTTTTATTCCACCATGTAGGTCCCATGGGTCAAACTTAGGTCTCAACCTTAGCAAACCAATGTTTTTCTTGCTAGGAAACTTTGAAGCTTTCCCTTATGTTGAATATAAAACACTGGTTCCAAAATTATATTTATGGAAATGTTGAATAAAAAAAGGATTCTGTTTAAAAAAAAAAAAAGTAGAAGGTAGAGTAATGACAATGATTAAAACTCTGAAAAAAATGGCACTCACAGGACCAGAAATTTCACCCTAGGATGTGAAACGTAGCCAAGAAAAATATCTCAAAATTCCAAGGATTAATAAAGATCTGTAACCCATTTGAGACATGGGATTGAAGAACTTGTATACTTCAGATGAAACCCAAGAATTTTAGAAAATTCTAGCACTTTATAAAAACCAACATAGGATTTTATCTTATTTTGCATATTATCAGCTGTAAGGCAGTTACAATCTTTCAGATAACTTCATTGGCTGATTACTGTTTCTACTTTAAAACAACCCAGAGATGCAAAGCTGTTAAGACAGGAGGTTTTGTAAAAGCTAACTGTTGGGACTGGAGAGATGGCTCAATAATTAAGAACACTAACTGCTTGTCCAGAAGACTCAGGTGGGACTCCTAGCACCTACATGGTGGCTCACAACTCACTGCAATTTCAATTCCAGGGGATCTGACACCCTCTTCTGACCCCCAAGGGTACTGTATTCATGTGGTACACAGACATACATGTAGGCAAAACATGCATAAATGTAAAATAATATAAAAGTCCCTCCAAAGAATAAAATTGTTTGAAGCTGTGAATCTAAATTCCTCTGAATCAACAACAATTTAAAGGAAATTTTAGAAAATTATATTTACACTTTCATATTTCCCTCAGAAAGGAAAAGTAGAAGTGTTTTTCTATAGTAGAAGTCTAAAATTATGGTCTTTGGAGCCCAGAGAACTTTTAAATTGAGGAAGGGGGGGTGAGTTTTAAGTGTATTTTATAATGGCATTTATAGCTTGGAAATATTCTAAATATTCACCAGTTAATTTAAAATTATGTTAGTTTTTTCCTATTCCACAAAAAGCCTATACATGGATGTCACAAATGTAACAGTCACATTGCAGAGCAACCAAGGATCTATGAATGTGTTCCTGAATGGAAAAATAAAACCAGTTTTTTCTGTATCATTAAATGTATCATTAAAAGGAATGGTGTACTCTTCCATTTAGCATGATGCTAACTAAAAGAAACCAGACACACAAGGTCACCTACTCTATGATTGGCTTAGACAAGCAAAATTCTCAGTTAGTAACAGAAGTGATAGATTAATCACCGCCGGGGTCTTAGAAGGGAGAAATGGGAATGGATACATGGTTTTTCTGTTAGATAGTGGTGATAAATGATTTTATGAATATTCTTAACACCATTAGATTGTATTCCTTTTTTTTTTCTTCTGGAGCTGAGGACTGAACCCAAGGCCCTGTACTTACTAGGTAAGCATTCTACCACTGAGCTAAAATCCCAACCCCTAGATTGTATGCTTTATAATGTTGAACTTTATAGTATCTGAATTTTAACTCAATAAACATAAAAGCATTTTTCATTTAAACATAAATTATGTTTTTATTAAAATTTACTTTTTTTTTCTCTGTGTAGCTTTGTATACAAGGCTGGCCTTGAACTCACAGAGATCTGCCTGCCTCTGCCTCCCAAGTGCTGGGTTTAAGGTCATGCACAGCACTGCCAGACAAAAAAATATTTTATTTCTAAACAAATAAATCAGAGTCACATTGCTCCATATTTTACTTAATCCATTTTATATTTAATTAAAAACAACTGGATTTCTTTTACTTGTTTCTGCATTAAATCTATTGTATTTATATCATTTTGATTGAAGTATTTCAAAAAATAATGCCATAAATTAATTTATTGAAAAATAAAGGAGCATTATAATAGATTAGTCACATAATTATGAAATGTTTTCTCTGACATTAATATTTGGCATGTGGTGGTTCTTTTTTATTATCTGATTTGGAAACAATCTTATTTTATGTATCAATCCCAGTGCCCTCTCCCTCCCATTCTCCCATGCCCTCCTACTGACACCCATCCCATTCCTCTTCTGCTCCATAGAAAGGGTGAAGCCTTCTATGGGAGAAGTTTATAATCTTGAATCTCTAAATAATGTTGATTTGGCTACAATCGTTCACAGGCTGGTGTGGACTGGGAAGACAGGTCACACATTTACTCACAATGACTTGCAGTAGCATGGGGAAGTCTACTAGATTCTCAGCAGACTAGAGAGCCTTAATTTTCTTTGGAGGACTTCTTCATATTTCCTGAGGTTTTTATAGGCTGCCAGATAGATTCCAGAAAGAAAATCTCCATCAGGAAATCTGTCAATGTTTAAAGATCTAACATGAGGATTTAGTGTTAATTTCCCCACATTCTGTAGAATAAAACTGTAATGTTTGCCTAGATTTGAGAGCATAAAAATAGACTTCACTTTTTTTTTTAAATGAGAAATTGTCAAGTCATGTGCAGCTATGCTCTTCTGTACAACCTCTTCTGACATTTTGAATGCTATGAGCATGTGGGTTCTTGGTAAATATTATGATTAGATGTTGCTTTTATTCTGTTGCAACTTGTGCTTTGAAATTAAAAGCATCTCTAATTGGACTTTGTTTGAATTATTTAAAGTTTATTGCCAAACATATACATTTAACGAGAATGGAGTATTTTACAGCTTTTTTATTATCCACTCATCCCTTTTAATTTGTGACATTATGGTTTAGTTTTGTTGTTTATATTTAATTACTTAAGAACAATTTCTTTTCATGTAATAATAAAAAGTACAATATAAATAGAATGTGAAATGTGTGTCTCAATATCAGCGTGTTGTGTCTAGAATAAACAGCCTCACACCTCCCAGTGTTGATTCAGCGAGGGTGACTTGGTTTTGTCTTTAAAGATTACCTATCAGCAATAGTTAGAAGATACATCAGGGCTTAATTCATGCAGTAACTTAATTACAACTTTCAGAAGATGTTAAACCTACAATACATTAAATAAAATGCATTTTGTAATTTGGAGACCACAAAAGGGTGAGCAATAAAATCTTTCAAGCCAGCTACAGACTTCACATTATTTCTCATACATTCTGAACTTAAAATGCCCACAAACTGCCTTTCACATCACCTGTAAGGTTCTCTGGGAAAGATGATATTGTATGCAGGCCCAGGTTTGAGATTCTTCCTTGTTATTGAATGTTTATGTAATTTTGGGGTTTCAATGGCTATCAAAGCAAGCTAAACACATCATTCTTTCAGCTGCCCCTAGAAGTTGCTGCTGGAATTTTGAAATTGCTTTCTGAAAGGCCTATTCAGGGAGCATTGAAAATTAAGGTTTTTCTCCTTTGCAAAATGGCAGTGTGTCTGCTAGTAGAGGTGTTGGGCTAGACATACCTGCTGATCAGGGTAAGTGATACACCGTGCTCCTTCTTACAAGAAAAATCAGGAAGCTTGTTCTTGATTGACAGACTGTTGTATTGAAAATCTCAAGGCTACATTTGTTTACAATTATTGGTGGAATGACATTATGGAACTTGGATCTTGTTGTAGAAACCCTCCGGGCAACACTGTCATCAGTTCACAGGGCCTCAGGCTGATTGGCCCCAATTTCTCTTTGAAACAGCAGATTACATCACACAGGGCAATTAGTGTCCCTCGGGAACCTTCTGGTTATCTTAATCACATTTGAAAACCTGGGATGTAAATTTTCAGTATTCTTGAGAGGACACTATAGAAGGATAAGCCACATTTCAGTTAAATGTTGACAGGGAACTAAACCCTCATTAGTTTAGTTTCCAGATTAGATCTGAGCAAGCTGTCATGTCCTACTACTACCCTATAGATTCTAAGAAAGAGCAATCCTCTTCACAGACCATTCTTGATTGTGTAAATCAAGAAATTCGTAAATCCTGCAGAGATCCTGGTGTGATTCCCTGAATGTCCCATATTTTATTTCATTGCAGTTTGACTTTGCTATATGGCTTACCTTTTCCTGGTTAGTTTTGGTTGTCAGTTCCTTGGGGGAGTTCATACTTCAGTGAAGGCACTCTATGAGTTGTCTTGTATATAAACAATTTCATGAGGCTCACATGGGATCTGGGGAAGGTCACCCTCCAGAAGGCAGGCTGGATCCCTCATTTCCACTGTGTGCTAGCAATCTTATTCCCTCCCTAATGCTGCATTTCCAAGCAACACATAAAAGATCCTTTACCCACCCTTTGCCAATTTTCAGTTCTCAGCTCATGCCAAAACTAACTTGTGTTTATCTCCTTTATATTCCTAAAACAGCTATACCTAATTAGTATGTAATTGAGCATTAATCATTTCACTCTTTTTTTTCTACACATTTAATCATTTATTGATTTTCCTATTCAACAAGCATTTATCATGCTTCTTGGTGTAATTCCCAATAAAAGATTCTTATTCCTCTGGTGAAGATGAGAGTTATAGTCAATTTTGAGCATCACAACGAGACACATAAAGAAGCAATAATCGTAACACGAGGCACTATGTACAAGTAAATTTATCAATGTGATTTCTTCAAATAGACTATGTGTTGAGATGAAGATGTGGGAAATGGGAATGAAGCTGGCTGGATGGACATAGTTTTGCAAGGTACAAAAAATGATACAGAATTTCTTTGGTAGTGAAAGAAAGTAACTTAGGAAAACACAAGAATAATTGAATGTAGAGAATTTCAAAATGACTCTGGTTCATGGTAAGATTAAGAAATAATTGGAAAGAAGGTCTTATTTGATTAAAAATATGTCAGCATCTCCAGATATAGAAAACTGCCTTGTTTTGACTGCAGTCTTAAATGTTTGTTACATTTTAACCTTTGGTTACTGATCAATTAACTGAAGTCCCTTTGGGTTGCTATTCTACTATAATACAAAGGTTTTTTCTCACAATAGAACATAGATATTATTATAACAAACTCTTGATTATATGACACCAAATAAGCTTGTTTATGGGTTGGTTCTAAAACCCAGTGAAAACCCAAATTCTTAGAAGTCATCAAAAATACAAATGTTAAAAGTAGTCTGTAAATTTGGAGCTTCATAATAAGCAATAAACCCCACCTTCTCTCTACGAATAATGGGAATATAATTTACCTCTGTAGACAACATTATATTATAAGGATTGTGTGCTGGGATGTAGCTCTTGTTTAGCATGTATGATGTATTCAGTTCAATTTCCAGTACCACCCATACAAATATAGTCACGTGTCTTGTTATTGTCACGTTAAAATCTATCATTGCCTCAGAACTCAATGTACTAGAAAGATTAATCCATGGTTGTTCAGATATCTTCTAGAGTCGTGATAGACTAAAGACCATCTGAAAGAAACCTAAAAAAAAAAATCAAAGCCCATTTTTTTTTAAATGGAGTTTTGTACACAGGAAAAACATGAAAGAGTTTTACTTCTGAATTCACCAACATCTAGACAGTAAACCCACCATGTGTGTGGAATAAGAGTATGGGTGAAGGAAGGAAGGAAAAAACTCAAAGAATTTAAAAATCAATGGTGACATTGTGTTTGTAAAAGAATTGCATAATTATCCTCTTGTCTTCTAGCAGTTTGAGTCATCTGATTTCTTGGAGAAATCTTTCTTTTTAGTACTTCTGTGCTTTATATATTCATTATTTTGAAGTGTTTTCATTCATATAAAGTAAGCTGTTTTACATTATTTTTAATATTAAAAGAAACATAAGCAAAACCCACAATTGTCTGTGGTTTAATAGCTATTCTCCTCATAGTCTCTCAAAGATTCTTGGGTTGCCATAAGCCCAAA
Source organism: Cricetiscus sungorus (assembly GCA_030556225.1). Classification (NCBI taxonomy): domain Eukaryota; kingdom Metazoa; phylum Chordata; class Mammalia; order Rodentia; family Cricetidae; genus Cricetiscus; species Cricetiscus sungorus. The sequence goes on from JANBXA010000372.1 coordinate 75,240,246, forward strand.
ATGAAATCCATTATTAGAATGCTCCCTCTGCCAGGTTTTATTTCTAATATGTTGTTTATTTTTTAATCATCTTTTGAATTATTGACTATTTCTTGGTGTCTTATAACAGCATTCGTATTTGTTTTATGCACTTTGTGGTGCAGATTTTATTTCTTTGCCTCACTCCATTGTATGTAATGGATTAGCTTTGAAGTTTTTGCTTGATATAAGAGGGTGTTAATTTGCTTTAACACATTATTGTCTAAAATAGTTCAGGTTCTGTAAAAGCTTTATATTGAAACACTCTGAAAGGTAGTTTCTTTTTTTATTCTCCTATTCATAAAAGATGCCTGTAATTCCCCCATGTATTCTTGACACACGCTGAGATATTAAGCAGCCACTGACTGGCTCTGCTAGATAATACTGAAATGAGTAGACTTGAATTTCAAAACAATTGTTTTGTTTTCCTCTGAAAATATATGTCTAGTATTTTATAACTACTACACATCATTTTAACCCCAATCTTCTAGAGTTGGTTTGCTAATTGTTTCCTAATTGTTTCTCTTTTCTTCAGCTTGACTCCACAGAATGACATATCTATTTTCTCTGGACTTCTGTGCAATTTTTAACTGAACCCCTAGAGTACTGTGTCCTGTCCTATTCTCTTCTGTTCTTCCCCAATGAAGCATGACCAGAAGATTGTTGTATCCTTGAGAGGCAAGTTCTTAGAATGGAGTGGCAGGTCGATGGGCAGGAATCAACAGTGCGGTAACAATACTGATTCAACTCCAATTAGATTTTAAAATTGGTTGGCTTTTTAGGCTATCAGTGATGTGAAAGGAACTGTTGGTCCCACTGGAATTTTTTTTCCTCAGTACTAGGGTGCTAGGGGGAGGTGGTGGTAAAAATAGGAGGGATCTAAGAATAAGAAAATTAAGATGATTTTGGTGGTCTTTAAGATGGTGATGATTAGGCTATATTTGCCAAACATTTATTATGTATCATATGCAAAGTTAAGATGTCTATGTGATACCTTGATTATGTGCCAGTTGCCTTCACTGTTAGTGTGTTGACTTCTTTTTTCTTCAAATGACTACATGTAAAGTGGCTTATTATGATAATGTCTTTATTTTATTTCTGTGAGTGAAAAGTCTTAGGCAAGTGTTTCTCTAGGCTGTGACCAAGGTTTTAGCCAGGGCTAGATTTTCCTCTGGAGGCAGAACTTGGTGTGGATATGCTCTTTTTGTTTGTTTGTTTGTTCATTTGTTTGCTTTTCTTGATGTAGCTATTCAGTTATTTGTTATTGTTGGACTGAGATAGTTGACTGGATGCTATACAAAGCTACCCTCAGTTCTTAAGGCTGCCTCAGTTCCTTGTCATATGCATCCTACAATATGACCGCATGCTTCCTCCAAGCCATTAATGGGAGACAGTAAGACTCCTTTAATATGGACTCTACAATTTTATGTAATGAACTCATACTTTATAATCATCTACATCCTATCATCTTTTCAAAATTCTACTGCTTAGAAGTAAATCAGAGGTGTTTCTTGTACTTGGCAGGAAAGAAAACCATAGGAAATGGAGACAGAAATCATGTGAGGGAATCTTGTTAAGAATTTCTCCATGGGCCAATATTGCTATTTGTCCTCCACTATCTACTTTTCCCCTGTCTACCCAAAAGTAGATTATTAGCTAAATATAAATCACCTGTGATGAAAACTTTCTTAGCTTCTTTCCTAGGCTTGACTGTACAATGACGCATGGAGAGAAGTAAAGGAATCTGGAAGGCTGGGGTTGTAGATTCTCCACCATCCTCTGAGGATCTCCTCATTCCTCAGTGTGAGAGAAAGAGAAAACTTTATATTAAATCTCATTTTTATTGTTTTAAAAATGTGTGTGCATGAATATTTTGTTCATCAAACTTATCCCCACCCCATATCACCCCAAAATCATCTTTTGTCCCTCTCTTTCCCATTGGTTCTCTTTATTCTTCACACGATTTCACTTCTACTTTAATGCTATGCATAATCTTATACAGCTATATAAAATCCAGAAACTACAAATGAGAGAAAACATATTTGTCTTTCTGTAACTGTCTTAATTTGCTTAATGCAGTCTCCTCCAATTGCCTGCATTTTCCTACAGACACTATAATTCCATTTTTCTTTTTAGTTGAAATGTTCCATTCTGAGTAAATATGACACTGATGACCAATGAGATTGGTTCTGTATTATAAATAGTCCTGCAACAAGCATAAATGCATAAGCATCTCTGGGGTGTGTTGACTAGGAGTCCTTTGGTGGATTATTCAGGAGTGGTATAGCTAAGTCATATGGTAAGTCTCTTTTCATTTATTTTGAGAAAGCTCCTTACCAAATTCCTTAAAGGCTGGACTTGCAGTGTATACTTACCCTTTTGTCTACATCCCCACCAGTATTTGTTGGGTTTTGTCTGGTTTGAGTTTTGATTTTTTGAGACAGGGTTTCTTTTGTAGTAACTGACATTTAAATTTATTATTGTTGACTGCCTTTGCAGGATGTGTCCTTGAGTTCCTCATCTGGTGGCCAGATCCATGTCTTGTCCTGCATCTGTCACTTCTTTTCCAGGACCCATCAACATGTGAGGCTGGAGCTAACCTCTTCAGTTCCGTGTCTTCATCAGAAGAAGTCCTTCTGAACCCTGTGGGCACAAACAGTGCTTCTTATTATTTTGCAGTGAATGTGTTTTTAAGGAACTTGAAGTGACCTCTAGGCACATCTTCAATATAATGTAGCATCTTGTTCTCTGTTCTCTGGCTCAGATGTGTGAAGTATGGTATTTGCCAGTCTAATGAGAGTGGATCAAAAATTTTGCTGAGAACTATCCTTGTATATAGCAATCCCTCTTTGTAATTATGTTTTTCATTCTAGCCCTGACCCTACCCTAAGAAGAAAAGTTCTGTATCCAACTCTTACATCTGCTGGGCAGCAGTCAGCTTGGGATATATAATCAAGCTTAACTGCTTCAGTTTATTGATCAGTATTTAAAGAATGGTCTAGAGTAGGCATGCACCCTTGAGTTGAGAAATAGCACACGACAGAAAGACCATGAGGAGTCCTTGACTGTAACAGATTTAGTCCTAGCTAACTCATGTAAAGCCAGGTAATTCTAGTCAGTAATAAAGCTTGAAGATCATCTTGTGAGTGGTAAGAATTGATGTCCTTATGCTTGTATATTCATGCAAATTTCACAAGAGATTGGAATGCTAAAGTGAGTCATATTTAAGTAGTAGATTCTTTCTAAATTGCTTATTAGGCTCCACACCTATATTGTTTATTTAGTGACAGTGTGGTAACAAACTTACTATTGATCTTTAAGATCACAAAGTAACACTTGCTTATCTACTGAATTGCACAATGCAGAGAAGCAACTCTGCTTTCTCAGGACATCCTCTGCCCTTCTGTTTTCCTTTCACTTGCGTGTAGCCTTACATTCATGGGATGTTTGCTTCTTAAAAACTGGCACTATATTAAATGTTTCTTTTTTCAAGTATTACAAGATTTTAAATGATTTTTTCCCAAATTGATAATAATATATTCGACCTCAAGTAGGTAAAGCTGCCCAACATTTTTGAAATAGAATGAAAAATAAGGATTCATTTGCTTCAACACATCAGGAATTATAGATATGTTAGGGAGTTAAGGATAAAAATAAATGAAACCATAGGAAAAAATGTTATCTGGTTTTAGTTTGGTTATGGACACTGCAGGTGTTCTTGGGTGTTGTATTTGTGAAAAGGGACGGCAAGTACTCTAAGAAGCAGAAAATAATGACATGGTACTTAAGTTGGGTCTTAGCTAGACAGGGGAAGACAGAGAATCCTGACTACTGTGAGAATCTCTTGTCATGAAGGACAGCAATGCAATTGTTCTCAGACCAGTGTGAGCATTCTGCAACCCACCTGAGACCTAAAGAACAGAACTTCAGGAGACAGGGTGGTGTGGCCGAGTGAGCTTTTGAGGACTGGTGTTTAGGAGGCTCTAAACCAGAAGATGTCTCATTAGCACAGCTGTCTGAAAATTAACTTGAGAACATACATCATGGCTAAAATTCTTACAAAATCAAATGAAAGACTACATTCATAGTAGTCTTACCTTATTTTAAAAACAACTTATACTAGTATACAAATGGACTTTGGGAGCCCATTCCTCATAGAGGGATACTCCCTCAGCCTAGACACATGGAGGAGGGATTAGGCCCTGCTCCAAATGATATGACAGACTTCAGAGGAGCAGAAAGGGGATGGATGGGGGTTGGTGGGGACAACAAGGGAGGATGGGAGGGTGTGGGGACTGTGATTGACATGTAAAAGAAGCTTGGTTTAAATTTTAATAAAAATTACAACAAACAAACAAACAAAAAACAATTTATCAGTACCTGAATTGCTATTCTCTTTATTCTTCTTAGATATTTGGAGTCATTTATTTGTAGAATTTGTACAAAAAATAAAAGCAACTAAAAGTCCTGGGAAATAGTTTTTTACTATCACTAATTCTTTACTCGTTTTCTTATTCCTCTGGCAATCATCAGGTAAGGTTAAATTTGAGAAAACTGAGTATTAATATAGCTCTATGTAGTAATTACTTAATTAACTAATCTAGCTGCCAGGGAAAGAATTTTTAGTTATGACGACTTGAAAGTCCCTTAAGAATTTTGAATGCCAAATATGATATAAAATATGGTAAAGTTTGAATATCTGGCAGAGATAAAAGTTATTCCTTATACAACATTGAGTGTTGAAGAAAGCCTCTGTGGGGTGTTATAGGGCTTCCATGTGATGAACGAGAGAGGATTGAGTAATTTTGTAAGTTTGATAAATATTATACATTCGCCATGGCAGAGGAAATTGAGTCTTATGTTTTCAGGATAAGCATGATAAAAATGTTGAAGGGCAGAAAGAAGTAGCAGAAGTAAAGGCCACCTCTTGCTTCACAGGCCATACACATCTATTCACATCTATTCACATGGCATGTGTAAGTACTAAATAAGAATCATGTGATCTTTTCTAAGGACATAGTGGATACCTCCTAACACCCTATACTGATTCATTTTTGTCATCTTGATACAAGCTAATGTCATCTAGGAATAGATGACATCAACTGAGAAAATGTTTCTATATAGCCTGTGGGTAAGTAAGTCTTTGGGAGTGCAGTGCCATCCTGAACAAGTGGTTCTGGGTTGTATTTAAAAAAAACAAAACAAACAAACAAACAAACAAAAAACCATGCTGTCTGGGACATAGAAAGCAATCCAGTAAACAGCATTCCTCCTTGGCCTCTGCTTCAGTTTCTGCCTCCATTGTTGGATATCCACCAGAGAAGACTATTTAGACACTCGCTTTAAGCTGATAGAAAGTGTTAGCTCAGCAATAGCTACATTGGGTGTTCAGTATCCTAGCAGAGCAGCAAGCCTTTCTCAGAAGAAGCTTTTAGGCACAAAAACCATATCCTTGGTTGACATTCTTCAGTTAACAAGAACAGTTAATCAGAAGTGGAACTACAGAAGCCAAAAGTCAAGGTCAGTACATTTTGGAGATTTTCCCCAGAACTATGGACTTTGATGGATTAGGTCTTTGTTTTTATTTTGGCAGGTGGTGCTGTCTACATGCTGAGTTTTACAGTCTGAATGGTACTTCCATCATGGAATCAGTTGTGCTAAGGTCTGGGACCTTGTTACATCTCTAGGTCTGACTTCTCTTTATGATGGACTAAAAGCTGTAAGATAAACCCTTTCTTCCCTTGCTTGCTTTTGGACATGGTGTTCATAACAATGTTAGAAAGTAAACTGAGACAGCTGCAGTAAAACCATCTTTGAAGCATTGGGATGTAATGCTTATTCTTGTTTAAGCATTATTTCATTTTCTCCTTAACTGTTTCATCACATGCTCTGGGCTCTGTTCCCTAAGAAACAGATACCAAGGTTTGAGTTTGTGAGCTAGTACTTGATTTAAAGCACTCTTTCCTAGCAGAGAACACTGAGGGGAATAGCTTAAGAAGAGAGAAAGGTAGATGGAGATTCAGTCTCGTCCAAAGTTGAGCCTTGGTCTAATTGCAAAGAGAGCACTTCAGAGTTTTCTCACCTTTATTCTGCTGCTTCATGAGCTTTTCATTAACTAAGTCCACTGTCAGAAGAATGTAGCACTTTTGGACTTTTCTGGGAAAGGCATGCCCAGGGGTTGAGAACATTTCTTAGGAGAAAATATAGATCTTGATAGCCTGTACTCACAGAAGCAGAGATACGGGGGCATTATGGGAAAAGAGCAGGAGTAATTTTGTCCTTGAGAGACCTTTGGCACAATGTTTGAGGATGTTTTTGCTTAGTCTGAATCAGAGAGAGGGCTGATTGAGTTATTGCTGTTGGCATTTAGTAAATAGAGGCCAGGAATGCTGCTAAAGAGCCCATGGTTCACAGAATACCCTGTCTATGACAAAAGTTAATCAGGCTAAACTGTCATCATTACAAGGATGATACACACTGGGTAGAGAGAAGCCGAGCAGGGCTCTGATGATGACAGTTATACCTTTTTCTCCATGCATGCCACAACTGTATTTATATTCTGCTGCAGTGAGACACATTTGCAAAGCTTAGGCTGATCAGTTAAAGAAAAGTCTAAGCCCTCATCAGTCTATTCATGCATGTATTCAACTCATTTTATTAAATAATTACTGAGCACTTCCTACATACTAAGGTACTAGGCTAGGTAGTAGGAATACAGGGAAAGGTATAGCATGGCTTCTGTTTCCAAGAAGCTTATGAGTTAAGTGAAAGACATCACAGCCTAGTTGCCTTCCCAATACAAAATAAGTATTAGCACTGACTGACTATATGAAATATAAGAGTGGAGAATAGCAAGCTGTTAGTTTGGGAAAGGAGCTGACATGCAATTGTCTTTTGGGAATGAACTTTATTAAGAGAAAGGCTGAAAGGAACATTAGAAACGAACAGCAAATTTATATTTAAAATAGAATAACAGAGGTTTGAAAGGAAAGAGACTCTTCACTTTACAAGCTGGGGAAGAGCTTCATGTATGAGAGAGACTGGGACACATGGGGGGAGGACTATAAGAGGGATGAAGGAGAGGGCCAGAGGGCCCAGAGGAGCCATCAGAGAAATTGCCTGAGTAACAGCAACAAAAATCTGACGTTTATAAGTGTGAGGATTGGGAGATAACACTGGTGGGAAGTTTTATACCATATGATTTAGTTCAACATAGAATATGTGATAAACAGTATGGAAAAGTAGAAAAGTCAGGTACTGGCTAGCACCATAAACTGGGGGTCTTGTTAGGCTACATCACAGGCAGCTTCTTTTATTTGCTTTGTAATTTTTGTTTATTTTTTTAAGATTATAATATAATTATATCCTTTCTCCTTTTCTCTCTTACAGATTCAAGGCCTCTTTTTCTTTTATCTTTGTTAGGTGTTTGTGTTCCTCAATAAATAATACATATGCCACCATCTATATAATGTTACTTGTATGTATGTATTTTTTCAGAGTGGAGCTTTCCACTTGGTATTACATAACCAAGTGGTCTGGTCCTCCTAGTAGAAGACTATTTCTCCTGCTCTCAGCATATTTTAGTTGCTTGTATTCTTCCTGTAATGCAAGACATTGTTAGCTTTCCCTCTTCCAGCATAGCAAGTCTAGAGGTATCATCCTTGTTTAGGTCTTCTTTATCCATTTGGGTGAGATTTTGTGGTGCCATTCCTAAGAGTGACAACCCCACAGCAGTCCTCCTATTCCTCTGAGTTTTAAAATCTTACCCTGTCTGAGGAGTGGATGGGATGGGTTGGGGAGAGGTAAGAGTGGGGAGGAGGGGAGGGAGGGGAACTGTGGTTGGTATGTAAAATGAATACATAAATAAAATTTAATTTTAAAAAGTCTTGCCATCTTCTTTTACATTGATCCCTGAGCCTTTGGTGCATGAGTTGTATTGTAGGTGTGTCTGTTGGCACTGGGCTCCACAACTCTGCATTTTGATTGGTTGCAATTTTCTGTAATGATATCCATGACACAATGAGAAATTGTCTTGATATGGAGTGAGGACTACACTTATCTGTGGGCATAGAGATAAACATTTAGAGTGTAGTTAGGAATTATGCTTGTTTAGTAAAGTGGTGGTTGTAGGTTTTCCTTCAAGGTCCATGACTTCACTAACCATGGTACTTAGCTCCAGTACCAGGAAAGATTTCCCTCTTGTTAAGTGGGCTTTAAGTCCAATTAGAGAGTTGTTGGTTATCACCAAGGTGCCACTGTTATACCTTAAGGGTTTTAGTGTCATTGCTGGTCATTGTTATGGTTCAAAGTTATTATAGCAGGGTAGGATTGTTAATTGTCTCTCTGTCCTTTGGAAGCTTGCATTGTGCCTTTTGCTACTATGAGAGCCTGTCCTTAGGGAGGAAGATTTCAGGTCAGATCCAGCTTGTGTCTAATAGGCCTTGTGTCCAAAGTGCATTGTTACGACAGGTTTGGCGCCAATCTGTAGCATGTATGCTTCCGCCAGCCCGCCAGTCTGGGTCCACAGCTGCACCAGCCCCAAATAACACTCAGAGACTCTGATACAATCCTGTTGGGCAGGTACCATTATTGTTTATGGGCTAGCTCTGTCTTAATTATTAACCCATTTCTACTTATCTAAGTATTTCCACGTGGTTATCTTATCCGGGAGCTGCAGCCAGCATCTTCTTTCTTTCAGGTCTCCATCTCAACTCCTCCCTACTCCTTCCTCTTTCCTCCCCCTGGTCTCCTAGCCCACCTATCTTGTTTCCTATTGGCCACAGAGCTTTATTAACCAGTATGAGAAACATATATACAGAGTAACATCTTCCATCAGTGCATGGTGCCATTTTTTGGCAGGAGTCAACCAGGAGCAATAACAATAGCTTATAATGTTTTGCGAGTTCAGGGACAAACATGATCAGCAATTCAAAAGGGGGCTTTTCATACCTGATGTTGGGGTTTTTGCTGGGTAGTGTATGAGTCTTGTTAGTTAAGGTGGTAAATTTTAATTGATACTACATATTTATGTGTATATATAGTGTACAGATTGTATATGTAATCTGAAGATAGGGAATAACAATTCCTTATGTCTTTTTCGGCCACTTACTGTTATTTTACCTTTCTTCTGTAATTAGATCCCTCAATCCCCTAATTAAAGTCCCACTCTCTTTATTGTCCATTTTGGCATTCAGGTCAGTTATATCCTATTGTTCATTCCTCCACCCATACAGTGGTCCCTCTTGGCTTCCTTTGTTTCTGCTTTATCCTAGATTATATACTCACATCTGAAGCTTGGATTGCAAACCATACATGAGAGAAAATGTGAAGTTTGTCTATCTGGGCATGGGTTTCCTCATTAATATGATAGTTTTTAGTTCCATCCATTTAACTGCAAACTTCACAATTCCATTATTCTTTACAGCTGAATAGTATTCCATTGTGTATGTGTGACACATTGTTATTATCCATTCATAATTTGAAAAAATATTGAGGTTATGTCCATTTCCTAGATATTGTGACTAGAGGCACAATGAACATGTATGAGAAAGTACCTATTGACTAGTATATTCTTAACTCTTTGGACACTGAGAGAGCTTCAAGGAGTAGGGACATGACCTGATGCTTTTCAGCCTATGGGATCTGGCTTCTTAGGGGAGAAGGCCCATGTCCTAGCAAACTATGTGTAAAACAAACATAAATATTCAATAATTTCTCAAACATATATTATTGAGTACTTACTATATACCAACTACTATTCTAGGAATTAGAAATAAAGCAATTAACAATATAGAAAATATACTCCAGGGAGTATGCAGTGCATGAAAATAAATGAATATCATTCAAAGGAGTAAACAAATATATGACAAATAACCAGAGAAGAAAAGGTGGGTTAGGTTGAGAGCTGTAAGTACCATCTTTGAAAAGATGAAGGTTCAGATGAGACTTAGTAAGGCCAGTATTAGTATAATCTCTTGTAAAGGCTGAGGAATGATAAGGAGTGGGGTTTCTGAAAGAGGCCAGAAAGGGAAGCTAAGCAACCATGAAGAGTGTATGCTTTATCCAACCTGTTATGAAATTGGCTGGAGATTTATTTATTTATTTATTTATTTATTTATTTACTTACTTACTTACTTATTGAAGCAGGATTTCTCTGTATTGCCCTGGAACTAGCTCTGTAGACCAGGCTGGCCTCAAATTCACAGAGTGCTGGGATTAAAGGCATGTGCCACCAATACCTGGTGCATTGCTGGAGATTTTTAAAATAGCATTTTGGGGAAGAGTATAGTGGCCCAGCCAGGCTACTTCAGCATTAACGGAGGGTGATGATCACCAGAAAGGAAGCATTTGTGTAGAGTTCTTGCTGTTTCTTCTCTCTAAAGTGCACCATAGACTTTCACTCACATCTTCTACCTATATTTTATTTGGTAAAGTAGCCACCAGTGGAATTTAGGAATAAATTCAGCATGGTACCTTTCCAACACATTGTATTATCTCTGGGTGGGGGGGAAACTGAGCTTGAACAGACAGCAAGTATTTCTTATGTATGTGCTATAAATAGGGATATGGCAACAGAGATAGGGAACCTTTCAGATTAGTGAAGCAAATTAGGTGATACTGTCTAAGATACAGTTGGCATAGTATCTCAACCAAACCTTTTTAACTCTTAATAGGATTTTAACTCACTTTTAACTCTTAAAAATGTACAGAATTCTTTGCTTTATAAGCTGAACAATCACCATGTAATTTATATGTTTCATTATGTGTGTATGTATGTGTGTGTGAGTGTGTATGTGTGTGTGTGTGAGAGTGCAGATAGAGAGAGAGAGAGAGAGAGAGAGAGAGAGAGAGAGAGAGAGAGAGAGAGAGAGAGAGAGAGAGAGAGAGAGAAATGCATCTTGAAACCTAGACTTTGCAACCAAGTTCCAATTTTCTCACAGACCTTCATTATTCAGGAAGTGTTAGTATAGGCTGGGCTTGAGAGTGAATGGTACTATTTGTAATGCATTATTTTTATGTGTTAGAATTCTTTTGTGCATGAATAGCTTATAACATTTTTGATATATTAATAGGGAGCTTACCTTAAGCCTTAACATAAGACTAAAGGAACTTGGGCTTTTTGTAGGCAAGTAGTTTGTTTGAAAACTAATTACTGCATGGAATATATACATAGATATATTCAGCATTATTCCAATAGCAAAGAATGGACATCAAGATATTTTTTGTTAGATTCCTCCTTTTGGGCACATCTTTTCAAGGTTCGTGTGTGGTGTGTGTGTGTGTGTGTGTGTGTGTGTGTGTGTGTGTGTGTGTGTGTGTTTATCAAAGGTGTACCTTCAAAGTTGATGTTAAGAGACACTAGATGTTTAGCTGGATTTATAATTGTTTCAAATATCATCTTATGAATCAAAATGACTAATTTTCTTTTTGACTGGAGATCTTATTGATGTCTTGATATGTTAACGTCAGTAGCAAATGTTTGTAATTCACAGTCATTTAGTGACTGTTTATTTAAAATACATTATATGACAAACAATTTCTGGGCAGAGAATAGGAGTCACATTATGATTCCCATGTATATGGCACAGTATTTGTCCCACAGATTGTATTCATAGCAGCTGCCTGACTGCTGTTTTGTGAGTGTGCAGATACATAAAGACTGTCTTTTCATGAACAGGCTTTATTATCCCTATGCATTCCACTTAGTGCAGTTAATTTATGAATCAGGCAAATATTATGGACCAATTTTAAGACACAAAAGCCTGAAGAACAGCAAAATTGTGACACGGTGATAAATCCTTTCTTTTGCTGAGAAGACAAGTACATTGCAGTTATTCACTGCTCCTCTAAGTTTAATGACACTAAATATTCTTTAAATTGTCACAGTTGTCTCATGGTTAGAATATTACTTATATGTTCTTTCAAAATTATAACACAAATAATCTTTGACTGCATGTTCCTTCTTTCCACCGACATGTTACTAGGTGGTAAACTTTCATTGCACATGAAATTCTCTCAGTCTATTTCGGTAGCCAGGAACCGTGACAGCTTACTTATTGGGTATGCTGGGCTCTGGTCTCAAGTCAGAAGAGAATTTTGAGTTATTATTCTTGCTCTGAAGTTATACAGACTGATTCTACTAAAAATTCAATAGGACAGCTTGGAAATATAGGTATAATGTCATGGAAATAAACATGAATTTCCATATCATGGTCATTAAAAGCTATAGCTTTTTCTGAAGTAGCTCTTTTTAGCCTTTGTTGTAGACTCAGGCTCACTTTGAGCAAAAATCTATTATAAAATATTTACCATACATATTATAAAAATATTTACCATACAATGACCTTGAAAAAAATTGGACTATTTTTTCTTTTCTTTTTCTTTTCTTTTTTTTTTTTTGTTTTACTATTTTCTTTTTGGGATAGGCTCTTCTATGTAGCTAAGAATGCCCTGGAATTCACTACTAATACAGACTGGCCTCAACTTTCCTCATGATCCTTAGCCTTAGCATGCTGAAATTACAAATGCCTGTACCTGCATGACTAGATCATCTGCTAAAATTGTAAATTGAAAATCTAAACCCTCAGCAATTCTTTTGCTAAATATATACACAGTATATGTGTGTGAACTTAGAAATGCATAGGAAGTTCACAGGTGAATTCTTTGCAATAGCCCAAGACTCAGAAATGACCCAGATGTCCTTTAATAGAATGATGGACAAATACATTTTGGTAGATTGATATAGTGGAACAATATATAGCACTGGAAGAAGGTAAACATATAACGACTATGAATAACACAAAAGCATTGTTTGTGTAAAAGAAGCCACACACACACACACACACACACACACAATACATGATGGTGGGTTCCATTCAAATAAAGTTCACAAACAGGCAAAATTATAGTGTGACGAGATGTAAATAAAGGTCAGCAATTAAGCAAAGGAAGCAAGTGATTAGTATAAAAAAAAGATAAAATTCTATTTGATCAATGGTTGTGAAGAATGCTGTGTCGTACTGTATGTGAGTTTCTAGTACTGTTTTTCTTCATGTAGATAGTGATGTTCAAGCATTTACAATAAATTATGTACAGTATATTAATTAAGTTTCTCATATAAAAAGCACCTACTCAACCTACTTAACCCTTGGACTCTTCTGGGGTTTGATATCTATAAAAGAACTTTTCAGAAACAAAAGGGATAGTGGTCCTTGTGGAGGCCTCCAGATCCTGATTTTACATTATGTTAAAAATCATCAATGGATGAATGGACTGTAATACTATGTGTATATTCTGTATCCTATTTCTGAGTCATCCCTAAAGCTGACAGAGCAGTGTGCCCCATAGTCCGATACCTAGAGTTTAGCTACTCTTAAGTCACTCATGAAATGACTGCTGGTTGCTTGAGAAAGGCTTAAACCATTCACAGTTCTTTGTATGGTATGAATTTTTCTCCTCTAGAATAAATTACTCATTTACTAAAAGTGATATTAGCAAAAGCCTGCTATAGTGTTTCTTTGTGAAAACTTAGTACATGTAGCATACTGCTATGTACAAACATCTTATGTGAATCTCATAACTGCTCTAATATTCCATAACTTTAGGTAGAATATTATGCAGGAATACAATAATTAAATTTTGTTAATGGCAGAATTCCTTTAGGTTTTCTTCATTGATTTTTTTTTTCTGACTGTTCTGACTGGTGAGAGTGGGATATTAAAGTTACCTCCTACTGTACAGGACCTACAGTCCCTATAGGTTCAGCTTTTGTTTTATAAATTATATCTTATATGTGTGTGTATGTATGTACATATATCACAATGATTATTAATTTTATGGATTGTTTACTTTATTAATATGTTGGGGTCTTCTCTATTTTAATTTGATTTGTATCAGACATAGTAGAATTATTTACTTGGTTTTAACTTCTGTTTGTTTGATATATTGCCTTTCATCTTTTCACCCTTAATTGTATGGTTCTTTGCCAGTATGATGTTGTATTACTTTTTTAATGGGAGAGGGGTTGTTATATTGTTTAGTTTTGACCAACTCTCACATACTCTAGACTGGCCTAAAACTCTGCATGGCTAGGGATGACCTTTAAAAACTGATCCTTCCACTTCTGCTGTTTGAGTGTTGGGGTTGCAGGTGTGTACTTCCACACCCAGTTTATGTGGTGCTAGGGACTGAACCTAGGCCTTTGTATCTTCTCGGTAACCACTCTATCTAACAGGCTATAAAAAACACATAATGGAATCTTATTTTAAGTCCAGTCATCTAGTCTACATCTTTAATTGAATAATTAATAGCCTTTACATAAAGATGCTATTGAAAGGGATGTTGATAATTGCTGTAATTTTGTTGGTGGTGGTGGTTGTGGCTGATTCTATTATTGTTCTTTTCTGTTTTCTGATTCATACATGTTTGGCTGCTCTATTGTGTTTGATGCAATTTATTCTTTCATATACTTCCTTTGTCCACCTATTCCTCTTGTGTATTTTATTCTTTCCTGTATGCTCTTGTGATTGAGGCTGTCCTTTTCACCCTGTATGTAAGATTCCTTTAAGTATCTTTGGCAGTTATGACTTGGGGGTCATGAACTGCTCCAGTTTGTGATTATATTAAAACAATTGCCAGACAAAGTTTTGCTGTATACACCGATATTTCTCAATGGTTATTTATCCTGGGCACACTCAGAGGGATAAGACTGCAGAGGTCTAGTATTCACATTGGATCTCACTGTTCTGTCTTTCTGGCAGTGAACATCACTCTAAGTACAGGTACTGAGAGTCTTCCATGGGGAGTACTGTTTGCCAGTCTCTTCTCATCAGATGCCTGGCTTACCTTTGAGATGAGTCTTCTCCTTCACCCTCTGGGGAAGTATGGGGGTTGGAGATGTGTTGCCTGTCTTCTGGGCTTTAAGGAGATAGACCTTACTGTTCAGGTTCATAAGATCATCAGGTACTTTGAATTTCTCTATTTGTGAAGTTATATGAATAAAAGTTAAGTATCAATAATTGTCCTTTTGTACCAACAACATATTGAAATGAATGGAGACCATTTATGTTTATGTTGATCTATGATTACTTTATTATTTTGTCAAAATGATCTTTGTATCCACTGATTTCCATATCTCCTAGAAAACTGAGTATTTTATTTTACCAAAGATGTAAATTTGAAAAGTACACACACACACACACACACACACACACACACACACACATTTGGATGTAGTACTGAAATACTGACTTGTTTTCCTGTTTTTACACAGATTTAGAATACTTCTAATGAATACAACATTGGCATCTTAAAATCAGTTGATATATGTATACTTATAAAGTATGAAATTTATTTTGAAATCTGAGGTAATTTTTATCTCTTTAGATTACTCATTTTTCAGATAAGATTCTAAGAGGTTGATACCTTGATTTCAGCCTCATAAGAAGAAAAGCCAACTGATGAACTTATACCATAATACACCATGAAGTTTATGGTTATTACAAAGCAATATGAAAGTAACATGCTTTTTGTACTACTCTGATCTATGTGAAGAAACACAAGTAGAAATGAAATCTTTGTTGTTATAAGAAAAATGGCTAGTAGAACAGGACTTGAGAAAGTCACAAAAATAGACAAGATTCACTGAAAAAAAAATGTGCCACATTCTCTGTGAAATTCAGCTTAAACTCAACATATTCTGCTTTCACCCTAATGTAGGGCTCAGTATGCAACTCTAACCCGTTTCTGCTGACACATTTGAGGAAAAGTTTTTCAAAGTACTTACTGATCAGGTTACCTTCTTAATAAAAATTTTAACAATCTTCAAATGAATACAGAAAAATCAATATTTTTTTACTAATTTTAAGATAATTTTCAAGAGAATCCTAAAATAAAGAGAATAACAAATTTAAAAGAGCCAAATGCATTTCCACTAATTAATCCCTAAATATAATGACATTAGATATTCAAGTAAAGCTAGTTGCCTATATCAGGTGTCTTATCAATCATAATCTTAGGGAAATTCCATAATCATAAATATACTGTGATACGCAGGGTTCTAAGAATGGACTCCAGTGATTTTCAATTGATACAATATCCTCCCCTTCAAATTTGGGTAGCAATGAAGTCAGAGAGTGTATAAACCTGGAAAGATTAAGTAGGGCACAGCTGCCTCTGAAGATGGAGGAGACTTATGGAAATGAGAATGGCTCTCTACTGATGACCAACAAGAAATTAGAAACTGTAGTCCAGTAGCCACTAGGATCTAAATATTGTCATTTATTTGAATGTTCTACTAGCCATTTTTAAGTTGGCAATACTGAAGCTCTTTGGAAACAAACAACTAAAAGGTCAGTTACCTTTCTCTGTGTTTGACTTTGGCTACAGAAACCTAAAAAGTAGGTACTGTGTACACTGAAGGTTTGCTTTCTGCAGGTAGAATGATGGCATCCAGAGTAGTCACAGTTCTTATGTCCTCTCCCTGAAAAGCAACATTCACATTCTGAGTCCTTGGGAAAAGCCGTCATGTATGTTTCTCTGTTCATCTCTTCTGTCTGGCTTCCATTCATTGAAGAGATAAGTCCCAGACAGGATAGACATCTTTGTGGTACTTTCTAATGACTGAATTACCCTCTGGCTGACTCCACCATTTTAGGAGCCCTTTGACTGATCCATTTCCTTCATAACTGGTACTTAATATGCATCAAATTTGTGTCTTTTCTAAAGCTTATAGTCTTCCATTCAACATAGTTCCAAATGTGTCTTTTAATGAGTCAAGCCTCTCTGACATCCCTCCCTATTCTTACCCCACAGCCCCCATACATTTAAAGTTACATTCAGCAGAGCAAAGTTTCCCAATACAGTCATACAGTAGCTTATTCATAGAGTGTGCTGGGAATCGTCTGATGAAGGATAGGGGGCAGCGATGTCATAGTCCTTTCTATGATTCTTTTGTGTGAATTCAACATCTACATTGATGCCCCTTGAAATAGTTTGACCTCACAGCTCTGTGACCCCATCTTCTTGTCACTTACCAGGAGGAACACATTTTGAGTCTCTTGACTATTCTCCACCACTTGACTTTTAAGATAAAGAAATGGAAATTTCTTTATCATTGAGATGTTTTCTATTCTTTTACTACTTATGAGTATGAATTTTCCTGTCATACTGTCTAGGTAAGAAAAACTGCCTTTCTTTCTAATAGGTTGACTTTTAGATGACTTTTAACCATGGAAGCAAGTCACTGGAAATTTTATGTTCATTGCAGATTATTTTCAAAATTCCATGTGAACTGATCCTAATATTCCAAACATGTCCCACCCAGCTCAGGTAGACTAGGCTGTTCATTTCCTTGAGGTATATATTATAATTTCCAAAGTTCAACTTAGTGTCCATTCTCTAGCCAAAATAGACATTGGCAGTTGTGTGGTGAGGACAACCCATATTTTTTTTTAAGAAGCCTGAGATTACCTTAGAACACATGTGAGACACGGTATGCTTCTGGCTCAGTTTCAAATTATGGTTTGCTGAACTTTCAAGGTGACCTTGCTTGGCTTGTTTATTTATTCTGTTGTGCATTGATGCTTTCTATTTATCCCCAACATTTCATGTACTTCTTGCTTAATAGAAATTCAGTGTATCTTCAGTGTGTTTACTCGAGAGCTCTTCATTATCTTTTGTTTCCTTGCTTTCACCATCCAGACTCTTGATTGCATGAGTCTAACTACCCATCTCTTTCCACCTTACCTACAGGCTGCTGAACACTGCTTTGATGATCACATGTTTAAAAAAAAAGTCTTATTTGCTTCTAGTTTGCCATAAAAGATTTAGTAGTCCTTCAGGACTTAGAACCATAATACAAATCTCCATGTGGTTAATCACCCCGTCTTTACATTAGCTCCCATGTGTGCTCCTCCTTCTGGGCCTTTGCACTTGTGATTTTGTCTGTTTCTCTTTCACTGTAGTGGAAGTTTGGTTATGTGCATTCAAGTGTATAGTCATGGAAAAGTTAAGATCCTGTAAACATATATGCTTTCAGTTTTTACTTTAACTGATTTGTAAGCTCAAATTATCATGAATTTAGGGTCTCTTAAGTTTGCTCTGATTAAAACACAGGGCTCTGCCATGTTTTCTTCCCTTCCTTTGCCTTTATTTTTCTTTGCAGGGCCTATGTATTTACTAGGCAAATTTCCCTTGTTTACTCATTTTATTTTCTCCTTAGTTCTTACAGATTGTTAGGGTCATGGTTGCATAAGTAGACAGCTCTATGTCACCAAATAATGGGATAAATTCTGAGAAATATTCATTAGGCACCATAGCATCTGCTTATTCAGACTTCAAGGGTTGTATAACCCTACCATACCCTTAGGCTACATACTATAGTGTTGAGACTCTGAGAGTAAAAACCTGTATAGCATGTTTGAATACTGTATATTGTCAGAATCTAAAATTTAAGTATTTGTTCATATAAATTTAGAAAATGTTAGGTAAAATGCTATATAAAAGATCAAAAACAGTATTCTTGCATAGGGTACATGTCAGGTTTGGAGCTTGGAGGTCTAGAAGTTTCTATGGGTGAGTAAGTGAATGAATGGTGAGCCACTGTGAAGGTTTGGGACATTGTTGTCCACTGCTGTAAACTCTATAAACACTATATACTTCAGCTGCACTAAATTTAATTATTTTTCCTATTCAAATAATGTAACTTTAGATTACTGTAAAGTTTTCATTTTATAAATGTTTAATATTTAAAGTTAGTTGACTTGTAATAAGAGATTAAAAACACATGGAGCTATGGAAATATATTTTCTCTCTTTATATTCTAATTATATAAGCTTTTTGCTATGTTTTATTTTACTTTAAAATTTTTCTTGTTGAAAGCTGAGACACACATACATTATTAGTTTAGGCTTGACACATTCAAGAGCATCATTATCATTGTCTTCCTGATCTGCAGCATGTATTCCTGGGAAGACCTCAGGGCAACACTGTAGTGGTGGCACCATCTCCAAAGCTGCCTTCCAGAATGTCTCCTGGGGACCTCCCAGGAACGCTTTATGGTTACTTGTTTTTGTGAGAGGCAGTGCACATCAAAATAATAATAAAATATAATAGTAAGCATATAAATTGGTAATATTGTGCTTAATGTACTTTATTATTATTAACAAGTATCATATATGACATATAATTGCATGTGATACACTTTTCACTGGCTGGCAGGACAATAGATTTGTTTATGCCAATGTGGTCACAAACACATGAGTAATGCATCACACTAAGATGTTACAGTGTTTACTGCACTACTGTACAATGGCATTTTTCATCTCCATTACAATTTTATGGGATCATTAGGGATATATGGTCCATTGTTGATTGAAGTATTAGTATGTGACACATGATTTTGTGTGTGTGTGTGTGTGTGTGTGTCCATATACACATTATAACATAATAGAGTATGTTATGTAGCAATTGCAACTGAAATACAAGGTGAGAAGTCTATGTAAAGTTTTTATATAGAGAACTTAGAACAGATTCCAAAGGGAGACAGTAAGGAGTCAGTGGTATTACTACTTTTCTTACTGTTTTTTTTTCCCCCACTGCTGTAATCTAACATCTTAAAAGGGCCTGGAATATAACCCAACAAAACTATTAAAGTATTATTTTTCACTGTTAGAAGTGATTTTTTGCCTTGAAATTGCAAGAAAAAATAGATTGTCTGATTAAAAAGTCTTTGATGTTCTTAGTGCTAACCAAACTTATAGAGATGTACTTGTCTTTTTGTATGTACCTCAGAAAATTGATACTGCTGGTAGTTTTATATAAAAGTGTGAAACTTTATTTTACATCTATCTGTCTTGTTTATCCTAAGAATTTAAACAATTTTCACTCTCTCCTTTATTGGTACATTATGGGACAAATAGTCCTTCTACAATTCAGGCTGTAATTTAATTACCAGTGGGACAGTACTAAGAGATGGGACTATTCAGAGGTAAATGTCATGAAGGCACAGTCATTATTGGGAGAGTATGTAAGTTATCAAGGAAGTGGGTTAATAATCATAATAATTATGAGTATGGTTTTGTAATTTTTAAATATGATTTTGTTATTTTGCTTCTGTCTGTTATGTGTACTCATTTGCCTTTGGCTTGTCCTCATTACTTTTCTGTTGCTATGAAGAAATGATAAACAAGGCTACCTGTAAAAGAAAACATTCATTAGAACTCACAGTTCCAAGGGGTTAGAATCCATGGTGGGGAGAATGGCAGTAGGCAAGCAGGCATAGCACTAGATCTGTATGTGAGAGCATACATCTGATCCACAAGAACAAGAAAGAGGAAAGGGAGAGGGAGGAAGGGAAGGAGGGAGGGAGGGCTAAAATATATATACATATATTTATATATATATATATATACACGTACATACATACAGAGAGGGGAGAGAGAGAGAGAGAGAGAGAGAGAGAGAGAGAGAGAGAGAGAGAGAGAGAGAGAGAGAGAGAGAGAAGAGAGAATGGCTTTAAAATCTCAAAGCCTAGTGTTAGGTCTACTTCAGCAAAGCCACACCTCCTAATCCTTCCCAAATAGTTCCCTAAAAAACCACCACAAAACTTTAAAACACATGATAATGCAGCATGAAGGCCCTCCCTGGGGATCAATAACTGCTTCTATATTTCTAAGCTTCCACAATTTTGAACCGGTGTGTGTGTGTGTGTGTGTGTGTGTGTGTGTGTGTGTGTGTATGTATATACATGTATATATATGATCCCTATATGTGTATGTGTGTACATATGGCTCATATATAAGCATGTATATATAAAATACATAAATATGTATACATATGAGTCATATATCAATCTATAAATGTATTCAATAAAATTTTAGCAGAAACATTTCCAAATCTAGAGAAATTGTGGAATCCAAGTATAGAAGGCATTTAAAATGTCAAATATGCATAAAAACTCCTCATACTATAACAAATGGAATATTGGAACAGGAGAAAAGTATCTACTTATGAAGGTACAATTAACCAGACCTCTCAGCAGAAGCTCTAACATCCAAGAAGCATGCAAAGATGTATTCATGCCCTGAGAATAAATAGCCAAGAAACAGATTTGTACACCCCAGTGAAATCATATTTAAAATTGACGGATAAATAAAAATCTAAAATAAGCATGAACCGAAGCAATTCATGGTTTCTAAGTGAGTACTGCAGAAGATATGCAAACAAATCCTGTCCACAAATAAGAGAAAAGAAAATAAAAAACAGAAAGCTCAAGAAAAAAGTTGGCAAGATGAATAAATAATAAACAAATGAATGAAAATTAGAAAATAATGAAACATGTTCAATTCAGTTCATAGATAAACTTCTATGATGAAAGAAAAAAGTAGTACTTGAATCAACTAGGAAAAACAATAACGAATCAGTACTTCTTAGTAAAATTCCTAATGTAAATGCTCTTAGCTCTTGAATTAAAAGATGAAGACTAGTTGATTGGAATAAAATGCAATATATTGAAAGGACTGGAAAGTAACATACAAAGCAAGTGGACTCTGAGAGCCAGCAAGACTAGCTATACACATGTTTTAAAAGTTTATTACCATAATTGGTCACATTATAATTTATAATTGAAATATTTTATTTTAATGAATATAAATAATAATTCCTATATGAATTTTAGAAAGTAATTGTGGTCTAGAAAGATAAAACAAAAGAAGCATCTCTCACAAATTTACCAAATAGGCAACAAACACCCCCCACACACACATACAAATAAAGAAATAATAAACATAAGATAATTTTATAGCAATTAGTCATGGAAATTCTGATATATTGATGATAAGAGATACTTAAGGCAAATGAGAAAAAAGTAGAGAAATAATATAAGTTCAAGTTGTAAAAAAGCTTGCACTTGACTGGTTATGGTGATATATGTCTCAATCCCAGCATGTAAGAAACTAAGGCAGGAGGATCAAGAGGTCCTGAGAAGCTTGGGACTCCACTGTGAGACTGTGTCTCAAAACCAAATCAAAAAAACAAACAAACAAACAAAAAAGAAACAAAGAAAGAAAAAGAAATGAAAAAACAAAAGAGAAAGAAAAACTTTCTGTCTTAGATCTAAAGGACTAATCAAATTCTAAGCTATACAAATGAACAAAATCCCTAATCGTATTCTAATGATGTTTCTCAGATATGAAATTAAAGGAAAAGCCTGACTTATTCTCAGGCACAGAGAGCCCACGGGTGTTTTCTGGAAGAAATCACTCTGCACTCTAACCAAGGTGTATTTAAAAAGTGAAATGATGATCATGACTCAGTAAGGTGAGAATGGAACATGAATGTTTTAACATTTATTGTTAATTCAAAAACCATGAAAATAACATAGCTGGAATTCTAGTGTCAGTATTGAGGGGGGGAAAGTCACTACATTTAATGAAGAAACAATCTATCCAACATTATAATAATAGTAAATATATTCAATTAATATTGGTACACCCCAATTAAAAAAAAACATATTATCAGGCACGAGGAATATATAGACCCACATATAACAATAATGAGTAACTTTAATACTCCACTTCCATCAATATAGTTGTCTTAGTTAGGCTTCCTATTGCTGTGAAGCTACACCATAGTGACCAGAGCAACTCATAAAGGAAAGTTACTTAGGGCTGGCTTACAGGTTCAGACATTTAGTCCATTATTTTTATGACAGGAAGTGTCACAGCACATAGGCAGACATGGGGCTGTACAAGAAGCTAAGAATTCTGCATCTAGATCAGCAAGCAGCAGGAAGAGAGAGTGATGCTGGGTCTGGCTTGAGCTTCTGAAACCTCAAAGCCCACCCCGAGTGACACACCTACTCCAACAAGGCCACACACATCTCCTAATTGTTCCACTCCTTATGTGCCTATGGGGGCTATTTTCATTCAAACCACCACAATGTCTATAATTTTGACAAACTCCAATTTAACCCAACCAAAAGAGAGGGAAGATACACATTTTGAAATGGGGGGAGGGGCAGTGAAATCTAGGACTATTAGATAGTATAGGCTTAAAAACAACCTGTAAGCATCTAGAATTGAATACATTTCTATCCATATATTACTTATTAAAATTTGATCAAGTTGTAAGTATATAACAGATCTATAATAAGCACTGGATTTGAAGTGCCTGCTCCTTGCAAATAAATAAATAAACCAAGGATCAGGTGGATTCACTGCCTAATTCAGATGATTTAAAAACTGAAACCAGTGCTTTTCAAATCCTCTGTGGATTTGTAAAATTAGAGAAAACACAACAAAATAAAGAATCTGTAAATCAACTTCCTTGATAAACACAGACACAATTCACAATAAAATGCTTTCAACCCATCAGCAACACATGAAAAAAATCACATGTTATGAATAGGTTTTCCTGCCTGTTGGTCTGGTCCCACCACCTCACCAGCCCCAAATAACACACTGAGACTCTGTATTTGATACAATGCTGTTGGCCAGTTACTAGTTTCTTATCGGATAGCTCTGTCTTAAATATCAACCTATTTATATTAATGTAAGTCCTTCCTCGTGGTCTTATCTTATTGGAGAGAGTGGCTCATGTTCTTCTCTCTCAGTCCACCATCTTGACTGTCCTCCCTACTACTTCCTCTCTCCTCCTAGTCTCCTAGTCCCACCTATCTTGCTTTCCTATTGGCCAACTGTGCTTTATTCATTAACCAATATGAGAAACATATTTACAGAACAACATCTCCTATCAATCACATATCATGATTAAGTTGACTTCATTCTGTGGGTGCAAGGACAGTTCAGTATATGTACTGTAATGATCACAATATTGCGGATATATAGATTCAGGAACAAAAATCATGTGATAATCTCAACAGATACAGAAAGAGCCTTTAAATAAATTCAACATTTATGTTAAAAGCTCAACAAACTGGTGATCAGGATTATACAAAAAAAAAAAAAAAAAGGTCATGCACGACAAATTTAATGCTAGCGACATACTAAATGTAGGAAAATTGAGGACATTTTCTTTACATCTGAAACAAGACAAGGGTGCCAACTTTCTCTGCTCATATTTAGCATATTTCTTAAATTCTTAGGCCAGGCAATGAGAGACATGGGGACAGAAACAAAAAAAATTTAAATATCCCTTTTCTTACATGGCATAGTGCTATACATAAAAGACACTCAGGACTCCATGAAATCAGACTATCCTTAAATCTAATAAATACTTGCTGTAGTGGGACATAACATCAAGGTGCAAAAATCAGAAGATTTTCCAAGACCAAGCTTAATGGAAAAAAAAGTCAGGAAAACAATTTTATTTACAAAAGACTAAAAACAAATTTATATATTTATTTTCTTATTTTACATATTGATCTCAGTTCCTTCTCTCTCCCTTCCTCTCTCTCTCCCTCCCTCCCATGCCCCACAACCACCCTCCCATCCCATCCCCACCACACTCCACAGGGAATGATGCCTTCCAGTTGGGGTCAACAAAATCTGTCATTTGAAGTAGGGACTAGGTCCTCCCTTCTGCCTCTAGGTTAAGGGAGTATACCTCCATGGGGAATGTGCTCCCAAAGTCCTTTTGTGCACCAGGGATACATCCTGGTTCCACTGTCAGAGGTCCCTTAGACTGCCCAGGCCTTCTAACTGAGACCCATGTTCAGGGGGTCTGAGTCGGTCCAATGCTGGGTTCTCAGCTATCAGTCTGGGGTCCCATTAGCTCCTTCTTGTTCATGTCAGCTGTCTCTGTGTGTTTCTGTAGTCTGGTCTTGTCCTCCCTTTCTGCAATTGGATTACAGTTCCACTCAGTGTTTAGCTGTGGGTGTCTGCTTCTGTTTCCGTCAGCTACTTGATGAGGGCTCTATGATGGTGGATAAGTTAGTCATCATTCTCATTATCAGGGAAGGGCATTTATGGTAGCCTTTTCACTGTTGCTCAGATTGTTAGTTGGGATCAGTCTTGTATGTCTCTGGACATTTCTCTAGAATCAGTTTTCTCTTCAAACCTATAATGGCTCCCTCTTTCATGGTCTCTCTCTGTCTCTCTCTGTCTCTCTCTCTCTCCCCCCCTCTCTCTCTTCCTCTCTCCCTCTCTCTCTCTACCCACTGCCTGCTCCCCCCCCCCCGCACTCCCAATATGCTTAGGAGATCTTGTTCCTTTCCCATTCAGTAAGGCACCTTGTATGAGTCTCGAATATTCCACTTTGTATCCTAGTTTCTCTGGCTGTGTGAATTATAGGCTGGTGATCCTTTGCTCTATGTCTAAAATCCATATATGAGTGAGTACATACCATGTTACTCTTTTTGTGAGTGGGTTACCTCATTCAAGTTCCGTCCATTTGCCTGCAAATTTCAAGAGTCCATTGTTTTTTTTTTCTTTTTTTTCTGCTGAGTATTATTTCATTGTGTAAATGTGCCACATCTTCTTTATCCATTCTTCAGTTGAGGGGCATCTAGGTTGCTTCCATGTTCTTGCTATTACAAATAATGCTGCTATGAACATAGTTGAACAGATGTCTTTGTTGCATGGATGTGGATCATTCGGGTATATGCCCAAGAGTGGGATTGCCGGGTCCTGTGGTAGTCTGATTCCCATTTCCCTGAGGAACCACCATATTGATCTCCAAAATGGCCATACAAGGTTGCACTCCCACCAGCAGTGGAGGAGTGTTCCCCTTTCTCCACATCCTCTCCAGCATAAGTTGTCATTGGTGTTCCTAATTTTAGCCATTCTGGCAGGAGTAAGGTGGTATCTCAGTTGTTTTGATTTTCATTTCCCTGATAGCTAAGGATGTTGAGCATTCTTAAGTGTCTTTCAGCCTTTTTGATTTCCTCTATTGAGATTTCTCTATTCAGTTCTGTACCCCATTTTTTAATAGGGTTATTTGGTGTTTTGTTGACTGGTTTCTTGAGTTCTTTGTATATTTTGGGGATCAGCCCTCTGTCAGATGTAGGCTTGGTGAAGATCTTTTCCCAGTCTGTGGGCTGCCATTTGGCTTTGTCAACTGTGTCCTTTGCCTTACAGAAGCTTCTAAGTTTGAGGAGGTTCCATTTATTAATTGTCGATCTCAGTGTCTGTCCTACTGGAGTTATGTTCAGGAAGCGGTCTCCTGTACCAATTTGTTCAAGGGTACCTCCCACTTTCTCTTCTAAGAGGCTCAATGTGCCTGGATTTATGTTGAGGTCTTTAATCCATTTGGTCTTGAGTTTTGTGCATAGCAATAGACATGGGTCTATCTGCATTCTTCTACACATCATCATCCAATTGTGCCAGCACCATTTGTTGAAGATGCTTTCCTCCTCCAATTGTATACCATTAGCTGTTTTGTCAAAAATCAGGTGTTCGTAGGTGTGTGGGTTAATATCAGGATTATCAATTCCATTCCATTAGTCTATTTTTGTGCCAATACCAAGCTGTTTTCAGGACTATAGCTCTATAGTAGAGCTTGACATTACTTTCAAAGACTCAGTGAGTTGCTTGGCTCCTGGATCCTAGTGGCTCCTATAACCGTATTAAGTAAGGAAAGATGTGCTGATCATATCAGCATGGTAGTCAAGAAAATAAGAAAAAGTCTCAAAGAAAGGTGGCTATACCCATCTCAGAAATGTTCAGTACACTTTAGCAAATCACTTGTGGATTTGTTCTAAGAGATGGCTATGCAGCAGGCTACATAAATCACCTCTACAAATTATGGTGTGTGTCTAGAGTTTTGCCATTTTTAATCCATAGAGTCTTCACTGGAATTAGCATGTATCTTGGTTGTGGAAATCTACCTATTATTAATAAGAATAAGAATAAGACAGAAAAAGGTGAGGTAAGAGGGATAAAAGCCCTACATTGGTCATCCCGTCTTGGTGTCCATCCAGTGACTCTTTCCTCCCTGGAAAAGGATAAGTATTCTTCATTTGTCAGCCTTGAACTGGAATTCTGCCAGCGCTGCCCCTGACCTGCCAGTGCCCTTTTCTCATAGCACTCCTCTATAGCATCTTTCTCAAGATCTCCAATTCCAAGTAGTACTTGGAACTTCAGCCATTTTGTTATTTTATTCTTGAATTATTTTTTAATTGAGTGAAATAAAGATCTAAAATTCATTTCCTTTGACTGTGAACATGGTTGCTTCTTTACAGTAAGTTTCTGTGTCCTCTGGTAATTTCTTTAAAGAAAGGAATGATTTTCCCCAATCATTAAAAAGAATGCAGTATTTTTTACTAGGAAAGTTTTGAATTAAGAAAAGTATAGTGGGGAAAAAAGTGGACCCATCACTATACTAAAATCTGTTAGGAAGAGTTGTATGGGCTCTATTGTACTTGGAACAATGGGTACATGAAAATGCTCATGCTTTGTGCTTGTTCTCTGGGCCAGATTTTGAGTAATACTTACTTAATGATTTATTTAACATGTGTGTATAAAACTTGAAATATTGAATGGCTATCATGACTGCATTAAACTCTACTTATTCCAAACCTGTGTATACAGCAAATAACTCTCTACCTAGAAATTGCCATGACTGGCTAATTATTTCATTATTTTACCTACTGATTTCACTGTACTAGTGTGTGTGTGTGTGTGTGTGTGTGTGTGTGTGAGTGAGTGTGTGAACAGCTTATGATCCAAAGATATGTGTCAACCAAAGCAGATAAAACTCCTTGATTCACTAGCTCATGAAATTCACAATTATCTCCATTTAAAACATATGTATATTTTCTGTGCCAGTTAGTATGAGTGTTTCATTCAATGGGTACTGTTTACTTGTTTCACTGAACTCAAATTTCTTTACACAACAATTTTTTCATGTTCTGCTAGATTTTAGGTATATATATATATATGTATATATATGTGTGTGTGTGTATATATATATATATATATATATATATATATATACATATACATATATTTATATGTTGCCCATGTATGGGTTATGTTTTGGAATATAGATTGTTCATGTATAGGGTATGTTTTGGGAATACTCTTGGGGTTTTGAATAGAATATTGTTTCATTATATCTTTTATTTTCAAAAATTCATATTTACATATGTGCTAATGTTACCCAAATTGTGTTTTCTTTTAAAATGCTAATGTTAAAAGGGATCATGGAAACATAATGGCTATATTCTTTTGATTATTTTTGTTGTGAATTTGTTATTTGAATATTCTTAAAACTTAGAATTTTTAGCCAGTTAGGCATGGCAGTAGCATTATAAATGACTACAATACACCTTTCTAAGAACAAGAATTCCTGGCCACCCTTGTCCATCTACCCTGATGTCCTCTGGACTAGTAACCTAATTATGTGTGTTTTTGCTTGTGGTGTCCATTCTTCTACTGGTCACAGTCATCCTTCCAATGACTTTTATATCTGAGAGGTTGTATATCAATAACTTTCATGTGTTGTTGCTTGAGTTACATTTTAAAACAAGCTCAGTAGTCCCTCAGTTATTTGCTACTGAGAAATAGTAACATGTTTGTGACTAAAAAATCATTTTGACATTTCCATATATGTAACATAAATATCGAAGAGAACAATGCTTTTTAGTGGATGTGATCACTAGGTTAAGTCTGGGATCTTCTGGAAGGCAGCTGTGTCATACTGAATGTCTACCTTTAAAATCTACATTAAAACACTATACCTCCTGATCACTTGACTAACTCTGTTTCTCTCTGTCTGTTTGCCTGCCTGCCTGCCCCCCTCTCATACACACACACACACACACACACACACACACACACACACACACACACACCACATATCTTAGGCTTTCCCTTAAGTACACAATGCAGATTTTCCAAGTCACAATTCACTTCCTTCCACACAATTTCACTTTATATGCATTTGGTTTTTACTTACTATATCAATTTCTGCCCTCCCCCTACTCACCCCCCCTGCCAGAATAGCTACATCTGTTTTGTTTTGTATACCAGCCCTAGACACAGTTAATCAGGAGGTACTTAGTACATCCCCATTAATGTTGAATGAAGAAACATTTCTGGAATATTTTAAAGTCTGGATTTGTTCATTTGAAAAACATGAACAAAAATTCTTGTGTAGATTTATTGTTAATTAAAAGGCATTAAGGTATAGTTGACAGATTCTTAACAAATAGCAGAAACACGATTAGGCAATGTTTGTGCCCAATATGTGTATAAGACATCACTAATATTTATAAAAAAAAAAAAACATACTTAGGCTTTTGTTTTGTCTGTATTTCCCTGGTTGTATATTTTAACACTCATTTATCCTCACTTCAAGGATAGAAAAATGAAAAGTTGCATCAGTGATATGAACTGGCTTCAGCTTTGCAGTGTCAAAATTGTCCAAGCCCCAGTGTACATTCAAAAGGGTAATTACTTTGGGTAGTAATTGTCTAGACAGTCCTTCCTCCCCTCTAGCCAACTGGCATTGAAAAACCAAATACTGCTTTTGTGTGTGCACACAATCAGGCTGTAAAATCCTATTATCCCCTTTTTCCACACCCCTGTGGCTGCTTGCTTCTTCCTGAAGCCTCTAATGACAGAGTGGGTGGGGTAGAAAAGAAGAAAAGAAAAAAAAAGAAGAAGAAGAAGAAAGAAAGCTTTCTAGGGAGCCCTAAAGTTCATTTCTAATCTCGTGGTGCCTGTATAATGTAAAAGTAGGGAATGGGAGCACACACGTGATTTGTGTATGCCTTTAGCCAAAATCCCATGACACTTGTGGGAAAGCCCATGAAAGTTTTTGTGGGTATAAATACTTCTGTTGGAGTTTGGAATGAAGTTGGATTTAATCCTGTTCTGATGGTCACAAAATAGAGCGAGATCAACTTTCTTATTTGAACCCTCTGTCGGGAATGCACATGCTATTCAGGAGTCTCTGCTGATTCCTTTGTAACTGATCCCCAGCCGCAGACACTACCCAGCTCAGCTCTCCTTCTTGGTTCCTGTCTAGCCTTTCTACTGCCTGCTTCTACTGGGTCCATGTCAATCTTTCTTTTTCTTTCTTTCCTTTTTCTTTCTTTCTTTCTTTCTTTCTTTCTTTCTTTCTTTCTTTCTTTTTTTTGGGTGGGGGTGCGGTCTAGTTTCCCAGGTGACTAAAATTTTTCTTAACATTCTTTCCCCAGCCTTGACTAATTGACATCTGTTCCCTAAGGATAACACCTTCTCTGTTATCTGCCTCATCTGTGTAATGACACTAGAGTGTGGAATGTAGACAGCTTATGATAAAGAGGTTTTCCAGAATCTCATTATTGTCATCATTTGTTCTTTTGATATCTGAGCCTTACCTAATTCCATCACCTTCTGCATTCTCTTTACTTTGGGACATATCCTCATCTTCAGATTGAGCATTTCAAATGTTGACATTGTTGCTCTGAGTGACTGACTTGGTCCTTCCCAGACTCTTCCCCACACTGCAGTTTCTCCATCATGACCTTGTACCCTAATCTAAGTCACATCCATGACTTGGGTCCCATCTCTTGAACTTCTGATTTTCTTTTCTATTCACTTCTACTCAGTGTAAATTCTTATCTATACATCTCTGTTCCCTCTTCCTAAACTCAACAAATCTCTTTACTTACATTTGATTCCCTTAAAAAAAAATTCACCTTGCCCTCCCACTGACCTACCAAAACCCCTTCACTCTCCCTATTTAGAGGACTTATCTTAATTATTGTTTTTATTTTCTTTGTCTCTCATTAATTTGTTAATACCCCAGAGGCCTGTGGGCTATTACTTTGCAAACATTGCTTTGGTACTTGGGGGAGGGGCAGGCTCTTTTCCCATATTCAGTAGTCTCTTCTAATATCATGGTGCATAGTTACATTATATACATCCTCTTTAAAATAATTCTAGTTCCTAGGCTTCATGTTATCTTCCCATGGTTATTTTCCTCCTCTGTAATGCTTCTTCTTCTTCTTTTTTTTTTCTCCTTCTCTTCTTTCTTTCTTCTGTGTGTGTGTGTGTGGGGGGGGTTATGGTATATGTGTGACTTGTGTTTTATGTGGGTGTTGTGCATGCCAGTGAATGTGCAGGTGCTTGCCCCTGTGCACTTGGATGTGGAGGCTGGAGGAAGGTGTTGGGTGTCTTCCTCCATACCTGTTCAGCCTTGTTCCTTTAAGAAGGGCCTTTCACTGAAACAGAAGCTTGTCATTTTGACTAGTCTGGTTAGTCAGGGAGCTCTGAGATCTGGAATCCCAGTGCTTCTGTGACAGGCACATGCATTCATGCCACGATTTTTACATGACTGCTAGAGATTTGAGCTCAGGTCCTCATGCTTTCAAAATAAGTATTCTTATCCACTGAGCCACTTTCCTAGCTTCCCTTTTTTCCTTTGTTTACTGCTTGGTTTAATTATGTTCCCTTTTCTGTCCTTACAGAAGAGGAGATGTTTCTTTGATTCACCTCTTGTATCTCTGCTGTCTTCCTGAGGGCTATCTCATCTACCCTCTCGACTTCAGTAACAACCTGTCACTAAATAGACTTCCTTTCCCAATGCTGATCATTATTGTCTTACCTCTTAAAAATATCACCAAAGCACTTACATAAAAATACTTGGGACTTAAGGTGATTTTAATTGATCATCTGAGCTGCTATTGAGGGTTAAAGAGAACAATATTAATAATCAGAAGACAACCCTGTGCTGTGCATAATCAATCATTCAAGACCGACAGACACAGAAGTCCTGAAGAATCTCATCACCAAGATTGTATTCCATCTTCCTGAACTTTCTTACCAACATTTTATTGACTTGTGCTGAACACTCTGTCATTTACTGCATTGTACTCTGATGTATTTCTTATTAAACCTCTATTTTCACCCTGTTCTAGTATGTTGTGCCAATGTGTCTGTTCCTACTTTTCCCCCATTCATCTGCAATATTCTCTATTTTCATCCAAAGTTCTTCAATTGCATTGGCTTTTTACATGCTTGCTTAAAAACCATGGCCCCAAACTATCACAGCATAACTTGAAATTCAACACCCCACAAAGCCTGGCATAATAAACTAACCATCCAATAAGCAGAAAGCAACAGCAAAAGCAAAATCCAACTCAGTAGACCTCCTTTACAGAGTGCATTTTCTCTACACTTTAGCTTTTCTCCAAATACATCTTAAATCACTGACTGCAGTCCTCACCCACACCACCTTCACTTGGGAGATCTTAATTCAGTCGGTCTGCCCTGAGGCATGGTTGTCTAAATAAAATCATTTCCACTTGATTCTGACCCATGCAATGGTTCAGGGCTCTTGACTATTTCCTCTCTGTGATATTGTTCATCACTTTCCTCCCATGGCAAATATCTGCTGTTCTCCCTTTCTTGTTACATTACTTCAATCCCTAGCCCCAGTTTTACATTCTTCATGAAGCCTTATCTGATCTATTCAAATATGTAATTGCTCTTCTTTCTATACTGAAGATATAATAAACTTTTACATTGTGCATCTTTTAACCTATAAGCAGCACACTTGACATCAGTCTTTGTTCATAATATAGAAGCCACTCAGTAAGAGGCATTAGGTTGTAGAATACTTTTACATTCTTAAAGTGGTCAAGCATGAATTACCTTTTTTTTCTTATTGAACCATAAATCTCTAGCCAAAAGGTACAGTAGTTATAATTTCACGACTGTGCTAAATTAACATTTACTAATCATGCTGAGTAGGAGAAAGGAATGTTGACTATCACTATTGTTTGCAACAACAGTTAAGCTCATATTAAAATGATTCAGCAATGGATGGATTCCCTCTAACGGACTTTAGAACATCATCAGACCTATAGAGATCCCTCATGGAACTGTCCTGCTGCATCAAGCCATAAAATGTACTTCAGTCAGAAACTGTGCTTAGGAGAGCACTGGTTTTCACTAGTTCCCCTGACCAAGGGGAATACTTTTAATAAGTCAGCCCACTGACAGGCAGTGTTGAATTTAGTGGGGAGGCAGAGTTAGTACATTTACTTCATGCAGTTAAAAGTTAATGCATCTAATAGCAATTTCTGATATTTTTAGCAAATATTTGACACAGGAGTGATTTTTTTTGTTATAATTATTTCCTAGCTCTCTAAGTTGTATTCTTGTTAAATCTATGTAGTCTACATATTCATGTTTGAATTACTTTGTTCCTGTTATTTCATTAGTAATTTACTCAGAACTTAGTTTCACTAGCAAAAAATTGGGGTGAACATTTCATACAGGGCATATATACTTTGTTAATCTCTTGCCTTTGAAGGCAGAGGCTGAAGCTAAGTGAATAATAAGCTTTCATCTACTTGGTGCTGGACATTTGTTTATATAGAACATGTTTGTATTTTTTTAGATGAAATAATAAGAATAGGTATACTAAAACATACATAAAATTTTCTATGCTTATTCAAGTTTTACTAATTAGGAAATAGTTGATATAATACATTTTTCACTTTTTATTAGTTTATTGGTACTTCATAACTTTAGCAGAACTGTAGTTGAACCTCTCAAACCTCTAAAGAGCTAAGTCAAACTTCCTTCAGAACATGTTCCCCATAGTGTTGTTAAGTGTACTTTTCAGTCATTCATAGAAAATGAATGTCCTCTATATCATGTAGTCAAAAGATAAATTGTTGGGTTAACATTTTGATGATGTCAAGTAAAAAAGTAAGGTTTCCGAGTTGTTCATGGATCAGTAGGGAGCAGTGGTGTCTAGCAAACCCTGGGAACATTCTATATTTCCTTGACCAGAATAGTAGAAACGAAGGCTATGCTCGAGTCTATGAGCACTCATCACAGGGGCTCCTCTGAACCTCACGGTGTCCCTGTGCTTCTGTTTTGGTACTCTATACATACAGACAGAGATAAGCCACAAGGTTTGACACTGTGCCTATTAAGGTGTAGGTAGGAAATTTCAGATCTTTTGATGCCAACTCAATCTCTCAAAAGGAAATTTAAAAGACAAATGAGCTCTTGAAAGACCATCTTAAAAAGTATCAGCCCAGATAATGGCAACTGTGCTCATAAAAGGAAAAAGGCATTGGAACCACTCTTAAGTTCTTCATCAACTGAGTGTATAACAGAACCAAAAAATGTATTTATCCACCAAACACTGACTCTTTTTAAGGAAAATCCTGCTATTTCTTTTATTTGTACCCAACTATTATTTTTATTCCTAGAAAAATACATGGAGGTGTTTAGGACTAATGTGCTGGCAATTTCCTACTTTTTGTGACAGTAACATAGTCCCCCAAACAAGCACAATTATTCTGTGTGTTTTTCTTAAGTTTTATTCAGCAATAAGACCATAATTTTTCATATCTAAGGAAGTATGAAAAATTTGTCGAGTTTCAAAAGCTGAATACATGTAGCGTTTGATCAAGGCACATACAAGACTGGCCAAAGGGCGTACAATGCACTTTGGTTTTGTTGTTGTTGTTGTTGTTGAAAAAAAAATTCATGGCAACAAAATGTGGTATGGTTTTTTAAACAAGTTATAGCTCACAATTCAGTAGGAAGCTGTAAAGAAATGTTACATTACAAGTCCATTATGTAATATCTGGAAAACTGTGACAGTAATGGGCAGTATTCTCCACCATTGTGAAAATAAATTGAATATTTATGTACAGTGTTAAAGCATCTCATATAAGCCAGATCTAAATTTGATTTCTAGTGTTTATTTTTCTTTGAAATTCTCACTTGCTTACAGTACTACTTTCTCTGGATCACTGAGAGGAATTGCTGCTGATGGATTCACTACCTTCTTAACTACACAGACAATTTTGCTTAAGCATCCTTTGTAATAAAAACAGCATAAACACTAACAACTCTGTATTTAGGATTCATTTTTTTCAAGAGTCTGGATGGTACAGGCAAAACCAAGATGCAGTTCTAGAATATGTATTGATTGCACTACACAAGTCTAAGTTGTAGTGGTTTTTGTAAGTACACACCCTCCAGCATGTGTATCACTGTTCTTGTGAAGTCCCTTAATTCTTGAAGCTCTGCTGACTGTCTTTAATAGCCGGCTTCACATTGTTTCTATGGCAGCTGATGTATTCAGTTCACAAAACATGCTTAACTTTCCTACAGATATTTAATTTGCCTAGAGTAAAATGAGATGTGCAGCAAGTTTGATATTGCCCATTATGTCACATATTTCGATTTATTGAATACCACTGGGATAATACAAATTTAATCATTGGAACATTATTTCATAACTAGTTTTTGAAATTTATTTTCTCATTCAGCCAGGTTTCTATTTTTTTTTTTTTACATTGTATTTACCAAAGTGAAAAACGGCCTGTGCTTATACTACAAGGATCTCATGTGAACGCAGTCCTGATTGTTCAACACAGCAAGAAAATTCACTTTCACAGTCAACAAGTCATCTTACTCAGTAGAACACAAAGTAAATGGTTTATAACTTCAATATCTGCAAGGAAAATACAGTACAAATTACTAAAAAATACTAAAATATAGAATTGTGTTCAGGCATCTCCACTACATCAACCGCAGCAGCAACCTGAAATCTGAAACTTTTAATAAAAAGTTCTTAAATATAAATTATATGGCAAATGTACAGTACATTGCTTTTCTCAGTTTCTTTTTCCAGTGTTTTGCAGTAGAACAGAGTTCCCACTATCGCCTTTCTTAGGTTTACAAACCCTGAAGCAGTCTGGCATGGGACCTCCTGCATCATGAATGTGAGTGGTCTGAGTCTGGAATCCCACTGTCTCTGTAGCTTCGGTTACTACTGCTCTCACTGTGGTTGTTTTTGTACAGATTCATCCCATTCGGAGGAAATATGGTATGTATTACAAACTCCTCCTTGGAGATGGGTTCATTACTTATGGGTAGCATCTGAAAAGAAGTTTCCCTGATTTCCAGGATGGAGTTGTCCTTCTTAGTGCCAGCCTCTGCATAGTCGTCCTTTCTTCTCCTCCCTTTGTTGTATGCACAGTTCCGGGAGAACAGTGACCCATTCCTATGCACATACCAACACACCAAAGCAAGGAGGGCAATGCTCACCAGGGCCACAGCCCCACCAATGATAGCCGCCAAAGGTAAATTCGGATTTTTGTAAGGTTCTTTCTCTTGCTCTCGATTGAGGGTGGTTGTGGGATTGTACATTCGAAGAGGGGCAGTTTCGGTCTCAATACAAACAGGAGTTTCATCAAACAGGTAAAGGTTACTGGTTTCCATGGGAACCATGCATACTCTATAGGGTGAGTCAGGTTCTAGGGCTGTGACCAAGTATTCGCTGCGTTCTCCTGTTACTATTGTTTCTGTTATAGATCCAAATGCTGGGCTGTGGCCCAGTTTAAGCCAGCTGAGTCTTAGAGCAGTCATAGGCAGAGCAAGTCTCCAGGAGATATGGATTGTGTCCGAGGTGACAGACTTCACAGTAATTAAAATGGTTTTTCGTGACGGACTGCCTGTAGTTCTCTGATCCTTAATGAGCTTGGGGTTTTTAATATCTGGTTGTTTGGTCACAGGAGCTGGCCACTGTCCTTGAGCAGGATATGCTGTGTTAGGTATT
Organism: Cricetiscus sungorus; assembly: GCA_030556225.1. Classification (NCBI taxonomy): domain Eukaryota; kingdom Metazoa; phylum Chordata; class Mammalia; order Rodentia; family Cricetidae; genus Cricetiscus; species Cricetiscus sungorus. The sequence goes on from JANBXA010000372.1 coordinate 75,276,747, forward strand.
GCCGTGGTTATTTGAATGGTGCTCACAATCCCACTGTCCTTACAATCAAACAGTTCTGCACTGAGGTCCTTGATAGCCATCCCACGAACCTTTTCTGGGGCTTGGCACATGAGCCCACGCACATTGACTTTCACAGGTAGTGATTGTAGCCAGTCTCGTACCCATTTCATCTTGCACCCGCAATACCAGGGGTTGTTGCGAAGTATCAGTTGGGTTATATTGTCCAAATCATCAAAGATACCCTGAGGTAAATTGCTTAGGTTATTATTGGACATATCGAGTCGATACAGCTGCCTTAAATAAGAAAAAGCATTGGGGGGTACCCGGTTGATGTGGTTGTCTTGAAGGTAAAGCTTCCTCAGGCTTGTGCCTGGAAGGTTCACTGGTGCGGCTGTCAAGGAATTCCGCACCAGGGACAGTTCTGTTAAGTTTACTAAGTTAAAGAAAACTTTGTCTCCCAAACCATGGTTGTTCAACAAGTTTCCATCTAAAACCAGGCGTTTCAGGCTTGTGAGACCATGAAGTGACGGTGAAGAGATAGTTGATATGCGATTGTCATCTAGGCGTAACTCTTCTATAGTCCTGGGCAAGCCCCCGGGAATTGTGCTAAGGTGGTTGCGGGACAGAAAAAGCAGTCGCAGATAGTTGCTGTCTCGAAATGCTCCCTCTTCGATGCTAACAGCGGACACTGAGTTATCATCCAAGTGTAACTCTTCCAGATATGGAATTTTTGAAAGTGAATCATATGTGATAGTTCTTATGTTATTCTCTTGCAAATGTAACTCTTTCACATACTTTGGAAGGTTGGTAGGAAATTCATCCAAACTATTGTGGTATAGGTATATTCTTTGTACTTTCAGCAAGTTTTTCAAATCTGAAGGAATCCCAACATTGTTTATTTGGTTGTTCTGAAGGTAGAGTGTTGTAGCATCCTCTGGAATTCCCATTGGAATGGATGTCAGAGAGCGATCATTACAGTAAATGAAACCCGCGTCACAGCGACACACAGATGGACAGGATTTAGCCATAACTGACAGAGGTGCCACTTGGAAGAACAGCCCGATTTTAGTCCCAATGAGGAAGAGGCTCCAGGCTGGGCTGATCATGGTCAGCAGTGTTGAGGTCTTTATAACAGGTAGCTTCTATTACTACAACAGAGTAAGAAACAATAGACAATAATTAGGCCAGAATACTGAAGTGTCTTAGGAACAGACGTGGAAATGAAATCATCTACAGCAAATGTCAGTATTTTAATTTTCAGAGATGAGCATGCCAGGAATTCATTGCTATCTACAAACTTACTCATGTTTTTAACTTGAGTGTTTCTAGAATATAAATTTATAGCTATCATGTTTAAATCCATTTTATTTAAAATGTTAAGTATAATTAAACAATCAAAATGTTTTAAATTATAATTTATATCAGATTCAGCTAGTCATGAAGATTATCATTTCCAACTTTTTAATATTCATTGAAATTGATTTAGAGGAATATAATGTTATAACTAAATATGATATATATACCAGTGTTTTCTGCCTCCTTTGGCAAATGACCATAAAAGTACAGAAATGTCTATTTCTGTGTCTATTTTGTACATTTCATACTATATGTTTTAATAACTTGCTTTTATTATTTTCAGTCTCAACATGTTTTAATAGTGCATTCGTCTGTCTTTACATTCTACACTAGAATGTTTCAAGTATCTTCATGGTCTGGAGAATTATAGATTTATATGGATAGACTATGTGTTGTTCCCTTCTCCAGTTCTAAGTATTAATCAGCCTTTATAATTTTAGGCATGAAAATAAAATAGCTTAATTTTTTTCCTACCTTATTAACGACATTAAGTAATTTTTACATGGGTGATAGTCCAATGCACATGTGTTACTTTCTTAGTGAGGGGCTGGGACTTTAAAACTCTTTAGTCCTTGGAAATGTGCTTCACTGTTTATTCAAGTAATCTTATACGAACACACCTCCAGGTCAGGCCTACTGCTACCAATGAACATTCCAGCTGTGGTTCAGCATGGCTCAGCAAGCTCATGAACGTGGGGGCCAGAAACAGTTCAGCTTCCGGTTACTATGTAGGACAGACACATGGCTTCCTAATTCTCTCTCTCTCTCTCTCTCTCTCTCTCTCTCTCTCTCTCTCTCTCTCTCTCTCTCTCTCTCTCTCTCTCATAGTTTCAGTGTGGTGGCTCCTTTGTGTTGCTTAAGTCCCTTAGTGGAAACTGCCCTCTTTGAAATTCTTACTGGTTCTTCTGTGCAATGTGGTCAGAGATAGTAACTTCAGATCATCATGAAGAAAGCTATTCATGATACTAAGACCTGTGTAGTAATGGGTTTTCCAGGCGGTGACCCCCTACCCTTATTCCCATCCAGCATTATCCAAGTATAAACTCTGTACAGTAGCTAACATCCTGAGGTGTGATTACCTGCTGTGAATTAGCTATTTCTTCTTCTTCTCAGAAATTCTGTTTCAGTCACGTTCTACTGGGATGGGTGAAGTCTCTTTTAAGAAGAAAAGGAAACAATGCAAATAGTCTTCATGGAAAGAGAAGGAAGCACACTAAATTTCCTTTATATTTCTCTTCCTTAAAATAGGCCAGGACTGAATACCTCCTGTGAAAGAAAACAAAAAGTAATATTATTAATAGTGAAAATTAGCATCCTAGAGGAATTTTCTAGTTGTTTAACATCAATTATTTCTTTTAACCAAGACATCTTTCATCATAACAGCTGGTGGAAGTGGTAGACTGACCACCTTGTGTTTGTGTTTACCATTTAACTATGTAAATTAAGTTGGAGCCAAAGATGAGATTGTCATCCAACTGATAACTCCCATTGTTAAGTGATTCTTAGTAATCACACTGAATCAAACACAGGGGCAAAATTTCATTTAAGAAGCAGTAAGACCCTTTCAGGAATTTTAGATTAAGGCTAATGACTTAAAACATTCTGTCTGATGCCCTGGCATACAGTGTTCAAAAAGAAGACCATGCCAAAGACAGGTGCAAATACATGGTGAAGGGTTTTTATGAAAACTGTAATTACTCTGTGTTTTCTGAATACGGATTTATAAACCACACAGTCTACCATGTAAAATGTTAAAAAGGCATTGCAGTGAGCTCTTCTCTTGATTTGCTCAGTGCTCAGTTTGGTGCTTCCATTTTCCTATCTGAAGAATGTGGACACCCTCACTTTTTACAGGGGGTGTAACAGGACTCCCCTGTAGCTGCAAATTCTAGGACATGTGTTCTTCATATGGGAGCATGGAAGTTCAAGTCACAGTTAGGACTTTTAAACTGTGGTTTTTAAAAAGAGTTCTTTTAGACCATTGAACTTCAAAAAAAAAATCTGTATTTTAAGTAGGAAGGTCATTGTGGTCATTGTCATTGTTTTATTCCATCTCTTTACAGTGGTCATTTAGGAAGGTCAACCCAAGGCATCTCTTTTTCTTGGTTTAAACATGAACATGCCAGCCTCCAAAATGTATAGATTTCATTTCTGAAAAAGGACTTAAGGCTTAATTAAAACGACATTGAGCTGTAGACTGCTTTGCCCATTTTCCTGATAGAACACTGATGAGGAATTTTAGGGGGTCTGACAAGGGGAACAGTGTGAGCATGGGTTACTCAGGATCACCCATTTAGCCCCTCCTTGTATAGAGAGAACATTTGGGTACGTGGGAATATTTGACCATGAGATTCAGGACTAAAGGAGTCATTTTGCTTCTCTGCCAGTTACTACCTGGTATCCAACAAAGATAGCATCTGTTCCAGAATTTACTGGGAATGTGTGTTAACCACGGCCACAATTCACGTTTCTATATTTTGTCGTGATATTCCCCTTTCCTTTAATTTGTCACTAGATACTATGCTGTCATAGATTATATTAACAGTAAACAAACTTGAAAATGGCAAGTACACATTTTTATTTTTAAATTGAAGTAACCAAAAATGGCAGTTGACAGATAAAGCAGACTTGTGAATACAGCAAAAGTGCTCATAGAGGGAAGTTTAAACAGTTTATGTTTAATGTGAGGGCTTTTCACATCACCACTAGATTTCAACAGTGTATTTGCTTCTAAAATGTTGCCTTCTAAGTGTGTCCATGTGTGGGGAAAAACAAGCTGCCAAAAGTATAACTATAAAGTTACTTTTGCTGTAAATGTTTTCTAACCTTGAAAATGATCCAGCATAAGATAATGTTATTTTAAATCAAGGAGAAAATCACTTCAGTTAACTTGCATTAAAAATTAATTTAAAAGTACTATGAAAATAACAAGTGAGGACCTGTGTGAAATGACCAATTGTCCAGTAGTTCTTATGTTCCAGGGGCACTGGTAAGGCAAGGCATACTTCAGAGGTCAGATGATGAATCTATTGAATGGGATTTGAAAATGGCTGTTTGTTCTGAGTCAGGACAAACCACAGTGTGATATTTATGAGAACTGGGGATAAAATAACTACAGTAGCTGCTTTGAAAAAAGAACAGAATTCATATCTATTTTATCAAACTGGGCTTTAAGAATATATGCATTGATCCTCATTGTTTTTAAACAGAGGTGGAAAAAACATATTAATGTGAAAATACAGCTTAATTCATTTTACCTGTTTTACACTTATGAAATCCATATCACTGAGGTTTGATATACAAACTCAGCATCCGTTCCTGATACAAACGTACAAACAGTGTGAATTGACAGAAAATCTTCAGCCTCACTAAATCATGAGAAGAATGTCATTCACTTCTCCCCAGATTTCATTAAAACTGAAAGCAAATGCATAAAAGCAAATGTTTTCTTAGAAAAGCAGTTTTACGAATGGACATTCTGCATATAGCTTCTCTCACCTGCCTCTACCGCTTTCAGGTCAAAACTGTTCATCTTATAGTTGATTGCATTTTATATGATTTTATACCCTCTTCATATTTCAAACCGTCGTGCTAAATAGGGAATTTGGTATATTTTAAAGTTAAAATGATCTCTCTATCATAAGCAATTCAATTCCCATGTCTACACTTAGTTTCTGAGCTGGATACCCCATAGTCACAGCCATTGACCTTGTAGCAGAATGTGAATGATGAAAACAAAATGACCAGCACTGTCAGGGACACTGTGGAAGCTCCACAACACTGGCTTCAGAGCCTTCTGTTGCATGGGCTTGAAAAAGGCCGTCACTTCTGAAAAGAAAGCAATAAATGGTCTAGAAAAATACTGCTTCTGGGGTAACTTGGTGAAAAACATAAGCAGGTCTCTGATATTAGTAATATATTTTAATTGTTTTTAATGGAAGCATTAAGCATGTAACACATAAACCTCGGCTAAAGGAAAAGCACCCTCTTATTACTTGTGAAATGAATTTTTAAATGTCATCTTTTGATTTTTTTTCAAAATTAAAAAAAATTAAATTGTTTATAACCACAACTCAATCTAAAGTCTTTAACTTATCTTTAAAATATATCAAAGAAAGTACACAAATAAAGATGCTATTCTTTGGAGATACTTTATAAAACTAATAAATATTAATAAATTGTTTCCCAATAAGACACTGACATTTAAGTAAAATCAAGAACTTGATGCAGTGTACATGTTTGCATGATTTCTTCTAGTGGAGAAACATTTAAATATGAAGGTATTTCTTAGATTTTTTAAACTTAAATTAAATGTATGTGATGATAACGATAACTTCCTAAACCTTGTATTTGCCACCTTTCACTCAAGCTGATTTTGTTTTAACTTATTTGCTCAATACACCTTAAAGAAAGTCGATGTCAAGTTAATGTTGTGAGACTTGAGTTCCGTTTTATTGATTTGCCTCACAGAATGCTTTCTTAATAGCAGAAACTTTTAAAAAATATTAATTTCAAAAATAAGATGGCATTTAGAATTCACAATCAAAGTTAGTTGCATTATTTTAAGTAAAACCTTGATACTGAAGAAAACACATGCTTAAGCAAATCTGTTCATGTTTGTGAATGTTTCTAGCTAAACTGGAGTGTACATGAGCAGCATCTAGCATCTTGGGGAAGTCATTCCTAATGAACAACCTGTGAATGTTAAGACTCTGCAACAAGAAACTGTATTTCAAGTAAACCATATACATGGTGAAAGTGGAAAACTGGACTCTTATCAGGTTAGTTTAGACTGACAGCAAAACGCTTTCTAAGCATCCTGTCTGGTGGCTACATTTTCCACAATCATCAGATTTCAGGAAGGTCCCAATTCCTTTGTCTAATGCAGGCAAGCGGAAGAAGGACCTCTTACTCTCCTCCTGAGAGTCCTGAAATTTGCAGGGTTTGCTGAGAGGCGGAGGGAAGCAAGTGTGTCTTTTCACACTTGGTTTTGTCCAGTCTCTTCCCTGACTTTAAGAAGGTTTTGTTTATAGAAAACAGGATAGAAAGTTCCAAAGCAACAGGATTTCCCCACTGAGTTTGTTGCAAATGAATCTTAATTCTGCCTTCGCTTCATTTAGTTTGTTTATAAAGTGAAATGAAGCATCTTTAAGACAAAAAGATGGGGTGTTACCTTTTATCACACCACAGGCTCTTCCTTTCATGATGTTCAAGCCAGACTAAATGCGTTAGAGAGCTAAGACCTGGGTGAAGGAATGAGGGGACAACTGAGAGTGAGGCTCAATGGCACAGGGTTTGAGGCCCAGGGCATGCTTTAAGTTCATGCTGACATCTGTGCAGCTGAAAAGTGATACCTGCCTGTATTACACAGAGACACCGACTCTGCAAACCTAAAGTTCCTCTTCCAGTGTGTGAGTCCAACCTGCTTTACATTCTAGCCTTTCAATTTCCATGCACTAGTTCGACAGTTATTTATTTGAGTCAACTCTGTGACCGCCTCTGTTCTGGTTAGCGAAAACATCTAAAATCATGAAACACATTGCTTCTTTATATCCGAGTAAGGTACTTATTGATTTAAACTGCATGAATGGGAAGGGAACTAACAACACATAAAGCTGATCAATCCATACTCCAGTGGCACACTTTAGAAAGTGGTGCTTAACCAAATGTGGTCTGCGGGTGTTCTCTTCAAAGTTGCCACGGCAACTTGTGCATGCGAAGCTAAAGAACAAAAGCTGTCATTGTCTCATCAAGGGAAAAGCAATTTCTTACTCTCCTCCACTGAGTAGACTAATACCTGGGAAGAGCTGTTTGTACATTCCTGACACTTCATTTTGGGGTGGGAGGGAGATTATGCATATTTACTTATTGACTAAATTACATTTTGTGCCTTTCACCTTAATGCTATTGTGTGGATTCTTCTTAATGAATAAAACTTAAGTCCAGAAGGGTCCCTTTTCTGCAGTATAAGGTGGCTTTCAAAACTCTGTATCATTCTGGTGCTTAGATAAATTTAGTAATGTTGTTCAGCATTTCGAAAGTGCATTGTGAAAAGAATATCCCTGTTTTGTTTTTAAATGAACGGACCCTTTCCTGGCAAACAGTTTACTAACCAACCACCTTGTGGTTGGAAACCGGTTTGTGACTTTTGGAAAACCTGTAGCGGTGGCATGTTAGAAGAAGCCAAGAAACATCCCCTTTTCTGCCACGAAGAGAGAATGCCATTCTGAGCGTGGATATTGCTGAGAGATTTACTGTTGAGTTTTGCCCGCTGGGGGGTGGTACACTCTACCAGAACACTGCTTGCAGAAGCCGCAAGTCAGATGTTGGCTGCTGCTGGCCAGTCTTTCCCTGGTTTAATTACTACAAAGCCTCCCGTTGAGAAGAACAGTGAAGGCCTCTGGGGCAAAAGGTGGGGGTGGGAGGGATGGGGAAGGAGGGACGAAAGGGGAGGAATCAAGGCTTTTGAAAATTCACTGAATCCGATTTCCCTCCTTGCCTTATTTATGGTGCTCTTCATTTGACACGAAACAACTATTTATAATGCCTTTTACCGAACTGGTATGAATAAAAGACTGTAGCAAGGTTTATTCAGAATTTTTAAGTTAGCTTTAGATTTTGCCATTCATCATGTTCTTTGTTATGTAGCCCACCCACCATTAAAAGGGAAGGGGGTTGAGACCAACTGAAATGGCAACTCTAAATATTTTAAATGACCAGATTTATTTTAATATCCATATGAACATTGATCTATCATAACTAAGAAAAAAGAAACATCATTTAATATTAAAATAGGCATACCTTCAGTCACTAACATTTGTTGGGTTTAAAACTGTTCAAAAGGATCAAGATAGAGGAGAAAGCCTTGGGATGTGTGGCCAAGTAAAGCACAGGGGAAATCTGCATTGCTTTCACTTGCATGTTTAAAGCTGATAATTGTAGTTTTCATCTGGAGGGACTGACTGACTGTTCATTAGGGTCTTGTGTCCCTAGGCAGGAGACGCTGAGTATAATTGGAGTTTCTATTTGATTGGGCAATATAGCCAGAGAAAAAACTGGGGTAAAGATAATTAATAGCTCTCTAACAAAGTCTGACAGCCACAAGATTTCAACCAAATTTATTTCACACCGCTTCATTTAGTTTTGAAAAGTTTTGATAGAATCAGAGACTCTTTAATTAACACTTGAAAGCAAAAGAAACATAGCTTCTATTAGCTGCCACATTTAGTTATGACAAATTTTCTGTTTTATTTTGTATTTTATTTTAATTTATGAAAAAACTTTATTTGCTTCCCAGTTATGTATCGCATAAACATTAGATTCTGGATTGTTTAATTGGACATTTGAACCTAACCAGAATCAATTTTATGCAGAGAAACAAAAAGCCTAATTAATAACCAATCAATGCTACTATTGGAATACCCTATTAATGAATTCATTATGTTTATTCATTTGCTAATATCTTTTCTGACCCTTGGGAATTCTCTATTAAAAGAATAAACTGTTTTTGTTTTTTTTTTAGTTAAACATATATAATGACATTTTTAACCCTTTTCTTTTTTTGGGCTGACTAGTATACAGATTTACATGCATTCATATACACATATATTTAAAGCTAAGTCAATAACTAATCTTTGCATAGTCATAACATAGTAAGATTGTTAATATTTATAGTGATGATATTTTGTGATACCTTTAAAGGATTAATTTCTTTACTCATTTCTGAAGATATGGGTGTCAGTCACCTGTCACTCTGAGTCAAGCTTAAGTGATTCTAGCCTGAGACTGGACAGGTTTATCCTTTTCTGTTTATGCTGGTCAGGATGTTTTTATGCAGTTAGTGATGAATTAAGGAATTGCTACAGCTAAAGCACTTTTCATGGCTTTAATCATGACATTTCATCCTAATCACATAGCCAATGTTTGCATTTTGAGGCATAGATTTACTGAGAACAATTAAAATAACTAATTATTAAAAACCATTTGATTTTGTAATTGAAAAATACCAACATTTTTTTTTACCTTTTAAGTCTAAACAAATAAGCCCCCTCCCAATGTTGAGAAAAGACGGGCCTGTTGCACTCTTTACCTTTATGCGACCATTTTGTTTCAGAGATAATTTACTGAAAAACAGGTTTTTTTTCTTTTCTTTCCTTTTTTTTTTTTTTTTTTTCTTTAAGCACATACATCTAAATACCTTTTGGAAGCTTTGTAGTTCTCATGCATTTGTTCCAATATAAGATTTCCCATTCACTTCGAGTTGCAAGTGAATGGACACTCAGCCTTTGCCATTTGATGATGACCCCAGGCTTTCCTCCCCTGCTACCCTCACTGCATACATCAAGCACCAGCTTCCAGGGTGATCTTTGTTAGTTTTTCTGAGTGGAATTACCAGGTCACTATGCTAGTCACATTCTACACTTGCCCGAGCAACGGGTTTTGGCGTTCTCCTGGACTGGGAATATGGTTTGGCCCGAGACTCCGAGTTGAATGTTACCCGTTGAGATTCCCGAGCTTCAAATGCCTGAAGGAGCTGTGGTAGGATAAGCAGTGCAAGCTTTCAGATCTAGGTGTAGCTGTTAATCCTCTACAGAGGGATCTTGTTCTCCCAGGGCAGCTTGCTGGCTATGAGCAAGATGTATGCTTTTCATGGACTGCGTACTCATGGGCTGAGGAATTATTGATTTTCTTTCACAGTTATAAAAACAGCGATAGGTGATCATACCACACATACAGTACACACCGAGTTAGCGACCTTTCGCTTTTGTAGCAGGGGAAAAAAAAAAAATCTGCCTCCTATTCTATCTCAAACACTCAACTTTCCAACTTGCAGTTTCCCGAAAAGCTTTGTGTTATTAGCAATTGCTTGAAACAGAGAGGAGCTATCATCATCACCATTAATGCTGTAAGGCTGTAAGAAAACTTCTCACATTCGGCTATGTAGGCAGACTTTCCCTAGCTGCCTTGCACGCACATCTTTGCTTGTCCTGCTGACGGAGCAAACGTGGCTACTTGGATTCCTCATGGAGCCCAGCAAGTCCTTTCTTTCTAGAGAGTAACAGCGAGCGAAGTTTCTGGGATAATGGTAAGAAAAAAGCATGGAAAACACTTACCAGGAAGACGAGAAAAAAAAGCAATCCTTTATACCCTGCTGCTACAGCTGTAATTCCATTGCCCGTGAGTTGAAGTAAAAACCCTCCCCCGTCTGCGGAGCGCGGCATCCAGTGCACACAAAGCCACAGCAGCTGCAGCCTGAGCCCGTCCTGCTTCAGATCACTCCGGTGCTGAGGACTGCGCGCGAGAGCATCCAGTTGACTGCGTGCAGCCCACCTCCAAGTCTGAAGTTTAAAGCTTCACCTCGCAGTGGTTGAGGAAGGGGGTGATGTCATAGGTGGGCAGGACTTAGCCCAGCTCTTGTTCAGTGAGGTAACTGGATAATCAGACAGATGAGCTTTGCCAACGCTAGAGGGGGTGAGAGAAGACGAAATGAGCCTCTCTGCTTGCCAAAGCCAAGATGCCATTTGGTTTGTAGGCAGTGTCTCAGACTCTCAGCGTTCCCTAAAGTTTACTACTACGTGGTAGTGGTAGCACACTCAGAAAACACAGACACACAAACACACACACACACACACACACACACACACACACACACACACACACACACGCATGTGAGAAGGGTATTTGTAAGATCACAATAGAGGAACAGGTGTCTCGTGTCCAAGCCATCTGCATTGAAAATAAGTTAATGAAATTCAGATGTTTTCATTATGTTACAATCATGTTATAACTGTATAACTAATTATTTATTTGGTAAATGAATAGAACGTAGGTCCACATATGATTTACTTAGGAGAAAGGACATAGGGATAGGAGAAAGATAACAATATTGAATGAAAGCAGTCTTAACGGGAAGTAGGAAGGTTTTTCCTTTCATGTGCACTTTTACATAATGAAGCAGGCTTCATGTATTACTACAGAGACCACTTACTTGTGTGCCTAAGTGCATACCCCTATTTTAGAACCAAGTCGATATAATCACTTACATTTTAGAGATTCCCCTAAAATAAAAAAGGCTTAAGAGTAACTAGAATCTTTTTCTTATGTTTTTATTTTTCTACCACAAGCATGGGTTCACACAGACATCACCATCCTAGAATATCTATTAGAGATAGTTCTGCCAGATTAGATTTTAATTTGGAGACATGAATACATATTGACAGCTGCAAAGATACTGAGATTTCTCTGCCTCGTTAACAGGATTTCCAGGTATAACTTGTTCATCGGTTTCCTGTTGCTGGGTTCAGAATTACTTTGGACTTGTGAGTTTCCCCCTAAGGAAGTGAATTTAAGTGAAGGATTTTGTTTCTATATTTACCCAAATGGCTGTTTCCTTTCATTTCTTTATTTGCTTGACTCTTACAAGTTCATGGCTGTGTCCTTTCTAGGAAATTTTGTTTATCTCTGAAAGGCTAGGTGTCTGTCTCAGGAGTACGTGGTTATTTTCTCTTCATTAGCTGCCTTTAGTTTATACATGTGTTTGGCAGCTGTTTGACCTTTTGAAATCCCCTCCAAGAATGGGTGCTATCAGAGTGGAAGGTGAAGTGAACCCTTGATAATAGATGTTCTGACACCTATTGTTCTATGGTTGCTCTTTTGCTGACTTCTGGGGACTGACCCATTGAATGAAAGTAAGACTTTTTAGCATTTTAACATCTATTGAAAAGCCAGTTTCTTAGAAGTATTAAGTAGTGCAGGTTAAACTCCTAGGTGACTGCTGCATTTTTTGGAGAAAAGGAAAGTAGAACTAACTGATAATCTCTTGGGAATAGGTGGGTTGTTTTCAGTTACTGCAAATCAAACACCTGGATTAAATTATTTCTTGAAATAGTTCTTTCTAGAAGCCATTTTCAGATGAGAGCTGATTCTATTTAAAAAGGAAATTTTTGCCTGACCAAATTCCTGTGGGCTTATATCCATATTTAATCAGTTCTGTCTCCATTCAGCTGCTTGAAAGCCTTCAACAGAAATGAAAGATAAATGGGCAATTTGAGTTATAGGTATCTAAAGGAAAGCAGGCTGGTCTGGGAGCTGGGTGCTCTGGGGATTGCATTCCCTAGGCTGCAATTTGTCATGTGACTTCATATTACCTGCTCTGTGCTTTGGTTTCATCTCATGGGAAATAAAGGCAGCAAGAATTTATTGAATACCAATTATGTATTCTGCCCCCCTCAACAAGCTGTAAATTAAAACGTTGCAGCATGCAAGAGATTGCCAAAAATGTAATCTATCCTGCCTTCATTGTCATCTTCCCTTTTACAAGCATATATACTCTTCCAGATTTAAATTACATTTATTTGTTTGGGGGGGAGGAGAATATATACATATCACTATGTAAGTGTGGAGGTCAGAAGGCAACTTGCAGGAATCAGTTTTCTCCTTCCATCATGTGAGTGCCAGAGTTCACACTCAAGTCTTCAGGCTTAGCACTCTCACAAGTCCCAGACATATATTCTCCCCAGGCCAGCACAGAGGTGGGTGGAGCTATCCAATTCCTGCTATTATCAGACACCTGAAATTCTGCTAGTTTTAAGTAGACTTGCTTTAACCTGTGCACCCTTGACTACTTGCTGTACCTACCACCTCTAGCAAGGTTAAAATGCCAAGAGTTCCTCCAGATTGCTTTCCTGCTATGTGTTCCAAAGGAGACTAACAAGAAAGGGATGGTCGCCCGAGCTGAAGGAGGGGGAGACTAAGCAGCTTTTCTTATGACACCATCTAGGCTGCTATATGAAGGCTGGAGACTGGAGTCTCACAGCAGGAAGGATTCAAAGTACGTGTGTGGTGTGGAAGGCAGCTGAGTCTAAGCATATGGGCTCCAGAGTCTTCCCTTGATCTGAGCTCTCTCGTGGGCTTTGCCACATGACTATTGACAAATCGCTTAATGTTTCTGAGTTTATTAGCTCAGAGCATGACTCATAGTAACTGCCCAGCAAAGTGATAGCTGTTCTTACAAAGATGGGGGGAAGGGAGCATTTGGGCATGTGGTTAAAAAAAAAAAAAAAAAAAAAAAAAGTATTACTCAGTGGTGGTAAGACAGGACCAACAACATGTTTTTTTTTGCCACTGTTTTCACATTTCTCTTTGGAGTTGTTCTATAGGCAGGATACAAGTGCAGTGGAGGCAGTTTCCTACTTCTTATATCACAGGGCTTCAAGTTCCCAGGATTTCAAGCCCAGTTGAGCCCTAGAAGACTTTTGGGTAAAAGGTATTTGTTGTTATTTTGCATTTCTTTGTGTCTTGTAAGGTGGTCCATGATTCTAACATTGTTCCTGAGAAAATGTGTTTCAGAAAGGAAGCAACCAGCTTGGAAATGAGCCACTTTGATAACCTGGTTTAGAGCCCCAGAACTGTTGGAATGTGTACCATCAGAGGAGTTTGTGTTTTTCTCTGTGAGAGGAGGTATTCCTTTATCAAAATTAGGGAACATTACATTTGGAATCAGGTGTGCTCACATAGAAAAATCAAAACAAATTTCCCCACACTCTTGCAGATCACTTTTACTACATCCCAAGTAAAGCTGCAATCACTCATGATTACACAAGGGATCATTTGATCCAGGTCTCAGAACTTGCCTATGCTTAGGCTATTTCATTCATCCTCATCACGAATACTCCCTAAATACCTTGTAAAAGACACTGCAACTAGAGATGATCCCAAACCACCTCCACCTGTGATGTTTTGAGATTAAATCTTAGGACACATCAAAGTTTATTTAAGTTGGAAACATTGCTGATGGTCTTTTGTCCCTTGAGGCTATGGATGAGAATAAAGTCTTTACAGTGCTGGGGGAATAAAAGGTAGCTCTGGCTTTGGTATGGTAAACATCTTGACCTGGTTGCTATCAGTTGAGACTCTCTGGATTGCAAGTCACTGAAAGCCTAGCTGCACTGCTCAGTCAACAGCTGGAGTGGACGGGCTTATGTGATGATGTCAAACATACATACTAAATGGGTTCAGGTAAAGCTTGAGAGAGTCACTTGTCAGCAGCAGATGCAGTTTCCTCTGCTTTCTGGTGTGGCTTTTGCAGTGTCAGCAGACTCCTTAAGCTATATACATTGGGGTGGGGGGTGGGCCCTTGGGAGCCCTGGCTTTCCTTTTAGGCAGCACCAGTACACAAATCCCTTCCCTTCTCCATTCCCACAGTGTTCCAGGGAGGGGAAGCCTCTTCCTAGAAGTTCTACACCCTCATTTGTTTGAACTTGAATAGATTCTCATTTCAGAAGCTATTGTATAAAGATGGGACATAAGCTGATGAACCACTCTCCCCCTAGAAGCTGTACTTAAAGTGGACCCTTCTAGAAACAGGGGCACACCCCAAAGAAGACAGAGGCCTTTAAATTGGAGAAGGAAGCAGGGGATTTTAGAGATGATCATTTCCAAGGATTGGTGTACTGAAACTTGAAACCTGGGTGTGTTTTATAAATGCATAGACTTGAAGCTACTCTGTTTTTCTCCTTAACTTTTTCTTCTCTCTCTCTCTCTCTCTCTCTCTCTCTCTCTCTCTCTCTCTCTCTCTCTCTCTCTCTCTCTTTCTTTCTTTCTCTTTTCTTCCTTTCTTTCTTTTTTGTCAGAGTTTCTGTTAAAGTAGCCAAAACATCTTTGAAGGGTTTTTCTGTCTGTAGACCCTTGAGTCTAGGCCCCCCCCTTTTTTTTTTTCTGTTAACAGGTAGTGATGCATGTCAGGGCACATCAGTACTGCATCTAAGCATGAGCCTCTGCAATGTTAATAAAACATAGAGTGCACATTCAGCTATCTGGGATCCTGTGAAGTCAGGCCAGATGCTTAATGCACCAGTTAGAAACTGTACCACATCTTTCTGAACAATTCCACAGAGTATTAGAGAAATAATTAGATTTTAGCAGGTCACAGATGCCATAGAATACTAAAGAGGGTTTTAAAACATTTTATTAAACAGTTCTGTTTTGGTATTTACTTTTAGTTAAACACTTAAAATGCACCTTACAAACAAGATATATTCCTTTTAACTATACTTCCAAAACATATTGCATCGGAGTGAGATCTATTATTACAGCACTTGAGACAGAAATTAAAGCAAAATCAGAGTGTCTATTTCCTTGTTCACCTACCTATACCTTGTTCTTCCCCTACAAGCAAGGCAGAGTGCTGCACCCCTGAGATTAGGAGAAAGGTAATTGTGGGGCAGGAGAGGAAAAGAAATACTTTATTGGTCCCCAGCAAAGAAAGGAGGAATTGTGATCAGAATAGATTAGTAGTTCCTTGCCCATAGCAAGGGGACAGGGTAAGGCTAGGGAGAGAGGGAAAGCTTGAAGGGCCTCATTTTCTTCCCTCCTAAGGGCCTTCCTGAATGGTTTATGCAGATGGTGTGATGTGGGATTCCAGCTTTGGGGGACCCTGCCTTTGACCTCTTTTCACTCTCCAAGGGTCATCCTTCATGCTTTCCTTTAAAATGGAGAAACAAAAACAAACAAACAAACAAAAACCAGAGACTTTGAAATGAACCTTTAAGACACAGAGACTGGGAGCAAGTAGGGCAGGAACTCATCTTTGTAAGGCTTTCCATTTGGCCTTAGGGAAAGTGCTTCTTTTCTGAGCCTCCTCTCACATACCAGGACAGGCCTCACATAAATTTGCTGTTATGGACTTCCAAAAACTGGTAAGGGTCCCCTGTTAAACTCAAGAACACAGTGGCTTGTGATAGTAGTTGAAAACCATGTCTAAATGCTTTTCATCTTCACAGGAATGAGTGGGGCCTGGGTTGTTTCAAAACAAACAATCCACTGATGTTAAATTGAGCTGTGAGCTTTACCATCTTATCTTTGGGAATAAAATATTTTAAACAGTGTTTTTGCTGGTTGTCTTAACCTAGAGAGAAACTTCACCAAAGTCCTTGAGACTTAATTACAAACCAAAGGACCAAGTCTTTATCTCTGGCAATGCTTAGTTTATGACAGGGATGGAGAATGGCTAACAATAGCAGGTGGTGCATGAGCCACTAGATATCACACAAGTGGCCAACCCCAAAGTTTGTGACTTTATGTAACTGGCTACTGCTGCTTTAATCTGGACGGAAGTCATCGCAGCTTGCAAACCATCCCGTTGTTTACCTTTTTCTGGCATTTTGGTGCTGATTTTGAGAAAACAAGCTTTCTGAGAAATTGTCAATTTTTACCTTTTTCTGAAACTGGCTCCTAGCTTCCCTATGCTTGAGATTGCCTCCTTTCAGAGATTATTACTTCCCTGCAGTCAAGATTCCTTAGGTTAAATAACTGTATTGTTGAAAGAAACACATCTGAAGTAGAATTAAGGGTTATAACAGCCTGCGTCTATTTATAAATGGTGAAACCTTTCACTGGCCCTGTCTAGACAAGCAGATTGACTTCAATAGTGCTTTTCTTCTTCATAAACTGGTAGGAGTCGAGTTTTCGAAAAAAGTTTGAAAGATAAGACATCTTCAGCTCATTTGATTTCGTGTAAGTCAGTGTTCTACAATGCCATCTATTCTACATAACAGAAAACTAAAAATTAAGCCATGTTTAGCCCTGGAAATTTTTCTGTGACATAAAAGCACTTCAGTATTTGAACACTATTCATTGGCATGCCTGTCACAAATTTATTAGACTTGTTTAGTTTATATTAAGGTCATTAGTTCTCAATTTGAAAACACTTTAAAATTTACTAGTGAAGTTTTTATTTCTTTTTCTGACATTAAATTGTATTATTGCTGCATATTGACAAATAGTCTTTAGGCTTCCTGTGCTTAAAAATTAAGTTTTAGATCAAGTTTTTAAGTGTATGTATCATCAACATTCACATATACTTTAATGAATTTTTATTCTTCCTTTAAAATGTTTGAAAAATGTAGAATTGAAAAATGTTCCTTTTTAAGTTATTAATTTTCATTTGGGAAAATGTTGCAGCTAATGTCTTTTAAATTCTCATGTTTACATGGAAGAAACATGCGATTCATACTCACTTTGGATACAGTTCTGCGTCTCTTCTTCAGAGGCCCAAGGAGCACACTTCCCTAGGAAGTGCTTACATGCAACTCTTTCTTCCTCTTTCTCCCCAGGGAAAGTCAGAAATCTGCTTAGCAGATAACATCCTATTGTTGCCTTGATAAGAATTAGGACAGACCAAGTACCATGTGCAAATTTGATGCTCTGGATCCTAGGCTAATAATGATTTTTTTGGGTTTTTTTTTTTGTTTTGTTTTGTTTTGTTTTTTGCTACAAAAACTATTTTAAAAATAGGATTTAGAATATTTAGCTGTTTTATTTTATCTAGAATTTTAGGTGCTATAAGGAGACTTCAGTTGATGGCATTACTTGGCCACAGTAATTATGCAGAATTATTGCTACTACTTATTGTTATTAGAGTTGCTATTTGTCCCTTACAAGCAATATTTCTTATATTATATTTCATCTTGTGTGCATTCAGTAGAGTTTTCTAACAAAGCAGAAGATTCTTTCTGCTAGAGAGTTGAAATAAATTATCAGAAACCAAAGTTAATTGTAAGGAACAGTTAAGTTGTCTTTGCATCTTCTTGGCTATTTTAACTCAAAGATTTGTGTTTCCCTAGAGAGATACAGCTATTGCATTGAAGAAAATAACTTAGAAATCTATGAGAATGGTTCCCCTATGCAACTCAGACTGGCCAGTGAGATGACTTAGTAGGTAGGGCACTTGCCCTTAAGTCTGACACTTAAGTTTGATTCCCAACAATCACATGGTAGAAAAACAGAGCAGACTCCTGCAAGTTGTCTTCTGACCAAGATTAATTAGAATGAATGGAAACTTTGACTTACTTTTATTTGACATTTGAATTTTAAAAGAATCAAAATACATCATAAAATATTACAATTTCAATATATTGGGAAAAAGAAATGTTTAGGTGACCAAGATGCAGTTTAAATAACAAAAATTATAAGCACTACAAAATACATACACCTATAAGTTAATCTCCTATGCCCTGTAGAATTCCTAGCCATTCATATTCTTCAATTAACATTTTAAACTCTCCTTCTCTTTGCTTCTTGATGCTACAGGAGCTCTTTTTGCTTAGGGAAGACCTCCTGAGTGAAGAATAGCTCTTTCCACCTCCATTCAGAAAGGGACTTCTAACTAACAATTGCCCAGCAGATGTTCTTTTAAGAAGTGTTATGTGAATGCTGACAGTAGTGTTAAAGTGCCCTTTGTGTGTGTGGCTAATGTCTGTGGGTCTAAGACAAGCAGCTGTTCATATACGGTGTTTTTTTGTTGTTGTTGTTTTGTTTTGGTTTTTAATGTTTGCACTTTTTCTAACTTACTAGCATTCTCTTTGCTTAGATTAATTTTACTGCCATCTACTAAATCTCTGAATTTCCTGGAAATGGGTGGTGGATCTTGTTTAATTCTTCTGTAGAAAGTGGTCTACACGAATTTAGAGCAAAATATGTAGGGAGGGAAAAGAAGAGGAAGAGGAGAGGAGGAGAGGAGGGGAGAGGAAGGAAGGGAAAGTAGAAGGGGGAAGGGGAGGGGAAGGGAGAAGAGGGAAGGAGGGAGGGGAGGAGGGGAGGGGAGGAGGGGAGGGGAAAGGAAAAGAGGGAAGGAGGGAGGGTAGGAGGGTAGGGGAGGAGGGGAAGAGGGGAGGGGAGGGGAGTGGAGAAAGAGGAAAAGAAGAGGAGAGGAGAGGAAAAAACTTGTTTCCTCTGTGTCTGTTCTAGGCTCAAGTTTTCAATGAAAATTCATTGACTATAAAGCTATGTGTCATAAATCTGGTTACTTACACTGAACTCATTATCAAAGACTTGCTAACTAATTTTCTGAAGTTGTTTTACCCACTAAACACAGATTGTAGGCAGCCCCTAAGCCATCCCATGACAGCTAGCTAAACAAACTTTCAAGGAATCCCAAAGCAAAGACAGAGATTTAGTCTGTGGCTGAGGTCAAAACTGATGTGACCAATGAACTCTGGACTGCTCATTTGAAGTGAGACCGAGAACAGCTTAGGAGGGAACACCCTTGAAGAGATAGAAAAGAGAAAGTCAGAGAAGCTGAAATAGCAAGCAGTGCACCATCCTGCAGTGAGAAAAGCCCTGGTGGTAGATCTTAGAGTCTTTACCAATTATTCTGATGGAAGTGTGAGCAAGAAAAAAGGAATTTTTCAAGAATGTTGACAACACATGTTCCCTGCACCATTCAGGTAGTGAGTTTTTGGGAGAAGATAGGGAAGATTAATAAACTACAAAGGCCAACAGGGAAGATGCTGGTGGTTCATAGATTTAGACAAAATGATAATGTAAACATAGCAAGGTAGGCTTTCTAAAAATGATAATCGTGTGGTCAGAGTGGTAGAAAGCTAAGAGTAAACTCAATTAGCAATGAATGTATTGTTGAGGAGGGCTTAGGGAACATAGACATGGAGCTATATCCTTGCTTCAAAGCGCTAAGGAATATGACCTATAATAGATCATATTCTTCTTAGGGAAAAAGTTAAGTCTTTCCCAAAGCTGCAAGTTTCAAGTTTATGGGCAACCTGTGATCCCCAAGTCATTAATCAGTTCTGCATCCAGCAATGCCTCCACTGAGAAATGGCCTGCTCTCCATGGAAAGGAGCTTCTTTGTTTTAGGAGGGTGAAAGCTGATGCTTGTCAAGAAAGCCGTAATTAAGCCTTGGCTACTAACTGGAGTATGTGCATGAGGACATGGGTCACAGCCAATCACCTGCTGGTTTTGGAGTAGGGGGCAGCTTTCTGTCCGGATTAACATGTAGTCTAACATTCCAGGCTCTGCAGAGTCAACAGAACTGGGAAATACAAAGCTAGACAAATGTATAGATCTCAGATCAAAGAATAATGCTTTAAGTGTTCATCTCAAGGAAGTACATGAGAGCAAATATTAAAAAGAAAGCTATACTCATGGGGATATGCTACTTGTTGAATATACCAAGATACTAATATATATTTCTGTTTGTGCTCAGCTCTTCTGAATTTCATTCTTCCCTTTCATTTTCTTTTCAATGAAGAACATCCTTCATTAGTAAACAACAGCAACAACAAAAAATGTGACTTTCTTAACTTATTATTTTTTAAAAGCCAATTATCCTACTAATTTCAAGAATTGGTTCTTTTGGGGATATTCCCAAAATTGTAGTTTTCCCTTCAGTATTTATAATAATGTTATATGGCATGTTTTAAGAGAGGAGGGACAATGCCTTAAACATTTTCAAGAGCTAGAAAAACTAAAACATGAATTGGTCCCTACTGTTTAGATCGTACTTATTTCAGTCAACTCTATATTCACTTTGAATTTCACTATATGGTACTGTTATGGTAGGATGCTGGAAAATGATCATGATAAGAGACAAACAAGAGATGTAATCTTAATTTCCATTACCTAGGATCTTTTTGCAATTTAGCCCTGTAGAACAAGTATTACAAATGTATTAGTGTTGGTATTTACCCATCAGTTGTAGTTAATAAAAATTACTCTTTCTTTATAATTGAATTATTCTTGAATTAACTGCAAGACTCTGTTCTTAGCAGCATTCCTTCATAACTCTCCCGCTGTACTAGTGAGAATGTCTCTGGCTTGTATGTCAGAAAATTTAAGTTCTGGGCTTTAGCACTTATTAAAAATTATTTTAAAAAAAAGACAAAAAACATTTTCACTATTTGTATGTCTGTCTGTCTGGCTGGCTGGCTGCCTGGCTGGCTTTGTGTCTCTTTTGCATGTGAATGCAAGTGCCTGTGAAGGCCAGAAGTGGATGTCAGACCCCTGAAGTTGGAGTTCCAAGTGATTATAAGAGGCTGACAGGGTGCCAGCACCTGAACGCCCACCCTCTGTGGGAAAATCTCCTCATGCTTTCCATCACTGAGCAGTCCTAAAAAGCCATTCTAAGAAGTATATTGCGAAAGTATTTTCTCTTTATTAGATTGTTTTTGAAATATAATAGTGGAATTCTGTAACACGAATTCAAATTGGTCTTAATAATAAGAACCCAGAGTCAGATATTGGGGGTGGGGTGGGGTGGGGTGGGGGTGGAGGGTTGCTGAAAGATCAGAGAAGCACAGCAGCCAGCCACTAGCTCTTACCTCTACCACAGACCAAAGAGGCAATCCTGTCTCCAGGAATCCTCAGACTGAATTCTCAGACTGCTGCCTGGACTGCTGCCTCAGATTGCCCTGAGCTCCTGTCTCCTCTGGCTTTATGTCCCTCTCTCTGCCCAGCCATATCACTGCTGTCTCCACCTCCTTAGTGCTGCGATTAAAGGTATGCAGCTCCAAGTACTGGGAACACCTTTGTGCGAGCTTTGTTTCTCTTTTAGACTGGATCAATTTCATGTAGCCCAGGTGGCCTTGAACTTGCAGAGATTCATCTGCCTCTGTCTCCCAAATGCTGGGATTAAAGGTGTGTGCCCCGACTGCCTGGCCTCAGTGGCTAATTAGTATGGTTAGCTTTGCACTCTGATCTTCAGGAAAGCTTTATTTGTTAGATCATAAACAAAGTATCACCACAGAATTGCAAGTAGCTTAAATGAAGACATGTTATTTAAGGATTGCCCTAGGTTTGGCTGATCTCTTGACCCAGTGGCTTGCTTTCTTAAGGAAAAGCAGTTTTCTCTGAAGGAATCCCACACAAAACAATAGTCAGGGACTTCACATCTCCATGTGGTTTTAGAAGGGCACTTCTAAACTTTTCCTACTAACTTTGCTGACCTGGCTTTCCTTCATATCTTCTGGCTGACACTGGATCATATACCAGTGCACAGGTTGAGTACTGGTGACTGACTGGTTGATGGGGCCTGTTTCCCTGGAAGAGTGTCAACACTGGACTAGGAGAAACCAGATACCTGGAAGGAGAAGGTAGAGGACATGGGGATAGTCAGCCATCCCTGACAACTCTGCAAATCGGTTCCCAGGTACCCAGCTATAGCACTGAGCTCTTAACTGCTAAGTCTCCTTTTGGATTTGCTAACCTAATGAGCATGGAGTATTTTGTTGTAACTTCAGTATTCGTCTGCTCCTATGGAGTTGCTGGTCTTCTCAGAGAGTGTGAATCCTTTGGATTTTGTCTTTTTGAAATACTATATGTATGTTTTTTGCTTTCTGAATTATTTGTAGTCTTCTTGATGTATTGTAGCAGGTATATAGTCTGAATAATAATTACCTATATTTTTTATTGGTGTATTGTCTGTTACTATATGATATTGTACTTACTTTGTTTTAATAATAAAAAAAAAATGTTTCTGGGGCTGAGATATAGTTCAAAATGCTTGTCTAACATGTACAAAGCCCTGTGTTTAATACCTAACACTTTAAACAAACTAATAAACAACAAACAAGCCCTATAACTTAAATTTTTCCATCCTTTTGTCTTATTCACAGGAATCATTGTGACATTCTGATTATACTGACAGTAAAGAATTCTCTTTCATATTGAAGGGATGTTTTATAATAACAGTAACATGCTATTGTCTTTTCATTCTCACTCATGTGGTTTTTCAGGGGACTTAAGAGTTGTTATCACGGCACTGAATGCCAAAACAGAAGAGGGCACTTGATTGTTGATTGCCTAGTGTGGTGAGGGAGAAATATGATTTTCAGTCTTGTGACATGATGATACTTTTATGAATAAATGTTGGTTTTGGAAGATATTATTTGACCATATAAGGGATTTATTTGCTTTACTAAATAAATATATATTTAAAATTTATCTGTTTTAATGCCTTACATAAAAAAGAAGAAATATAATATTTAGTGGCCTTCACAGTCTGTAAAAATGTAAGGAAATCTTGTAACTTCAACATTTGAGAACCACTACTGTGCATGAATACTGAAACATGTATTTAGTTGTCCTTGGAAAAATATGATTTGGAAGACAATTATGTTCCTGTACACATGTGTATGTTAATAAAGTGGAATAAAAACAGCAAATCTGACTTTTCTCCTCCTGGCATTACCCATTTCCTGCAGTCAGCCATTGATACAATGAACATTATAACTGCAGAAATAACCTGGTATACCCAGATTTAGATCTCAGCGGGGAAACCATTTAGGATAATGATTCAATTTCTGTAGAATTCATCTTCACTGAGCTTTGTTTCAGAAATTTTTACAAATCTAATTTTTAGTATTTTCATAAACATTAAATGTAACTGAGGGACATACGTAGATGTCAGGAACATTGGTATACTGTTTTGTAATGTTCACCAGGTTCTTTTATGTGAGAACCTCTTAGTCAATAGACTCAGAAAAATGAAGATTAAAACATCAGACTTGTGGGGGCTGGAGAAATGGCTCAGGGGGCTGGAGAGATGGCACAGAGGTAAGAGCACTAGATGCCCTTCCAGAGGTTCTGAGTCAATTTCCAGCAACTACATGGTGCCTTACAACCATCTGTACTGAAGTTTGGTGCCCTACATGCTAGAACACTGTATACATAGTAAATAAATCTTTTAAAATTTTAAAGAAAAAGGCTAGGCGTTGGTGGGTGCCTTTAATCCCAGCACTCCTGAGGCAGAGGCAGGCAGATCTCTGTGAGTTCAAGACCAGCCTGGTTTACAGAGCTAGTTCCAGGCCAGGCTCTAAAACAATACAGGGAAACCCTGTCTTGAAGAACAAAAACAAACAAACAAACAAGAAAATTAAAGAAAAAGATCAGACTTGCAACCTGTCAAATTGCAAAGCAATATTTTAAGTGCCAATTAATGTGGGACAGAGTGCTATATAAGCATGACAGAATGTGTGATGGTACCTTCTGTACATGTGTGCCCATGACCTCAACACTGCATTTTTCCCCTAACTCAGTAATTTCTGCTCCAGGGAGAGCCTGTGAGAAAGATATTCACTGAAGAGTTATTCATAAGGGAAAGAAAAAGAAAGCAGCGAGATACTCGCACCACACACTGTATCTATAGAGACAATCCTTTCACTGATTTTTGTGCTTGAGGTTTCAGCAAATGACATTGAAATGAGCTGGTTATGTAATAATGAAAACCAAGAATGAAAAACTATGAGCTTTATGATTTCAATGATATTAAAAACAAAATTTTAATATGAAAAATGGATGAAAATACATGGAAGTATTAACAGTGGCTTTATTTCTGAGTAATACTGTCATGTGGTATTTTAGGCTTACTTTACAATTCTTGTCATTAATAATTCAGTCTTAAAATTGTTATTTAAGCACATCTTTGGGAAGGGTTGGGTATTTTAACTTATAGCCTTCTGATCACTAAGGACAGAAAGAGTCTCTAAATGAAAGTAGAGACCAATCGATGTTTGATTTATGTCTTTCTTACTAGAAAGGATGGGATGCAGCTGAACAGTGCTCAGGGATGCAGGGCTTCAAAAACACCTACTGGATTCATATTTAGTAGACCATGTATCCAACTGATCCATATGTGCTAAGGGTGTATGTTAAAGCCAGATACCAGCTTCATTGCCCAGATTTCACACATACTGAATTCGTTTGTGAGGGGACTGCTTGATCGATGTGTGTCCTTGACTATGTCTGTATGTAAACTGGGAATAATAATGTTCTCTGTGCCATATGTTGTTGTGAGTTTCCACTCTCAATAAAACTGAGTTACTAAATTTAAAATTGTTATCAAAGTGTTGGCATATAATAATCTCTTACTGAGACTTAATTGTAGTGAGTCTATTAAGACTTTAGTCATTTGGGAGGCAGGAGGACAAAGGTTGTAAGCCAAGCTGGTTTTCATAAAGAGATTTCTCCGAAAATAACACATTATCAGCAACAAGAGAGTCTAATTGGCCATTTTGCTTAAAACCAGTGCCCCCAAATAATAGCAATATCATATTCTGTTAAGTCTCAGTAGTTACAATTCATTTCTGTTCCATAGGTTTGGAAGCTTACCTATGGGTAGATGTGCTTCTGAAATGCCTCACTCTATGGCTCCTAAATTCTGGAGTCTCCTGGGAGCTCAGATGGAGCTGTGCTATGTTCTAGTCCACTTAGGCTTTCTTTTAACACAGTGGCTGGGCTTCAAGTGCAAACATCTTAAGAGGACCAGGCAGGATGCCTTGCATTTTTATAACTTGTCCTCAGTAGTAACTTAGTATTACTTCTCTCATAGTCAACAATCCATCTAAATCTGAGAGAACTCATGGATATAAACCTGTATCTAATATAGGAGTCACATGGCAAGACTAGCATAAATGGTTGTTGTAGGCATGATTGAAAGATGCAGTCACCATAATAGCACTCAGTTGACCTATAGATAACACAATATTCTTGACATCATCATCCGTCAATTGCAGCAGTGCCAAATCTTGTATTAGAATTGTCATATTTTTTTTTAGAAAATATAGATTATGGAAACTTTTTTTATCATTTGCCATTTCCTTTCATTAAACTTCTCTATCTCTCACTGCCTCTTTCTGTTTTTTGGTTTTTTGTTTTTGTTTTTGTTTTTGCTTTTAAATCACTGAGTCCATTTTGTGCTGCCAGGATATGCATGAATGTAGAACAATCTGCTGGAACATAGGTAACCTATGAGGGACTGCATACCCAAAGAAAACTAACTTTCCCCTCTTACCCAGTAGCAATCCATTGCCAATAGCTTCTCAGCTAGGGATGTGGCTTCATGAACCCCTCACCCATCTATGCTGGGATTTTGGAGGCTTGACTTTGTGTAGGTCTCATGCATCTAACCAGAGCTGCTTTAAGTGTGTGTGTACATTGGTCCTGTCATGTTTGGAGAACCCAGGGAAACATTTTTCTTTAATCCTTTCCAGGTTTTTCTTTCTTTAATGAATGGTCACTCAGTCTTAAGGAAAAAATATTAAATAAAAGAAAACATAACTCATATCTAGAATAGATAGTCTCTTAGCACAGAAGTTCCAAGTAGAACATCCTTGAGGACCTGTCTGACTCTTCTCTCACTTTGGTTGTATCTAGTATTGGGATCTTCCGAAACCAAGGAAGAAAAGGAAGAAAGCAAACACGTTGTATCCACAATTATTCCTGGGTTAAATGTGGGTGTTCCTTAGGGCCAGCCACAGATGCCAAATATAGCAACTGAAATGGTAAAACACAGTCCTCAGAGCCTGGCCTTTAATACTGTGGTTGCAAGCCACCAATGAGCCAGTGAGCCAGTGCTGGAGTTCACTGTTGGTGAATCTGCTCTGTTTCATCTGTCAAGGAAAGCAGATGCATGGAAATATGCCAGTGCATTTAATATTGATAAGACCCATGCAAATATCTTAGCAAATGAGGCGGTACTCTGCAGATTTTGGGACACGGCCAAAGATGCTGTTTGTGCCCCCCCCCAAAAAAATCCCAAAACGTTGGCACTACCCTGATCTTGTGCAAAGCCATCTCTTTTGAATTAAACATGTCTTATTCTGAAAGATGCCAGGCTTGGCCCTTTGGAACATTAACTTATCTTTGCAGCTGTAATGTATTTCTTCCCTTCAAATGGAAACACTTCATTTTAAAAGGAAAGAGCATTTTAGGTCTGATGTGAGAATAGAATGAAATATGGAAGCAAAGGATTCATTTCAAAGAAGAGGAGGGCTCTATGGCATCCCCTTTCCCCTTCAAGTGCAGATGTTGCTTTGTAGATTGAGGTGCAGTGATGTACCTGGGAGGGATGCAGGCCAGAGTGTCATCTGATTACCTGAAGAAGTTAATGCAGCTGCTCAAATACATTAATTTGCTGCTGGAAGCAGTTCATAGAATAGTAGCTTTTTTTCCCCCTCCTCAGTGTAACTTTCATTATTGAGTAAATATTATGTTTTAATCTGTTCTCTAAGTGTGTTAGTTATATTTAGTCATTTAATGCTTTGACACTCCAATCAGGAAGTTGATGTCATTGCCCCACCCCTTTGACAGACAAGAACAAAGTGCACCAGAGACTTGCCAAGGGTCATACAGCATGACAGCAAGGCTTCACACCCAGGTTGAAATTTGCCCCAAAGCTCCAGATATGCTTATGAGTTATTTTTCTTAAAGTGACAGTGCTAGATAACTTTTCAAATACCTAGATCCAGAGAATATAAGTAGATACCTGCTTGAGATTCTGTCAACATTCACATGCAAAAACTAAGAGCAGTGCTAGGTGTGCTGGAGGCAGGTTGAGAACATGGTCAGCCTGGGATACATAGCAAGTTTGAGATTAGCAGGGGCTACAAAGCAAGAGGTTCTCATGCCAAACAAAACAAAACACAACCAGAGACTATTATTAAAAGTCAGTGTGGCCAGACAGTAGTGCATGCCTTTAATACCATACTGTTGAAGAGATATAAATCAGCATAGCCAACATGGAAGACCAGCTTGGTAGGGCTTCAAAAGATTAAAATAGAGCCATCATGTGATCCATAAACCCTATTACTGGGTCTGTTTGCAAAGGACATAAATCAGTATATCCATGAGATGCCTGCACTCTTGTGGTCTTTGCAACATTATTCGACATGGCTGAGATAAGGAATCAGCCTAAGTATCTATCAGTGGAAAATGGTTAGAGAATATCTTCATACTAGAAGTCTATTCTTATAAAGAAAAAGAAATCTTGTCATTTGGGCAACATGAAGAGATTTTTAAGGACATTATGTTAAATGAAACAAAACAATTACAAAAAGATAAATAATCTCGTGCATAGGTGAAATCTAAAAAAAGTTGAATTAAGAGAAGCAGAGATTAGAATGGTGATTTCTACCAGCTTGGGGTGTGTGTGTGTGTGTGTGTGTGTGTGTGTGTGTGTGTGTGTGTGTGTGTGTGTGTGTGTATTGACAGTGTTCAAAGGATACAACATTTCAGTTTCATGATCATCAACTCTTTTGGAGGACCTGGGTTCAATTCCCAGCACCCACATAGCAGCTCACAACTGTCTATAATTCCAGTTCCAGGGGATCTGACAACCTCATATAGATATACATTCAGGCAAAGCAGCAATGCACATGAAATAAAATAAACAAATCATACAATAAGCACAGAAGTTTTTTTTTTTTAAGATTGAAGATTGAGCACTAGATAATAAAGTATTGTTTCAGACCCTTTGCTTAGCACTCTTCTGGAAGCTGAGTTTTGTGGGTTTGGGGTCTGGAACAGAAACTACAGTGTTGTTTGTAAGAACCTGGATGAGTCACTTCATCTCTCTTAGAGTAATTGATGAGCCAGGCAGTTGTTGGAAAGGGGAAATAAATTATCCTTGCTGTCAAATTCCACCACTAGATCTAAAGCCCTTGTTTACTGTTTGCTATTGCTGTGGCTGTGCGTCTTTGCTCGTAGAAAAATCAAGAATGCTTACCTCCAGACTCTCATTGTCTTTAGTTTGTCTCTCCACTTCTCACCATGTCGTTAGGTGATACAATAGGTATCAGGTGTTTAGCATGGTGTCTGCCATATGGTCATACCCAGTGGACTATGTTCCTTATTATTTCATTTGTAGCAGATGCCCTTGGTTGGAGAAGCAATAAAAGAAACTATCTCTGAGAGAAGACAGAGCTGCCAATCTAAGGGGAAAACAGAATATTTTAGTTACTCTTGGTTGTCAGCAGCCACAGATTCTGAAGAGAGTTGGGAAATCAAATTCCCACCTTAAGATTTCTAACTTTTAATGTGAGTAAAACAACTTTTTTTGGTGAGTTCTATTTATGACATTACAGGACAATTTTGATCAGATCATGGGGGCTGTCTTACAATACTCACTTACGTTTGATGAGATGGAGTGTTATGGTCACTAGCTCTAGGAGAGAGCTGCATTGGTTATTTCTAGATCATTCTATAATGATTTTAAGAGCCTCTTGTTCTATTTCCTAATATTGCCTTACTGTAATTGTCTGTGAGGGCTCAGGGTGGTCATCTGGGATACAGGAAGGGCCTTTCTACTGTGGCTTTTCTTGTCAGAGATTGTTGTCACTGCCTATCATATTCCTTCTCCAGCCTCAGCTCCTACCTAAAGCATAACATTTAGATGGGGCCTGTGTGACATGAGCCATACATTCTTGTAGATTTAAGTTTTATTAACTTGAATTTTCACTCTTGCTGGACAGCAGTGATAGCATACCTTTAATCCTAGCTCTTGGAAGGCAGAGGCAGGCAAATCTCTGTGAGTTCAAGGCCAACCTGGTTTATAGAGTTTCAGAACAGTCCTGGGTACACAGAAACCCTGTCTCAGGGAAAACAAAACAAAATTTAAAAAACAAACAAACAAACAAACAAAAAACCAAAAATACCACACAATCCTCACTCTTAAATGAATGACTGATATTTAAAGATAAAATATCATATCTTAAAAATGAAAATGAAGCTATGGATTCTTCCCACATTTTCCCCAAATATCAGATACATATTCATATTTTATATATTCTACTACAGTAGTCTGAAAGTTTGTTAAGGTTAAACTTAATGAGCCTTAAGTTTTTTTTTTTTCTTTCTTTCTTTTTTTTTGTTTGTTTTGTTTTCCCCTCAGCTTTTAAGACAGTGTTTCTCTGGGTTGCCCTGGCTGTTCTGTAGACCAGGCTGGCCTGGACAGACAGATATCTACCTGCCTCTGCCTCCCAAGTGCTGGGATTAATGGTGTGCACCACCACCTGACTGGGTCTTCCATCTTTGTTGTTGTTAGAATGGTTGATGGACCAGGCAGTAGTTTAGAAAACATGAGGGCTTTACTACTAGGGAGTGAGTGACAAAGGGTAACGAAGAATAAAAGGGCTAAGGAGAAGGAACCTAATATTTCTCCCACTGCCTCTTGCTGGCATTTAGGCCTCTTTTGTTGGGAAGTCAGTTTAACCTTTTATTTCCTTTGTGCATGTCCTATACATGTTTGTTCTCTGGATACCATTTATTGACATCTCCAGTTATCTCTACATTTCATATCCTTCTGTAGCTGTTTAATAAAGGTCATGTTTATAGTTTTGGTACTGAGGGTTTGCCCAGTGGGCCTGGTGTCAACTTCTTTAACATCCCATAGCATCGATGTGCAGACAAAACGCAGTCCTATGATTCCACTCTGGTGCATCTGAGTTAGACATCCAGGTAATGACTTTTGGTCTGCAAAATTTATAGTAAAAATATTTACTTGCTAAATTCTGATCACTGTCCCTTTGACTTCTTAATCTTCATATCAAGTGTTAGAGGTAGGTAGTTTCATGAAAACAAGAAGGGTAAAAGTCCAGGGCTTAGTCCACAAATCGCTTAATGAATTCCTGGAGTCATATGCAGTGCTATTTCCCCAGGCGTGTTGTAGGAAACACTTAGGACACAGGCTCTTGATAACTAGTAGGCTTTTGTGCTAAATACAACAGATAAATCTCTATAATCTTGAGTTTTATTCCAGGGCTCATTCAAACTTCTTAAATTCCATCCCTGTCATTTATGCATTAATAGAAACCATGTTTGAGGTCATCCTCTCCCCTCTGCTTACCTGGTTCCTGAGATAACGGTTTTTTGTTTTGTTTTTTATTTGTTTTTTTTGTTTGTTTGTTTTGTTTTGAGATAGGTTCTAATTCTGTAACCCTTGCTGGCCTGCAACTTACTATGTAGACCAGACCAGGCTGGCCTTAGAGTCCTGGAGATTCATCTTCCTCTGCCTCCCAAGTTGTGGAGTCAAAGGCTTTGTCACCACGCCCAGCATGATGAGATAGCTTTTAAATGAAAAACAGTTTCAGAGCTCCAGGTTAACATCGTATAATCTGGATTACTTCCTGTGCTAGGTACATTTCAGACAGGAAGAAAAATGAAATTAGCATTTTCGGGAATTTGTTATCTCTTGGACTGGAGGGAAAATGCAACAGGAAGAGAATTTGCAATAGATGTGGTCTTTTTTAAACTGTGAATAAGAAACAGATATTGTGGGGTGGAGAGATGGCTCAGCCGTTAAAGGCTAGAGTCACAACCAAAAATACTGCAATGAATTGTCTTTTTTTTCTGGAGAGCTAAGATATTTATAAAATATGTAAAGAAGAATTTTGAAGTGCTATCTTTTGAGTACTTATTTAGTTTGTAAGTTAAATTTTAAGAGTGTAAGGTAGTATATAATTTGATTATTAGTTACAGCTGTGTTTAATAACAGGTTTAGGAAATTCCTGAAAATGTAACAGTTGGCTTCTGAGAAACAGTAAGAACCACCTGACACCAGTGGTTTGTTTATATTGACACAGAAGTGCCTTTAGCACTTTCCTAAAGGCTTCGCCCTGCCTCAGCTCCACCCCTGCCTCAGCCCCACCTCTACAATCAGGGTTTGTAAGTTTCATTCTTGAGTCTGACTGTTGGCCTACATTGTAATAAAATTGTGGTTTGAGGTAAGTCACTCCATCTGAATGTCCTTTTTTATTACCTGTGAATAATATTGGAATTCTGAACTTTATGCTATGTCAATCCATTTTTACAATGGAGAACTAGTGCAATTATTCATTTTATAGCTGTGGAAAGAAAAAATTCAAAGAACCCATCACTTGCCTTACCAGTAATTGGCAGAGGTGATGTATGAACAAGGGCAATTTAGTCCCCAAACCTACCATCCTTCCCTTCCAATATATTGCCTACTAAAGTTGTTATGAATATGGAATGGCAGGGCAAATGCAATGTATTGGTTCAAATAATGATCAGAACACCAGAAACTGTTGGACAAGCATCTGAACAGGGGATCTCTGTCAAGAGTCTCAGACCTCAGAGACGACTGCACAAGTTAAAAAAAAAAAACAAAACAAAACATAAAATTTATTTATTAATAAAAACTTCTGAGAAACTTTTAAAAACAAACCAAATGTAAACATCATATACTGGCATAGATCGCATATTATAGTCATCAAAGAAACACATATTAATCCAGAACTCGATGTGATTTTGAGTATGGGTAATGGTGTTTTGTTTTTGTTTGTGTTTTTTCAGAAGTAATTAAAATATGGCTTCTTTTTTTTTGTGGAAAAACTGGAAACTTACCCAGTGCTAATAGAAATCTCCTGTTTGTAGTGTTTGTAGCTCTCTTTCATTTTCTGTACTCACATAAGATTACTACCAGGGAGTGGGTCTGCATAGGAGCCAGTGGGGTGAGGTGGGGGATGGGTGGCCATGCTAGTGGGTAAAGCAAACAGAACCTTTGTTTTGAATGGCTGTCCCAGGTGTCTGCCAAGGCTGCAGGGTCATCAGTTAGGAACTCCACTTTCTGCAGGCATTTCCCTGCTGAAGCTATTATCCAAAGTCATTCTTTTTTGCAACCCAGCCACCACCTCAGAGACATTATTGGAGGACAGGTTCTTATGGATGGTTAATTCTGACTCCTGTGCGATAATTTGCACTCTTTTAGCCCCATAATTAGTTGTATGATTTAACTGAAATAAAGTTATTGTTGTGGAATTCATATACCCTAAAATGAATTCTTTTAAACTAAACAATTTAGTGGCAATTAGTGCATCCACACTGTATATCCACCACTTCCAGTCTCAAGATCGTTTCATTACCCCAAAGGAAATCCTGTATCCTCCCTATGTTACCTTCTCTCCTCCCCCTCCTTTTGGCTCCTGGCAGCCACTAATGTGCTTTCAGCCTCTCAGGATTTGCTGGCCTAGAAATTTCACAGGATATAATGGTACAGTATGTGTCATTTGGGCCTGTGTCAAAGTGCCTTCACATTATAATGTGCCAATATGTCGTTCCTTTTTGAGACTGAATAATATCCTCCCAATACATATGAATTCTGTGTGTAATTTTTTGTTAATTACTTTTCGTAGCTATGTGGGCACCTTTACATTTTGGGTAGTCTGACTAATATTGCTGTAAACTTTTAAGTTCTATACATATGCAAAGCTTCTGGGTTCATGCATATGTCAAGGTTATGTTTTGCTTAACTGTTTACTTACCTTTCTTTCTTTTTTCTTTTTTGTATTTTTGAGACAGGGTGTTTCAGTTACTGTTCCATTGCTGTGAAGAGACACCATGGCCAAGGCTACTCTTACAAAAGAAAGCGCTTATCTAGGGGGCTTGCTTACAGTTTCACTGGGCAAGTCCACATTCATCATGGCAGGGAGCAGACAAACAGAGCACTGACTCAGCATCCTGATCTGGAAGCAGCAGTCAGGGTTAGTG
Organism: Cricetiscus sungorus; assembly: GCA_030556225.1. Classification (NCBI taxonomy): domain Eukaryota; kingdom Metazoa; phylum Chordata; class Mammalia; order Rodentia; family Cricetidae; genus Cricetiscus; species Cricetiscus sungorus. The sequence continues at coordinate 75,310,177 of JANBXA010000372.1, forward strand.
ACACTGACCCTGGCTTGGGCTGTTGAAGTCTCCAAGCTAAGCCACCAGTGAAACACCCACTGCCCCAACAACACCACACCTTCCAATTCTTCCCAAACAGTTCCACTAACTGGGGACCAAGCATTCAAACATTTGAGCCTATGGGGGCCATTCTCTTTCAAACCTCCACACAGGATCTCTCTATTATGTAGCTCTGACTGTTCTAGAACATACTACTTAGACCAAGCTAGCCTTGAACTTACAGAGATCCACCTGCCTCTGCCTCCAGATGGCTGGGATTAAAGGCATGTGCTATCACACTCAGCTGCTTAACTTTTAAAAAAACCTCAGAAGTGCCAACATTTTACTCTATCACCAGAAATGTACAAGTATTCCAATTTTTTCATATCCTTGTCAACATTACAATGGCCCATTTTTTGTTATACCCATAGTGCTGAATATAAAATAGTATTATGATGTTTTGCTTTGCCTCTCCCTGGTCACTAATGACACTGAGTGTCTTTTCACATGTTTGTTGAGTTCACTGTTCATGTATCTCTCTGAAGAGGTGACTATTAAATCCTCTGACCTTTTAAAAAAAATTTTGTTGTTGTTGTTTATATATTTTTGATATTCAATACTTATGAGATACATGATTACAAATATTTTATTTCACTGTCTGTTATATTTTTACTGTCTTGGTAGTTATTTTATTTAGGAAAGCCTTTAATTTTGAAGAAGTCCAATTTATGTATTTAGTTTTTCTGGCTTATACTTTGATACTATATCTCAGATTTTGGTATCAAGTCCAAGGTCATAAATATCTATTTCTGTTTTTCTCCTAACAGCCTTATTGTTTTATCTCTTCTACCCAACTTTATTTTCTATTTGAAGTTTAAAATTTACATATAGAATTAGATAGGGTCTAAACTTATTTTGTTGCATGTGGATGTCCAGTTTTCACAGTATTCTTTTTTTAAAGGGACTATTGTCACACTAGTGAGTATGGTTGGTGTTCTTGTTAAATTCACTCAGCCAGAGATGTTTTGAGTTTAGTTGTGTACTGTCTGTTGTGTCCCTCATTGTCCTATTTTACAATAGTATTATTGGATTTGATTACTGATGCTTTGTAATAAGCTTTGAAATTAGAAGTGTGAATCTGCCAATTTTCTTTTTGTTTTTTCAATGTTGTCTTAATAATTTAGGACCTCTTGCTATACCAAACACTTTTTTTTTTTGTACCAAATTTATAAGCTGTATTGCTCTGTAGTTCTTATTTCATATCACATCCTGTCTGACTTTGATTCAGGTCCCTAAACAAGTTAGCAAGCCTTTCTTCCTCCTATAGAGTTTGAAAGAGGTTGACAGGGATTGATGTTAATTCTTGAAATGTTTGCTATAACTGATGTTTTTCTTTATTGAGATATTTTTGATTACTGACTGAATCCCTTTATTTGAGTTTTCTGCTTGAGTCAGTTTTGTTGTTTGTTTCTTTCATGGAATTATTGATTTTATCTAATTTGTTGGTATACAGGTATTCACAGTATTCCCTTATAATAGAATGTCATTTCTCTATGATTGGTAGTAATGTCTGTTGATTTCTGATTTTCTTTACTTTGTCAATGTGCTTATTTTAGTATAACTAAAAGCTTATGAATTCTGTTGATATTTTTAAATCTTTTCATGGACTCTATTGATTTCTCTATTTCTCTATTTCATTTATCTCTGGTGGCCTTTGTTCTTTCTTTTATCCTGTAGCTTTGGGCTTAGCTTGCTGTCTTCTTCTGAAGGACTAAAGTTACATTATTGACCATAAATGTGATTCCTTCCTTTCCTAAATGACATCGTAGATACCACATCGTAGATTTCTCTGAACAATGCTTTTGTTGCAGACCATAATTTGAGTATGTTATACTTATTTTCTTTTATCTCAAGGTATTTTATAGGTTAATGTGTCATCCTAAAATGTATTTAGGACTTGTTAGTGACTTAGTATGTGGCCTGTCCTGGTGATGGCCTGTGTGCACATATTTGTAATTTTCATATCCTCTTACATGGTCTTTCATTTTTACTCAGAATTTTGAACTCAATGTCTTTTTGTCTAATGTCAGTGTAGCTTCTGTTACTGTAGTCTGGGTCAGTTATGGTTGTTGAGATTAGAGTGTTCAGATGGGCCTCTATGCTTTGGTTTTTAGCCACGGGATAGCATCTATTGCTCCCATATACTCTGCATTGATTCTGTAGGTCCTCACCAGATGTAAACTACATCTTTGAATGCCTGAAAGATCTTTTTCTTCTCTTCTTCTTCTTCCTCCTCTTCCTCTTTTTCTTCCTCCTCCTCCTTTATCAAGACATTTTGTTGCAGTAACAAACAACATGTACTGTGTAACATTTCCTAGGGATTCCTGAGGCTTTTCTCTACTGCAGTAATTTCAAGTGATAGAAACAAAGTAAAGTATCTCTATTTTCCAAAGAATCCTCCACATAGACTGGAACAAACCAGTTCTTTATGAATAGGGTCTTTGCTTCTTCCACTCCCAAGGACTGAAGTCCCACACTAGTGAATGAAAAGACAGTAAAGACAGATCCAGTCAAGTGCTGTAATCCGTAATCCGTCCCTAGTATTTTTAAGCTTGCTTGTGTGTTTGCTTAGTTGATGTAAATCTCCAAGTGTTCTCCAGAGTTCTGACAAAGTTGATTCTGACAGTTTGGCTTGATTTCTGAATGTTTCTGTGGGGGCCCTTGCTTTCAGAACTGTCTTCCCTGTCATGTTCACTGATGTCACTTGAAGTTTATTTCAGGGCTTTCATGTAGCTCAGGATTTAATAGTAGCTGTTCCTTGAATCTGATGTGGGCATTTCCATATAAGGAACTACTTGTCATCTCATTTCTCTTTATTTAGTTATTTATGTAAATTTGTTTTAGAACATGTGAACTCTTTATGTGAAAAGCACTCACCTTTAAAAGATATCTGGAGTAAACTTGATAAGTACTTATCTTTGAAATATAGTTCAGTTTTTTTCTTTAACACATTTTCAAATGAAATAAAGCAAAATGATGGTTTAAAACAAAATAATCCTGTGCTAGTTTGAAAAAACTCTTGGCAGCTGAAAATCAATTTTAATTCCTGGAAAGAAGATTTTAGAATAGAATGAAATACAAATTCTTCTGAAATTGAAACCAGTTATTTTGTTAGCTGAACATTTTGATGAGACATAACTTCTATAGTGTTGCCAAGACACAATTACTAGAGATAAATGTAAATTTTTGTCAGCTATTTTGAAAATGCTAATTTTAAATTTAATACCAGAATTCAGCTTGATGGTTTACAGATTACAATTTAAGAACAATTTAGGGAAATTTATTAACATATAAGTCATAATTCTCAGTTTATATAGCCTCAGAAATTAGGAAGCAAAGCTAATAGAAAAAAGTGTGATCATACCAGGCAATATGAAAAGCATTTAAGTCGAAGATTAAGCATAGCTTTTGATGGAATCCTTCTGACTACTGCTCTGGGGAAGCATGAAGCATTTGAGGGGGTAGTTTTTATTTGAGCTTAGGAAGACAGTGCATGTTTAAGATAAAATAATCTCCTTTAGCTCAGAAGTCCCTTCCTTTTCTTTTTTACAAGAAGAGAAAACTTGCCCGGGTTCTTTGTGTCCCAGTTAAGAGGAAGTGGAGCACAAAAGGCCATTTAAAGGGTGAAATACCTATAAAGTTTTCTAAACTCCTTACATTAACTGGCCAGAACTTAGATTTAATTAACTTTGCAGGGTCTGCAGTGGGTGCAGGACAATGGCTAGTTTGAGATAGAGTGCCAACTTCCATTGAACTTTGAGTTTCCTGGCCCCAATCCATTGGTGTGACTACTTCAGAGTTATCTAAATGCAGGATTTTCTAGTTAATTTCCTTTCAGGGAGGCATATAAACCAGTTTCTTTTCTAGGGAATCATCAAAGAATCTCCCTGGGCTTTGTTAGGGGAACTACTGCATTTTCAGTGTACAGACACAGGGTGGCTGGCAGCACATTAAAATATTATAGTGTATAAATACAGCTGACCATCCTAAAACTCAGGTAATTAACTCAGATTATTAATACTGTTTGCATACAAGTTCAGCTCAGTGGGAAGTTGTTCAATTATACAAGAGCCTGCAAATACAAAAAGTTAAATATAAAAACTTTGAATTTCTAAGACAGTACCTAGTTGTCCATTTTTCCCCTCTTATGTCCCGTTTTTACAATTTTTTTCTCTTATAGTTTGTGATTCTGAGCAGTTTGTGCCAAAATCCATTCAATTGAATGTAAAACTATTTTGTAAGCTCTAGAAATAATGACTTTGGAAATGTTTTGTCTGCATCTGATGACTTGGTAATTTTTTGTTTTTTGCTTTTGATTTTTTTCTTACTAAGAGAATTTCTCAAATGGGTTTTCATAGTTGACTAGTGAGCAGCAGCAGTAGTGAGGGCGTTAGAAGTAATTGAATGAGCAGACAAGCAAAGCAGCTTTTAACACCTGTGCAGTGTTGTGTGGCTATTATTTCCAGGAGGCCATTGAGGAATTCTTTCCACTACGAACCTGTGACCTCCATATTTTTTTTTTTTTTTTTTTTTTGGTCAACTGGTCAGTACCTGGCTGTTCCTCAAACTTTTCTTCAGCCATCAGTTACTCTTGGTTGCTTTCTGTTACTTTCCTGAACATGTTAGTTCTTCCATTTCTACACATCTGTCTAGCACATCACTCTCTTGTACATCATCCTCTTTGCAATAATCTGGTTCATCATCTTTGTGGTCATATGACTAACGTCCATCTGTGGGACAGCACTGAGACACATTGTAGTCTGGAGCAAGAGTGCCTGCCACTCCTGAGTGCTTGCTATTAAATGAAGTATAACAGAGTTCTCTAAACGCAAGCTACCCTATGTTATATTGTCATAAGAACTCAAAATAATGTCATTAGTAAAGAAAACCCATTACATATGTGAAAACTAACTCCAATACCTGTGATTCTGAATTGGTTGTCTACTCACTGTCAGCTCGTGTGTCTATTCATTAGTGATGTCTACTGCACACTTACTCATGTTGGCTGCTCTCTCAGTTTTCTAGATTATATGACAAACCACTCAAAGCAGTGCTTTGAAACAATATCATGTGTCTTATTTCTGGTGGAGTTCTGAGAGTTGGGACTTTACACTAGGGAGATATGAACTATCCCTGTTCTTAAGCATTATCTGCCTGTCTGGAAAGTGTTGAAACATCTAGCCTGGTGTCTCACATGCCTAAGCCTTCTCAGCAAAGACAACTTGAACAGCTTCACCGAGGCTGTGTGACAGGAGCCCTGCTTCTCCTGGCCAACTGGGGTTCTGGGTCTCCTCAATGGAGCTGCAGACCTCTCATCCTGTTACACAGCTCACTCACATAGTCATTCTAGTGCAGGTGCAGGAGTCCATTTTTCACATGTCTGCTAAGCGATCCTCAGAGCTCAGAAATGGAATCACCACACTGTGCTGTATTCGAGTCCTGGGCTTACCCAGAAGGAGGTAATTGCAGGGAGAGGCTGTTGCAGATGCTCCAGACTCTTTACTGCAGATTGTTTTGGATACAGTGAAATAATGTTTACTGTCAATGAGAGGAGGACTCATAATTATGGAAGCATCAGTTAAAGCTATTCATGGCATGGGCTCCATGGGCTCAGAGTAGGTCTGGGTTCAACTTCTGCCACACCACATACTTTTAAGATTAGTCTGTTGTCTAAGTCCCAAAACTTTCCTTTCCCCCTTTTCTTTCTTTCTCTCATTTATTTATGACCCCAGCCTTTGACTGTGGGGATTACAGGCATACACTACCATGCTGGGCTCCAATTTCATACTATTCTTCTACATATTTTGAAAGGATTATATGGAAAGAAGTATGTATAACTAATGGAGACTAATAGGACTATTTGCAACATAGGGTTTTCCTAAATAGTACATAAAGGGAATCTTACAAAGCACTGTTCATTCTTTTTCCTGAGGTTGGAAAATAAACACTGGCCATGTGTATACCTAGTGTTACAGAGCTAGTGGCATGTTGTAGGCAATACTTTATTATTATTATTATTATTACTATTATTATTATTTTAAAAGTAGTGGATTGGTCAAATCACTCAACTTACTTGAAAAATTAAAGCAAAATTAATTTGTAAAAAACTTCTGCAATGAGGGCATTGAAATATGAATATCAAACTATATAGAAATAAAAACACTATTTTATACCTGAACCAATATAATAGACCTTAAGAAGTAAACACAGGAAAATAGATAATCTTAAATGTATTTATTAGAAAGCAAAATGGAAACAAAGGACAGCATGAGATAAAAGGAACTGCAGTAGTGTGAAGCAGAGAAAGTCACAGCACAGCTGATCAAAGACCACGCTGAGAGAGTCAACATGAAGGCAGTCTCAGAGAGCAGGGAAATGTTAAGAGAATTCTGTAACAGCCATGCCTTTTGGGTTTAAGGCAAAATATATGATTTTCTAAGAAAGGATAACTCGACTCAAGGAAAACTCAAGATGCTTAGAAATCTAACCTCAATCAATAACTGAAGCAACTGAAGCAGTAGCTGTTTGTATCTTTCATCCATCCTTCTCCATTCCCATGGGTGGATTTACACCAGTCCTTCCTTCAAGAAATTGTAGAAAAAAGTAGATTTCCAACTTCCAAATTCCAGAATTAGAAAGCTCAGTTGATTCCCATGATTTCCAAGCCAAGGCCATCTGCATGGTCTCATCCTATTGTGGCCACCTTCCCAGCCTCCTCCACAGAACTTCCTTTTGTGACCTCTTAAAAGTACATATTTAATGTTTATGAGTTTCCATGTCTTGTCGCAATGTCTTCGGAATGGAGCCAGGAGTGATTTGTTGTCACTGTAGCTGAATCTGGGGAGACAACCCTGTTCCAGGGAGTGGACATGAGCTGAACTGACTCTTGGCTGGACTCACAATCCTTACACTTGAGATTTTTAATAGTGCAAAAATTTCATGTCTTTTCCTCTTAGGTAATCTGTCCCCCCCACCCCACCCAATGTTTCTCCGTTTCTCCGAAATGTGCTGGTTTCATTCTTATCTCTCGTACTACTGCCACTAAATTCAGTGTGTAATAGCTTTTCAAAATTGGCCAAGAACAGCACACATAAAGATGAGAAGTGTTTACCAGTCTTCATTAGGAGCTTTAATCAAGGTATTAAATGAGTATTTGGCAGATTGTGTTTCAGTGGTGACTGTGTTAAGGCATCACCACAGTATAACTAAGTTTCAAGAAAAGGAACTGTAAACTGTGAAAGAATGAAATGTGTGGAAATTAATAGAGAATGTCTATAAACAATAATGTATGTCTGTTGTCTTTTTTAGTGGTAGAGTTTTGGTTTCCTGGATAAAGTGCTTAGATTTTAGATGCAGAATAGCAGGGAAGCGAGGTAAACTTGCCTCTTTGACTTTCTGATACAGGATATCTCCTGCCTGTTTATTTCTTATTTAAGGAAGAGAGTCACCTTCTGATAATGTAGTCTATATTTTTAGGGTCCCATGAGGTTTTTCTCCAAATGACTATCTAAGTAGGCTTCAAAATTTTTTGCTTGATACTTAGTTTCGTCTGTCTTTTCAGTATCCAGATGGAAAAGGATGTGATCAGAAGATGTCACTGGTTCTGTATGCTGTTTGTTCTTTGCTCCCCTGCCAGATCATCCCGTGGCTTTACAATACTGTGCCAGTGTGGTGTGTTAGGATTACTCTATCCCTGGGACATACCGTCAAAACTCATTGATAATGACCTCTTTTTGGAGTTTTAAGTTGTCATGTCTTTTGCCATCCCAAAGTCTCCCTTAAACCAACTAAAGAGTTGTAAGGTTTCTAAGAGACATATGGACAGCTGCTACCGACATAACCCTTCTCTGTAGACAGTGGTAAAACATATACCTGACATGAAAGTAACAAGTGTTGAGTGACTGCTCTTTCTACAGCCCTGCTTACTGAGACTTCAGATTTTCAAGGGGGAAAACACAGAGGAAATATCTAGCGTCCTTGCCTCCCTTTGTGATTCTGGATCTCTGGTAAATTTTGGCATGTTGTATAAAGTCTCTCCTAATTTTAAATATGAATTGAAATTCATTTAGGAAATGATGCATTCTTTAATAGCTTATTAGGAAAAAAATACAGCATATTATTTACAAAAGTAATAACAAACAGTGTAAATCACCTGTGATTGTCTTTTAAAATGGGTTTTAATATTGAATTGGTTGGCAGAAATATTATTTGATTTGGCTTTGCTCATGAGGAAAATGCCATCCTACTCCTACGCAGATAAACACCAAATAATTTGCTTCCTTTGACTCAGCATAGAAATGATCAGGGATCAAGACAAATGCCCTCAAAGATACTCCTCAGAGTGTATCTTTTTGTGGAAAAGGTTAATCTGGCTTGTCATTGGCATAATTAGAAAATCTTGATAACAGAGACTCACAGTTTTTGTGTGAAGTGTTGCTTTAATTATACAGTGAGAGCACACCTAACCGCAGGAGGGGCCCCACTCAGGAGTAGTAGCAACCATGCTTGTGTGGTGAGGAGCTGTCTTTGCATGTGTATACATGCTTATTATTTTGTTTATTACAGGCTGTCCTCAGTGAACAAAATGTATACAAACAAATAGTGCATATGCAAAGGGGCAGTTTTATTCAATAGATATGTAGGAAGTGGCTGTGATTTTATTCCTAAGAATAATCTTTGTTTAAAAATAAGTATGATCATATTATCTTCTTGGTATTCCACCCTTATCATTATCTTTTTAGTATCATATTTATTTATTGAAACAGGTTCTGCACATGAAATTAGTTACTAGTGGTTGTGTTGTATATGTAAGATACAAGGAATATTAACTGTTGGACACTATATCTCTGTCTTTCTTAGTGATCTATGAGTTGATTTCTTTAGACGTTTTACAACTTTGAACGAAATTCTATTATAAAAATTCTTTCAGATCAAAAATTTAACTAGTTTCCTTAACACACACACACACACACACACACACACACACACACAGCCTCAGTAGAATTGACCTGCTGACCTTAATTCCCAGGAAACTGTCACATTACTTCTTCACCCCTTTGTCTAACTTAACAATGTGACCCAAAATACTGCAGAGCTTTAAAGTTTCTTGGCATTGTAAGGTCAAGCTTTGGTCACCCTAGTTACAGTTTAGATCTACAGGTCAAAGGTCAAAGAGATGACTGATGTCAGACACATCTTAGTTGTGAGCAGTAAACAGCTAAACGTATTCTTCAGTTTCACTAATAAGTCTTGGAGGGACATCAGCCAACAAGGGATTTTCCAGAAGAATTTGCAGTAGCATGCTGTGGAGTCAGCAACAACATCCATATTAGATGTACATTCTCTGATACAGACTGAAATATAAGGGACGCTCAACAGTTCAGATTACACTTTTCTGCCCATGTCAGTGATTTGTTTGTCTGTGTTGTCAATGTAATAGGTCATCTACCTGTTTATAAAAACAACTGCTCTGTTCCTTTCCAGCCAGGCATAACACATGCATTCTCATTGGGAGCATATCCTTTTTCTGTTTGCCAATAACACACCATCTTCTTTCTGCTAATTTGGGAATTATAGTTAAAAGCAGTTACATTTAACTTCAAAGTATCTTCAGGAGGCTTGTTCACAGTAGAGATCAGGCTGATTCTCTATCTTTTTATAACTTAACACATTTTAAAATGTGGTCTTTGATCTCCCATTTCCATAGTTTTGATTCTGTACTCAAGTTTTTTGGTGTTTGTTTTCTTGGAAGAAAATGGTCTCCTATACCCTGCATCAGAGGAAAAGGAAAACAAAACAAAACAAGACAAAGTAATACTAAAACAAACTACTTGAAAAACTCACGTAAAGTTTTTTATAAGTAATAGCATGTAAATAATTTTGATTAAAAACTACAGAAGTATACTTTGAAATAATGGGTGAAGACGCCAAGTGGATGAGTTTTAAATTATTATTGGAATATATCAAAGAGAATAAAAAAAAAAAACACACTAGATTGTGACCTCCAGACATGAATATGCTGGAGAAAACTTTTTGTTGCTGTTTTTAAAGTTCTGCCAGTATGGAACTTTACAGCGGGTAGGCAACGATATGTGTAAGTAGCAGGCTTAGGCTAATTAAACATTAAAGGATGCACTGTTTCTGGAGGCTTTGTTTCCCTTGTGTATTTTGTGCATCTGTAAGACTTAAGCTTGCTGGAGCATTTGGTCTTGATCACATCCTATAAATGTAGACAAAGGAGAGAGTGAGGAGGTTTGGCAGCTGGGAGGTGTTAATATGGAATTTAATAGCAAAGGAGAGGGGGCTTGGGGCTTTTCTAGGTGAAACAGAGATTGGCAGCTGGGTGGAGGAAACAGGTCCAGCAGCCTGAGAAGAGCTGGTTGCCTGTGAGTTTCAAATGACAGCTAGCTTTCATGTAAATGAATGGATTGTCTCCTGGTTTTCCTTTCAATTCAATGCAAACCTTTGCCTTGTAGATTTGGTAGAAACCAACTACTCAGCAAATAAGATAATTGCTGACCTGTTTATCAGCACTAAAGGACTCCGATTGAACACACTGATGGAGTATTCAGTTTGGTCATTATGCCAGGAGAATGGCACGTCAATATTTAACTGGTGAGGAAGTTACAACATTCGGATGCCAGTTTCTATAAAAACTATATTCACACAGGAGATCCTGGGGGTGGGGAAATGAAGGTTTGTTTTAAATATAGAGAATATCTGAAGTGCTTTCAGGATCCGAACTGCTTTTCTGTTTCAATGAACAAGATGGTTTTAAGGACTTGTTTCTGATGCATTATTTTGGCAGTTAAACCAACCGGTTCCTAATATCTTTATGTCTATGTGTCAAAATCATGAGATTTTCAATATCATATTTTATTTAGTCTTCATTTTAAAACTTCTTTTCTTGTTCAGCTTCAATGCTTTTTAATTTGTCAATTTATACATTTACACACTTGCTAATGTTCTGGCCAAAAAGTGTGCATGTTTTGCTAATGTAGTAGCATATACCCTCCAGGGTGCACATTCAAAGTCAGCTGAGCATCATTTCCAGACTCTAGACTAGTTGAGAAAGTGGAGTCTAAGACAACACTCTTTAAAACCATGTTCTTCTGGAACTGGACTCTTCCATGTAAGATCTGTATGATGCTGAGCAAATTATGGAATCTCCCTGAGTCTACTTCCTTATTTCTAAAAGGAAATTCCACTGTTTCTCTTGAAGTATTTTGTGAGGCTGCTTGTTTTTCCTTTGTTTCTTTCTTTCTTTCTTTCTTTCTTTCTTTCTTTCTTTCTTTCTTTCTTTCTTTCTTTCTTCCTCCCTCCTTCCCTCCCTTCTCTCTCTCTTTCTTCCTTCCTTCCTTCCTTCCTTTCTTTCTTTCTTTCTTTCTTTCTTTCTTTCTTTCTTTCTTTCTTTCTTTCTTTCTTTCTCTTTCAACCAGTGGATTATCTATACCACTCCTGACACATAGAAGACTTCCAGTAATGGACAACAAATGTTCATCTCCCAGTTAGTTTGCTGTGGGTTTTTGGGTAAGTCACTTGGGCTTCTAACACTTGCCAACCTCCAAGACTACTTGTGCACGTCAAATAACAGGTGTGTAGGTGTGCAAATGGACTGAAGAGTGGAGAGCAATGGAGAAATGTAAAATTTGCCAGGCACAGATAAAGCACCATCAAAACTGAAGCTATTTTTGTGGGCCTTCTTCAATTCAATTTTCTCTTTCCACAAGGTTTCTAGGAAAGTTCTAGTGAGTTACAGATCACACCGTGTGCAGTTTAATACTTGGAGTGACAATATCCATGCAGATTTTTCACCACCTTGTCACTGGAATTTGTCCCAGTGCTATCTATCATAGAGAACCAATGCAGATTTGAAGATTTTCCCTTTTCTTTCCTAACTGTGCACATTCCCCTTAGCTACCAGTACTACTTTTTTGGAAGAGACAAATTGCCTTCAGGCCATTTCCTGCCTCATTTCTGAGCTCATCTTGGTATTTCTTTATCTGCAAATCTTTTTAAAAGCTTAAGGGAAGAGTTATACTTTAAGTATGTTAGATTTGTCCAAATATAATCACTTTGCTTTGATCAATTCACATTTTCCCCCTTAGCATCTTTTATGTCTATGGACTTTTGTTTTGCAATGAGCATAGCTTGTTTTTCCTAATAATGATCTTTTCCATGTGTATAGTACTACAGCCTTGCTGCAGCTTAGTAATTACCTTCAACTTTATAAAGTAACAGTTCCATGTCTGCTGCAAGTCAGAATATGAGGTGATTGAATTTTCTTATTTTCCAAGAGCACTGAGCACCAGCCTATGATTTACACTCATAAGAGTACAGTGTACTTAGTACTGTCCTCACAGTAGAGTAATATTGTGTGCATTTTGAATATTATAAAGCATAAATAGCTGTGATTTTCCAATTTGGTCCGTATTAATATTAACTGGAGATCTTACTAAAACTCAGACGCCTAGCACCTACCTCTAGAAGTTTTGATTCAGTAGTTCTGAATCAAAGAAGAATATATGTTTCTAAAAAGATTTCAAGCTATGTTGCTGCTGCTGCTGCTGCTGTTGCTGCTGATGCTTTGGGGACTACAACATGAAACATATGATGTGATGAGTATTGAGATTTACAAGGGACTGTCTCCTGGACTAGGGTGTTTATTTCTCAAGTATAAAGAGTGTGGCTCTGGTGCCTTCCAGGTGTTCTGAACTTTGCCCTCAGTTGATAGGAGCTGCTTTGGAACTGCATTCCCTTCCCTGGCCGCAGCTCACATACAGTGTGCAGACAATGCAGGGAGTACCAAGGTCCTTGCTTCTTGTCTCAGGTCATGATAAAGCCTTTAGCTCAGCCCCTCTCCCTTTAATCTTGCTTTTCTGACTTCCCGGAACACTCTGTGGTTAAACTCCTCTCTCCGGGTTAGTTTCCAGAGAATCTTGTCCACAGCAGTATATCATAACATAATGTATTTGTTAAGTATGGAGCTGACATCAATTAGGTCCTGCCAGCCCTACTTTCTCCTTCATCTTCAGACAATGAGCCAGGTTGTGACTACATTCTTGATTCTTCCTTGCTCATGTTTCCTCAGCTGCGGATATTCCTAGACCTCAGCAATGTTGGTCCTTCTCTCTATTGTCAGATTTGATTGGTGTCTACCTTTCTGTTTATTTGTGTTCTTGCTGAAAAAAGCATTTCTACACCCGCCATTGTTAGATTCCACAGTTGCTCTATTTCATCTACAACAAATGCTTGTGAAGACAAAGCCCATGTCTTCCATGCAGCAGGTTGCTGTTGTTCAGTGGCCCAGGAGTAGGATGGTTCTCTCACAATAATGACAATAACTGTCACTGGTGCTTCAGACTGGCCTGGCACTTGTGTAAACACTTTGAAACATTAATTATTTTGATCCTTGTTACCGCCTTAAGAAAAAGGCATTGTGATCCCCATTTCACAAAAGAAGACAAGACAGCATAGGGAAGTTTAATAACTTACTACAGTCATGTGATGGGAAAGCCGTGAATGACTCAAGCCCAGGGGTACCAGGGTCTGGAGTCTGTATTTGTCACAAACAAGACATGCTCCAGGTTTATTACATTTTATACACTCCTGGTTGGCAATCATGGTACTTTTTCATTGATACAATTTCAATATTTTGTTGAAAAAATAATTCTGTACTATATAATTTACCCATTTAAAGTATATTATTTAATATGTCCATATAATTTTTAAAATGTAAAAAATAAAGTATGCAATGTAACCCATTTAAGTGTGCAGGTTAGCATATCTACAATGTTGTGTATCTTTTGAATTTTTTCTTTATTAATAATGGAAGCTCTGTAACCATTAAACAACAATTTGTGGTTTTAACACCATTCCTGGAAACTCTAGACCTGTTTTCTGTATTCATGAAATTGCCTGTCCTAGGCCCCTCTTGAAAGCAGAATCCTAACAGTTTTCCTTTGTTCCCCTGTTTGTTTTACTTAGTGATTTAAAGATGTATTTATGTTGTGACATGTGCCAGCATTTCAGTCACTTTTAAGACTGGATAATATATTGAATATCTATACTATTATTTATTAACTCATCTATTAGTTGGACTTGGACTGTTCCTATTGGCTTTTTTTGTGTACTGAGTCTCTTTTAGTCCTTGCTGTCAATTCCTGTGGCTTCATACCTGGCTCTGGAAAGGCTGGGTCATCCTCAGCCTTTTTCGGAGCCTATTACAGTATCCACATTCCAAACAGCTACATAGAAGGACAGCATTTCCCCCACATCTATACCATGGTATTGTTTTCTGTTTGTTTTACTTTGTTTTTGTCATCTTAGTATGGATGAAGTGATATCTTCTTGTTTTGATTATTATTTCCCTCATGATTAAGTATGTTGATTTCCTTTTATGTATGTATTGGCTGTTTGTGTATTTAATGAAGGTAAGTTTGTCTTTAGTGCTTGAATGGATGTTTTGAGGGATGGAGTACCAGATGTCTGATACTCATGTGATGTATAATTTGCTAGTATTCTTCTGTTCTGTAGTCTCTCTCCACTCCTTTGATGGTCACCTTAGAAACAAAGAGGATTTTAATTTGGGTGATAAATCACCAACCTGTTTTTCTGTTTTCTGTTTCCCTCTTGTGCCTTTGCGCTGTATTTAAGTCTCCATTGTCATATCCAAGGTCAAAAACATTTACTGTATCTTTTCTTCTCAGAGTTTTATAGTTTAAGCCTTTGTTCTTAGGATGTTGATCCTTTTAGAGTTAATGCTATTGTGTAAGCAGAAGGGGGAACTTACTTCATGCTTTTACGTGTGCAAACCCTGTTGTCCTGGTCTTATTTAGAGAAGAAGCTGTCCTTTTCCTGCTGGTCAGTTATTGTTCCCTTGACAGAAAATAGTAAACTTATGTGTTTCAGCTGGGACTCTCAACCTATCCTTACACGCTTATCACAACATGTGGGATTGTGTGGTTCCAGTTAAATTTTAGAATCTGAAAGTGTGACTTTTCCAATTTTTTTTTTTAAATAAATATTGCTTTGGTTACTTGGAGAGTCATTGCAGGTCTTAATTAATTAATTAATTAAATTAAGTGTGTGTGTGTGTGTGTGTGTGTGTGTGTTAAAAAAAATTAGGAGGTCCCCTAGCCTGTGGGAAGCACTAGGTTTAATTCACAGTATTGCCTCCTCCCCGCCTACAAATAAAACCCATCTGGCATATTCATGTAACCATAGCCAAGGATCAAATCACTTAGTCAACCACATAGTTTGTGCAGAGCTGCCCTTTACTCTGCAGGTATATAAAGCTCACAGAGGCGCGTGATCCTCCTGGCTCAGGCTCAGTCCTCCCCTGCACCCTGCAATAATCACCAAGCCTGCATTTTAAAGGCTGTTCTGGAAAACCATCAGGAAAACCATGACAAAGAGGGCAGTGAGTTCCATCTGGAGGGAAGGATGGGGCTAGGGAAATTCTGTGGGCCTGGTTGGGAGCTGGGCCAGGCAGGAAGTCAGGAGAGCACGTGCGTGCGTGCGTGCGTGCATGCGTGCGTGTGTGAACATGCGGTAAAAATACTCATGTGGTGCTCAGAGGACTACTTTGGGGAGTTAATTCTCTCCTTTATGTGGGTTTTGGAGATGGGATAGGCTGGCCTGACAAACAGCTTTATCCACTGGGATATCTCGCCAGCCCTGTAAGGATAACCTTTGTGTCATGCTCTTGGACTCTTAGCACTTAGCATTTGTCCAGAGCTATCTGTTTACCCTTTAGCATATATTCACATACATTCATAACGTTATTTTTTAAAAAGAATTATAGATACCCCATTTATCTGCAAATTTACTACTACAAATCTATTCCTACTTAGCCATGATCACAAACCCCAACTAGATTTGTCCTGATCAGATCCTGTTTTGAAGCAGAGACTGATCTGGATTGATGAGAGGTTTTGTTAGTCTCCAAAAACAAACAAACAAACAAACAAACAAACAAAAAAAAACTGTCTGCTATCACTATTCATGCCTTACATCAGAACTTCTGAAATGGTTCCTCTCACAGGGGAGTTTATATGGCACACTGGATATAAACTGTATTTCCTCTTCAAAATTAAATGATTCTAAATCTCAACATATATTTTGCTCCAGGGTTTTCACATAAGTGATTCTTGATCTGGGATTTTTCCTTTTTAAATATATAAAGAAAAAACACGCTTATTGGAGAAGGTCTTATACATTTCAGTATTACAACTTTGTGCTAACATTATGAGAGAACAGCTAGGGATCAAATCCAAGTACATTGGGCATAATCTGTCACTGGCCTTTCTTATCACTCTGAGGAGACAGTACATAGTCTGAGAAGGACAGTCTTGGGATAGGGGACGCTGCTGTAGAGTTCCTAATGTGAGTGTGTGACAAGAGACATGTGTGTGTTGATCCCTTCATCTGGGATGAATCACTGTCTCTATTATGTTGATACCAAAACATATTACTGGATTTTCTTCCACAAAAAGGAGAGACTCTAGACTCAGGTTTCTAAATCCCACCCTATGACAGCACTTGCTGCCATTACGGGCATTGAATCAATTGTTCTAATCCATACTTCGAACGGGATGAAGGAAGAGTGATGGAGAAGTACTTCTCTCAAATGTATGGCTCCATGAATCAAGTAGGTTTATAGTCCTGGTCCTGAAAAAGAGGATCATCAGTTTTCAAAATTCAGACTTGGGGGATAAAAGGAAAATGGATTTTTGTTTGGGCACCATCTGTGCTATGAGAGATCTGGTCCTTGAATGGTTAGTGGCTAGTGTGAAAGTCTTCAGTGTTATTGGTACTGCATGTCTTCCAGGAGGGTTCCAGGAGACATACACAGAATATTCCTCAATTATGATTCATCTGGAGTTATTTTGAAACTTTGTTTTTTAAATAATTAAATTTAATAAGGAAAATTTGCATGACTATTATAAATGGTGAAGCTGTATTGTCTTCTTTCTTTCTTTACTTCTTTCTCTCTCAACTTCTCTCCTTCATGTCCCTCCCTTGCTTCCTTCCCTCCCTCTGTCCCTCTCTCACTCAGTCCTTCCCTCGCTCTCTCCCTTCCTTTCCCTCCCTTTCCTTCTCTCCCTCCCCCTAGTTTTAAGATGCTCTGGAACTACTCACTGTGATGTGTCTTCCATGTGCTGGGACTATAGGTTTTTCACCATCACATTGGGCTCTGCTAGTTTTGAAATACATATATGAACACTAAAATCATTTGGAAACTTTTAGAAAGAAACACATTGAACTCCTAAAATTGTCCTATTTCAGGAGCAGAAACTAGTGCCAATCAAGAGGCTGCATTTGAAGGAAGAATGGGGGTGGGGGTAGGAACCACACACACAAAAAAAATGTTTCCTAAATCTGTGATCAGAAATACAACAATACCTTCTTTTATCAATTCATAGTAAAGCACTAGTAAAAAGACCTCTGTAAATGTCCTTATACATTTATCTTTTACATGTCTCCTGTCTCTAACTGAAATCTGTAGAATAGGATGGCCCATTAAACCCGGTGACAGTGTTTGTCTTAGTTAAGGTCACTATTGCTGTATTGAAACACCATGACAAAAAGCAACTTAGGGAGGAAAGGGTTTTCTGTATAACCCCTCTTTATGGAAAGCAGTGAGGGCAGGAACTCAAATAGGACAGGAACCTGGAGCCTTGAACTAACGCAGAGGCCATGGAGAAATGCTGCTTGTTGGCTTGCTCACCTTCTTTTTCTCAACCTACTTTCTTTAAAAATTCAAACACTTAAAAAGCCAGTCTTCTTAAAATGTACAGTCTTTTTTAAAATCCAAAGTATTTAAAAACCTATTGTCTCTCAGCTGGGGGCTTCTATAAGATTAAGTTAAATATTTTCTTACTCAGGAATGAAGGACCAGGGCACGGTCACAATCTAAACAGAGAAAATCCAAACTCCAAACTCCAAGAGCTTGAGTCACTTCTCCAGCTCCACCCTCTGCAGCTCACACACCTTGTCTTCTGGGTTCCTCTGGCTCCACCTCACTGCTTTTGCTGTTCTTGGTGGTCATCACATTGTTCTAACATATCCAAAATGCTGGGAATCTCTTGTTACAACTTGTTACAACTGCACTACACTTTTACAAACAGTCTCTCTTGGGCCCTTTCCATGGTGCTAAGCCTCCACTTCTCTTCATGACACCATCAATTCTGACACTACTGCTACTGAAGCTGTACATTTTGGTCTGTTCTATCCTCTCACGGTGCCAAGCCTCAGATGCTTTCCATGAACCCTTCATGTCCTCAAAAGCAGAACCAGCTAGGTGACTGTTACACTACCAAGTTAGGGTGCCAGTGCAAGCTAAAAGCATTCAACCACTTTTTCTAGTCCAAAGTCTTCCATATGCCTTCAAGCATGGTCAGGCCTATCACAGAACACCCAACTCCTAGTACCAACATCTGTCTTAGTTACTGTTCTGTTGCTGTGTGGAGAGACCATGACCGACATGACTGAAAAGTTTCTGAACCCCAATAAGCCTCTCTGCCGATGCAGCAATCCAAATTAAACCAAATCAAACTGAATTAGAAAAAGTCCATGTTTAATGGATACAAGGCTCCTGGATGGCTTTCCAGCTCCTCAACAGAAAAGTTGGGAAGAGAGACCAGAAAACCAAGAGTCTGTTTTCTGGGAGGCAGTTTAAATACCCTGTGGGTGTGGTCTTGAGCATCTCTGGGGGAGGGGTCATCATTTAACAGGCTTTCTGAGATATAGCAGGGTTTGGAGAGAGATAGTTGAGGGTCCTGGGGTGGAACTTCCACCATAACAATAACTCTTATAAAAGAAAGCATTTAATTGAGGGGCTGCTTATAATATTAGGAGGTTAGTCTATTATCATTGTGGAATCTGCAGGCAGCAGGCAGAGAAAGAGACTGGGCCTGGCATAGGCTTTTGAAACCTCAAGGCCTTCTCCCACTGACACATCTCCTCCAAAAAGGTCTTCCCTTCTTCTACAAGGCCATGCCTCCTAATCCTTCCTAAATAGTTCCACTAACTGGTCACTAAGCACTTAGACATTTGAGCCTGTTGAGGGACAATCTCATTCAAACTACCACAGATACTTACTCATCCATGTTGTAAGATAACTCTATTCATAATAGCCAGAAATTAGAAAAAGTCTAGATTAAATATCCATCAACTGATAAGTAGATAATGAAAATGTGGTACATTTGCCCAATGGAATATTTTTCAGTGGTAGAATTAAGTTATAAATTTGCTGATAAATTAGTTGAAATACAAAAAAAAATCACCTTGAGTAAGAACTCAGACTCAAAAAGACAAATATTGAATGTTTTCTTTTATATGTGTATGTTAGCTTTTAAGCCTTAGAAATGTGAGTTACAATCTGTATAACCAGAGATTAGGTAATAAATTAGGGACTAAGAGGCAGGTGAAGATTTCCCAAAGAAGGGAAATAGAATATATGGTTATGGAGAAATAGGGGTCAGGGTACTATTATGGGAGAATTAAATGGGGATAGGAATGGAAGAAAGGGATAAGGGAGGGAGTATGAGGAGGGACAACTAACACTAAGGGCCATTTAATGGTCCATATGGAAACCAGCTACTGTAGAAGTTTTATTCCATATATATGTACATATATATCACATTATATTACATGAAGAAATCTGAATGTAATCACAAAATGACAGGGAAGGCATTCACCACTAAATGATCCAGTGGCAGGAATGGGTTACATCTAGTTGAGTTGTTGGCCAAGGGAGACCTATAGAAATGCCAAACATCTTAGGCTATTGCTAAGGCTACTGGTTGCTCTCTACAAACTGTTGGTAAGGTCCTGTTGTTCCAAGACAGTATTCTCATTGTGTCTTTGAAGTCAAGAATCTGCTTGACTTCTCAAATAGAAGTCAAGCTGATGCTTAACTAGAGCCTTCACCCCTACTGAGTAGTGCTCATGGTACTAGACGTTACTCTGCACTCTGTCAGAGAAGACATTTATTTATTCTACAGTGGGGACCTGCCTGCAAGATATTCTGGTGCAGTAAGGGCACAAATGTTGTGGGAGTAACATACCACTACCTTACTGCATTTAAAGCTTACTCCATTGGATAGAACTCATGCTTGACATGGCTCAGGTGGCTAAGAACTTGAAACTGGATAGGCCAGAGGAAAACCAAACACCATTGTTCTGTTGAAGGAATGAAACAGTAAAAATGACTTGTAACAGCCCTCTGCTATACCCGTAGATCAGTGTCTCACTCAGCCATCATCAGAAAAGCTTCTTATGTCAGTAGATAGGAACTAACACAAAGACCCACTACTGGACAATGTGTACAGATGAAGAGATTTTGGAACACAAAGTGCTAAATGGGATACCTTCATCAAACCACTACCCCTTTCCTCAGGGTTCAGGGAACTATGCAGAAGAAGATCCAGAAGCATTGTAGGAGCCAATGGGGATAGATGACTACAAACAGTGTCCTTCATGCAGGACTCATGTCTACATGACTCATAGAGACTGTGGCAACAAGCATAGGGCCTGCACAGGTTCAAGACAGATGGGATCTGTATTAGTTAGGGTTTCTATTGCTGTGAAGAGACACTATGACAGTGGCAACTCTTATAAAAGAAAACATTTAATTGGGGCCTTGCTTATAGTTCAGAGGATTGGTCCATTATCATCATGGCCAGAAGCATGGCGGCATGCAGGCAGACATGGTGCTAGAGAAGGAACTAAGAGTTCTACATACAGCAGGTAGTCGGAAGAGACCTGGCTCAAGCTTCTGAGACTTCAAAGCCCACCTGTTAGTAACACTATCTCTGACAAAGCCACACCTATTCCAGCAAGGCCGTACAACCTAATAGTGCCACTCCCTATAGGCCTGTGGGGGCCATTTTTGTTCAGACCACCACAGGGTCCTAGCACTGAAAATGGCAAATAGACATGGGATCCCACCCCTTGCTGAAAAGGTATCTGCAGTTGACACCCACTTGGGAAGAAACATTAGTTTCCTCCCTGGAAGTCTCATTGCGTCTATTAACCGCACTTAAGGGCAGGCCCCATGCCTATCAGTATCTGGAAGGAGTTGGGGGAGGGGAAGAGCATGCTCAGAGTATATTGTATGAACATTGTTTTTTTCAATAAAAAGTATAAAAAAGTAAAAGTGTGATCTTAACTTTAAAAACTGGTTTCTGGGAATCTGACCTCAGGCTCTCCTGTTTGCAGAGAGAATAACGTGTGTTAGCCTCAAGCTGAGTCTTAACAAGAGATTAAAGAGAAGACTATTGTTGGAAATAAAAATTCATTGTGTTCAACTTGTGTTAATTTAATAATGCAATCATTACGTGGCCTTCAGTTTCTCCTTTATTGTGTGTGTTTGTATTTACTAGACAGGTTAAAAGACACCTCAATTACTGTTTGATAGCAGTTTTACACCTTAATGTACCAGCTGTTATAAAGTGTGAGGGGAACCTTTGCTGATTCCATGGCAAGCAAGGGTGACCTAGGCAGAGAGAGACAAACAAGCCAGGCAGACAGAGCTTAGTGAGCCATTTTATAAGAAAGGGGAAGGGGGGGGGTGGGAGGAGAAAAGAGGTAAAGAAGAGACACAGAGACAGAGGGAGGACAGAGGAGAAGAGGGAGACAGGAAAAGTCCTGTCTGCCACGGGGAACAGTGGGAAAGAGAGCATAAATGGGTGGGCTGTCTTTCTTTTAAAGGGGTCCTTTGCACCTGCATGCAGACTAGTAGTCATGGAACCCTGAGCTGACCAGGGTACTGCCTGAGTGCATTCTGCCAGGTGACAGGGGCAGGCCAGCATAATGCCTGAGTCCTTACTCCAGTCTTTAAAAATACAGGTACAAATGCCTTGTAATTTTCAAGTCAACCGTCTACTTCTTAACAATTACTTATCTGAATGTTTTATTTACTTGTTTTCTTATGCTTCTTGGAAAACTAATCTCACATTAAGGAAACATCAAAATTTTGGCAAAATAAAATAAATTCATTATATTTCTAATGTCGCCTAACTTTAATGGTGTCTATTGATATTTCTAGGATTTAAATAAATACATTTTTTGTTTGTTTTTTAGGGCTAGGGATGTTTAAAAAGAGGACACCATGAAGAACTTCATATATATATATATATATATATATATATATATATATATATATATATATATATATATATATATATATATGGGAATGAAAATTCAGTATCATTTGGAATTATTAGTCAGAGTTTTCCTTTACTTTGACTAATACTAAGAAAGAAAGTTGTTTTTGAGAAAACTGGCAAATCAAGGCATTTAGCATATTATAATTGGTGCCAGCCAAGGAAATGAACTGAAATGTGTTAATATAAACACAACTGTTTTGTTTTCCTCTAAAAGAAGAGAAGAGAAGGTTTTGATGTCCCCTGGTATGGGTATTTATTGGCAAGAAGTCGACTACCAGACTACATTCTACTATAGTGGGTTTTAAATAGGGAACTAAACAAGAAATGTCCTGAGTGATATGACCATCTGTCAAGTGTGAATGGTGTCTGAGCAAGTGCATGTGATCGTCATGAAACAGGGTATCACCTTGGGGTGCTGTCTGAATGATTTTAAACTCCAGGAGTTGCAAGCCTAGCTGGGAATGATGATTTGACAAATTCATAATTCCTGTGCAGTTGAATTGATTGTAACTTGTCACAATGGTGGTAATTTTTGCTGAGTGAATTCAAGTAATATCTCCCTCTAATCATGCAACATCCATATGATAGTTTTGAGTATCTGCAATTCTCTAGGTGTTCCTTTTGAAGCACTCAGGAGTTCTTTCTTAGCCAGGCAACCTGCTTTCTCAGTAATTATAGATCAGGAACACAGGTAAGAGGAAGAAAGAAACACAAAGGGCTGATTTCTATAATCTCATCCCTCTGCTCTGGTCACAGAAGTCTAAGAGAAACCAGGGGTTGTTAAGGCACATATCCAGGGGTGTATAGAAGCTATCCAATCAGTGGCATGTTACAGTGAAGACTTTTCATTGTAATCTTCTTATCTAACAGAGTGGTGTCTGTCTGAGTAATCAGTGGAGGGAAAGTGAAGTGAATGTGTGTATATGTGCACACCAGTACACATACATGTGATGGGATTGTAGATAGACTAGTCATCTAAATAAAGCTGTGGGAGTAAAATGATATGCTACCACTTTAGTTACACACATGACATACACTTTTATTGAAATATAGATGCCTACACCTTTATCAAATTACAGTTTTATTATTCCATTGCTGTTTACATGAACTTCCATTAACTCTGCTGTGAATCATAGTTTAAAATGTATCACAAAAATTACTTTCATCATTTTACAACTTTAAAATACGTATCAACATTGGGCTATTCTATTCCTTTAATGGACCATTTTAATCCTTAGTAATGTAACCCTTTAGAGTCTACACGTCAAAAAGCATTTTTAGTTGAAGAACTAAACATTAAGAGCTTTACAGTTTTCAATATTTGTTTCCCTTTCTGATTTTAATGGACTTCCAAACAGCCAAGGGCAGTGGGTGGCCACTTACTTGTAGGACCCAGTATTTAAAAACATATGGTTCTTTTCCATTTTAACCATTTTCCTGAGATATGTTTGCTGTCTAAAAAAAAAAAAAAAAAAAAAAAAAGGTGTTTGACAAATTGGTTTATTGAGATGTTAAATCATGATATGTTATATTTCAGAGTTTGATCTGAAGGTCTGCCCTTTATGAATTTCAAATGATTCAGAAATAAATAAAGCATGCATTTATCCTCAGATATATGGCACACCCCAAAGGACTTTTAAAGTATGTGGACCTGGCAAGTAGGAACATTACCTGCCAATAGCTATTAAAAAGCACACACCAGACTGGGGATGTGGTTTAGTGGGAGGACACTTGCACAGTACAGGGAAGATTCTAGGTTCAACTCCCAGCACCCCAAGAAACTAAACAAAACACATCACTTACATTTCCCTCAATGCATGGTTACAGAAAACACCCCTGTCTATTGAAGACCTACAATAGGCAACCTATGCCTGGCCTTTCCCCAGAGGCATCAGATACCATTCATTATTTACTTTTCACCAGTAACTTGAGTTAAAGGTCGCTCTTTTTTTTTTTTTTTCTCTTCAGCACCACATGAGGGGTTAGAAACAATATGACATTCCCTATGTATTCCTATAGATTTGTGACTTAAGTTTGAAATTCTTAGGATGGCTAGATAGATGGCTCAGCAGGTAAAGGGACTTACTGCCAAGCCAAGCTTGACCTGAGTTTGATTCTTTTAACCATATGGAAAGGGAGACCTTTTTCCTAAGTTGTCTTCTCACCTCCACATGAGTGGTGTGGCATGTGTAAAGATGAAAAAATTTAGCCTAACTCTCCACTGACCCCAGGAAGCTAGAAGTTTAAATTCCAGACCCTGTCCTCAGCCAGACACTCCTTGCCACTTTGGGGCAGGGTGCCTTTCCTGAGTTAGGGTGTGAGGGTCCATGCTCTCTGAGTCTTTCATGTGCATGCGTGCATGCCCTCTCTCTCTCTCTCTCTCTCTCTCTCTCTCTCTCTCTCTCTCTCTCTCTCTCTCTCTCTCTCACACACACACACACACACACACACACATACTGATAAATAAATATATTAATTAATTCATGTAGAAGTGGTATATCTCATTTGCCCAACTCTATGGGGAACTGGCACATAGTGACATTCTATAAAATTATTTTGTGGGATTCAGTTTCTTATTCAGCTATATTTCCATGTGTTTTGCTACATTCTCAACTTCCTTAGTTTTCCTTCATTTCTCTCTCTCTGCTAGCTTTACCAGTCTATTTTATTCCAAATGTAGAAACAAATGAAGCTGTAGAAAGACAGGGCATAATGGCTTAGCCCTGAATAAAATCATCCAGGACAGTTTGGAGCAAAAGCAAGGTGGGGGAGGGAGCCAGAAAAAAACCCAGTGAGACAATGAGGGGATAGAGATGAATCTGACAGGTCTCCAGGATGCTCTGCCAGCAGTCCTTCGAAGAGAAGCCATGCATGTTCTTTAGTGAATTCTTCCCTTTGCCTTTTGCTTAGGATTTGTCAATTGCTACACTCTCCCTTGATAACCATTTTATCACCTTCTGGCTCTGCTTTTTGGAGTTTTTGAGTGCCCCTAATTTTGTTAGCCACTCTGCAAAGTAGAATTTCCAGAGAAGTAAAGAGTAAGTAAAATTTTTTTATCTATATTGAGGAAGAAAATAAGGTACTTTGTCAAATGTCTGCGGAATAATACAGCCAGGAAGGAGTGGCTGGGACAAGTTGTATAGCCATGCATCCATTTATCAGTTCTCTCTTTATCCTTCTCTTGCTCTCTTTTCGAGACAGGATTTCTTTGTGTAGCCCTGGCTGTACTGGAATGGGCTCTGTAAACCAGGCTGGACTTGCTTCCGAGTGCTGGGATTAAAGGCATGCCCCACCATCACAGCATCTAGGTATCCTCAAGGTTATTCAGTGAAATATTGCACTTTCTGTAAACACTTACCAGCTCTCTTTAGCTCTAGATACTTTTTATTTTAAAAGTATATTTGGGTAGACTTAAAATGTATTTCACATTTTTTGTGTAACATCTAACAGGGAACTTGGGTTAACCATTGCTAGATAGGTGACTTACGGTTACATGAAGATCGCTTGATGCACTGGACTTTTGCCTGTTAATCAGATGATACTGGCTGTGGTCCTCAATTCTTACATCTACTTTTTCTAATTGGTTGCTCTCTGCTGCTTATGTAAACCTGCCCATGGTCTCTGTGCTGTTGGACATTGGCTGCTATCCACCTCTGAACTTTCTGTTCCCAATCAACATGACAGGAAAAGCAAGTGTCATGGTTCAAAGAACTACCGCTGTAGCTTATCTTAAGCCATCCTGAAAATGAGAGACTCCAAGTGACTCTTGCTCAGCAGCTGATAAATGCAATCCCTGTGAAGTTTTTTTTTTAATCTTTAAGTTCATAGTGCAGATTCTAGATCATTGATGTTCTAAGGACAGTGGCCACCACTGGGCCTGTGGCTGTCATATTTAAGATATTGTAAAGCTGGAGACAAAAGGGCAGTCTCATTTTGTGATGGTGGGAATCTCTCCTAGAGAAACAATAGATTAGCTGTGTTGTATTTTTTTTTTTAATCTTAATTTTCTCCTCCTTTTAATACTGGTGGACATGGTTGATCTATTGTTAGTTATCTTAGTATCCAGCAATTCAGCAGCATTCAATGTCCTTACTATGTTGTATAACTGTCCCCTCAAAATGAGTGAATGCTGAGCCTTTGCTCCTTAGGAAAAAAGGTTAGGCTAGGTTTCTGCAAGCCTTTGCTTAGAAAATCTTCCTCAAACAATCAATATATAACTTCCTTTTATATGTGCTTCCCTTTAAAGACACATTCTTTGTCATAAATAATTAATAACAGATAACATTTCTTCATACTAAAGTCTTAGCTAATGGAGTTTAACATCTTTCTGACCCAGGGTAATATGACTGTAAGCACCTGTGGCTTTTTTTCCAGATGCTTCCCATTGTGGCTTTTGTTATCAACTATCATGGCCTGCACCCACATGCCTTACTGTCATCTCCATCTTTTCATTGCTTGTTCACACTCTATAGGTGTTGCTCTAGCATTCTATTTGGTACACAAAGATGTTAAATTCGCCGCCCCTCCAATCCTCTGGCTCTGCTATATTGATCATTAACCTTGGAGTCACAGCCAACAGCACTGTAGTTCATTTCTGAATGGAGAATATAAAGTGAGTATATTCTAAAAGCGTATGAACATTGTACCCATTCCAGTACTAGGATGCACTACTTAGGGACTGAATATATTAAATGATGCCTAAAAGGAAAAAAGAAAAGTGAAAGGTATGAGAAAGTCAGGGAGCATGGGAGCTAAGGTAGAATACAGGACTTCACAGTGCTTGGCCCCAGCTGGGAGCATGTGCTCTGAGTGCCTCAAATACTTTACCACCCCACATGTGTCTGAGAAAGAACGTGATTGCTCTCTGCAAATGCAGGCCTGGTAACAAAGAGCTTGGCTCCATTTCCCCAAATATTCTTCCTGGTCCTTTTTTTTTTTCTCTCCTGATGGGTTTTTCTAAATGCTTATGCTAGCCTGCTTATAATTATTAGGTCATAAAGATGCCTTATTTGTTTTCCTTTCAAAGAATTGAGGAATTGAGGAAATTTAGTCAATATCTATTAAGTAAAAACAAAAGAATCATCACCACCACCAACAACTAAATACCCAAGAAGAAAGATCTAATAAAGTCTAATAGCAGAAAGAAACCCTTGGCTATAGAATCTTGGTTGTCAACTTGACACACCTGGGAAGAGGGAACCTCAACCAAGGAGTGGTTTCCATCAGATTGGCCTGACTGTCATCAGATAGACTATCTCAGGCCTAACTATCATCAGATAGACTACCAGGCCTGACTATTACCAGATAGACTATCAGGCCTGGATATCATTAGATAGACTATCAGGCCTGGCTATCCATCAGATTGAGCATGACTATCGGACATTTACTTGGTTGCTAATAGATGAGGGAGGGCCTAGCCCATTGTGGCTTTCCACTGCAAATCAGGGGAAGCAAAGCCAGTAAGCACCAGTCCTTGTTCATCTGAGTTCACTGTTTCATATCCCACCTTGGGTTCCTGCTTTGGTTTCCTTTGATGATAAACCCTTTCCTACCCCAACATGCTTTTCATTGGTATTTTGTCATAGCAACAGAGAGGCTGGCTAGGACAACCCCCAAATGATGAATCTCTAAGGCTTCCTGTTTGTTTGCTTTGCCATCTGTTGTTGAGACTTAAACACTTTAAACTTTGTAATGTGATGACTTAGAAACCAGAATGCTTAGATTGCAGATGTGTGTATCACCATATCCTTTCCTTTAGTGATTTTTTAATCCTCTTACTTTCCAACTTTATTCTTTGTCATATGTAGTATGAGAGTGTCCATGCAACCATGTCTTTAGTCAGTCAGTGATCTTACAATGTCTTGAGTTCTTATTCATAGGAAAAGGACAGACCCATGTGTATTCTGCATATTAAATTATTTGAACAATAGATACTGCCCAAGAAGCTACTTTAGGGTTGAACCTGTCTCTGGCTTCTGTGTCACTTCCCCCTGGTGAACAGACAGATGTCAAAACATGGAACCCTAATTTTTCAGGACGGTGTCCTGTCCAGTTGCCCACCCTTGTAGCAGTGAGCTGCACCACAACACACCCTGCCTTCCTCTTGACTGCATGATGTGGCAAGGGCAGAGGACTAGAGGATAACTACAGAGTGGAACATTAGAATTCACAGAATTAGTTGCTTTGTTAAAATACACAAAATAACAAGTGAAGAGGAAAGGGTGTATTTTGACTTGTGGTTTCAGAGATTTTAGTTCACCTAGTTACTTTTTGGCCTGTGGGTTATAGTCGAGGGATGTGGAAGAGAAACACTATGTAGGCCATACTGGTAAGGAAGCGAAAGACCAAGGTCTGACATATTCTTCTAGAATGTGTTCCTAGTGATGGATTTCCTCTAGCTAGATGCTACTTTCCAATATCACATCACTGCCCAATAGTAACACCAGCTGAGGCCCAAGCTTTCAGCACAAAATTTTGTGGGGGCCATGTTCATCACATCTGGGAAACTGCACAATGTCTAAGATAGCTGATAGTGGGACCCTAGACATGTGCTACCCCCTCTGCACCATTAGCTATATGTGGCCATTGAATATTTGAGTACAGCTAATCAAGTGCAGTTTAGACTATGAACAAGATTCTGAGGACTTAGCAAGAAAAAAGTAAACAACTACCTTATTAATAAGAAAATAAAGTACCTCTTTTTTTTTTTGAGACAGAGTGCTGTGTCTTAGTTACATTAGTTATTTATGTAATAATGTATTCAGACAAGACAACTGAAGGGGAAAGGTATTTATTTTGGCTCACACTCCAGGGGACAGTCCCTCATGTTGGCAAGTCCAGATCCTGACAACTTAGTACTGACACATATAGCTGAAGCTGTGTAGTTGTCAGCAACACTAAAATCTTGATCACTGTGCTTCCAAATCCTGAGTTTTAGGAATTCAAGCATGGGATTCTGGGCTACAACATTTAGTTTATCTGGTGCTGGGGCTCAAACCCAGGGCTTTTTGTGTGATGGGTAAGCATTCTTTTATCTGAGTTACATAGCCACTCATTTTCCTGCTTCTTTCCACTTTTATTTTGTGTGACTATTAGAAAATAGAAATATTATATGTGGTTAACATATGTGGCTGGCTATACATATATTTTTGACTACCCTAGTTGGTAGGCTGCATTTTCATTGCTAGGACACTGAAAACATTGAAGTAAAATGAACCCAGACTTTTCCAGCCATGATTTTAGATAGGTAGTTACTTCTATTTTCAAAATATTTATATTTTGACTACCCATGTTTTACTTTGAAAGCCACCTGCAATACAGAACATCTGCATGGTGTTTTGCCAAGCATTTGGGAAGAGTTGCCATCCAGTGTTAGCATTCACTCTTGTTTGGCATTTATTTTGAAACAGATAAACTAGTTTTTGCTTAGTGGATTTTACATATTCTTTGAGAGACTTGATAGTAAGTGGTCTTATCTTAAAGTAAATATGTCTGTATAATTTCCCAAGGGCCTGTTTTTACAGCCTATTTTCCTGGCATATACAGAAAGTGAAGTATTGCATTACTATATGTTCATGCTTACAGCTTATACATAGAAAATTTTAGAGCATTTAATATAAGGCACTTTATGAAGTCAGGTGACAATAAGAGCTTGATACGTGATGAGAGCTCTTTGGTTTTCTTTCTATTTTTTGTGAGATTTGGTATAGTTAATATCCTAATCTAGGAATTTATGAAATGGTATCAATTTACTAAAACATAATTTTATGCCTCAAGGTTTTTTTTTGTTCTTTTAGGGCATGGTGCATTTTATATCAAGGCCTTTATATTTGAGAATGTTGGAACTGGAAATGTCAAAGATTTTAGGTAACTTTTATGTCCTGATATGTGCAAGATAAAAAAAAAACAAAATAAAACAACAACAATAAAAGTCTAAGTGGATGAGGAACCTGAAATTCTAGGTCTCAGACTTTATTACCATTGTGGTTGTTGCCACCGCTTTATGAAGTGAATGGCTGAGGAAATGATATCTCTAAGCTTCAATTTTTAGCCTGCTAGCTTGTCAGAACTTCAGACACAAAATAAGATTTAAGATTACATAAGATATGTGAATGTATTCTAACGCTCTGCAGAAATGTGAAATGTGGAGGTGACTCTAAGGTTTTGCTCTGAATATACTACATTACTCTCCCTGCCCCATTTGAATAATAATAATAATAAAAGAATATCAAAAATTATTTTCTTTTTTTAAAGAGAAGGGTATCTGTGTATAGAAATATAGAAATTATGGAAACTCTAAAATAAAAGAATATGATGAGTCTTTATAGATGGTTGGTAGAAAATGGAGGTCTTGTCCCAAGTTCCCATTGTAATATCAAAAGTTCCTATTAATGTGGTAGGGGGAAATTTTCCCAGAGACCCATCAATAGACAACAAACTAAAGACTCTGATAGAAAAAGAATTAACATCTCCTAGGGATAAGCAATTGTTACTTCTGGGGTTGCGCTTAGGAAGAATGTAGGGGCATTTATAGGGTGATGGTGAGATTTTGTTACTTATTCTTTCATTATTTTTGGTGTGGCTGTTAACTAATTAACCTCCTCCATCTCTCTTTTCCATTCTCCAGTCTTTGTAATTAAATATAAGACTCCAGAATTTTTTTAATGACAAGCAATGGTGAAAAAAATAAGTAAATTGATAATCCCTAGGGAAGAAGGGACTTGATGGTGGACATTCAGAACACAGCACTTAATGAACTAATAATTGTTATATTGTTGCTTGTATTATGGGGTATGTGCTTTATAGTCATTTTTTAAAGTCAACTACTTGATGGCACATGACTATAATCCTAGCCCTTGGTAAGCTAAGACAGAAGCATTGCAGCAAATGTAAGGTCAGCCTGTACTACATAGCAAGTCCCTATCTCAAAAATAAAATTAAGTTTAATAAATCATTATGTGCACAAAAAACCACAAACAAAACAAAACAAAAAATATGTTTGCTTGACTGTTGACCAAGCATGTACCTTCCCCATTCCTCCAATCCCTTCACTCTGTTCAATTGCTTCTGATATAGAGTCAGATTTCCTCCCTCGAGGATGCTTTCCTTTCACTCTGAGCCATGCAGTCTCTGATGAACATTGGTATTTGTGTCTGTTTCTAGACTAGTGCTGCATAGCACTGAACGCTAACTTCCAGTTGATGTGGTTCAGATTGAGCCCATTTCTGAGATGTGAAAGTTGACTTTGGTGACCATATAGCCTACAGTTATATGGTTAAACAGAAATGTAACCATTCACTATATGGTTAAATAGATGAGGTCCTGACCCATGTTTATGTCCTAACAAGCCAAATGTTTAGAGGAGAGAAAGCAGAGAGAAGAGCAGAGCCTCACATTACAGCTTAGAGGACTGTGGAGTCTGAAATGGCATGGGGGAACTGATGAAAATGTGTGCTGGGCAGAAAAATGTAGGATGTGGATTATGTCTTCAGGATGTTAGGAACTCTTGTGTGACATGGCTGTGGAGCTTTGTGTGATGTTTGGAGCTATGCCTTACACTTAGGGAGAAAAGGCAGATAAATAGGACCATAATAACATAGAAAGCAATTCCTGTGTCATCTAACTCTATTCATTCCACAGACATTCATCTTCTCTCTAGTTTTCCAAGGACTCAAGATTTCAAATGCATTCTTTTTTTTTTTTTAAGTGTTTCTCTACCTTCTTTGCTCTCTACTGCATCTTCTCATATGGAAACCCAGGCTCTGTGTGTGTCCTCCTTGATCTTCAAGCGTCAGATTATCTTGAGCAAATCTTATTATTTTTCCATCTTCCTTTCTTTTCCTACCTCCTCTTTCTTAGTAACAGAAAGAATCCCTTTCTCCTTGTTTCCTGCTACAATTTTGGCATGCTCCTAATTTTGCAGTTTTATGTTATTATCTTAGCTCCTTTATTGCTTTTCATAAATGAGGGAAGTTGTAATGCTGTCAATATGCCCCCATCGGACTGTTTTAGTGATGAGTTTAGGATGGGATGGGCCTTTGGAAATAGTGTTTGTGTTTGTATGTGGCCATGAGGATAGAACCCCACCATGGGAATTTTGTTCTTATTAGCACAGGAGTGGACCCTGGGCTTCCCTCTTCACCATGTGGGGATGAGATGGGGAAAAGGTGGCCTCCTGCATGCTGGAAAGAATACCTTCATAAGCCCAGAATTTCCCAACATTCTCATCTTGAACTCCCCAATCCTCAGATCTTAAGCTAGCCAACCGTGTTTACTTTGTCAGTATCCCAACTAGCCATCAGTTTAAGATAAGCTGGGTGTGTGGCCCAATAGTGTGTTGCCAGTTGATGTTAGGTTGAACTAGTGCACATACTTGGCTCTGGCACACTGAGTTCTCATACAGGAATAAACTGTATTTACCCTTCTTCAGACCTGTATTATGTGGCTCAGCATTGTCTTACACTTTTCATTTTGCAAGTTTTTGCACATTTCTGTCAAAGCTAGCCCTAAGATTTACTAGTTCTAACATTTTGATATGTAGAATTGGGCGGGTTTCTAAATATCACCTTTATATCCTACAATCCTGATGAACTTAGTTCTAGATGCATCTCCCCGAAGAGTGTAGTTTTCTACTTAGTTACTACTTTCTTTCTTGTGTGGAGGGCTTTTCCTTTCCTGTGCTTTCTTCCTTTTTTCTCTCCTCCCCATCCTTTCTTTACATTTCCCTATTATGAAGCTGGGACTTTCTATTGCAGTGTTGAAGGGAGGTGACATCAGAGGACAAGATGACATCCTGAAGAGGGAAGCCTTGTGTAGAGTTTTCTGCTCTAAGGAAAAGTTTTAGGCTTTCACTGTTTAGCATTATGTTGGCTGTAGGTTGCTTTCCATACATACGTGATTCTTATTGCTCTTAGTTTATGGAGTTGTTGGTTTTTTTTTTTTGTAACCCTTCCCCTATTTTTTCACTCATTGGTTTTATATTTTTCAATGTGTATTGAGATAATCATGTGTCTTTTCTTACTTTATCTGTGTAATAATTAATTATATGAGTTGTTTTTGTGTGTTAATCCATCATTGCTTCCTAAGAATAAACTGCATTTTATCATAGTATATGCTGTTTTCTTGTTGGATCTGATTCAGCAAAATCTTAAGGCTTTTTAATATCTCCTAATTGGGGTGTTTATATGAATTTTTCATTTCTTGTATTATCTTTCCCTGACTTTGGTGCTAGGGTAATATTGTTTTCATAAAACATGTTGAAAGTATTCTACCATCTCCATCTTTTTTCAAGAGTTGTGTGAAATGGTCATCACCATGCCAACCTCTTTACATATTTGGGAGAATTTCCCAGAGAAGACAGTTGTGTAACATGAAATTAATAACAGACCCAGAGACTAATATTGGGATTCAAACTTCAACCTGAAGAACAGAAAAGCAAAGCAGTGGGCCACTACTCTTACCCCTACCTGAGGCTGAATGGGCTGATCCTGATGCCTCTCCTTAGCCTGGCTGGAGAATGAATGCCTCCTTCTGAATACAGAAGACCCTGCTGCTATCTTTTATGTCCCTCTAGTGCTGGGATTAAAGGCGTGTCATCTGTTACTTTTTAGGCTGATTAAATCTCATGTACCCTGAACTCAGAGAGATTCGTTTACCTCTTAATCCTGAGTTCTGGGATTAAAGGTGTGCATCACCATCTCCTAGTGTCTAGCTGCTGGGATTAAAAGTGTGGAGTAGGGGACATGGGATATATAGTGTGTGTGTGTGTGTGTGTGTGTGTGTGTGTGTGTGTGTGGCTTCTATGGCTTGTGGCTGACTTTCCTTTCTGAATCCTTAGGCAAGCTTTAATAAAACATAAATAATATATCACCACAAATTGAGCTTGAAATGAATATTCCTCAGTAATCTTTATGTGGAAAAGTGTATGGAAAGAGAAAGGTATATATATGTTGGGGAGACATTTGTGTGTGTGATTATGTGTACACGTGTGTAGAGTCCAGAAGTTCATGTCATCTGTCTTTCTTGAGTATTCCCCACCTTACTATTTGAAACAGTGTTTCTCTCTGAACGTGAAGCTCATCTAATTCAGCAAAATTGGCTGGCCAATGAACTCCAGGAATCCTTGTCCCTAAGCCATTATGGCTTTCAGATGAGTGCTACTGTGGCAAGCCTTTTTGTGTGGTGCTGGGGTCTTAGATTCTAATGCTTGTACAGTAAGCACTTCACCTACTTAGCCTTTTCTCTGTCCCTAGAAAGCTTGTTTTCTCATGTCAAATTTAATTTTCATATTAGTATCTAGAATTCATACTTTTTAAAAGCAAGACTTGGTCACATATTTTCAATTAGTTCATCCATACATATAGCTTATTAATTTATTGTCATGAAAACATCTATATGATTCCCTTATTGGCTATCAAATGTATGGATAAGTTAATGTATTGTCACTCTTTTAGCTCTAAAGTTGGTGACTTGAGCCTTTACCAACACCACCTGGCTGTTTATCAGTTGTGCCATCTCAGGGAACCTCTTTTTTGATTTCATGGGTTTTTCTTCCTTTTCAATTTTAATCTAATTAATTTCTAGTGTAATAATTATTATTTATTTTCTTGTGCTTATTTATGTGTGAAAACGTTTTCCTTCATTTCTTAGGGTGGAATATAAAGACTTTGTTTTGAGATTCTTTTTCCCCTAGTATGAATATTTAGGTTCAAAATGTTTAAATCCTCTTGTGTTAAAACTGATTTTTTTGGATAGCTGTATATAATTTCTCCTTTACTTGAACACTAGATTAAACATTTACCATTTGATTTTTAGTCTTACTCTTAGGTTAGATAGGTGTGTGTACTTTAGCTTCCAAATACTTGAAGTTTTTTATGATAACTTTCTGACACAGATTACTATTTTAACTCTCTTGTAATATAAAAATGTACTTAGTGTGAACTGGTTTTTAATTATATTGAGAATTGTATTATGATCTAAGATTCATTCACATGAACAAAAAATCCTGCTGTTGGTTGTTGGCACATTTTTGTACATGTTAGTCAGGTTGGTTGGTAGTCCACAAGTGATTTCTTTGAACTTGTCTTATTAGTCATCAAGACAGTAATCTTGATGTGTATTCTTTTGTGTATTTATTCTGACCGTTCTGTAGATTTTAAATCTTTGTTATTAGGTTTATAAATGTCAAAGGTAATTATGTCCTCAGTGATCAGTTTTATTATTTGTATAAACTGTCATTATTGGTAATATTGCTTTCTCTGAAATTTATTTCCCCTGATAATAGATAATATAGCTACTTAATTTTCTTGCATTAATGTTAACATGGTATATATTTTGCCATTCTCTTACTTTAAAAGTTTTTGGTTTTTGTGGCTTTGTATTTAAAGGAGTCTTCCTTGTGTTGATTTTGAAAGCCCAAAGTAATTTTTAATGAGTAATTTAAACTTCATGTGGTTTTTTTTTTGTTTATTTATTTACTTATTTATAGACAGGGTCTCAAGAGCCCCGAATTAACCTCAAAGTCCCCATGTGGCTAAGAATGACTTTGAACTTCTAATCTTCATACTTCCACCTTAGAAGTCCGGGGTCATAGGTTTGTACAGCATAGACTTACTGTGGTGCTGGGGAAGGAGCCCAGGGCTTCCTTCAGGCTAGGCAAGTGCTCTACCAACTGAGCTATAGCACTGGATGTTATTTTTAATGCCTTACTGAAGTGGGTAATATTTATCCCACTAACATTTGATATAAATACTGATATAGCTGGATCCAAATACATCACCTTGCTTTTACTGTGGCTTATTATGATATTCTTAGTTATTGTTATGGTGGTTATGACGTACAAGAAATTATATAACATGTACATAAGGTGTACATAAGAATATGTTTTGCTTTTTTTTTTGAGACAGGGTTGTCCTGGAACTTGCTCTGTAGACCAGGTTGGCTTTGAACTTATAGAGATCCACCTGCCTTTGTCTCCTGAGTGCTGGGGTGGAAGGTGTGCTTGTCCATAACCTGGCATTTAAAAAAATATATATATATATAATTTATTTTTATTATATGTGCATTGGTGTTTTGCCTACATATGTGTGAAGGTGTCAGATAACCTTAAACTAGAGATACACACAGAGCTACTATATGTGTGCTAGAAATTAAATCCAGATTGTTGTGGAATATAAGTTGAATATGTGTTACATTCATTTATGCTGTGGAATATGTGTTTACTGATGCAAAGATGTGTTGCATTCTTTAATGTTGCATTTGTTTTACTCTGTGAAGCTGTGTTACTTTGCCTGTCTAAAACACTTGATTAGCCTATTAAGAGCTGGAAGCCCAATAACTAGGCAGGAGAGGAATATACAGGGCTGCCAGATAGAGAATAAGTAGAAGGAAGAGAGAAATAAGGGGGGAGTGAGAAAAGGAGAGACCAGCCACCCAGCCAGTCACAGAGTAAGAAGGGAAGAAAGACATATAGAATAAACAAATATGAAAAGCCCAAAAGATAATTTAAGTTAAGAAAAACTAGCTAGAAATAAATCAAGCTAAGGCCTGACATTCAAAAGTAAGAATAAGTCTCTGAGTATTTATTTGGGAGCTAGATGGTAGGTCCCCAAAAGAGTAAAAATGCATACACATGTATGTCCTACATTCCAAATATATTGTTTTATATTTTGCTTTAAATATCCATTATTTTTTATTTTATCTATCTATCCATCCATCCATCCATCTATCTATCTATCTATCTATCTATCTATCTATCTATCTATCCATCTATCTATCTATCATCTATCTATCTTATGTGTGTGAGAACATATGTGGGTCATAGCACGAGTGTGGAAGTCAGAGGACAACTTGTGGGAATTGCTTCTTCTACCATTTGAGTCTTGGGGATAAAACTCAGGTCATCAGGTTTGATAACAAACACCTTTACTCAAGTTAGCCAACCCTACTTACACCTTTACTCAACCAGCCTACCCATAATTTTTTGAAGAAATTTCAAGAATAGAAGAAATATCTGCATATCCATTCAATTCTTATGTTCCTTATTTTTATATATCCCTCAGCATTCCCATCTGGTGTCACTTTCTTTTTTCTAAATTACTCTTGTTGTTTATAAGTGCAATGCTGCTAGGAAGTGAAGTTTTTAGTATTTGTATATCTGAAAAAGTCATAATTTCGCTGTGTCTTTGAAAGATATATATCATTGATCTCTGTATGTGGTAGCAATGCACACCTGTGATTGTAGTACTTGGGGCACTAAAACCAGAAGACTAAAAGCAGCCAGGGCTTGCTGAGAATATGTAAAAAAGGAAGGAAGGAAAGGAAAGAAAAAAAGTAAGGAAAGCTCAGTGACTATAGAATTCTCAATTGCTAAGGCTGGTATATACATTTTAATGCTTTGCCTATGTGATCGCAGTGCCTGTGGCTTGCACACCCCATTGAGAGGTGTACTAGTCATCGTACTTGAACCACGTAAAAGGCCTTTCTTACTCCACGGACTTTCTTACTTATTCTGTGTCAAAGAATCCCAAAATCTTTAGTTTGATGATCTGATTTTATTTGTATTTTTGATTCAAGAACCACTCGACACTATAATCTATGAATTAGAAGGAGGCAGGCAGGAGTAGACTTCATATACATAAAAGGGCCAAAGAAACAGAAACACACAATAGTGCAGTTGATTTCATCTTGACTTTGTCTTATCTTGAAGAGAAGTATGCTTAGCAGTGTAGAGCAGACATTGTTCCAAGGCTAACATTCCCCATCACTTAGTTTAATATCCTTGAAATATTCTCCCTCATGCCTCATATAATTACAATGTTTTCATTTCTGGCAGATTAGAACATGAATACTTTATAGCTATGCATTGCCCAGCATTATTGAAGTAGTTTTATCAACTCATGCTGCTGATCAGGACTCAGCCACAAGCACAAGACCTCCCCATGCATCCTGCCCTTCAGTGTTCCGCTGCTGAGCTGGTTAGCTACTTGGCAGTTCTTTATTCAAACTTTTGTTTCTTAACTCAGGAAGAAACTTCCTGGCTCTCCTCTACCGTCTATCCTGACTTTGCCACCTTGGAAGTCTCTCCAGGAAGTGAGACACTACAACCTTAAGCCTCTTTTTTTAGTCATTGTTTCTCTCAAGGATTGCTCCTCTGTATTGTGAAAAGACATCCCATATTTGTTCTGTTAATTTATACAAAGTGTGTGTGAGTGTGGACATGTGCTTTGTACCATGCATGGTATGAATTCAGAGACAAGAAGAGCACATGGAGGAGTCAGTTTTCTCTTTTCATCTTTGCCCAAGTTCCAGGTATTGATCTTAGATCAACAGGCTTTTGCAGCAAGCCCCTTTACCCACTGAGCCATCTTGCTTGCCCTGTCTTTCTTCTTTCCGATAAGTATGCGAGTCTTATATATTTTAGTTCCATCTTGGTTGCAAGATAGATTATGATTCTCTTTTGCTTCAGGTTTGTTGCCCTTCCCCTATTCTATGATTCTGATCATATCTGGGAGTGGGTATGTTAGTACTGTTCCTTTCCTCTGTGAATTTCCAAACTGAAGTACCTTCTACCAGCTGTTCTTTCCCTGAACAGGAAGGTTTCCGACAAACCAGTGATTCTTTGATGTTCTGCAGGTCCTATCAGCTCTTTAAAATGCTTAGATACAGAAATATTTTCATAGTATGGAGTATTAAATATGAATCCACAATTCTAATTCATTGGCTCAAAAACCCAAAATAATTTACACAATTAATATAGATTTTTCCAGCTGCAAAAGCAAAACAAAACAAACAAAAAAAAAAAAGAAAGAAAGAAAAAGAAAAAGAAAAAGGACTACATGAAATGCTAATAATTTAAGTCATTATGGTAGATTGTCACTGTGTGAATTTGATTCAGGAAGGAGAATGTTTTTGTGTTAAAATAGGAAAAGACATCCTAGGAAATGTACATAGAATCATGAACTACTTTCACAAAAGTTGGTTCATCTCTGACTTACTGCTTATCAAGGGGTGCAACATTGAATGAAGTTATTTATTCTTCTGAGCTAACCTGTTCAACCGTGTTGAGGAAAGCAACAAAATCTCGTGATTATTTTCTCCTTCCAACACACAGTACAATTATTTAAACATAGAAAAGGCAGAAGGTTTGGGTCTGACTTAGAAGTCATCTGGTTTTATGTTCTTGTTAGTTAAGTCAGGGTGGAGAATTGAGGCGAGAGATAAGGGATTACAATAGAATGATGTGATGTGGTAAATGATTTTTAGAACCAGAACAATGCTAGCTTGTGTCACTATCTCAGAAGCTGTTTATACACCCAGTCTGTCTCAGATGGGTATTTATTCTTCTTTTGAGTTCACACAACTTTCCCCCTTACCATTGTATGGCAGCTATCTTTCTTATCTTTTCAATTAAATAGATACTACATTCCTCAAAGATAGACATCCTTTGACTTGTTATAGGTCCATCCTTGCAAGCCCCTTGTCTGTCACTGTAAATACCTCACAAATATTTGTTCCTGACTAAATCCACATACCTGCTCCCTTGGCCGTCATCACAGTGGTCACACAGCAAATGCCTGAGTACATCATCTATTAATTATTGAACTTTCAGAAGCGTAGACACACTTCTATTGACATTACCTAGAATTGCTTTTTGTTTCATTGCAGGAAAGACTACAGTTTCTTCAATTCTCTGTTTCCCTGCACCTAACTATTCTGGCTGTCAACATGAAGGTCTTGAATACAATGTGTGGCTCTCTTTGTCAAGAAAATTTCATATAACTTTACAGAAAGGTTTAAAAAGCCTATGGACATTTTCTAACCCCACACATTTTTCTCTAAAATGTGTTTAAAAGTTCTATTGGTACTTCTAATGGCAGTGAGAAGTTCATGATGAAGCATATCGCCATGTACATTGGGAATGGATGTAATAGTCATTTAAATTCTTTCCTGCCAGTTAATTCTGCTTTCTCTGGGAGTTTCACCTGTGATTCTGTAGTTATTCATATGACAAGTGGTAACCTGCCACCCCAGATTCCAGTCTCCTTGAAGCTGTGTCACTCCAATGGCTGACAGAGATTCTGTCATCTGCCTTTGAAGACAGCTTCAGGGTGTTTTGTTTATTTATTTTAGTAGTTTTTGGAAATGAGCTGTGTTTGATTACAGCTTGTCAGTGTGCTCTGACTGCTAACATCGATTCCCAGCAGTCAACAACTTTGTCATATTGTTCAAGATTAGGTTTCCATGTGTCATTTTAATAGACTAAAAAGCCATTCTCAATAAAATCGAATTCCCGTGGGTATTGTTAAGGATGCTCTCAAAATGAAGTAAATTTGTAATGTTTTGGAGGTTTTACCGGGAAGGCATTGGCTGGCTGTATTTACTGAAACTACCAGTGTCTCAGCTGGATTTGATATTCTGTAAATTCAATTTAAAATCTATTTGCTTTTAGTTAGGTAAAATTTGACT
The DNA here is from genome assembly GCA_030556225.1 of Cricetiscus sungorus. NCBI lineage: Eukaryota > Metazoa > Chordata > Mammalia > Rodentia > Cricetidae > Cricetiscus > Cricetiscus sungorus. The sequence goes on from JANBXA010000372.1 coordinate 75,350,877, forward strand.
TATAATAATTAAGAAACTCTCTGTACTTTCTTTATTCAGGTAATACCATCTTAAAACTTTTATTTTTGTCTATAACTGTAAAAAAGGGTTTGCTTTTGCCTCACATTTCTAAGCATGACACTTACTCTGATTTCATATTGACTTTATTATCCTGCTTTTGATGAGCATGGGCAGTTATTAATATCCAATATTTATTTAGTGTAATTCCTCAGAAGAAACAAGGTGAACCAAAGTTTCCTCTTGCTTCTTTCCAGTTTTCCTTTAGTGTTTGGTTTGGCATATGCTGAGAATTAAAACCAGGGCCTTGTGCCTGCCGAACACTCACTCTACCACTCAGCCTTGGCTCTCACCCAGAAATTCTTTCTGAAACACACCTTTGTATACACTAGGTAGCAGAATGAAAGTCTGTGGTCTTTTCCAACTCTCCTGGGTGTCAATGTGTGGATTCTCTATGATTGTCTAGCAGGATCCCAGGATTTTGGTATTCTTTGCCCACCAATTCCTCTTTAAACTAAGTCTGGAGAATAAGAAAGTTTCTTTAAATGTTCAGTGATACTATTTTGGTCCAGTTTGATAGCCATCTGGCTAGGTCAGCATCTCAACCTCTTCTTCAGAGAGCACTATGAAATGGGAGAAATCAAATGTATGCTAAATGGTGGACACTGCTAGCCATATGTGGCATTAGAAAGCTATAAAAACTGAGCAAAATTTAACTTCTGGGTGGACTTGTGATTATTTTGGATAAAGTAAGAATTGTCTCTAAAGATAAACTATTGATTTAAAAGAAAAAGTCCTTTTGCCACAATTCTGACCCTAGTAAGACACCATTTTTTAGCTGTTTGTAATCTTGAGGCTTTGGGTAAAGGTAACCCTAGCTGTTCTGCCTTTTTTATGTGGGGCAAACATCTGCATAGGGAACCTTCATTCTTGTTGCCAATGCCGGGCACATCAAGAGTTCAGTCCCCCAGACCGACACATGACATGGATTTTGAACCTGTTTTACCATCTGACAAGAGCTTCTTTAGCCACATGTCCACTCCCTACCCCCCAGCAGCCTCCTGGACTTGTTCTAGCACTCTAGGAACAAGTTTGTTTATCATAGAACATAACTGTTGGTTCTTCCCTCTGTGAGAGCCTGCCTTATTTCCCATGCCTATGCATTTCACATTGACTCCCTTAATGGTGGCTTGGCTTTTGTGCTTCTTAGTGCTCAATAAGCTCCTACGTATAGTGTGCTCATCACACAACTTTCAGATTTTCATTTTATAATCACATAGAATCCTAAACATGAGTATGTTTACCATTTTCATTTTATAGGTAAGGCAACTGACGCCTGTAGAAATTAAGTAGTTTACATATAGTTATCCAGTGCTTATTGAAGAAGAGATTCGAATCTAGGTTTCTCTGGTGCCAAGCCAGACATCACAGGTTCTGCTCTGCTGTTTGTGTTCCAACCTTTCCGTTGGAAGACAGGGTTCTACTAGGGTCAGAGGTTTCACAGAGTCTGGAGCTCATCATTCTGGCTCCATGGTCTCTATCTTCACCTCTCTGGCCAATTTGTGAGGACCATGAACTCCAAGCTAGTCTTTGTGACTATTGCTTGGCCTGGGTAAGACATCACTGTGGGAACACTGTGCGTTGGGGACTTTAACTGCTGAACTGAATTAATCACCCCAGTATCTTTGGTAGACACATGAAGGATAACAGAATTGCAGCCCTTCTCCAAGGCATGCACAGCAGTGCTTTCAACGTCAAGACCTGCTACACTGCCCTACATGCTTTTTTGAGCCTTACTTACAGCTAGTTTACCTTAAGAGAAGGAGCTCCCTGAACAGTGGTGACTGACAGGCAATTGTGGATAAACACTCCAGTTGCTTCTCTCAAACTTTAGCATACTTGAGGATCTTGGAGTGTTGTTAGAAAATTATTAGGTCAGAGATGAAGCTCAGATTTTGCATTTCCAACAAGCTTTTAGATGATGCTAAACCTCAAACCACACTTTGAATAGTGAGGTTCCACATCCATTCTTCTGATTTGAATAGCCAAGAAGTATAGGTTAGACTATTTCTTTGGTTCTCAGTAGAATTGAGATCTTGTTGCCTATCAGTGTAAATCCTTTAGTAGTAATTCCCTTGTTTTTCCCCCTTCCATTCCCTTTCTCATGTAGGGACATGAGAAGGCTACTCAGGATCCCCATCATCAGATCCAAATATACAATTTGTACTTTTTTACTGTTTTTACTGCTCTCCACATCCTCATTTGGTGGAATCTACCCAAACAGGGCTCTACCAGCTTTCAGAATGCATAGTCCAACAGAATAGCAGGATCTACCTAAGTACTCAGGACTTTGTTGACATGAGGGCACCTTCAAAAACCTCTTTAGAAGTATCAGTAGGCATGATGTAGTCCAGGTTGAGTGGCCAGAACTTTCCATACATTGATCTTAAAGTGTTCGCAGATGAGGGCATAGCTGGCATTCTTCCCTTGGAGAACTGCCAGGATCTTTATTTGAGAGAAAGATGCTGTGTCTAGGCTGTATAAACCCTAGAGCCTCTAAAGTCAATATGAACCAAGATTCCCAAGTATCTAGAGTAATGATCTTTAAGAGTGAAAGGAAGAGAACAGGGCATGAATAGGGAGAGAAGGGGAAAAGAGGGGGAAAGAATGGAAAAGAGGGGAGAGGGAGAGAGGGAAGGAAGGAGGAAGACTAAGACTGACTCAAATTCTCAGAGCTGAGAAATTCCTTTACTAAGTTTCAGTAGAGATAAGATTAGGGAGTGGCGGGTCACCAGCATACTTTCAATCTACATTCCTGCTTCCAGCTGGTCTCTTTTGCCTCCTCTCTATCAACTGCTAACATTTTCTAGGGTTCTCATTAGCCTCACATTTAAACAAGGCATCAACTTGTTTGTGTCTTCCTGAGTAAGAGTAGAACTAGAATAAGCTGGAAGAAGAACAATTCTTAGCATCAGTTTTAAATTTGTGGCATCTGTTTCTATTGTTAGACTCCACATATGAGTGATCACTTTTCTATTGCCCCGGGGACACATCTTATTTTATTTTTCATTTGAGTTTAGTGCCCTCACTATCAGAGTTATCCTGAATGGTTGCATAGCTTACAGATCACATAGCTTGCAGGGTGGGTTGGTGGAGAGCTGGAGGTGTGTAGGTTTTTTGGAGGGTTCAACTGGCATAGACTGTGAATGTGTGGTGAGAAATAGCATTCTTTATAGATGTTTGTAACCCAGCAATTCTGCCTTCTTTCAAACCCTGATGACTTAGACTCTATTCCTGTAAACCAACTCTACCTAACATAGCCATGTTTCATAAGAACATTTTTTCTACCAAACATGGGAGAGTTCCTTTCTGTGAGGAGTCTTATCATTCTTCTAAAATTAGAAAACATCCATCTTTTTCAATGTCTGTCATATCATTTGGAGCAGGGCCCAGGGCCTCCTGAATGTGTCTAGGTTGAGGGAGTATCCCTCTATGTGGAATGGGCTCCCAAAATCCATTTGTATACTAGGGATAAATACTGATCCACTACCAGAGGCTCCAAAGACTGCCCAGAACTCCCAACTAATGCCACATTCAGAGAATCTGGGTCAGTCCTATGTTGGTTTCCCAGCTATCAGACTGGAGACCATGAGCTCCCCCTTTTTCAGGTCAGGAGTTTCTATGAGTTTCTCCAGTCTGGTCCTGACTCCTTTGCTCATCACTCCTCGCTGTCTGCAACTGGATTCCAAGAGTTCATTCGGTCAGTTTTTAGCTGTGGGTGTCTGCTTCTGCTTCCATCAGCTACTAGATGAAGGCTCTAGAATGGCATATAAGGTCATCAATTGGGCATCTGCTAAAATTCCAATTTCTCTACCTGCTCCTTTAATTCAGTTCCTGGAAGAATGTGTTCCTTCTAGAACCAAATCATACCATTGTATGGACCTGTGCTTCAGCCCTGACTCTGGCATTGCAAGGGATCACAGGTCCTTCTGGAGCTAGCTTTTTGTTTTGATGCTGCCTTGCTTCCAAGACAGGCTTAGACAGTCTTTCATTTGAGGGTGCATGGCACATCAGCTTTAAAGGAAGCAGTTCTTTATATTATTTATCCTCTGGATGATCTGCTATCTTCTGTCCATGATCAAAGACCTAGATATCTAAGCCATTGCCAGATAGGAGAGCAGTTTTATGCCTTGGTGGAAAGGCTGAATTCTAGAGTCCACAGACATTCCTACTGATGAGGTCAGAAAGGTAGAGAGTTAGGGACACAGACAAGAGCCAAAGTAAGATGAGATAAAAGCCTTTACTAGCCCTGGAGCCTTAGGGAAATTTTCTTTCTCTTAAAATTTTTTAATCTAAAAAATTTCATAAAATATATTTTAATCCTATCTTTTCCTCTTCCAACTTTCCCAAATCCTCCCCACCTCCCTACCCACCCATGTAAGCCTTGTGTGTGTTCTCACAGTCCTATGAGTTCATACATGTGTCAGTACTGTTGTTTCTGAAGACATTGTTTTGTTTCCTTGGCTTCACCTACCACCCCTAGCTGTTTTTTTTTGTTTGCTTGTTTCGCTTTTGGTTTTCTGAAACAGGGTTTCTCTGTAGCTTTGGAGCCTGTCCTGGAACTTGTTCTGAGAACAGGCTGGCCTCAAACTCACAGAGATCCACCTGCCTCTGCCTACCAAGTGCTGGGATTAAAGGCATGAGCCACTACCAGCCCCGGCTACCTCTAGCTCTTAAAACATTTTTACTTCCTCTTTTAAATGGATCCCTAAGCCGTGACAGGAGGGAGTTAGAAAAATACATCCCATTTAGGTCTTAGTGCTCCAAGGTCTCTCACTTTCTACATGTTTTTCAGTTGTGGTTCTGTCTTTGTGTTAGTTACCATGTGCTGAAAGATGAAACTTCTGTGATGAGGATTGAGTGAGACGCTGATCTATGTGCATAGCAAAAACGTCTTTGAGAGTCATTTTATTGCTATGTTCCATTAGCAGAATAATAGTAGTCAATTTTCTTGAGGTAATTTTCTTTGCTTTTATTTTTAATTTTCTCATCTGTAAAATGGGGTAATGATCCCTCAATCATAGGGAAACTATGAAGATTAAACAAGTCAGTGTCTGTAAGGTGCTTAGTTCCAGGTCTGTGAAGGAGTAAGTTCCAAACAAACTCCAAATTATTTAGTGGTGATTGAACCCTGTGTCTATACCTCTGAGAGGCCTGGGAGTCTTTTCCAAGTGGCTTTAATCTTGTCTAGCAGAGGACAAAGTGCCTGGAAGTAGAAAACAATTAGAAGTGGGCATGTGTAGCTCCGCCCCCTAGGCAGAAGAGGGATCTCAGATTGTCATCAGCAGAGACTAAGAGGCATCTGTCTCTCTATGGACCTAGGCTTGAACCCAATCCAATGGCAGAGATTCATGTGCTATAGAAAACCCCATCTCCACAAAAGCTGCCAGGAGGTACCGTTAGTGTTTTCTCACAAAGCTTTCAGACCGGACTTGGCTGTCCTGCAGAATACAGTATTTCTCCTCAGTGGTGGATGGTACCTTGTGAGTACCCTGGAGAGCAGGTATCATTTCTTCATGACCCTATCATGATGCGTATGCCACTCTTCTCTGTTCAATATGTCCTCACGTGGTCTACCCTCTGGCTTCCTCAGCTTCCCTTCATCTCGAATATTCTTATACAGTCTTGTTCTCCCCACCCCATCAGATGCACACACCTGAAATGGAATTGCTGAGTATTTGTCATATGTGCGCACACTTAACCTGTTACCTGGTTCTTCTTTGTTTCAGGTATAAATTCAAAGTTTTGATAACATTCCTTCATAACCTAGAGAGCAGAACCTCAAGATTAAGTGAAAAACTACACCCAAGTTACTTAGCACATGGCTAATTGTTTCTTAAATGATTGTTACTGTAATTTTTGACACTGGCTGTATCAAGATGCGTATATTTTTCTCAGTATTGTAACTTTTAACCACCTAGGGAAAAAAAACCCAACAACAACAACAACAAAAAACCAAACCCAAACCCCAAATCTATATAATGAATGTTAGATTTTTAGGCTGTTTTTACCCAACGAAGACCCTAGAGTAAAACCCCAGACCATTAAAGTGCCCTATAAGGTTCAGCGTCTTCTAGTCATATTTTCCTAAAACAACAAACAGCAACCAAGCACAGAGCTACTGTTCTGTCTGCTGGGACTCACCCTGTTCTGCCTGATGTCCCCCTTCTCCTGCTTCTGCTTAGATGTCACTGCATAGGTAATGCCTTACCCAATGACAGGACCCTGAGCCCAGAGCATGTCCTATCACTCCTCCAATTGACTTATTTATTTTTGGAATGCTCATCATGTATTACATTGCTTATAAAAGGTGTGTGTGTGTGTGTGTGTGTGTGTTTGTGATCTGACTGTTTCTCTTTACTAGGGGACATAGGATTCATGAAGGAAGAAATGGTTCTTTACAACCTAAAAGTGCCTGCCATTTAGATTGTGTGTAATACATATTTGTAGAATGAATCAAGGGATGCTTACTCTTTTACAATTTATTTATTTATTTTGCCAGAACAAAAGCACAAAGGAAATAATCATTAACAAGATGCTGCAAAGCCCAGTGAGCACTTTCACACCAGCGTGTGACTCACAGGATCCACCCAAGGAGTACAACTTACATTTTGTGAAATGTTATAGATCTCGTTACCAGCAACTTTTGTCAACAACATTTTCATTTTGCACTTGGAAAAAACAAAGCCCAAAACTTCTCCCTCAAATATTTGTCTGTCATACTCAGCATGGATATTTACACCTTCCCTGGAGAGGCAACCTTGGCCAGTGTGTGCCCACCAACACTGTGCCGGGTGTTAATACCCTGTGGGTTTGCTGAGAAAAAAGACTGCTTTGTACATTAGCCCCGCCCTGGATTTTCACTTGGCACCCACCCAATTATTGACACTACTTAGTTTGTAAGATTTCCTGGATGCAGAGGGGAAGGAGCATCTGTCTCAAGTGAAACCCTGATACGGAGGAGACATTTCCATTCAGATGGAAACAGTGCCTGCTGAACTGTGTAGTAACTATCTTTGCAGGAAACTCGAACAGTGTCCAAAGAACAAATAATTGTAGTGATTAATCTGATAAGCTGGTGACACGGGAAGAGAGTGCAAATTGAAGCTTCAGCAACAGGTGTAAGACACGCAGTCTGTCCTTTCCTGATATTCTTAGGAAAGGAATAGGATAGCTAAATTACATGATAAAACCCTCCAAGTCCAGCTGGAGCACCACCGTTCCCATCAGCGGCTCGCTTGCTTTCTTATTGGACATGTTGAGATCTCTAGATGGTTAAGTTTAGCTCTCTGCTGTCCTTACTATTTGGCATTCAGAGCATTGTTAATATACAATAAAGCCATCTCTATGTTTGTTTGACTCTTTATCCCCCATGATACAAATTGATGATCTATATTCAAAGGAACTTGGTGTTATAGGCTAAAGCATATATGTTTTTAATGGTATATACTAAATAGTATTCTCCCAAATCCATGAGTTACAAGTTTATTAATATGAATATTATATACTTGCTTGCCCCTTAGTTTTGAAATTAAGTCATAAAACCATGGTTGGGTTTTCAAGCACATGAAGCATTTTCTTGTAAACATTAAAACTGAATCCTACAGAAGTTTGGATTCAGTGCTGTAGAAAGCATCTCATTGTGACACACCTTTTTCTCCTATACCTCCCTTACACTTTTCTTGTGATAGCTACTGACTGAGTGCCTATGAGGCACTGGCATCTGTGCATGGTGAAGACTAATTATCCAACCTTGGCTGTTCTGTGTGTGTGGGGGTAGTGCTCACCAAGAACCAGCCTGCTTTGATTACTTAGTTGGTCTTGGAGGATGTGAGCTCTCACAGACCTTTTCTAGGGCAAGCATCTGTGCCTATTTGCTACAGAATGTCCATCAGGTACTAGATAGGTTTTGGAAGCTTTCTGTAAACCAACTTTAATGTCTTGTTATTTGAATAATACTGTTTCCCTTGTACTTATGGTAAAATGTAGACACACATAGAGTAGACAAGTAGTTCTTCTAGCTTCTCTTTCTTCTTGGGGTCTAGACTTACTTTTCTCATTCTCATTTCTATTCTGAGCTCCCCATCTTGGTTTGCACTTTATATTATAGAAAATTGCTTTTAAGGAAATATTCTATATTTGCTGAATATAAAAATAAATGGCTGCAGAGCTAAGAAATTGAGAATATAGGTAGGCTGAAGATTGCCCTAAGAATGAATGCAATAGGAGGCTGAAATGTTTTTAAAGGAAATTAAATAGATTAATAGTATATTCTCCAGAGACCATTAGCCAGGTAGAAAATGATAAGAAAGTCATTGCTTACCTGATCACCTATTCCAAAATCTGAATGGAGTCCCAAGATTGCATCTTTCATTACAGATGTTTCTCGGTCTCATTTCTCTACAGCTATTACCTTTTCCTTGGCTATACCCAGGCAAGAGGGCTGCCCGAGAGAGCTCTTTATTTGAAAACCGGCTTGCTTCAACAAGAGAAAAAGAATTGCCTGGACATTTTAGTGTAGGATGTTTGACAAAATATTCTTACAGGAAATCTGAAAGTCTGAACTCTGTAAGGGCTCTTCACAGTGCAGAAAGGAAATGGCGTTTCTGACTCAGCCTGACCTGTGTTTAAGTTGAGATTGAGTGCTGTATTAGTTCTGTTTGGAATCCTCCTTGAAGACTTGTCCATCATAGTCAAACCCAGGGTTCACAGCTTCTAAAAACGATTTCAGGCCGTTAAAAAATACATTGTATGGTAGCACTTAACAGTCCTTGACAAAAATGATGCGTGCGAGATATGATGGATTTCAGAAATTATATCAGCACCCTCCAGTCAGTGTTCCTTTACTTCTTCTTTTATAAATCAGTAGTTTGCAATTTTGACAGGTGATTTTTTTTTTGTCTGTCAGCTAAAACTTGACGAAGTCTTTTAACTGTGAACAAACTGGAAACTAAGAACCTCTCAGAAGTTGCTGACATGTTTCCATTCAAATTATGATTTGGCTGAATTTTTGTGTTTTTTGGATTTATGTCTTATCATTATTATTAAAAATAATCTTTAAAATTTATTTTTCTTTACTCTTCAAGTTTTTCATACATTTATCCAATGCATCTTCATCATATTCATTACCTTTCTGTAATTCTCACAAGACTTCCCCATCCCCTCTTTTCCAACTCCATGTCCTCCCTCCTTTTCTCCTTTTTTTTTGTTATTAACACCTAGTTTTAGGTAGTGGTGTTCATATGTGCATAGGTATGGAGACCATCACTGGAGTGTAGGCAACCTATCAGCTCCCATGTCCCAACAGAGAGTAACTCTCTCTCTTCATCAGCAACTATCAATTGCTAATAGCCCTGTTGTCAAGGGTAGGGTTTGGTGCCCCTCCCCCATCCATGCTGGGATGTTGACTGGCTTGATCTTGTGTAGATCTTGCTCAGATAACCACAGCTTCTGGGAGCTGATGTGTATAACAGTCAGGGCATGTCTAGAAGTGAGCATTTCACAGAATCTCTTCATATCTATCACATCTTTTGCCATCTTTCCCCAGCAGTGGATGGGGGAAGATGGATATAGATAACTCATCTACAACCTAGCACACACAATTACTAATGCCTAGTGTGTTGAGTAGTTATGGGCCTCTATACTGTTCTCTACCCACTACAAAGAACAAGCTTATTTGACCAAAGTTGAGAATAGCATAAATCTATGGGTATATACATGAATATTTAGAATTCAGTTTGACAGCTTGACCATTCAGCGAAACAACAGTAGGTGCCCCCTAGGCCTATGACTACCCTAATCATAGGCTTTTGACCAAACTTTAGAACCAGGTGTGAACTTCCTTCTGTGGAGTAAGTAAGAGCTAGAATGTTCAAAGAAATAGTGACTCAAAGTAGAAGTTGGATCTCATAGTATGACAGTACATAAACTTTGCACTGTTTTTTTTTTGAGATTATAATTATATAATTTCTTCTTTTCTGTCTCCCAAACTCTCCCATATAGCCCTACTTGGCTTTATTTCAAATTCATGGCCTATTTTTCATTAATTGTTGTTATATGCATATATATATTTCTAAATATTATCTGTTCAATATATATACATATATACATATATTTATATATTACTTGTATGTATATTTTCCGGGCTGGCTATTTGCTACTGGAGAATGAATTGGTGTACCCTTTTTTGGGGGAAGATTGTTTCTTTCACTCTTCAGCATTCCTTAGTTGTCTGTAATTCTTTGTATAGGGTTAAGGCCTCATGGGCAATTTGGCATGTCTATTGTGTTGTCTTTGTTCAGTTCATATTTGGACATTTATGTTGGTGAGATTTTATTAGTGTATCTTTTGACATTATTTGAAGACAAATCTCACAGCAAATTTGTTGATTCTCTCGCTCTTTCTACCCCTTCTTGTGCAATGTGCCCTGAACCTCAGGTACAGGAGTGTTGCACAGATGTATCTATTGGGACTGGGCTGCACAAGTCTGCATTTTGATTGCTTGTGGTTTTTCTGTAGTGATCTGTGTTTGTTGCAAAGATAAGTTTTCTTGAGGAAGAGTGAGAACTACATTTATCTTGGGTTTAAGAACACATTTACATTATTGTTTGGGATTATGTTAGTTTCCTAAAGTAGTACTTATAGGTTCTCCTCCAATGTCTGTGATTCACAAGCACTAAGTAATTTGCTAGGCTTCCAGTACCAGGCATAGTTTCCCTCTTGTTGAACATGTCTTAAGTCTAATTAGAGAGATATTTTTTTGTGTATCTCTTTCTTTGTTTGCTTTCTTATTTTTACAAGCAATCACAAAATTTCTCTGTTCTGAAAGAACTTATTCTCCCAAATGTAATCACATTCTAAACATTATAATCTGAGCTTATAAAAGAATAATTTCCTGAATAAGATGAGAGATATTTACAAATAAGATAAAGTTTTTTCAAGTATTAGGGAAGACTATTTGTAGACTTATTAAATTCCCAACAAAGACACATAAGTCTTCAGTTGTCCAGCCTCATGACCTTAATGTCTATTTCTGGTTTTGCTTACTCTGATCCTTGTGAGGCTGCATTAAGATAATTCAAGTTGAATTACTTTGACTGATTTTAGCCTCAAATTGCATAGGAATTGCTAGGGAATCTTGAACTCAAACATATAGTTATTAGAGAAAACAGTTTAGTTTTTATACTCTGAATTAACTATATGTCTCCAAGTAGGTATGTGAATATAGACCTGTGATTGTTATAAAAGGTTCAAAATCTATGTATATTTAAATTATGAAATAAGTTATATTTTAATTATAAACATATTCCTTTCCATAACATATATGAGAGTATTTCTGAATATTAGTCTTTTTTTTAAAAAATTGATCTCCAGGGGTGGAGAGATAGCTCAACAGTTAAAAGCACTGGGAGCTTTTCCAGAGGACCCAGGTTTGATTCCTAGCATCCACATATTGCTTCATAGTTATCTGTAACTCCAGTTCCAGAAGATCCCATGTCTTCTTTTGACCTCTTAGTGTAATTCATTTATGTGATACACAAACATAAGCAGGCAAAACATCCGAACACAAAAAAGATAAGATACATTAAAATGATCACCATTGAAACTTTAAAGTTTCTATATATATTTAAAATTTTTGACTTTTCAAAGGCAAAGAAAAATTTGAAAAAGTTTTTACTATAGACAACATTATAAGGTTTGCGCTTATAAATAATAATAGAGAGAAATTTTGTGTATCTTTCACCCTCCATTTGCTCTGATAGTGACATATTGCATAACTTCACAACGATGTTACAATTAAGGAAGTGACTGTCTTTTTGTTATAATAAAGTTTGGCATTTTACCATCTTAGGTATATAATTCATTGATACCTCGTAGATTCAGAATGTTGTGTAAATATCACCATCAGTCATTCCTAGAACTTGCCATCGTCTGAAACTGAGACTCTGTATGTACCAAAATGTGTCTGTTCATGTTTGCCTCCCACCAGCCACTGTCAATCTCTCTCATATTTTCTGTCCTCATGAATTTACATTTTACAGATAGCTCATATTCATGACGTCATATGATGTTTTCTGCCTGGCTCATTTTGTATGTGTAATCTTTGGTAGTGCTATGGACTGTTTCATAGTACTTGTTTTATTTTTTGAGTTATGAAAGTTATTTATTTTCTAAAATTCTACATTTATTTGTTATGTTTTGTTTAGAGGTAGGGGACACAGGACATATGTACAGGGAGGTCAGAAGACAACTTGTGCAAGTTACTTCTTTCCTTCCACTAAGTAGGTCCTAGGGCTCTAACTCAGGTTGTCAAGCTTGTAGGAGGGTACTTTTATTCCACGAGCATCTCAGCCCACAGATTAAAACAAAAAACCCTGCTTGGGATATGATCCCGTGTAAGATACATACTCTGAAAATACTTCTTCCATCTGTGATTTACTTCCTTAAACACTGTGGCTTGTCCTTCTAGTTTCCTTAGAAACTGTACTTACACTTCGATATGCAAGAGTTACATGTGTAAGCCAGCTGATCTAAGCAGATCCCACTTGTTCATGGTGAAGAGTCCCTTAAATATGCTGCCGAGTTTGCCTTGCTTGTATTTCCTGGCAATATTGATAAAGATTGTTGGTCTGTAGGTTTGCATAGTGTCTTTGTTTGGTCTCATTATCTGGGTAATTCTAGGCTGGTTACACAACGTAGGAAGTGCTCTTTTCCTTTCAGCTTTTGAGATGAGCTTGTGATTACTATTCTTCTTTAAATGTTAGTAGCAGTCAACAGTGAGCCATCTGGTTCTGGGCTTTGCTTTGTCCAGTGGTTTTTGATTACTGATTTGGTTCCCTTACCAGTTAAAGGTCTATCCAGATTGTCAGGCTTAATAATTAATTTTGATAGATAGTGGGAGTCTAGTTTCTAGGAAGCTATTTCAGCTAGATTACACAATGCACTGACATACAGATATTCATAGTATTCTCTCATAACATTTTCTATAAAGCAAAACAAAACAAAACAAAACAGTAGCATTACTTATGTTGCATTCCATAACGTGATGTGTTGTTCTTCCCTCTACTCTTGTGGTCCTATTCCAGTGAAGTCCTCAAACCACCTGTGTGGTATCTTACCTTGAGCCACGGAAGTTTATAATGCACTAGGGTGATATATAGCAAATTATCTCAGAGGAGCTAAAACCATCCTATCAAAGCTCGAGTAACAAGCAGACTTAGAAAGTCTCAGGCCCCAGCTCTACCGCATTGAATTCCTCACCCTTTTATAGTCTAGACACTCGCTCTTCTTTGTTGCTCTTCAGTCTAAAGCAGTTTTGGAGATGCAAAGCTCTATGATTCACATAAATATTTGGCACAGTTGTCCTGATGTGTATCTAGTGTTTATTTTGAGTAACTTAAGTAACACTAGCACTTTAATCCCCTCTTCCTCTTTTCTTCTTTGTCCAAATTTTCAGCTTGTTGTCTGAATGGCCTGTTTGTATTTCCTTAATTTTCACTTTTAGAAATTATCTTTTGGGATTCTATTGTGAAAATTGGCTTCATTTCTTTCTCTTGCTCCTCAACATTGCCAGGCACATTGTTCCCTAATACACAAGGTCTTCCTATTCCCTGGCTTTCCTACATAATTACATAAAAATCATATATAACTAAAGTCAGTGTTTATATTATTATGTACCAGAAAAGGCTATCCAGAACTGAGAAAATGTATGATACATACAATATATGTATCTTTTTATCCCTGGGGTTAATAGTTGCTTTTGTAATTATTTGGTCGATTTTTCTATGCATATAGTGTTAATACAACTCAGCTCCATTATCTGTGATTTAATTCCTTTTTGTAAAACTCTATTATTATATCACATGTTCTTTTGAAGAGGTATCTTCTGGAACTTAATGTCCTTTGACCTTCTGAGCAAACTATCCTGTGGATTTGGTTTCCAGCCATGACCACCTGACATATGTCTATAGAGTGTCTTGGGAATCCTCACCTCCTTTGCCTTCTAACTATCATTTTCTCTGTCTTTCATTTTTCCCTTCCTCTGTTTTATTTTCTTGCTACTCACCCTCTGTATCTTTCCAAAATAAATGATACCATGGCAATAAATAAAGTCATCCTGTGCTTAGAAACCTGTTCCCTCTATGCTTTTATGCATAGTTTCACTGAAAACAAAATTCTAGGCTGCTTTTTTTTCTCAGTACTTTGAAGAAATTGTTTTTGTTTTTCTTTTGGAGAAGCTTGTGTTATACTAAGTCCTGAGGTGTCTCAGTAATATGCTTTGATGTTCATCTGTTTTTGTCATCACCATCATTTTTCAGTAGACTTGTTTACTCTGGACCTCTTGTCACCTATTTAGGGATTTCTCTTTTGTGTCAGTATTTTCTTTTTGTTGTTTTTAACAACATCTCTTGTTTATTCTCGTAGAATTTGTACAACTTTATATTGCATTTACTAGGGTAATCTGTTTCTCTTATACTTAACATTCCTGTCTTTGGAATGTCCTCAATTCTGTCTTTTCAACTTCTGTTTTTTTTCTGTTACAATTTTCATTGCTATGAGTCATTATTTTTTGGTTTCCTGGATTCCCCTTCTTTCTTAAAATGCCATTTTGTTTTTATGTTACAGTTGTAATTCTTTCTTTGTCTCTCTGGTGTTAAAAGTAGCTCTTTGTGAGCTGGGCCTGTTGTCTCACACCTGTCATTCCAGCATATGGGAAGATGACACAGAAGGAGTGTTAGGAGACATCCTGGGGCAACTAGTGAGGTCTAGGTCAGCCTGAGCTACAGAATAAGAGCATCAAAGATCACTGGTTGCTCTTCCTGAGGACCCAAATTCAACTCCCAGCACCCACATGGTGGCTTACCACTGTCTCTGATTTGAATACCATGGGATCCAGTGCCCTCTTCTCATAGCTAAGGACACTGTATATGCTGGGTGCATAGACATACATGCAAGCAAAATAATAATACACATAAAATACATTAAAACATTTTAAAGGATATTTACTAGGTAAGCCACAGAGTTAGCATCTCTAGACTTTTTGAACTTGAACCCATTTCTGAGGGACATGGCCTCTAGTCTCTTTTCTTTAGGCTGAGATTAATATCACAGAGGTGGATGGGAGAGTCCAGTATCCACTGTGCTTACTTTTTCTACTGTTCACTGTTCAGAGATATTTGTTTAGCTCAGCCAGCCATGAATGGAAATGTATGATGGTCTGTGCCAATCTAGGGATGAACTCTGGAGAAACTACTGTACCTTGGGTTAGTGCTTGAGGAAATCCTTCATCATCTTGCTTATATGCATTCCTTAAGTTTTAGAGATATTTAGCAATATAGGTTTGGGTAGCTTATTTTTAAACAGTACCATCACAAAATCAATGATTAGCTCTTGATTTCTATCCACTTGCTTTCCTTTGTGTGTATTATTTTTAAAATTAGTTATTTTTATTTAATTCTTTTCACAGTATGTTTCAATCACATTATTTTCCCATCCTCAAATTCTCCCAGACACTGATTCCTCTCTACCTGCCCACCTTCATGTTCTTTTATCCTTTTTTAGAAAGAAGGTCACAAGAACATACCAAACCAAACCAAACAAACCGAACAATGGACACAAAAGCCATGGAGTATTTTATATTAGCCAACTACTCCTGAATGTGGGTCTTGTCCTGGGGTACTGTTGATATACCCAGTGACCTTCTATTGGAAGAAAGTGATTTTCTCTCTTCCAGCAGGTAACACTGTCAAATAGATTCTTGTTTAGGAATGAAAATTTGTATTCACTTACCCTTCTTAGTGTTGATATTTTATCAGGCTTGAAGTCATGCAGTCTTGTGCATGCTGTCATAGTCTCTGTGAGTTTATATGTATATTAGCTCTGCTGTGTCTGGAAATGCTGTTTCCTTTTAGTCACTCACACACCTCTGGTTCTTTTAGTCTTTCTGTCCCCTCTTCTACGTAGAACCCGGAGTCTTCACCTGTATTCTTAATAACTAATATTTTATAGTTTTATTCATCATCTTGCTTTCTTTACCTTTCATGCTTTCCAGTTTTGAATCTGCATTACTCATACTCCCTAAAATCACTCTTGTTTTGATAAATCCAGTGAACATTTGTTCCTTGAAATTTTTGGCCTCTCTGAAGTTAATCCTAGTTATAAGCTATGGCCGTGTTGTGCCTGTGACTTCTCTGAAAAGGTCAACTTCATTCCCTACTATTGTGTTTCTGCTTTTCCCACATTTCTTGCTTTTAAGTGGTAGAATTTAAGACCAGAAATACCAAATTATATCACACACACACACACACACACACACACACACACACACACAAGTGTGTGTGTGTTTGTGTATGTAGTTCACACAAATAATGTGATACATTATTCTATCAGAAGAAATTATCTGTAGTAGCTATTTTTTAGATTTTGAGTAAGTAAATTTATTAAGGCTTTGGATTTTTTTTTCTGAGACAGGGTTTCTCTGTGTAGATATGGCTGTTCTGGAACTCACTCTTGTAGACCAGACTGGCCTTGAATTCAGAGATCCACCTGCCTTAGCCTCCCAAGTGCTGGGATTAAAGGCACACATCACCATTGCCTGGAATATATTTACTATTTGCAGCAAGCAAAAGCAAAAGAATAATAGCAAGTATCTGAAAGATAGAATTGGATGTTTACCTAGACTTTGGTAGAAGTTGACTGGGAAGTCTCATTAAAATAGCCAGCTAGCTGGGCTTGCTGATTAAGAGTGTCACAGATGGAGAAAAGAGGACTCTCCAAGGATGAACTTGCAGCTGCTCTTCCTCATTGCAGGTATTTTATGCCATGGAATAAATACTATTAATTTCTCTGTGTCTTAACTTCTATTTATTTTTAAGGATGCAATGTGTGTGTGTGTGTGTGTGTGTGTGTGTGTGTGTGTGTGTGTGTGTGTGTACTGCACATATATAACACATGCACAATGTTTGGGACCAGAAGTGCTTCAGACTTGGGAATCTTGGAGATTTAGATATATTTGCAAATTCTTAGCAGTTGAACACTGCTGATCAGAAAAAAATTCCAAATCTGAAGTTTTTTGAGTGTTTTGCTGCAAAGCAAGAAGGTAGTTAAGGGTTTCAAAGCAGTTTTAGACTTCACACTATCAGATAGACATTTTCAGCCATTTTTCTTACAGTTCTCCAGGAAAAAATTTAGTCTATTAATTGGGCTAATAAAATATTTTTACTTTCTTTTCTTTTGAAGTATAAGCTACAATTGGGTTTGCTATGCACAGATATAGCAATCACTCAGAAACCCAATGCCTTTATGATACATGGCTGAGCTAAGAGACAAGTTAGCTAGTCTTGATAGGGACTCTGTAGAGGCAAAGTCTCAGCCTGCAGTCACCCAGGAGGAAGAACTGTGGTTGCAACTTGCTACAAGTACTGGTTTTAGCCAAAGGTCAACCCTTCATCATCTGTACTTGGACCAGGGAAGGCTCTTGCTGAGCCTGGCCTACTGAAGGCTTTGCAATCCCCAGGGATCTGAGGCATTGATGGCTCTGACAAAGCAGTGCTCACTCATCTAGGGACGATACACTAGTCTCCACATCAAACAGTGAAGCTTTTAATGGTTAAGCCCCAGTTTTTTAAATATCCCAGTTTAGGAGTGAAGGAGTTAGTGGATTTTGGACAGATTACATAATGTTCTCTTTGAAAAGGAAATGGCTTATAGTACTTATATAAGTTTGTTTCAATATTTGGTAAAAGTTAGTAATTTTGATTTCTTATTTGTAGCCTGTCATAATTTGTAGTTGGCTAATTTCTAATTTGGAGCCAACCATAATGAAGATCAGACTTTTGGAGTGGCAGTTAACAATACACAGATACCACTTGAAGCAGTGTGGTCTTTCATCTCAAATACAACTTAGTAGAAAGTACAAAATAGCAATTCTGTAAACTTTGATGATTCAATTTTCAGTGGGCTGAAATACAGGCAGAAAGAAATGCCAGAATAAATTAATGGTGTTATAATGGTCAATCCTATTAGGCCAGACTGCATTGTCTTTAAGATACATAATATGTCTATTAAAATCTTGGAATTCTAATTCCATATGTGACTTTACTCCTATTAACATATTATTCACTTTATAAGTCACTCTCAAAGTTAGAAAGAAATTTTAAGTGCAGTGTTTAAAAGAATTGTCTTAATTTTTACATTTTAGTAAATTAAATAAACATGTAGGTTACTTTACAAAATTAAATCTGTGTTAAATTTTCAAATTTGAAACATTGGCGCCGAGTGTCATCTTCCTAATGACAATTTTGTATTCCTGTTTTGTTCTAACTCACATGAATTTGGTTTGGAAGTGAAACTAGACTTTGCCTATGTCTTGCAATGGGACCTTGGCAACAGAGATCACTTGTAGCATTCTTACCACCTTTGAAACATTTGAGGATGCCAGTAGCAGCTGTACACAAATCTTAGATCCACTTTTCTGAATTAATGAACTTGTAACATCAACAGCAAACACAAATATGGTCATTTAAATAGCAAGTAGAGCATCTGATTCTCATGTTAGCTAGAATTAATAAGGATTGTTCATGAACAGATTATTATTGTGAAGACTGATAAATGGCAGAATTCATTGTTGGTTTTACCTTCTAGATGGCTCATAATTATGTTCTGCGATGAGGTCATTTTGGTTTTCTAGTAACTAAACCCTTGAAGGGAAGTCTAACATTATCCTGGTTGGTCATTGAACATCCCTAAATTTAGGACTGGTATAGCAAAGAGTTACCCTTTAGCATGTAGTATTTATTGCTTTTAAACCTAAATTAGATACTTTTCCTGTCCAGTTATTCATGAATTGAGAGTTCACCCTAACCTTCACAGACTGTTTTAGCAAAGAACCAGTGATATTTAAACTCACTGTAGTATTTCATGTAAAATGAATCCCCAAGGTAGCAACTTAAATTTAGAGGATAGTGTTCCTATTTGTAGTGTAAAAAAGTATAAATTAGTGTAAAAAAAAAGCATAACTATTTGTAGTTATGTTTTTACATGAGGCCAGAACTATATACTTTACAACTACAATTGTTTCTGTGTTCCTTAAATATCCATGCAGCTTGATTGTTTCCTTCTCATTCATGTTTGTGAGTGACACATTTTAGACACAAAAATTAAATAAAAATCTTACATATAGAAGCCTACAGAGCAGTGCCATATTTAATGCAAGAATAAAGAAGTGATGTTTAGCTAATATAAAAATTCTAGAAATTTTGGAGGCAGGGAAAATGTCAAGGAAGAGTTGCTTTGAACAGATGTGTGAGTTGGTATGGGTAGGCTTCATAATGCTTTGCTCACCCTGGTACCATTAAGGCCGTGGATGGTTTCCATATGTTGGTGGTCTTCCATAGCAGGGAGAACAACCTGTTTACTTCTCTACTTTACAGTTTTCTCTGGCAAAGAAAACACATCATTAATCCTGCACATTACACTGGGGAATGCAGAGGGGTTACCATCCACTATGGACCCCCAGTGAGTGGGAGAAGAGGAAGAATCATCCTGTGTCTTTCAGGAACATGACTGGATGTCAAAGCATACTTTAGAGTATTCTTACCGGGATTATACTTCAATGGCTCATAATTGTTCTGCTAATATAGCTATTACTGAATCTTATTCTTTCTAATTTCCTTAAACTTATTGAGGGCATCTCCAAATGAACTGATTACTCTCGGATCCTTTCTTTAGGAACAAAAACTAAAGCAGTTTAGTAAAGTGAAGAAAGGTAGTGTGAAATATAGACAAAGCTCAGCATTAGTGAATGACTATTCACATGGAATATCATGTTCATGGCTTCAGGAACATTCAGTTAGTTGCATCATAAGGCATATTGGTAAAGGAAGGATTAGCACTTCTTTCTGGACTGTGGAATTCTCCAAAAGGAAAACAAGATAGATGACATGATCACAGCTTAGCTTCAATGTGTAGGTTCTTTCCCCCATATTTTGTTTCATAGTGTTGGGTCCTTAAGCATGACAGACATTTAATTTATCACTAAGCCAGTAGCAGAGTCACTCTTTCAAATAATAACCTAATGGTATTGTTTTGAGGAAGTTGAAGACAGCATATAGGACACAAACCATCCTGTGGTCTAGGTGAAGCAGTAATAGTACTGGAACTAGGAAAAGGGGAAGTAGCTGATAAATTTATCATATGACATGATGTGGCTTGTCAGAGGAGAGGAAGTTGTTAAAATATATAAATACCTACTGCTTGGATTCTGAAAGGATTCTGGTGTTTTGTCCAAAATACAAGCTATTAACTGAAGTACATGATTTTAATGGGAAAAGTTTGCTTCTATGACAAAGATCTGTTATTTTTCTGTCCAATATCTATTCCCCTTTTCTCTCTCTGTAGTAGAGCCTTCATTTCATGTAAGCCTATAATATACTGAGCTAGAAATCCCTTCCATCTTTCCTTGTGGCTGACCTTAACCATGTAGCTAGTGCTGCTGTGCTAGACATCTTCATAGGCTGCATAGAAAATCAAGGCTCATCTGTAGGTTGCCCTTCACAAGAGCCCTTGTGCTTACCATCTGGTGTCTAAAGGTGTGTGGGCGAGTGGGATTTATGATTGCTTTGAGGGTGGAAAGCATGTGGTTTTCAGATGACCATGGAAACAATATCAGCCTCAAATTGTGTTTGTGTGAAGGAGAACTCATCCTCTCTGTGTCATAGGTACTTTGTACTTTTTTTAATAGGTGTTTATAACTAACGCTAGCTGGTGGCTCAGTACCCATTAGTAGGCAGGTGCTTTTTAGGCACTGGGAAATAAATAAATGATTAGAAAAAAAATAAATAAATGATTAGAAATAATATTAGCTATGGCAGTTAGCATTTGATTACTATAGCTAGAATCTTATGTATCTAGAATCTTATGCCTCTTATATCTGAAGAGGCACAGAGATGGCTTAGCAGATGATATGTAGTCACTGAGTGGTAGATTCTGCCATAGAAACCCAGCCCTGTCGGAGGCCAGGCTTTCAACTACTTTGCTGCATGTAGGCTAGAAAAGGTCAATCGTTTGTTTCTAAAGGAGAATAGACTGGGACACACAGAACTGCTTATTTAGCATATATTTTGGAAACATTAGTTTTACTGCCTTTAAAGTAAATTGTGTGGGGGGTGGAGAGTTGGGCCAGTAGTTAAGCATACTTGATGTTCTTCTAAAGCTTGGGTTTCACTCCCAGTACCACATGGCAGCTCATGACTGTCTGTATCTCCAGTTCTAGGAGATAAAATGCATTCTTCTGGCCTCAGTGGACACTGTACTCTCAAGGTAAACACCCATATATGCGTGCAATACACCCATATACATAAACTAAAGATAAAAACACTGTGCTCAATATACATGTAAACCACAGAATCACAAGTAAACTTATGTCCATAAGGAAATATTTTTATTCTTATCAATTATAGAAAAGGTTGAGATATGAATGATTAGTTGTACAATTCCACATCTCTGATCCCACTGATATGGGTCTCCATACCCTAACACTATGAAGTTTACATTTACAGGCCAAGCTATAGCAGAAAGTGTAACCCAAGACCCAATCAGAGCACTAGTCAGACAGAAAACTTCTATTCTTGATTTTCTTCTCCAGGAAATGTGGGCTTTCTTATTAGACTAAAGACACACTCATCAAGAGGGAAAGCCTTACTGATACTAGAAATCCACCTAACTACCCAGGGTTATTAAAGTCACAACTCTTGTAGAAGAACCTGTAACCACCACTTTACTTAACCAGCACAAACCCTAACAACAATCCAAACATCTGTCCTTATACCCACAGATAAGTGTAGTCCTCAGCCTCCATCAAGGTAAATTCTGTTTGCAACAGATGGAGAACACTACAGAAAACCACAACCAACCAGAATGCAGAGCTGTGGGACTCAGTCCCAGTGGATATACCTACCAAACATCTGCTGCATCCAAGGCTCCGGGAGCATTGTGGAAGAGGGGGCAGAAAGATTGTAATAGCCAGAGGAACAAGTTTTCTGTGAGATTGTGTCTCTTAGGAATGCCAGAAGCCATACCTATGAAACCTAATCAACATGATTGCCTAAGCATGGCCTGAACAAGGACAACAATAGGCATGCTCATGCATGTAGATGGGGCCATGAGGCTTCACCCCAACACAAATATCTACAGACCATTAATAGATGCCGAGTGAAAGGAAGTCTTCCACATGAAAAGCACACTAGTTGGTTATCCAATACCAAATGATTGTCCCTGAAAATATACACATAAAAGAGCTAAAATAGCAAGGGGCTTTGTGGGAGCATTTGGAGAGAGGAAGGGGAATGGGGCTTGTAATCTCAAAGATAAGAAAAGGGTTGTGAACAGACAAAAAAAACAAAAGAAATTTGAGTTAGTTTTGCCCCTTCCATTCTAGCTTGTGTGGCCTTTGTTACAAGGCCCATGACCCTCCTCATGCTTTGCTTTGCTCCAGCAGCCCAGTGCCTGGAAATCGTCAGGCATGCTCCACCTCCAAGTTGTCAGCTGTGGTCCCCTCCATATCAAATATTCTAGTCTTGTTCTCTGCATGGCTTAATCCCCATCCCTTTACTTGTAGTTCTTATGTCACTGTACATGATGTACTAATGCTTGCTCTGCTTAAAAAGACTTATGCCATGTCATCTGCTGCTGTTAAACTGTCCTATTTCCCCATCCTAATGCCTAGAGTAGTTTTTGCTTACATTTTAGTATGTCCTCATTAAGAAGATGTTCTGAATGTGTGGCAAGGACAGTATGGGGGCTACTTATAAAAGTCATAGGGTAATGCAGGTTGTGACTTTAGAGACAATCCAGTAGCATCAGTTTCCTTTCTTTAAAAGTCACAGTGGAATGACAGTAATCCACAAGGGTTCATTACATTGAGAGCCGGATGCTGTAAGGCAGTTGGCATGCTTTTGTGAGAAGGCTTTTCTGAATCTTGGGTCAACTGTCAGTGAAAGTTGCCATCATTCTCTGCTATTGGGTATTTCTGAATTATTCCTAAATTTCAAAAATTTGTTTGTTTTATTTATGTGTATAAATTTGCCTGCCTGTATATATGCCTGCTGCCTGTAGAGGATGAAAGAGGTTGTTAGGTCCCTTGAAGCTAGAGTTACAGATGCTTGTCAGTTGCCATGTAAGTGCTGGAAACATAACTTGGGTCCTCTGCAAGAGCAGTATTGGCTCTATCCAACATGCTGTCTCCCCATTTTCTGTTACTGCATTTCTGAGTTAGCCTAAATATTCAGCCTCCATTACAGGCTGTGCGTTTTTGGTACCATGGAACTTGATGGGACTGTCATCAGAGTCCAAATCTCTTTTTCAACATAGGAGATTGAAAGCTTTTTTCATACAAGTTTATGCACTGAGAAATGCATTTCCTATATAATACCTGTCTAGGCTACCTGGGGCACTGATCTTAAACCAAAGAGTTATTGGGGGAAAACATGAAGTAAAAACACAAGGAAAAACAGGGCAACTGATGTTTGTTGAACTCACACTGTGTTGACAACGACCTTCATACTGATTTTGGGAGTCTGTCTCAGTCCCCAGGTTGGGTAGGATAAAGAGCAGTACACCTTTTATCTCCTTGGACTGAAGCAGCAGTACACAGATCTTCCAGCCTTGCAGGAAATTGTAATTGTATGGTCTTAATAAAGGGGATGAAATATGCATAATAAATAGTGGTAGATGCAGAAACTTTGTGCAACAGACATAAAACACATTGTAACAAAGCCCCATGGCTATGTGAACATGACCTGTGCACAGCCAGAATGAATGCAGAATAGAGCTCGTCTTCAGATGATTACTTTCAAAACAATTAACTGAACAGGCCTAAAGCTATTTATTTTGCTTGGCAAATATTTAATTTTCTAGCATTACCAATGATCCAGCCAACAGAGAGGATCTGATGTTCTTAAACTGACAACTAGGCAAAATCTGTAAAACAAAACAACAAATACATGATTTGGGGAAAGAGCCAATGTGTTTAAATTATATCAGATTCACAGAGTAATGGGAAGCATAAAACTCAGGTTAATCTGGGAGAAAGGTAGTCTTTCTTGGCTACAAAAACCAGCCAACTTTATTTGTTGTTACCTGAAGAATGAGTAAAACCCACAGATCAGAAAGTTTCAGTGTCCAACACGTGGTAGCTGTACATTGAAATGGAGAGAAAAGTGGGCAGTTTACCTGAATATTCACTCATCGTGATGGTGTGCTAGTTAGTGTTCCGCAAGAGTGTTGGAGGTAGAGTTGGTGGTATATGGTTGACAGAAAGAACATCAGCCTTTGCAATCCATGACAGCAATTCCTGGAGGACTTGAAATAGAAAAATTCATCATGTGATTTTTTTTCTGTTTCGCATGAAGCTTTATCTATGAAAACAGCTTTCATACATAGTTAATGCTGTAACTACAGAACACGATGTAAATATTTCTTTTTAACCACTGTACTATGTTACTGAAGACAAGTGATCTAGGAGTTAAAGACAACTTAAAGGTTTTCTAAATATTTAAACTGTCATAAATTGGTGACCTTAACTTGGTAATTACTTTCTTATTGCCTTGCCTTACAAATACAGCATATACATAAGCACAAAAGTAATTTTGTGATTGACTTGACAGAAGTCAGGTTTAATTCTCAAATACTTTAACACTATTTTGTATCAACATGATGTTACTAGTGAATTGAAGAGGAAAGCCAGTGCTAGAGAGTTCCACATGAAATAACCACAGTGAAATACCAAATTAAAGGGGGCAAACATTATTACTTCAAACATTTTCATTTATGTTTGAGTTTTTATATTTAAGCTTTTCTACATTTTAAAACTAAGTTCTCCTTTCAGATAATTACTTCTGGCTAGTGCTGCTCCAACCATCCCCTGTCCTAGGATGAGGTCCTTCTGTGAAACACTGCATTGTATTTTTACCTCAATTGCTGGTTTCAATTCATTCATCTGGATGTAATTATAAATGCTCAAGGCAAGGATGATACCATCTTAATAACCTAAAGTGAATCAAGAACATCACATCATTGGTCCTCCTGTGCTCCCTTCTCTGCTGGCTTATCCCAGCAGAAAGGAGACACACTATTATGTTTCATTTTTTCACCATTTCTTTCTTGAATTCATATCCTCCCTTTCCATCTTGCTTATAATATTTCAGCTCAACTTTGTGGAATAATTGCCTGTACTTCTTATCTTCTACATCTCTGTCTCTCTTAATTTCTTCTACTATGCCTTCACTTCAAACATGCTTCTTACCAAGGTCATGAATGAATTAAAATGGTCAAATTTCCTTTGCTTATTTATATATGCCAGAAACTACTAATTCAGGGTCTCCATACTTCAATTAAATCAATCTGACAACTAAACATCTTATACATCCTCCACAGAGCTGTTGGTAAAAAGAGTAGCATAAACTCAAAGTCTTGAAAGAGTAGAAGATTTTTCTTTCATGGTCTAGAGACTAGAAGTTTTAAGATGCTCATGGCAGTACTCCCTGGACAAGCTTTTGCTCTCTCTCCACCACATTCTGGTGGCTTTGCACATACTTTGGTTTGGGACTGTATAACTAAAGTCTCTGGCTCTACCTCTACCTCAAATTCACATTCTCCATTTGTTTTGCCTCTACTATTTCAGGGGTCAGGCTCAGAACTTGAGGGGTCACTTTTCAGCCCACTGTGATGATAATGTCAGTCTAGTGCTTTTGTTCATAGTAGAGGCATATTATAATATTCCAGCCAGAGTGCCATGTTAATAATCAATGAACTTTTCTGTTCGAGAAGAGTTCTCCTGTGTATCAGATGCCATTCTAAAACCCATAGAGAGAGTGGTTAGCAAGACCCCACCCTCAGAAAAAGAACCATCTTTTGATTCTAATGTATTACTTAAAGTAGAAAGTCACAGGACATTTTCCAAAGTTATAAAATCATTTCCTGTTTGCGATTAAGACATAAAGATTTATAAAAATCATCAACGGATATACTAGAAAATGTTGCCATACCATATTTCATATATTCTACCCATGTGTTAAAAAGCAGAGAGAAAGACCAATATGCATAGAGTTGAGTTAATTATCTAATCCATTGACACTGCCAGGCATGTAATCCTAGAGTCAGCAGGTAAATGACAGTATGTGACTGGAATTCTTTAAGTAATGTAGTATTTATGCCTGTATGTGACTGGAATTCTTTAAGTAATGTAGTATTTATGCCTGTATGTGACTGGAATTCTTTAAGTAATGTAGTATTTATACCCTTTTGGAAGTCTAAGTAAATTTAAGCAATATCTGTTAGTATTCAGGCATCTGTACTGCCCTGCCCTTGGGGTTCTGACAGGATGTGCTTTCAGCTGCACACACTAGGAGCACCACTTGTGCACATTCACTACATTCCCTTTTAAAAGGGCCCTGCCCACAGCCCATCTCTCTCTCTCTCTCTCTCTCTCTCTCTCTCTCTCTCTCTCTCTCTCTCTCTCTCTCGCTTCTCTGTCTGTCTCTCTGTCTCTCTGTCTCTCCCACTTCTCCCCCTCTCCCCATCTCTCATTCCTCCCCCTCTTCCCCTCTCTCTGTCCTCCTCTCACTCCTGTCCTCAGAGGCCAGTCTTCCCTCCTCACTTTTACCATTCATTTTTCCCCAATTAAAAAATAATCCTCCACCCAAGCTCTGTCGCATGGCTTCTTTCTCTCGTGCATTGCTTTTTAAAATTACAATAATATCACCAGGCCAATTTCAGATAATCTCCTGATTCTTCATCAAACTTCCAAACTTCTACCATGTCTTCTTTTCAATTATGATATATTGGGTATACAAATAAAAGGTCTTACTGAAATATTCTAATACGTGTATGTAATGAATTTGATCACATTCATCCCATTGTTTCTCTCTCATACAGCTCTGCTCTATTTCCGCTTTGATAATATTACCCCCTTCATTTCCACATCTTTGTGTGTATATGAAATGTATAAATGCATATGATTTATTATTGTTAGTATCATATTTAGGTGCACCATCATCACTAAACTCTCATTTACCACAACCTTACTATGATAGGAAATGCTTGTGATGCTTGTAATTTCTACTGGAGAGTTAATTCTTGAAGATGAAAGACTATTTATTTTCAGTTTTTTTTTCTAGCATTCACCATAGTATATGATGTGTAGATTATTTAAATTTCATCACTGTCTGCTGGCACAAGCCAGAAATGGGAGAGCTTGGAGACTGAGTGACCTACTGTATCAGGCTTTTGGGGGGCTACCAATCAGCTCCTAAATCACATCACAGAGACCCATTATTAGTTTTGAATGCTCGGCCTAGCTCAAGCATTGTTGGCTAGCTCTTTTAATTTATCTACCTTGTGTTTCAGGGATTTTTACACTTCTTCCTTCTCTATATCTTCCTTTCACTGCTTCTTGTGTCTGGCTGGCGGCTGCCTGCCTTCTGTCCCAGTTTTGCACCCTCTTTCTCCTTGTTCTCTTCTCTTTCTTCTCTCATTCCTCTTGCCTACTTATTTTCTCTGCCTGGCAGCCCTGCCTATCCCTCTCCTGCCTAACTATTAGCAGATCAGTTTTTTATTAGACCAGTCAGGTGCCTT
Organism: Cricetiscus sungorus; assembly: GCA_030556225.1. Lineage (NCBI taxonomy): Eukaryota > Metazoa > Chordata > Mammalia > Rodentia > Cricetidae > Cricetiscus > Cricetiscus sungorus. The sequence goes on from JANBXA010000372.1 coordinate 75,378,564, forward strand.
AGGCAGGCAAGGTGAAACAAATTAAACACATTTTTACATAATTAAACAAATGCAGCAGAAACAATATAACCCATCTTTACATCGTTAACAAAGGCAGTAGAAACAAATGTAACACACCTCCATATAGTTAAAGTCATATTCCACAGACTAAATAATGTAACACATCTTTGCCTAGTTAAAATATTATTTCACAACAACCCACCTGTATTATCAGGGTGTCTATGATTAATTTCTTATTTGTCAATTCAACTAATTCTGTGAGCTTATCTGCAAACAACCGAAAATAATACTTATAAGGAGGTATTATTTGTGGGATACAATGCTAATTAATGTCCTAAGCATACATCTAGTAGGCAGTAAATCTTATTAAGTATGCCATAAATCTTATTCATTAACACTGCTTGCCTATTCTTTTAAACATTATTGTTTTAGACATTTATCCTGGCCATGCAATAGATTTTCATATACACAAACAGCTTTTAATTAAGGTTCATGGATGTTTCAATTTGTCAGAGTTAAAGATGTAAAATTATAGGCAGCTTAATTAGAAGAAAGCACAATTAACAGTTCAACTTTTGAATGCCATTAATAGTGATATTTTGGTGACTTGATTTAAAATAATCGATTATATAAAGAACACTTTTTAAAAAATAAAACAGGGTGATATATTCTAAGATTTAAATTATTTTCAAAAACCACTCTCTTTGAATGGATTCCATTCTTTCTTCATTCTCTCATTCCTTGGATCTTTTATCTGGCAACCGGTGCTCTGAAAAACATTTTCTTATTAAGTATTTCTTACATGCATCCATTTTTACTGATCTTGTCTTGTTTAATCACTATGGACATTAAGTAAGGAAAAAAATCATAGTTATGTAAATGAGTTAGACATTTGTGTTGTATGCTGAAAATTATTACTAATGAATCCTTTTATTTTTGTTTGGACTTTTAAACATATCCTATTAGTTTCCACATCTTTCTCTGTGTGTTTTATTATATATGTAGTATGTATATGTTAATGAGAATATGAGTACATGTATGCATATAGAGGGCGGGAGTTGATGGTGGGTGTCTTTCTGCAATGACTTTTAACATTTAGTTTTTGAGACATGGTCTCTCAATGAGTCCAAGCTCATAAATTTTGTTTGCTGGCCAGTAAGGTTCAGGAAGATTCCTGACACAAAGGCTGCAGGTACCAGTAGAGCATGAAGTGGCTTCTGGGACTCTAAACTCAGGTTCTTGTGGCTTGCACAGTTGGCAGTTTACTGAGTATCTCCACAATCCACAATCCACATTTTCATTTGTTTATTTTTATTGTTTCTTTTAACTTTTGAGATTATAATATAATTATACCATTTACTTCTTCCTTGTCCTTATCCTAAACTGTCCCATGTATTAGTGCTTGCTCTCTTTCAAATTTATGACCTCTTTTTCATTAATTGTTGTTACGTGCATAGTTGTGTATGTCTGTGTATATATATTTAGGAATATTCCTAAATATAATCTAATATATATATATATATATATATATATATATTCCTAAATATAAGGTACTCATTCTGTATAATGTTATTTTTATGTATGTTTTCAGGGCTGTCTATTTGACATTAGATAATTAATTGGTGTGCTCTATTCTGGGGAAGATAAGACTATTCCTCCTACTTCCAACATCCCTTAGTTGCCTGTAGTTCTTTATATGGAGTTGAGGCCTTCAAGTCTTTTCTTTATCTACTTTGGGATGCCCTGAATCCTTGTTCAACTGATGACTGGGTCATCTTGTTGGTGAGACTTTCTGGGTGTAGCTTCTGACATTACTAGGAGACACATAGTCTCACAGTAAACTTGCTGATCCTCTGACTCTGATTCTTTCCACCCCATTTTCTGCAATGTTAGCTGACCCTTGGGTGTAGCAGTGTTTTGTAGATGTACTGCTTGGGCTGGCCTCCACAGACATGCATTTTGATTGGTTGTGGGTTTCTTGTGAGGGTTTCTGCCTGTTTTAATTAGGGATTTTGTTGGTTTAGTGATGGTTGTAGGTTTTCCTTCAAGATCTTTGACTTCACTAGCCCCAGGTCATTGGCTAGGTTTCTGGCACCAGACAGAATTTCCATCTTGCTGATTAGGTCTTTAGTCTAATTAGAGAGCTGTTGGTTACCTCCAAGGTATGTGTGCAGCTATTGCACCCTTAGGGTTATTATGCTGTGATGGTTAGTGTTATGCTTCATAGGCATCACAGCTGGATGGGACTGTTGATTGCTTCCCTCATTATGCTTTTAAAGACATCTTTCTTATTGTTTTACCCTCTTCCTGAATTTTAATTTTGTTATTTAAAGGTGACTTTTCACTATGTTTTAGTATAGTCCAATATTATTATCTAACAGTATGTTTGCAGAGAAATGAGGCAGCATTGAATTGTGCCCTGGATCATTAGCTTTAGCATCAGGGTTCTAAGATTTGAATGTAGGCTTACGACTTCTAGTCAGATAAACTTCCGGGTGGGGGGATAAGGAGACAAGAATACTTACCGCAGTTTTCTTATTTGTAAAAAGAAGATAACACAGCATTTAATACTATAGCTATTATGGGGAATGATGAAATAATTATTTTAAGTTGTTTGAATAGACCCAACTCTTAGAAGGAACTGAATAGATATTGGGTCTTAAGTTAAGGGAGAAGGAAGAGTCTTTCCAGTTCAAGTGGGCACCACATACACATCGCAAGGGCAGCAACTCAGCATTTTCATACTGGCAAGGAGTACTGATAAAGGAGAGTTGGAGTCCATGAGTCAGAACCAGGTGTGAAACTTTTGTCCTCAATATACTTAAAGAGAGGCCACAAGGATGGCATATCTCACAGGCCAACACCTCATGGATGTTCCCTGCTTTGAGGCTTTGAAATTTATTTTACTGGAGGATTTAAAAGGTGATAGTGATGCTAGTATTTGGCCTGTATGGAGAGCATCTTGTTTTCTGGGTTTCATCTCTGATGATGATAATAATAATGATTTCTATCTTTTGGGTGTTGTGATGATAAAGTAACCTAACAAAGCGCTAACATATTAGAGAATTGTCTGGTTAATCATAATTGTTCACTAGAAATTAGCTATTTATAAATTGTGAACAGCTAAGTGGTTTGATAGGTTCTCTGTAGCTTTATGTAATTCCTGATAAAGAAATGCACTTGATTTTGTATGAGAACAGAGAGAGGATGAGAGGTTTCAGATGAGTCATGGTTAGTGATTGTCAGGCACTTGAGCCATTTTTTTTCCCCACAGAATTGACCTAGATATAGTTCTATGGTAAAGAAGATGGCTATTACAGAAATTATGGCAGCTATTTCTGAGTCTTAAGGACATTGAAATTTGGGACCCCAGGCTCACTTGGTCAGTTTAGGAAGCACAAAACATGAACGGAGTTACCATATCTAGATCCTCTGAGAGGATTAACTCTAGTCCATGACTTCTTGTGCACCGATTACAAAGAGAAGTCTTTCTCTTGAGGATAAAATACTGTTGTAGGACACATGGCTTGGTGTCCTTTTGGCCAGATATCTTTGAATAGGACACATCCTGGGTAACTGCATTTCTGTGTTAGCCAGAAAGCATGTACATTTTTTGTGGCTATGATTTGAGTTTGGAGTGGTCTTGTGATTTGTTTTGATGAATAGAATGTGATAGAAGTAACTTTATGTAACATCTCTAATAGACCTCAAGAGACTTTCAGCTTTCATTTTTAGCTTTTGGGTATCAAGCTCTGGAATCACTGTGTAAAGATGCTCAGTTTAGTCTACTGGCAGATGGGAAACCATGCGGAAGAGAGCTGAAGTGTCCTAGTTGACAGCCAGGTTACTGCAGCACAGCTCCTTGATTGATCCCAGATGAGATGACAACCTTCCAGCTGCAGAATTGCTGGTCCACATGATCCTGAGAAAGAACAGATGAGTTTTACTTCAAGTCTTGCGATTGTGTATGGGTTCTTATACAGAGGTATATACCTGATGGCCCTATGCAAACCGAAAGGGAAGAAACAGCTACTTCTCTGACTATAATTCATCTCCAATACTGACATTCACTCAGCTTCCAGTGTCATTTTCAGCGATTAAATGTTGAGTCAGGACATCTGTCTTTCACAGACAGAGCTATTACTGCATTACATAGATCTATGTGGCCTACAAGAGCAGAAAATATGATGATAGAGATTTCCAGGATAGTTTCCAATAGACACAAGACCTAGAAGTGCCCACTGCCTTATTACTCTTCACATTGCTTCATGCGTCATGCTTCATGCGTCATGCTTCATGCAGACAGCAATGAAAGACTCAGAAGTGTTTTGAAGGAAGAATTGTTAAGTTCCTTGCTAGTTCCGATCACCAGCATCACCAGGCATTGCATTCTGATGTGGACGATAATGAAAGCATCTGACAGTAGTGAGTTCTAAGAACACTAGCTAAAATGAAAACTCACATACAATGCTATGACTGAAAATATGGTAGAAGCCAAAATAATAGAAATTATAAATAAAAGTTTAAATGCAATTCTCAGGAGATGGCTCAGTGAATAAAGTCTTTGCTGAACCAGCATGAAACTCTGATTGCAGATTTCTAGTATCCGTGTGAAAAGCTGGGTGTAGAGGAGTGTGCCTTTAAGTCTAGTACTGGAGAATGAGGGGAGGCAGGGTCACCTTTCTCAGTTTAGCTGAACTGTGAACATCATGTTTACTGAGAGACTTTGTTTGAAAAAGAAAAAAGGAAAGGGGGAAGTGGAGATGGCTAGAGGAAGGACACCTGATAACCTGCCATTGATCTCTAGCCTCCATATGCTCATACATAGGCAAGCACACCCTCACATTAACTTGCACAATCATGCATACTTAGAGAAAATTAAATATTAGGTGAATTTTTACATTTTGGTCACTTATACTGCCTTATGATTTAATTATTTACTTCTGTGTTTTAGAAAAAGTTTGTGTGTGTCAGGGAGCTGGGTGGGGAGGGGCTTAAAGTAAAGGTGCAGGGGAGGAACTGGGAAGAGGGGAGGGAGGGTAAACTTTGGTTGAGATGGCATTGCACTATTGGGAGCCTTCACCTAATCTTGGGCAGACTCTGGCTAAGATAGGCAGATTACTTGGCCATACTATGGTCATAGTTTGGTACCCATATGAGTCCCTAAATTAAACACAAGCTCATCTTATATAATAGATGGGCCACTCAGTGAAGAAATGGTTAGTAGACTCAAAGAAAATATAATTTACTTATGCCAGATGGTAAAAAGTTAATGGATTTCAAAACCCTGTCAATGGCTTTGTTTAATTATCAGCTATAGAACCAATAATTTTTTATGTCAAACTGAAAAGGTCATACAAACCTCTCCTTTCCTTTCTCTTACTTTCCCTATGTCCATGTTTCTCTCTGTTAGTTTTTTTTTTGTTTGTTTGTTTTGTTGTTTTTTTTGTTTGTTTAAATCTTACCTGGGTCTTGCCATGTATTTCAGACTAATTAAAACTTGTGATCCTCCTGCCTCATCCTCCTGAGTGCTGGGATATATCACTCTTAGCCCCCCCCTTTTTTGTAACTGAGAAGATTTTTTTTCTTTTGAGATTATGATATAATTATATCATGAGTTATCCCAAGTCCAGGAGACCACAACATTTGGGGCTTGCCCCAGTTATTTGTCAGGTCTGTGTTTTGATTAATAAATAGCAGGTTGAAAAATTATAGATACTAAAGAAAAGACAGAAATACAGGATATAATTGGGAGGGTAAGCCAGTTACTATTGGGAACACAGTCTCAAGTTTATTACACACAGTTTTTATGTACCACAATCAAAAGCAGGGAAAGGCAAAGAAACTTCCTTACAAGATAAAAAAAAAAAGCAAGTGTAATTACCTTCTCAGTACCTAAAACACCAAGTAACCACACCTTAAACCAAGTATCATTTTTTTCAAGGCAAAAACCACAATATCCACCTTAGGTTAAATATCCTATTGTTAAATTAAAACATCTATTAGTTACTTCTTAGGCCAAATATCCTTTTGTCAAGGTAAGACATCCATTAGTCTAGCCACACCTTAGGCCAAACATTCTGCTGCTTAACATTAAGAAAGCAATAGTGAGTTTGAACTCTCTGACCTTAAGTCAAGGTTAAGCAGAGCTCTTCCTATAGGCCCCAACAGTATCACTTCCTCCTTTTCTTTTGTCTCTCAAAACTTTTCTGTATACCACTCCTGCCTTTGAATTTCATGGCCCCTTTTATTCATTAAGTGTTGTTACATGCATTAATTATTGGTATATACATATACATTTCAAAATATAACATTCTCGTTCTGTATAATGCTACTTGTATGTATGCTTTCAGGGTTTACCATTTGTTAGTGGACAATTAATTGGTGTGCTATTCCCTGGGATAGAGTATTTCTTCCATTCCCAGCTCTGCTCAGTTGCCCATAGTTCTTGGTGTAGGGTTGAAGCCTTGTCATCTTTTTTTTCCATTCAGTTTGGCTTGTCCATTGGTATATTCCTGTTCAGCTCACATTTACATTGGTGAGACTTTATGGGTGTAACTTTTGATGTTGTCAGGAGATAAACTGTCACAGAAAACTCCCATGATTCTTTGGCTCTACCACCTTTCTGCTCCTTCTTCTGCAATGTTCCCTGAGCCTTGGGTACAGGAGTGTTCTGAGTGAACATGAATATATTTTTCATTCTTTTAATATGCATGTTGGAACTTCTAACTCTGATTCTTAATGTTCTTTCAGAAGAATAACGAACATGCAGCCTACAGTCCTAAGACTGTAGCCTGTTTTCTCTTGGCCCTCACCCAAGTCCATAGCATAGCCTCCTTAATAAGTGACTCAAATGAAACATTATCAATATCTACAGCACAGTAGAATTAACCCTATTGGTGAGGCCACATATCCTGACACTGCCCTCCCCCCACATTTAATTGTCTTCTTGTAGTGGTATGTAAAGGCTAGGGAAAGGTCTGCCCTGGGAAATTAAAGGGAGAAGATACCGTGTAAAATTTGTGGTCTTTAGATGTCACTATGTATATGTGTAAAAGTCATAGAGGTTCAGTTATGTATTAATTTATTGTGACATTACAGTCCTACTTGTATGACATGGAACCATTTTGAATCATGGTCCTACCAGCTACCAAATGAATCAACTGGGAAATGAATGGATTGTCAATCATTGTTCATTTTACTTTTAAAAAGGGGGAATAACCATAGAAGGTATCCTGCAGAATTGTTATCTGGTGAAAAAAAAATCATGACTCAAGACATATGTTCCAGAGTTAATGCATGTTGAGTGCTCACTAAATGGTAAATACTATTATAGTAAAGATTTTTTTTGTTCCTATGTGGAGGAAGCTTAACTTTCAATTTATATACCCTGTATTACAGTTACTTAATTGAAGTAAGTCCTAATCAGCCAAAACTCAAGAACTTTCTCTAAAAACTATAATATGACTAATAGAATTTATAATTAGGTTCAATATTGTTCATTAAAATACAACAATTTGATAACAAGGACAATATTTTAGGGCATGAAGTAAAAGAATGAAATTATTTAGAATAGTTTATAATCCTGTTAAAAAGCAATCATTACTCTTCGAGAGATGCCTTATCTTTATTAAGGAGAGCTATGCATAGTGTGTTCCCTTGTGTTTTGAGTTTCTAGATCATTTCAATTGTCGACCTGAGTTATTCCTTCTCAGCACTCATCTCCAATGATGCAGAGTCAGCAGTGCATACAGCAACCACCCTTGTCTCCTTGCACTCTTCTGGGCCATAGCATTTACTCAGCATTCCTCCGTGTTCTCTGTCTGCTCTTTAGCCATGTCTCCTGGCTTCTTCTCAGTCTTGCAGCCTCAAAAATCTGTACTATCCCACAAAAGTCTCTGGGCTTCATTTATTTTCCAGTCATATCCATTCCCTCGTGATCTCATTCATCTCATAAGTTTACATAGAATCTATGGATAGAGAACTTCAAAATTAGTTTTTGCTGTTTCTTTCTTGATTTATATTTTTGCCTGAATGTCCAACCCAAGTGCCTTCTATCAGTTTTTGTGACCATCCTCATTAAGAGTTTAGTGGGAATGCTTGAGCATTCCTGACCTAATTCATCTCTTTCTTTCATACAGTGTACAAGGAGATTTACAAAACCATATGTACTCGAATACCCTGAAGATAGGATACATTGTGGGAAATACTTGGCTAAGAATTTTCTTTCTTGTGCAAAGATCATAGAGGGGTCTTACATATAATTAGGTGAAACATGTAGTTCACTATTTGTTGGGGTTATGTGGTATAGCCTGGTGTTCTAAGGATACAAACATGCGTAGCATGTTGGTGTGTATTTATTATAGTTGTGTTTATTATAGACCGTTTTGGTTTTTTTTTTTTTTTTTTTTTTTTGCCTCCTTATACCAGTGTGCTCTCAAGGAAATTTTTGTTAGATCATTCCATTTCCTTGCCTAAAGCTTTCACCTGCCCATGTCTCTCAGTTTAGAAACATCCTTTAGAGACCCAGGTAAGCTGACCATCCTTTACTTTCCAATCTCATCTTTATACTTTCTTTCTGGCTCATTCTTTCCCAGTTACACTTGTCTCCTTTCTCACAGAGTTTGATGTAAACTAAAAGAGAGGTTTAGCAATTGTTCATACATATGTTCGGTATCTAGAGAAGTATCTGGTCTGGAGTGAGCACTCTCATTAAATATTTACTTAATATATGGTAAGACAATTTCTGAACTCTCTTTTGAGTGTTTCAGAGGGCAATGCACAAGGTATCGATGTGTATCAGTCTTTACAGGAAGGCTGAGGCAATGATGTTATTTTCTATCATAAGGCTGTTGCCTTTCTCTCTCAAGATTATTGACATGTTTCCCCGGCTCATTTACTCTACAGAACTTGATGCCTCTTAGGTGTCATGTGATACAGTGTAGTTCTTTTCCTCTGATCTGGACTAGTTTTATCTGTGGCCTAGAAGGGGAAAAAAGAATGGAAAAAGAAAAACCAAAAATGAAAACAAAATTTTCTTCTTTTCTGCAGTATTTTCCTTTTGAGTTAAACATTACAAGGAAAATTCTAGGCCCAAAACTCTAGCATGTTTCATGCTTACCAGTTGTTACTACAAAGGTTGGTGCTCTTAACCAATTAGTTTACTACAATTGAAATCTCTCCCTTCAAATCACATGGAATCCAGAATGGGAGTCTCTGCCCATGGAATTATAAATTGCTTTCTATAATGCAAACCCACCACCCCACATATTTCCAGTGGACATGTAAGAGAATATAGAAGGTTAGTGATTCATTTACTTTATAAGATATATATATGTGTGTGTGTGTGTGTGTGTGTGTGTGTGTGTGTGTGTGTGTGTGTGTGTGACTATGCACTCACTCATAATCCACTGCCTGGAATTTAGTCATGCCAAAATTCTGACATGGACCTGGGAGATGAGTAATCTGTGTGTTCAGGAATAAGCAGCTACTCATTTGCTGATGACTAACCCAGAGTTTTTGCCAAGCTTTGTATTGCCTTCCTTTCTTTCACTCCTCATGCATAAACTTCTGATTTGCTCATTCTCTTCTTAGTGGTTAATTTAATTGCAATATTAAAGGTCTATGCAATTTGCTAGTCATATCTTTGGTTCTAGTAAATGGGAAAAGTGGGCCTGCTGTCACAATTTATTCAGTGTACCTAACACAAACTAAAAGATAATTAAAAAAATCATTTTATAGATTAGGAAATTAAGACACAAAAAGACTAAGAAACCTGATGTGTAGTCTTGAAACCAAGATTTGATTACCATAACCTTAGAGCATAGTTTCTTAGACAGGCACTGCCTCTTATCTTTTGAAGAAATAACAATATTTCTTTTATAACAGTGCTTCTCAAAGGGCCATGGATAATCTGAAGGGAAGTGTTTGGACCATATTGTGACTTTAGATGGCCTCAGTTCATATGCTTATTTGATCTCAACATTACTTTCCCACATTAAAAAAGTGTTAATTTGGTTGATATATATGCATGTACATACACATATACTAACACACACACACACACACACACACACACACACACACACACGTCATTATACTTTATTCTCATGAATTACCTATTCCAATTCTCCTTTCTTTTCCCTTGGTTAATCCCCTTTCAGCTTGCTTATAACATGTTTCTAGTCCATCTTCTTTTCTACTTATCTCGTGGTCTCTTTGTTCCTGTAGCATGATGATTTCTAGTTGGCATTCATTTCTCTGAAAATATGATTTCATTTTTTTACAGATTATTGAAATTACTTTCTATTTGCATAACATTTTATTTTTAAATGCATTTATCCTCACTTGTACCTTTTGCCTCTGGGCTTTTACCTTTATCTATTCTATATATTTTTCTTTCTTTTTCACTTCATGGCTGGTTGTATAGTTGGGTGGCTGGCCCCTGATGTCTTCCTCTTCTCCTTTCTTGCTCCTCCCTTTCTCATTCTACTCCTTCTATTTATTCTCTCTGTCTGTCAGTCCCATCTATCCCTCTCCTGTGTAGCTATTGGCTGTTCAGCTCTGTGTTAAACCAATCAGGTGTTTTAGACAGGCAAAGTAACACAGCTTCACCGAGTTAAGCAAATGCAACATAAAAGAATGCAATGTGTCTTTGCATCATTAATCATACATTTTAAAACATAAACTATTGCAGCACCTTTTCAATTTATATTTTATAATACTTAACCATGTCCAGAGATATTGGACTTGTTGGAATGAAATTTTCATTTCCTAGTAAATTGAGAAAAATTCACTTTAAATAGCTATGGGAGACAAATACAAAGTTAATTTCTGAATATATCCCATGGTTTACATTCATGATTATATCTCATCATGAATTTTTGTGCTGATTATGCTCATAAGTGAAAATATTGTTCTTCAATAAATATGCATTTTCTAATATTACTAATTCTTAATTCAGTCCTGGCATTTGAATATATCACCCCTCTGAATTTTAGAATAACAGAGAGATTTAATTCATTGATTAATTTTTGATTGTATTCACCTTAAATCTCAAACAGTTTGAGAATCACAAATGAATCTATAAATAAAACACCTCACTTAAAGAGCCATTTGTATAGCATAGGGGGAGAATTGAGATTTTGCTTGAAGAAAATCCAAGAAACATGCAAACTTTCTAGGTCTTCAGTGGCTACTAAGTCATTTTCTTTCTTCCATGCTTCTTGTTTACCTCACCTGAGTTCTTTAGAAAAGAAGGACATTACCACTGTACATTAAAAGACTGAAAATTCTTTAAATCTTTTTCATTCAAATTGAAAAAATGCTCTAAGTGGAGTAGGTAGCTCAGAATATTATAATAGTTTAACACGTGCACACACACACACACACACACACACACACACACACACACACACACACACACACACTCACATGTTTTCTTGGTTTATGCCATGTAATGGATCTGTCAAAAGATTTTCTTGTTTTGTGAGCCTCTGCTAAAGTTTTCATTATACCATGCTTGAATTACATGATTTGAGATTCAGTTGAAGTAATTTATTGCATGCTGATTCATGCCAGCACTATCTATACCAGACTCAGAAAACTGGCCTGAATGTGAGCTTTGCATGAAGCCTGGTTATGAAATACCTATATCACTCAAACTAGTGAGTCAAAGTTTAAACAAATCTCAATGAGTATAATGATGCGGAAATGATTCATCTCACTAAAGGAATCACAAACAGTGAAAATGGCTGCCATTTGTGGATAACTCAAGATAGTGAACATAATGTGTAATTTCTATCTGAACTGATATTTACAAGTCCTTCTAAGAGCATTTTTTATGTGATCATTTTACTAACCAGAGGTTCTGAGAGCTTAAGTAGCATGTGCAAATTATATAGTTGATAGGTATGTACATTGGCATGAGGAAAGTACAGAAGGAAGAAAGGAGATCAGGAAGATACCTGGTCTGTGTGCTTGGCATGACTCTTGATGCCTTGTAAAGTCTGGCAGCTTTGTTGGATGTTCTGCACTTCATGCCAAAATATCAGGCTTTGTCATAGGTATATAAAGAGTAGCCAGGGAAAATTGGTTAAAAAAACAAAAACAGGAATGGACAAATAAGCAATAACAATATTTAATAGCTGCTAGTCCTCTGATGTAGATCAGTATTTATCATCATCCCTTAAAATATCTATTCTTTTGACAGCATTAGAAAGTAACATAAATATTCTCTAAATTATTTGACAGCCACACCTTCACAGAGCTTATTTGTATTTTGTTCATTCTGTTTTGCCTTTTTGTAGTATAAGGACCTTTTTGCTGAGAAACACTCATGAGCTTAGTGAAAACAAAACATGTTTCTTGTGTAAACAGCACCACCTCAGAAAGTATCAGGACCTCAATGCGCAGATCATGATACCTTTACCCAGAGGTATTTCACAGGATTCCTATTATATAAGGATAAAAGCAGTTAAATAAACATTTAGTGATAACAATTTACAAGGACATTTATTTGCTATCTATATCTTTTCACCCTTTATTAAAGGTAAAAGCAAAATAAATTTTATGCAACGAGAAGCATGTGTCTTGGCTGAATATTTGACACCACGGATGTATAGAGCACCTTCAACATTTTTCAGAATTGATTGATTGGTTGATATTTTGATTTAAATATCAGTGCTGACACCACCTTGAATCAATTGTATGTACAAGAAGACAGAAGTATGTCTAGAGCTATTTCAAAAATTGTTGGAAATTATGTCTTAACTCTAAGCCAAAAATCATTGAGGGTTTTTAAGTAAACTCAAGACAACAACTCAAGATCAGTTCTTGTTCTCTTCCCCCTCCTTTTATTGGTTTTTTTTTTTTTCTGTTGCTTGAGATAAAACTCTGGACTATCTGCTTGCTAGACAAATGAGCAAAAAACAGCAGTTTTAAAACTCAAACACTCTAACTGACATTTTTGATAACAACTTTTAACTCTACAATTCTATCAAAAATACTTAGTGATAGTATGCGATTGAAAAAAATGAGTTTATAATTCAGTCCCGCAGAAACCAAAATAATTCCTCGATACAGTTGACATAGTTTTAAAAATGTTTACTTATTGTTACTGAACCATAAATTCTTTCTTTAAAATTTATGGCTACTTACAAGAGTTTAACTAGCAAAGAAGTAATTTTTTCATTATTTTTTTTAAATTTTTTAAACATTTATTTATTTTATGCTGGACATAATTATACATGCCTTTTTTTTTAAAAATGAAAACAAACATTTATAAACAATATTTGGGAATTTGGGCGTCATTCTTTCCAAACTGCTTTCTGCTGGTAGGGGGCGCTGTCATGGGGTATCCTAAGAAGACGCAGAAATCCTGGCTGTAGTGGTCTGCAAGGCTGCATTTTCCCATTGACGTTGCTTCAGGGGGTCTTGCTCGATCAAACCACATTAGTCTGGAAGGAATCCACAGCTTTTCATTTTCTGTGGAAACAAAATCAGAAATCCTTTTGCCCAGTAACTTGTCCTTAGGCTTAAATTTTGAAGTCAAAGCATTTTATATATATATATATAAAAGTCCATCAGCATTTTTCCTTCTTTTTTTATTAATAATATAATTTAAAAAATTTACATGTGGATCTCAGTTTCCTTTCCCTTCCTCCCTTCAACCTTTCCTTCCTCCCTCCCTCCCTCTCTCCCTCCCTCCCTCCCTCCTCCCTCCCTCCCTCCCTCCCTCCCTCCCTCCCTCCCTCCCTCCCTCCCTCCCTCCCTCCCTCCTCCCTCCGTCCCTCCCTCCCTCTCTTTTACCCTCTTTTCCCTGTGGCATGCACCCTGGCCACTCTCCTCTCCCATTACCCCACCCCATTCCACTAGTAGGGCTATGCTATCCAGATTGGGTCATATAAATCTGTCAGGTCATTTGAAGTAGGGACTAGGACTTCTCTCCTGTCTCTAGGTTAAGGGGGTATCCCTCCATGGGGGATGTGTCTGCAAGGTCCTTTTGTGCACCAGGAATAGATCCTGTTTCTACTGTCTGAGGTCCCCCAGACTGCTCAGTCCTTCTAGCTGTGACCCATATTCAGGGGGTCTGAGTCAGACCCTTACTGGCTTCCTAGCCATCAGTCTGGGTGGCCCAAGCTCTTCCTTTTTCAGGTCAGCTGTCTTTGTGAGTTTCTGCAACCTGGTCTTGTCTCCTCTCTCTCTGCATCTGGATTCTAGTTTGACTCAGTGTTTGGTTATGGGTGTTTGCTTCTGTTTCCAACAGGTACTAGATAAGGACTCCATGATGGTGGATACTTTAGTTGATGATCTCACTATCAGGGAAGGGCATTTATAGTAGCCTTTCTATGGTTGCTCGAATTATTAGTTGGAGTCAGTCTTGTAGTTCTCTAGACCTTTCTTTAGGTTCAGTTTTCTCTTCAAACCAATAATGGCTCCATCTTTTATGCCCCCCCACCCTGATTAAATCTATCTAGTCACACATGTTTTCCTCTCCTCCCTTTCTCTTTCTCCTAGTTCTCTCTCCATTCACTGATCCCCCCCCATTTCCCATGTGCTCTGGGTTACTTGTCCCTTCCCCCTTTTGTGAGGGACCATATACACCTTAGAATACACCTTGTATCCCATTTCGTCTGGTGGTGTGTATTATAGGCTGGTGATCCTTTGTTCTACGTCTAAAATCCATATATGAGCGAGTGCATACCCTATTCCTCTTTTTGTGACTGGGTTACCTCATTCAGGATGGTTTCTTCAAGTTTCATCTACTTGCCTGTGAATTTCAAGATTCCATTATTTTTTTTCTGCAGAGTAGTATTCCATTGTGTAGATGTGCCACATCTTCTTTATCCATTCTTCAGTTGAGGGGCATCTAGGTTTCTTCCAGGTTCTTGCTATTACAAATAATGCTGCTGTGAACATAGTTGAGCACATGTCTTTGTTGCATAGATATGGGTCATTTGGGTATATACCTAAGAGTAAAAAAGCTGGGTCCTGTGGTAAGCTAATTCCCATTTTCCTGAGGAACTGCCATATTGATCTCCAAAATGGCTGTACATGTTTGCACTCCCACCAGCAGTGGAGGAGTGTTCCCTTTTCTCCACATCCTCTCCAGCATAAGTTGTCATTGGTGTTCCAATTTTAGCCATTCTGGCAGGGTATCTCAAAGTTGTTTTGATTTGCATTTTCCTGATAGATAAGGATGTTGAACTTTTTCTTAAGTGTCTTTCAGCCTCTTTGATTTCTTCTATTGAGAATTCTTTCTGCAATTCTGTACCCCATTTTTCAATAGGGCTATTTGGTGTTTTGTTGACTAGTTTCTTTGAATAAAGCCATTCTACTAAGTAAAAAAAATCAAACACTCTAGCATAATACAGTGCACAGATACACTAATTTCTTTCATACTGAGAAATGAAAATCAGAAAATATCTTATCTTTGTTTTTTTTTCAATTAAGCTATCATATTTTCACATGAGAAGAAATTTTCCTAAAGGTAGTGGGAACACTGCAACTCTGAGCTTAGGTGTCTGTGTTAGTCCTTTGCTGTTGGATGGTGTGATGACATACCTGTGCAAACAGTTCTGCTTGTGAGCTCAGATTCAATGCTATAATGATGTCATTACATGCAGCATGGATGACAGTTGGCAGAAACATACTGGATTCATTATGTGTTTGACTTTAAATTAAGCATTAGTTGTGTTCTTTCATAAATCTTTTGCTGTTGCCAACTTTCCTTGTCTGCTATATTCAGTTATGTGACCCTGTTTGGTGTGCTAGAATGCCAACTTTGGGCAAACAAAACTTTCCTATTATGAGGCTAAGTGGAAATGGGATCCCATCACCTTAAAGTGTGGACTGGTATGCACTCATGCTAGATTCACATATTAATACAAGTAGTTAGCAGAAGCAAAAATTGCATAGAACCAATGTTAATTTAACTTTTATTGGTTTGTAGGTTTGGTACTTATTTTGTAATTTAGCTTTGCTTCCATAATTTGTTTATATATGTGCTACACATCTCAGGAGTTTTGTCTTCTTAAGTTGGTATGCATTTAAATACTATACAATACATAATGATACTTAAGGCTAACACTGATGGCCCAGGGAACTTTTATTCTCTTTGAAACATACTTGATAAGATAAAACTGACTGTTAAGAAATATTAACATAGTTTAGAAAAAGGAGATAGAAGGCAGAATGAAATTTCAAGCAAATTAAGCCTACACGAGATACATAAATAAGAGTAAAGAGATGTTTTGACTGGTCTTGTGGTGAATAGAAAAAGTGAGCCAGAAATGCTCTTACTACGTATACAGATGAGAGAAGTTGACAGAGACCCCTCAGATGGATAAAGATGCAACATAATCCCAGTTACTCCCAAAGCACACCACGAGGGAACTGGAGGAAAGGAACTGATTTCAGAGGTGATCCTAGTTAGTTCAGGGGTGTGGGGAGAAGAGGGATTGAGGAGGGCCAAGAAGGCAAGGAGTATCATAAAGTGTTATTACCAAGTAGTTCACCACTGCAGGCACAGTCCTCCTGCTGATCTCTAGGATCCAATGTAAAACAAGAGACACGTGGACAGTTACGCACCAACTGCTGCAGTGATTATGTTGTTCCAAGAATTCCCCTCAGCACCCAGGTTCTGAAACAAGTCTGACGTGCCTCATGACTGACAAACTGGGGCTGGAAGCCTCAGAAAGGCCTTCAGGCAAAGCGGGTAATTACTGACAACAATCTCATCTCTGAGGAAACTGAGTGTCCTATTGTGTCATCTCAGGATAGAATTGTGGCGTTCTCATGCAAGCCCTGTATATGATATGTGCACTTGAAAAAATGGGAAGTTTTAAACCTGAGAATATCATTTTATATAATCTTGTTGCAAATCTGTTGGTAAACTTGTATTTGGTTCAAATGATTTTTTTTTCTTTACATTTAGGTTTATCTGGAATGATTAGTTAGTTACTCTGGTTAATTACTTGCCTTGAAAATGGTTGTATTTTCTTCTTTATGTACTTCTTAATATGTGGAGGTTTTCTTCTCACATGGTCACAAACAGAGCTTTTCCTGTGATGCCCTGGCTGTGGTGGTGCAAGCATCTGCAGAATGTAACTGGTTGGGATCATTTCTCAGCTATTGATTTCAATTACCTTATCTAGGTCCTTAGGACAAGTACTGAGAAATACAATACCTAATTCTGAAGAAAGGGTTTTAAAGGAAAATGTGCTAACACGTAGATGGAGCTCATTTCTGTTCTAATACAAATATCACATCTGTCTGTACTCATCGATGTCAGTGCTGATGGCACTTTGCATTCCCATGGACATAAAAACTGCTAAGACCTATGTGAGATTGTACCTTTCAGCCCTGAGGATGCTGAAAGTGTGTCAGCAGTTTGGGATGTTGTTCCTCTCTGATGCTTGTGGGTACTCAGCCCTGTGGGTTTCGAGTCCTTGTCTTCAAATGGTGCCATCTATCTTTGATCACTGTTGTCATCTCCTAATGACCTGCAGCTTCAGGCTATTTGATTGTGTGGCTTTCTAATGTTTTTATTTTTATTTTTTACTACTTACCTTGCATGTGGTGGTTCAGGTTCATCTTATCTCATATCTAAGAAGCTGTTTAGGAATTTTTGTTGTAATCTATCTTTCCATGTTAACCCCATGAAACTCAGGTATGGGCGGCTTGCTGCAGTGATAGCGAGAGGCTCCAAGCTTTGCATATATGAAGTTACTGATGTGCTTAATGCTATGGACACGAACAGCCCTCATTCCACCCTCTAGCTTATCTTACAATATTTTAAAACGTAGAATCATTGTAGACTTCATTCTAAGTAGACATTTCAGAGCTCAGTACAGTTTTAAAAGAACCTTCCTATGGATGCAGCATCTAAAAATGTCAGTGCCTTAAGTAATTAAAATATACTTATGATTTTCTTCTTTCATTTAATGGTATATGATTGATAAGTCTTAGCATATATAATTCATAAGAATAGTTGTACTATCTTATACTATTTAGAAAGGAGTTTTATATTGCACTTTATTCAACCATATCACCTTTATGTTTCACTGTCACTGGAGGGCCTTCCTAAAGTATCATAAAATTTTATATTCTTATTAGCAGTATGTGGTAATGCCTGCTTCGTCAAATGCTGCTCATCCACGGTTACTCTACTTGAGACTTCAGTTTCTTGTAACCTGAAGAACCAGAAGTGCTCTCATCTTATTGTTATTTGAATTGTCAGACCTCTTGTAAAGACAGACAGTTGCTATATAGTTTTAAAATTCTTTACACTTCTTGAAGTTTCCTGCTTATATTCTTTGTTCATTAATTCACTTATTTGTCTATAATTTTCTTGTTAATATCTTTGAATGATTGCCATAGTAAATAGATTATTTTGCAGTAGTTTCAGATAATTCCCATTCATTTTTCACTTCCCAAGATTTAAATTATTTGTAATCAGATATACAGATTCTATTTCTTTTGTGGTGTGTGTGTGTGTGTGTGTGTGTGTGTGTGTGTGTGTGTGTATGTGTGTGGATTGTGAATGTGTGTATATGGGGGAGGTGTGTGTGTAGTGTTTGTATATATGTATGTGTTTCTGTGTTATTTACCTGGTGAGGGATGTGTTAGCTATAAATAGCAGAAATTCAAATTAATAATGACAAAGTATAGGTATCTGTTTTTCTTGAGTAATCAAAAGTCTGCACTAAATTATAAAAGCAATGGCTTAGTTTCTTAGTAATACCATTTCACAACAGGGCTCTATTACTCTTTTTGTTCTGCCATCTTTGATTTTTATCAGAATCTATTTATAAAAAAAAATGTAAGTGACTTCTTTATTAAGGAAGCTAAGGCTCAGAGAAGTGAAATGACTTAGAGCCACCAGTCAGCTGCTTGTTGGAGAAATCTCATGATTTCTTTTTCTCCATCCTTTCACTCCCTCATCCTGTGTTTTCATTTGTTTCTCTTGGGGTACATCACATTGGAACCTGCTGGTGCATATGATGCATACTAAAATGTGTTTTTTCTTTGTATCCTTTCAAGTTTTAGCCATGCATTGTTATATACTGATAACTAACATCCCAATTCTCTATTCATTTTATTTAAAGAAAATGTTTCCATTAAACTAATCTGGGAAGAAGTCAGCAACTTCCACATTGAAACTTTGCTTTATTCTCAGTGTAGTTTTATAGTATAGCAGACTTCTTTTTGAAAGGGCCCAAACTTTTTAAACATGATCTTGTTTTATAATTTTATACTGATTATCTTACATGTTGCCATGTGGTATTAAAGCATAACTTATGAGCAAGTTTTTATGAGAACCTATTCTGAAATAAATGTCAGAAAGTCTGATTTTGATGGGTCAAAAAAAGAAAATGTGCCACCAACTGATCTTTGTAAGCATGTCACAGGTGAACCTAAAGCTATATGCATATAGTCCATACCTGTGTGACATGTTCAACCTGACTCTATGAAAACCTGCTTACAAATGAGTTAGAGGCAAGAGCAAGAGTTAATATTTAATGCATAAAAGGCATAAACAGTAGTTGAAAACAGCTGAAAATTAAATTCCACATACTAGGATATGTCTAGTTTCTAAGTAAACAGAATGTATCAAATTTTAACCTTCATGCATTTTTGAACCATATTTTTTATCATAACTTTAAATTATTCACATTACTTAATACTTATAATAAATTAAACATTTTTAACATAATTTTAATGATTTAAATTTAAACTTCAGATTTTTAATTTTTAAAAGTTATTTGCTAGAGCTAGAGAGATAGCTCAGCATGTACACATGTTTTTGCCAAGTTATTGAGCTGACTTTAATCCCAGGGTCCCCTGTCATAGAAGGAAGGATTTCTTTCCCACAAATTGTTCTCAGTTCTTCACACATGCATCATACACAATATAAATCAATGTAGTAGCTTTATGACAAAGTTATACTTATTAAGTATAATAGACTCAATCTTGCAGTTATACATTTATAAAGGTTGTATTTCTTTCTCTCATATTAAAATAAGTACAGATCTTATTGAATTAATGAGTGGGCCCCATGTACAATATAAAAATTATCTTGTCTCGGTCTTTGGGAAACACTGGCTTGTATAATTAATTTCTATGGCATCTAGATGGGGAACAATAGCACACATTTGCAGCGATTCTCTTAACATAAGTAAATTACAGAAACCTCTTGTTCCCCTAAGGCCATATTTAAAGCTACAGTTCACATACATTGTCTGCCAAGCAATGGCATATTAATACAGATTTCTTCAGTGTTCTTAGATGTTTTATACAACTTAGGTTAAAAAATCAGCCTTCAGATCACAGCCTTTCATGAGTGTTGAGAGAACTTTAGTTTTATTCTTGGTCTTTTGATAATAGATCCCAGGAGTGAATAAGGTTACACACTTTACTTTTGTAATCATCTTTGTTCAATGTACTGATTTTAGGAATGCATTAATATAGTACAGTGCATTATTCTAGGTGGCTCTATAATTTGTTCAGAATGCTTGCAAATCTCACTAAAAGCAATTCAGATACTTCAAAAAGCTCTCATCATTCATGATTAAAGACACACAAGCCTAAAGAAGTATATCCAGCTAATTTTGATGAATTGTTGAAATATTTTGGGAATCAGTTTCCCTAACAAAATATAACAAAAATTAGAATTCTGTTTACAGTTAGACACTTTCAGACTTATAGTTATTAGCTCATAAAATCTGGCCATAGATTAAAGAGAAATATTACAAAATGTAAACTATTTTGAATAGAAATATTTCTAAACTGTTTTACCCAATTCAAGGTCTGAATTTGATATACAGTTTTTGAAGGTTTGGAGTTAATGTTTTTATACTTTGACTAGTATATTAGGCTGTTACCTGGTTCTGTGGTTTTCAGTTTCTGCCTCTGATTTCTGTTAGCTTTATTTGTAGCTATTATACTTGTCTAGTAAGACTACCTTCCTAGTGCTTTTCCAGTTGCCTGCTCCCAATTTTTTATGACCTCAGAGTTAGATCATGATGAATATTTAAAAATATATCATCTATAGCATCAGAACTTGAGGGTAACAAAGGTTGACTTCATCAGAGGATGAGCCAGCAGAGGTGCTGGCCTCAGAGTATGAAGATAGCAGAAGTGAATTTATCAGAGGGTGACAGCATAGAGGATATTGCAGGGAATTGTCCCTAGAGTCAAACTATCATCATCTTCATGAGATCACCTGTGTTTATTTACAAGAGTCCATCATGATCAGGCCAGTGCACTGCTAACATTCCCTTCTAGAAAGGGTGTCAGGAGGGTCATCTAGACCCTCACCTGAGTATGCAGCCATTTCCTCCAAGCATTTGTATGCAATTCTGCCCTAACAGCACATGGCCTTGGTGTCTCCAGGAGGATCTAGAGTATGTAACATGGAACTAAAAAATTAGGTCTCTTTTTATTTGACTATGGGGAAACCATCATCCATGCTGGTTGAGACTTTCTAATATGTCTGATTTGGAGTCACCTATTCTCTGTAATAGCCCCAATAAACTCATTGGTTCCAGCAAGAACTTTAAATCTATCTTTGGTTTGTCTATAGGATCTTATGAAGATGGGCTGATGCTGTTTAAATACCACAAGGAAGGGATTTAATACCAGAAGGTTAAGGTACCAGAGGGTGAGGGCATGAGCATCATAGACTGAGAACATTGGAGTTCATTTCCCTCTTTAACTCAATGTAGACAGGTAACAGATATGAAAGTCACAGTATTAGTGAACTGTCTCCAGATTTTGGCTTACCACTTTTGACCCTGCATTGAGACAACTCAACTGTTTCATCATGACATCTGGCTTTCCAGTCTTAGGAAACTTTCATATACCAGGTTGGATTTTGCTCAGGAGTTTATGGGTGTCCATGTGTTTTCCATCTTGAAGACTTATACAGTGAAGACCCTCAGAAAGTTTTAGAAAGCACACCCTTGACTTTGACTGGATATAATAAGGTCATACTTTTCCTTCAGTTTATTCATGAAGCAGAGAACTTCCATCATCATGGTCAATCGAGATCTCTATCAGTTTAAATGCCTCATCTTTTGACAGGCAGACATTCACATGTGCTCATACCTTCCCCATTACTCATACAGAAACAGCATTCTTCATAGTTTCAGTCACTTCCCTTGAGATAAAAAGTATGTCTAATAAGGAAGAGGCTGAGGCTGTTACATTGCCATATTTGAGGAGGATCTTTTAAATTCTCTTTGCTGAGAGGGCACATTAGGACAATTTACTAGGCACTTTCCAGAAGAAATCTGAGGAAAGTGCATTCTGAAATGGCTGGTTGGATATGCTGTCCTCATGGTTCATGACTACATGGGTTCTTCTTAAGGGATTTTTACTTCTTAGGATCATTTCCATACTTTAAAAATTATACGAATTAATGATGCCAAAAATGTTATACTCATGATTATTTTGAATATTCTACTTATGTTTAATCTAACCCCCCAGCACCAATTTTAATAATTATTGGCTAAGCACTGCCTGATTAGGTCAGATAAGGCATTTGTAGAGGAAGTCTCTTGATAAAAATTTCCCATTTCCTTCAGCTATTTTAAAAATGAAAGCTGTTTCTGTGTCTTAATTTGAAAGGATGCCTTAGGGGCTCAGAGTTTGGGTTTGTTATAAATAATAAGAAAAAGAGATAAGATTATATCATTAAAAAGATGGCAAATAAAAGCCAGGGACATGACTTGGTGGGCAAGCACTTGTCTACCATCTAGGAATCTGTGGGTGCAGTCTTCAGCTTTTCAGTGGTTAGAGGTGTCTGTCACCGAAATGGCCACCCTGAGTTTGATCCCTGGAATCCACATAATGGAAGGAGAAAACTAACGGCACACAGTGTTGTCCATTGAACTCCATGTGCCTGCCTCGGTATACATAGATGTGTGCTCACACATGCATGCACACATACACATATGCACATACACACATGTACACAAACTCACACATGTACAGGTACATGCTAAACAAATACAATTTTAGAATTAAAGAAGGGAAGGAACAAGGTCAATGATCTTTGAAGGGATAGATAGCAGAACTCTAAATGTCTAATAGATATTTATGGATATAGAGATGCATGCATATGTATCAACTGAAATATAAAGGAAAATACATACATATACACACACAAACACATATATATGTATAGAGTTGTTAGTTTATATACACGTATGGACATCCAAAATATATTCATATGTAAGTGTTTAATAAATATTATGAGCTATTATAAGATATATTTGCATGTATTTCTTAGCCATGAAATACTTTTCCTTTAGAAGTCAGCTATTTAGCCTTAAAATTTTACTCTTTAAAAAAGCTCTTAGAATAGCATATAATCTTACTAATTCTCATTTTTGCAAAAGATTATTATAACCTGTAATAAATATTTATCTCAAATTCAGCATAGAGAGTTATTTCTAATGGGGTTTGATGCTTAAATGGCAACATTGAGTACCTTCCCTTGTCTATTGCTGGTATGATGCCTTGTGAGATTGAATGGCCCTCGGCTATCTTAGAGGGTCCTGGTATTCTATACTGACAGTGCTCTCTGAGTGGTATCTTTGCTGCTTCTGTTAATTGAAGATAGTGTTTTGAGTTGTGACACAGAAGTCTACATATGAAATTTAAAATTCATACCAACTTTTCTGGTTTTTATTTTAGTGCATTGTGGATTGAAGTATAAGAACATTACAACAGCATAGTGTAAGCATCACTAATCAGTGTGCCCTTTCAAAGTTCTACACAGCTAACTTTTGTAAGAAAATTAGTGAAGGGAAAAGCATGCAGTGTGAATAATCTCTATGAAAATGATTAAGTTGGTAATCTACAAAATACATAAGTGGCCAGGTGGAGGTAATACACACTTTAAATCCTAGCCCCTGGTAGGCAGAGACAGGCAGGTTTTTGAGTTCAACAGATTGTAAGGACAGACAGGACTATATAGAAAAATCATGTCTTGAAAATCAAAGAAAATAAATAAGCAACAGGAAGAAAAGAAAATGTTTAATGTGGGTAAAGCTTAAAAATTAGTAGGGATGACATTGGGGGTTGGCAAAAGGATACAACACATGAGATATGAAAGAAGACAGGAAACTGGGAGGAAATTATGGGAAGTCAGGGTGGCCGGGTTGGGACACAAAAGGAAGGAGAATGACTGGAGCACATTTTGTTCAAAAATGCTATAACAATGTTGAATATCTTGTTAAAATGAGCAAAAATATGTACAAAAGGAACAAAAAGACTTTATGGTATGTTTCTTTGCCCAAAACATTCTTAGAGAGTTGGAGTTACAATCCCCTATCTTCTTGTTATTAGCTACTGGTGTTCTGAATGAGTCATGTGATTAGGTCTGGCAGAAAAGACAAACCTGGGTCCCTGTGTCCTTAGTGCAACTCATGTAATCTCATCCAACACTTAGGAGAGTTTCAACAATTGTTTCTTTTGAAATAACATTCTTTAAAATTTTCCCTTAATGCTTTGATTTTGTTCTGTATATAATGTTCTTCTGTTTAAAAAAATAGCTTTCTCTTATAATGGGCATCTAATTTCATAATGGTAAGGGTCATTAAATTCACATTTTTACTTCGATTTTATTTAATTCTGTTACAGAACACCTTAAATGTATTCATTTGTTTGTTCATCATTTATAGAACACATATAGTAAGACAAGCCTTATTTTTGATATACGGAAGTTTCTAAGTTTTTCTGAACACTTTTTGTGTGCTGTTGAGTGCCTAACTTATCTTTCAAGTCTTCACAACCCTATGCTGGGAGATAACCATTTTACTAAGTCATGAGAGTTGAGTATGTTCACCAAGGATGGATAGGAATCAAGTTGAGTGGATTTCAATACAAGGTAAAGTTTCTTAATACTTGGATTCAAAGATTAGCTCAAATGAGATTGTGTGTCCTTCTCTAGCTCATCACTGTGATTGCACACTGTGACCATTATTCTCTTGGGCACATGGAGGAGGTGGAGGGTATTGACTGTGAGTCAACTAGAGCTAAAGGCAGAGAGTAATTCTTCAATAGGAGGGAGGGCGAGTAGCTGAACTCATCAATTTGGCTATGGAAAGTCCTAGAAGATAGCATTAATAATGTATCACAGAGATTCAGATGTACAGGTGAGAAGACAGTATGATGAGAAAGCAGGAAGCCTCAAGATTCCTGGGAGTTTACTTGAAACACTCAGAAGATGGGATAAGTAAGAGTGGCTTGTGATGACACCCTGGTTACTAGAAGCAATGAGTTCACGAAGAGTTCTTGAAGATTAATCATCACAATCACAATTTCAGCCCTGTCTGTAGCCAGCACAGTGCTGCTCAGTGAGTAACAGGAACAGATACAGTTCTGAGACTTCAAAAGTATTTGTTGAAATTTCACCCAGAAAATGCATTTATGGGATTCAGATGTGGATCCTTCACATGAACAATCAGGCACCAAAAGGGGTTATACAAAAACTTTCAGAATGTTTTAAAACCATCCCTCTCTTTGCTCCAATTTGCGACATTTCAAAATGTAGTATTTGAAGTGTACTTGTTTTAATTCTATTCATTAGCGGATGCAGAATTAATTTAAAAACTGAGTTACTAGGATTTTGACTTGAAGCTTAATGTTTTCTAATCAACTTTTAAAATAGATTAATATAATAAAATACTGAATGAAATATTTTCCATTTTTTTGGGATTGTAAACTAAAACTCAAAGCTAAGGGGAAAAATACACCAGGTATCCTATGTTATAAAGTAATATGCTCACAAATGGTGGTCAGAGAGTCAGGCCATTATCTATCATCTATCTATCTATCTATCTATCTATCTATCTATCTATCTATCTATCTTATATACATACAATCTATCTATTTATGTATATATCTTTCCTTTTGAGACATGATCTTACTGTGTAACAATGGCTATCCTAGAACTCGAGATCCATTTGCCTCTGCTTCCAGAGTTCTGGGATTACAGACATGCACTAGTACACCTGGCTTTTATTCCATACAGTTTAAATGCCTGTTACCAGCTCTGGATCTCCCCGGTTAGTCCATGGTGGAGTTTGATTTTGAATTCTGAGTAAGCATACTTAGAGGTAGAAATCAGTTTGGATTATATTAATTAAGGTGCATTTTTGGTTGAAAGTCTGTGAAAGGTCAGAAAAAGGGGACTATACTCAGAAGGCAGAGAGCTATTCTGTATTTTTAGCAGGTTTCCAATGGGCAAACAGAAGGTGAATGGCTCTTCAGAGTTGGGATAAAGATAGGGCCTTTCATTGCCATGGTCAGTGAGGTCAGGTCTTTTGTTCCCGAGTTATTGGATATGAGTCACCCAAGAGGAATCAGCTTCTTAAATCTGAGAGACTGTGAGGCCACCAGTTAACAGCAATTGCCACTATTTGTAGAGGTGTTCCCTTATATATCAAATTCTGATTCTTTCCAGCAACTTTCAGTACTTTTTCCTTTGTCTTTAGAATTTTTGAGTTTAATTGTCCTGAGTGTCAGCATGAACTTTTCTTTGGACTCATTTGGGGATTGCTGCATGAGTGTGAGTCTGCATTTTAACCTCATTTGTGACACTGTCAGCCACTGTTTCTTCAGCTACTCTTTCAGTCTCACTATCTCAACTTGTGGGACTCTTTCAGTGTTACACCAACCCCAAGGCTCTATTCATTTAGAGGACTTGTTCTCATGGAAGTCCTCTGTTTTAGTGGGTACTGACTTTCACTCAGGCTCCACTCATGGCATTGACCTACTTTAGTAGAATGTGGCTCTAATGACAATTTAACTTACAGAGTGATTGTGGTCTTTTCTAAAGATGGTCTTGGTGTATCTGGTGTGCTGAGCCACACTGTTTCTTCCTGGGCTGCCTGAGGAACCAGACAGTTCAAGTATCCTGATGACTCTGTGTGGGAAGAGCAAGTCTTATGTCAGTAGGATGGGTAGATGCAGATTACTTTGTGGCTTGGCTGTGTTTATGGTCAGGATACCCCCTTTTTCCAAAATTTCTGCCCTCTTGATAACTCTTTGTAGAGTAGTAGATTCTTGGGTCTGCTGGAAAAGAAATTACATCTGAGGCCAGAAACTTATTAAAACTACATGTCCCCCATCTGTGAGGAACAGAAATTCTTTGTAGGGCTGGATGCTTGCGACAAAGTCTATTTTAGGTCTCCCCCCACCACAAGTTATTGGGGTCTCTTGGAGTAGAAAGGGGTCTCATGCTATGAGTTCCCATGTCAGGAGGCTGTTAGCATCTGGTCATCTTTGCCTGTGCTATACTATGTCTTTCAGAGGAGGAGGTTCATGTCCAACAAGACAGGATGGCACTTTACTTTGCTTGTAAGCTTATTGGATTATCCTCAGTGGGACTCTTGAGAAATCTTTCTTTCTTTCTTTCTTTCTTTCTTTCTTTCTTTCTTTCTTTCTTTCTTTCTTTCTTCCTTCCTTCCTTTCTTTCCTTCATTCTTTTTCTTTTTAAATTTGAAACAAGGTTGGTTTACATGTCAATCCCATTTCCCTCATCCTCCCATTCTCCCCTATCACCTCCACCAAACCCCCACCTTTCTGTTCCCCAGGAAGGGTTTGGCTTTTCATGGGGAATCTTCAAAATCTGTCATATCATTTGGGGCAGGGCCTAGGGCCTCCTCCACATATCTAGGCTGAGAAAATATCCCTCTATTTGGGATGGGCTCCCAAAGTACATTCATATACTAGGGATAAATACTGATCCATTACTAGATGCTCCATAGACTTCCCAGTCCTCCTAACTAACACCCACATTCAAGGGGTCTGGGTTAGTCCTATGCTGGTTTCCCAGCTATCAGACTGGGGTCCATGAACTTCCCCCTTTTTCAGGTCAGCAGTTTCTGTGGGTTTCTCCAGCCTGGTTGTGACCCCTTTGCTCATCTCTCCTCCCTCTCTGTAACTGGATTCCAGGAGTTTAGCTAGTGTTTAGCTGTGTGAGATGTTTCTTACTGATGCTGTTGACTCACTTCGGTTGTCAGTGGAACTTTTGTACAGCTGTGGAAGAGATGAGCCTACTTGGGATGCCTTCTATTGTTCTACTGCTCTGTTAGGTGTTCTGAGACACTAGTCCATCTTTCTTCAATAGGGCTGTAAGATGCCTGCAGACTATGCTGCTCATCCATTCATGTGGCCCCTAATCTGCTCACCTTCCTCTTTGCACCTATCAGATTCCTCTTGTGGCTCCCTTTGTCACTGTTTCCACAATTTATAGTTGTTTTCATAGGGAGTGGGGTAACAGGAACTAAAAGAAAGGAATTTGTGCTGTCTTATCTAGCTATCATCTGTCAGATCAAAAGCCTGTAAAACACATCATACAGAATCATCAGCTTGTAAAAGTATTTTCCTTAAAGGATTTTAAGAATAATGACTCTTATGTTTAAATAGCAAATGTATTTCTCCATGTGTTTATGTGTTTGTTGTACACATGTGTGTGGAGGCCAGAAGTTGATATTGGGTATTTTTTTCCATAGTTCTGCACTCTTGTTTTTGAGGCAGCCTGTCACTGAAGTTGAGCTCACAGCTGGCTAGATTAGTAGACCAACAAGCTTCCAGAATCTGCCTGCCTCTACTTCTTTAAGAGTAGAGATTACAGACATCTATTGAGGCACCAGGATTTTATGTAGCTGTTGGGGATCTGAACTTAGGCCCTTGTTCTAGCAAAGCAAGCACCTTGCCCACAAAGAGCTATCTTGTCAACCACATAGTAAATTTATCTATTGTATTTTAAAGTAACAAGTAATAGATATAGTATAGTTATTTAACATAATGTACCTATTTTATTTAGCTATTTATTTCCAGTATAGTATTCTAGTCACACTCTAGTCTAGAGTAGTTGCTTAACAAGTAATTGTTGATAATTAAATTATAGTGTATATATAGTATATACTGCATTTATACTATAAATAATTGAATTATAGTATATATTGTATATACTATATCTTATATACTACACATTTTATAGTATTTCAACATACAGCATGTATGTTACATATAAAATATATATATACCTGTTGTTCTTTTGATACAGCTGCTATGATGCAGCTGCTGTGACCTAAGAAACACAAACACGAGATTCAGTGCCCACGCGGAGTTTATTGAGAGAGGGGAGAGGAAAGAGGGGGGTAGCTGGTGGCCAACCGAAAGCTGGGAGAGAGAGAGAAAGGGCCCCAGAGAGAGCAAGAGAGAGAAGCAAGAGAGAGAGAGAGACCAAGAGAGAGAGTTGTGCTTGGCGCACTTGCTTTAAAAGGGGAGCTTGTGCATGCATAACCCAGTCTCTCCCAGCCAGGTAAGGCCTGACATAGTGATTATGCGTCCCACCCATCAAAGGCGGGGCCCACAGACTGCTGAGCCTCAACATTCCCACCTCTTATTACTATTAAAAAGGTGGGGGTTGGGCATGGCCCAACAGGGTGAGACTGCAGGTTTCTAACAATACCTATGGTTTATATTTATTTTTATCTATATGAGTAAATGTCTGTTTATATGTATATGTACCATGTATGTGCCTTTTTATCTGTGGAAGCCAGAGAGGGAATTGGATCACCTGGACCTGAAGTTATAGGTAGTTGTGAGCAGCCTTATGTGGGTGACAGGAATGTGGGTCCTCTGCAAAAGAGCAAGTTTTCTTAGCTGCTGAGCCATCAATCAAACCCTGTATTTTATAATTCTGTGTGATAAAAATTGAGGCATAAATAACTTCCCAAATTACAAATTACAGGAGAAACTGGAGGTACATGTTTCCTTTGGTCTACAACAAATCCATTATATTCATAGATTATGGGATAACTACTTAATATCCCTTTATTAACTGTTGGTGTTCAAACTGTACTTCTGTGGTTTGGATATTTCAAAGTGACTAATATTTGAAAGTATTGTTTAGTAAGTGCTATTTAGTTATCCCATGAGATTTATGAAATAATAATAATAATTTTTAAAAAGGTTCAGTAGTCAGTAATCAGCTTCTCACTAATGATAATACATTTTCTGAGATTAACATCAGTGCTTTTCAATACACCAGAATAAGACTAATCTCTATTATAGAATCCACAGCTGGCCTGATGAGCTATAATAAGAAAAAGTAATTACTATTTTTTGATATCCAGAAAATGCAAATTATATTTTGTCTCCAGAGCACAGAACAAAGAGGGTCTTTGTTGATAAACAACCAAATTTGCTGTTTATAAAGTTAGTTATTTTTTGTTTCAGATGAGAGTTTTTGAGACTTATACAGATATAAACAATATAGTTTTAAAAATTAAATTTTATTATTAATATGTAAATATATATATATATAATGTGTGTGTGTGTGTGTGTGTGTGTGTGTGTGTGTGTGTGTGTGATATCTGCAATTTAGGAGTAGGTTTGTTATTATCAGTTTTTCCAGATGAAGGCATAGAAAATTTTATTACTTGATAATCCCAAATACAAGGATAAGAAGTATAGGAGATAGAAAACACAGGGTCTATTTGCTTAACACAATGTACTTTCATTTGTGTATTTTATTGTATTCATTTGTGCATATCACTGTTTCATTTTCTTGACGAATAAGGTATGGGTCATTATTGTCTTGAACATGATAATCCTTAAGCATTGATAATTAAATATAATCCCCATGCATAGCAATGTGTGTGTGTGTGTGTGTGTGTGTGTGTGTGTGTGTGTGTGTGTGTTTACTTAAGTCATAAAAATTTTCAGCATTTAGAATTCTTTGGCTATGTTACCGTAATATAAATTCAACTCAATATTTCAAATGAGTTTTCCCTTATAAGTAATTATAACTTCTTGGAAATTTTAATTGTAGATTGGTATAAAAATGTTATAGATGATATGGGGAAAGTATATTTAAAATATTTTTATAATTTTTGTTTATAATTAATTTAATTGTTTAAAATTTATAATTTTTAAATTTCTAGTCTTCACAATCTAATTAGATTTGAAAAATTAACTATCTTGTATCATAATCATTGAATTTTCCTTTATTTTGAAATCACTTGAGAGAAGTGTAGTTTCTTAATAGATAATCTAGTATACTAGAAAAAATACTTATTTGGTTTTAGACGAAAGGTTTTAAACATGGGATTTAGTATTTACCTACCAACCTATGACTGTAAGCAAGTAAATTTAGTCCTATGATAGCCTCAGTTTTCCCACTTGTTGTAGATTTACAAGATGGCTATGGGATGATGCCAGGCAGATAAACTCATAATCACCATTCAATAAATAATAGATGCAGAGGTCGTTGTCATGATCTATTGGTTGATTGATTGGTTCCTGACAATGGTCATGTGTTCCACCTTGAGAAGCTTACTTTAATGGGTATGACCTTGTTCAGGGCCTGGTGACTCAGACTTTCTGATGGAGATGAGTCATATATGGTCTTATTTAACATTTGATCATATCACAAGCCAAATTTGCTGCATGTGGTTACCTTAGAATTGTGTGAAGTATTATATTGGGTGAGTGAGCCAACTCAACTTCTTTATGGTCTAGAACATTTTATTTACACAGTAAAACTTTAACAGCCTGTAAAATGAATATGGCTTTAAGATGATGTGTTTAGATTGGGAAAGGGACAGGCACGATCTATTGAATTTAGCTTAAGTAGGATTGATCTTCCTTCATGAACTAGTAAGTTAATAATAAGTAGAAGACAGAAATCTGTATTATATGTGTTTTATTCAAATCCTTATTCTGACATTCCTGATCAATGGGAAATTGTGGATGTGTTTAAGGCTGTAAATATGGGAGTAATAGCACATATTTTCAAATATCAGCACAAATATATTATTTTATACATGTGAACCAACCATCCTGTGTCCCAATATTTTTATCAAGAAAGTAATGAACAATACACAGTACCTATCTGGTCAGGTTCTTGGGCTACTAAACTAATTCATAATATATAAGGCATCTAATAAGACAACAACTATAGGCTATAAAGGGATGAGGATTTGGGCTACAATTATAAATTTGAGTAATTATCTGATTATTTTTCTTAACCAATGCTGTCCATCTTTCTTAAGCTTTGTGCTGCACCTTGTTTAAAAGAAAGGGCTATCCCGTGAATTATAACACACATTGAGGCATTCAAGAGTTGATTTTAAATAAAAGGAAACGGAAAAGTCAGAATTATCATGGGAATAACATATTTAGCCTTGAAACCCTTATTGAGCTGAAGCATTCTTATGTTTCTTTGTTTTTTTTAATCACCTCTCCAGATCTTTTTAATAAGTTAATAGCTTCTGAAATTTATTGTTGAGCTCCAGAAATATTGTTTAAATCCAGAGTGAATTTTATTAGAAAGCAATACAAGTGTTTTGCTTTATTCTTTTCAAGGCTTCAGTTTTCTTTGAAATTTAAGACATGTTTCAGTTTATATCTAGTAAATACAAAAGCATGCATACGAGGATTTGGCTTCTGAAATAGACCCTTTTGGCTGTTGAAATGAGCTGGAAGGAGAAAGACTTTGTTACCTGATGATGGAAGTTTGAACCCTGGAACACAAGCAAAGACAGGGAAAAACTAATCCCACAAAGTTGTCCTGTGCTGTCCACATGAGCACTGTAATGTGCTCCCTACATCACACACACAAGTACCATCACACACAATAAGCAAACAAGCAATCAAACACCAGACCCTTTTAGTACTGGGCAGATGAGACTACAGTTTATTTCTTGTAATTTAAAAACGTCATTGAGGTGTTTATGTTTAAGTCAAAAGCAGTTTTATTCACATGACTAAACACTTCGTTTCAGATTACTTACTGATGGTCATATTATTTATGATAAGTTTTGACTAGTTTTAGGATATACTTCAATATTTATACTTTAGTAATTAATTAAACATTTAAAATGAAAAAAATGCATATGCCCATGACCATAAACGTTTTGGAGGATTTCTTCTATAAAATTAGTATGAAAATATACACATACAAGTATATTTATGATTACATTGTTCATACATAATGGAAAAGTTACTAGTAACAACCCAAGTATCCATGTAATAGGAATGGTTTTATGTAGACATTATTTTGAGGCAAAATGGCCCTGGCTGGTCTAGAATTTGTTATGTAGACCTGATTATTCTCAAATCCTCAGAGGTCTACTTGCCTTTGCCTCTGGATTGCTAGGTTTAAAGATGCACACTACAATACTTTTAATCTTATACAAACTCTGAAACATTATATTGATATATGCTATTTTCTGAGAGCCATGGCATATTCAAAAATGATGTTTGTAGAAGTTTTATTTTGTAATAATACATAGACACTTTAGCATTTATATTTATTTGAACATAGAAAGTATTGACCACAATGCTACTTAAAGGGTCTTGGGTTTCTTTAATTTATTTGTTCTTTCATGTATCTTTTGTGAAGAATATACTCAATCCTCTAACATGCTATTATGTAATTATATGTCTTTAATATATTTGTATATATTTTAAGTAATAAAGCAGTTTCCTATATTGCTCATTCCCCCAAATGGTAAGAAGCTGTACATAATCTAAAGTAAGAGGGTCTGTGAATTGATATGGTGTTGGCTAGTCACTGGTGGTACCCAATCTGTATAAATAATACACATACAATCAATATCCTAATAAAATTCAGGTCCAACATTCAAATTAGTATATCTCTAAAGGGGGCTTGGTTACAAAGAGATTAGGTCTAAGAGTTGGAGCCAGGTGTTGATGAGGAAGACCTTAAGGAATTGTTTAGAACTGGAGGCTACCAACAACATGGCCGTTGCTACTCTAGCCCAAAGAGCTGAGGGAAGTTGTAGGTTATCAGAAGCCAAAAGAGAGAATGTCTTGCTGTAAACTGAAGCACTTTGACTAGAGTAGTAAACTTTGCTCAAGGGGTATACTCCACTCAAAGTCAGACAACAGAAAGTGAGCTAGGGCAGTAAACTGTGCACTCTTATCTCTCTCATCATCACATGCCAGGTCATCCTAGGCTAAACCCAGCAAGAGCCAGAGCAAGAGAAGGAACAGGATTAGGCTGAGGATGGGGGACACATAGAGAATGAACTTTACCAAGTAATGAGTTGGCATAAGATAGAATGATACTTTTTAAATGAAATCAACATAATCCGAAAGAAAGTAAAGTTAGACTGTGAAAAATGCTGATAAAAATTATCTTCATGACTGTTTGCCATCTGCCTTCTGGGGCCTTGCTCTGGGCCTCCTGAGGCCTGGGACCTTCTCATGTACAGGGGAGCTCTTCTAAGGTGGACCTGCCTATAGAGTCTGCTAGCGTCCTGGTCCCACCTACACTCATGGAAGGAACCTGCCTTCCGGTGCCCTGCTCAGAGCCTCTTAAGGACTGGGGACTGTGCACAGGGTAACCATTCCTAGTGGACCAGCCCATCTGGAGTCTGCCAACACCCTAGTCCCACTTCCCTGCTCTGGATGAGGAGAGCCAGTTGAGTATTGGACCTGCTTGCACCAGAAGAGAACCTTGGTCCCATACTCACCAGAACAGAGAGAGGCCCCACCAGTATGCACTGGAAGAAAGGATGGGTAGACAACAATATAAGAACAGAGTCAACAACAGAAAGATCAATATGATACCTCCAAAGTCTAGGGACTCCACACCAACAAGACATGAACATCCCAACACAGGTGAAGCAGAAGAGAATCACCCTAAAATCAAGTTCAGGAAGATGATAGAGACCCTACAAGAGGAAATGAAAATATCCTTTAAAGAAATGGAAGAAAAACACAAAGCCAAAAATGTAAGAAGTCAACAAATCTCTTAAAAGAAAGCTGTAAAACCAAGAAAAAGCAGTCAAAGAGATGAAGGAAACAATTCAAATAATTTATGACCTGAAAACTGAAATAGAGACAATAAAGAAAACACAAACTGAGGGAATGCTGGAAATGATCAGGAACTACTGATGCAAGCATAACCAACAGAATACAAGAGATGAAAGAGAGAATCTCAAGCATTGAAGATACACTAAGAGCATTAGATTCATCGACCCAAGAAAATCTTAAGTCCAACAAATCCCTAACACAAAATATTCAGGAAAAATGGGACACTGTGAAAAGGCCAAACCTAAGAATAATAGGTATAAGAGAAAGTGTAGAAACCCAACTCAAAGGTGCAGGAAATATATTCAACAAAATCATTGATGAAATTTCCCAACTTAAAGAAAGACATGCCAATGAAAGCACAAGAAGCTTACAGAACACCAGAGTAAACCAAAAAAAAGTCCCCTTGCCACATAATAATAAAAACACATAACAAGCAGAATTAAGAAAGAATGTTAAGAGGAGTGAAGGAAAAAGTCCGGTAACATATAAAGGTAGACCTATCAGAATTATACCTGAGTTTTCCATGGAAACTCTGAAGGCCAGAAGGTCCTGGATAGATATTCTACCAACACTAAGAGACCACAGATGCCAGCCCAGACTATTATACCCAGAAAAGCTTTCAATCACTACAGATGGGGAAACCTAGATATTCCATAACAAAACTAGATGTAAACAATACATATCAATTAATCCAGCCCTACAGAAAGTTCTAGAAGGAAAACTCCAACACAAGGATATCAACAACACCCACAAAAACAGATAATCCCACTTTATCAACAGCTAATAGAAAAATGGGGAAAATCCACAGATAATACCACCACCAACAAAAAATTTAAAACAAATAAGAATTAACAATCAATGGTCAGTAATATCCCTCAATATTAATGGTCTTAACTTGCCTATAAAAAGACATAGGCTAACAGAATGGATACAAAGACAGAATCCATCCTTCTGCTACATACAAGAAACACACCTCAACTTCAAAGACAGAAGTTACCTCAGAGTTAAAGGTTGGGACATGATTTTTCAATCAAATGGACCCAAGAAACAAGCCATTGTAGCAATCATAATATCTAACAAATTAGAGTTTAAACTAAAATCAATCAAAAGAGATAAAAAAGGGCATTTCTTATTCATCATAGGAGAAATCCATCAAGATGAAGTTTCAGTTCTGAACATCTATGACCCAAATAAAAAGGCACCCACATTCGTAAAAGAAATATTACTAAAACTCAAATCTCACATAAAACCTCACACATTTATAGTGGGAAATTTAAACACCTTACTCTTAACACTAGACAGGTACACAGGGCAGAAACTTAACAAAAAAAAAAAAAAAAACAACCAAAAAACAAAAAACAAAAAAACAAAGGAACTAACAGAAGTTATGATTCAATTGGGTTTAACAGACATGTATAGAATATTCCACCCAAACACAAAAGAATAAACCTTTTTCTCAGCACCACGTGGAATCTTCTCTAAAATCAACCACACAGTCAGCAATATAGCAAAGGTACAAAGAAATTGGAATAACCTCTGTATCTTATCAGACCACCATGCTTTAAAGTTAGAATTCAACAACAACATAAATTGCAGAAACCCTACAAACTCATGGAAATTGAACAATGCACAATTGCACCATTCATGGGGCAAGGGAGAAATAAAGAAAGATTTTAAAACTTAGTAGAATGCAATGAGAATGAAGACACAACATACCCAAATTTATGGGACACTTAGAAAGCAGTGCTAAGAGGAAAGTTCATAGCCCTAAGTGCCCACATGAAGAAACTGGAGAATAGTTACATTAGAGAATTATGAGCACAACTGAAAGTTCTAGAATAAAAAGAAGCAAACTCACCCTGGAGGAGTAGACGCCAGGATACTCAATAATCGAATTCAGGGCTGAAATCAATAAAGTCGAATCTAGGAAAACATACAAAGAATCAATGTAACAAAGAGAAAATCAACAAGATAGATAAACCGTTATCCAAACTAACAAAAGGCAAAGAGAGAGAACATGCAAATTAACAAGATTAGAAATAAAATGAGGGACATAATAATGGACACTGATGGACACTGAGGAAATCCAGAGAATCTTCAAGTCACACTTTGTAAGCCTGTACTCCACAAAATTCAAAAATTCAATGAAAATGGACAATTTTCTGGAAAGATATCACTTACCAAAATTAAATCAAGAACCGATAAGCAATTTAAGTAGACCTATAATCCCTAATGAAATAGAAGCAGTCATCAAAAAGTCTCCCAACAACAACAACAACAACAAAAAAGTTCAGGGCCAGATGGTTCCAGTGCAGAATTCCACCAGAAATTCAAAAAACAGCTAATACCAATACTCATCAAAGTGTTCCACATGATAGAAGCAGATGGGTCATTGCCAAACTCTTTTTACGAAGCTACAATTACCTTAGTACCCTGGAGAAGTGGAAAGGGACAAAATCTCCTAAGCATATTGGGAGCATGGGAGGAGGGGAGAGGGAATTGTGAGGAAGAGGAGGGGAGAGGTGAGCATGACAGAGCAGGAAGATTGAGTCAGGGAAATAATAGAGGAGAGGAAGAAAAGAGATACCATAATAGAGGAATCCATTATAGCTTTTAAGAAAAATCTGGCACTAGGGAAATGTTCAGAGATCTACAAGGATGACCCCCAACTAACAATCTAATAGTGGGGATGCTACTGATAATGAGATTGATAACTACCTTATATGCCATCCTAGAGCCTTAATCTAGTAGCTGATGGAAGCAGAAGCAGACACCCACAACTAATCAGTGAGCCAAACTCTTGGAATCCAGTTGCAGACAGGGAGGAGTGATGAGCAAAGGTGTCAAGACCAGGCTGGAGAAACCTACAGAAACTGCTGACCTAAACAAGTGGGAGCTCGTGGACTCCAGTCTGATAGCTGGCAAACCAGCATATGACTGACCCAAATCCCCTGAATGTGGGTGTTAGGGGGACTGGGCAGTCTATGTGGCCTCTGGTAATGGATTAGTATATATCTCTAGTATAAGAATAAACTTTGGAAGCCCATTCAACATAGAGAGATACTCCTTCAGCCTAGACAAATGAGGGAGTGCCTAGTCCTTGCTCCAATTGATATGATAGACTATGAAGATCCCCCGTGGAAGGCCTCACCCTTCCTGAGGAGCAGAAAGGTGATAGGTTAGGGGTTGGTGGTGGGAACAGGGGAGGATGGGAGGGTACAGGAACTGGGACTGACATGTAAAACAAGCTTGTTTCAAGTATAATTTTAAAAATTATTTTAAAAAATCTGTTTATGGATTTCTAGAACTGGGTCTTTAATGAACCTTGGCCCAAAGATAAAACTTAAAAATAATCCTGGAAAAGGCCTTTTCCTCACTATATTCTATGTAGAAGTCCTACTTTCTACTAACAGAGTAGAACAGGACCGGTTAGAGTGTGGCTAGGGCAATGCAGTTCTCCAAAATGGAACGGCCCATTACCTTGCAAGGCTGTAGGCTAGGTATGAATTCTTTTAATGGGTCAGAGTGCACTGTAGTAAAGATCTTATCTTAAGGAGGTGACCTTTTCTAAGCCTTGAAGTGTCAGATGCCAGGATGCCAGCCACTTAGATCACCACTTTCACTCTTCTGCACAAAGCTGCAAGATGACTGTTATTTTCATAAAACAATTGATGAGTAAACAGAGACTCTTAAGAGGTTTGCTAATCAATCAGACATTTAGAAACTTGCTCAAGGTCAATGGTAGACTCTAGCTTTGTATCCAGATTTGCTTGGCTCCATCCCAAGCTATAATCAGGCACAAAACTGTGGCCCTCTTAATTTTCCTAGAAATGTGTTCCAATGTCGGTTTTTCCCATTTGCTCATCGTCCATTCATTCTACCATACATTTAATAAATAATTGTCAAATACTTTGTATCATGATATGGTTTGCAGATTCCAACAAATGTGGCCTCTGTCTTCATGGAATTTTCAACTTCATAATTGTTGAAAGGAAGCCCACTTGTCCCATATCCTTCCTTTTGATGTTCTTTGTGTTTCAATCTTTCATCAATTTACTATAACCGAGAATATTTCTTTGGCTCATTTACTTAAATTACAGTTTGATGTAAAATAAATACTCCAGAACTCTTTTACTGCAGAGAGAAATTGAAGGTATATATATTATATGGAAGATATAATAAGAAATTAGGGAACTATACAATAGTCTTTTTTAAGGTGCTAGCTGGTTTTATTGAAATAAATTACCCAGCATCCCTAAAGATTACATACATAAAGGTGTGTGGTTTAGCTTATGTTTTAATCAAGCTAAAAGTATGTCATATGCTTTCAGATAAGAATGTCTTCCAGTTTTCAAATGAAAACTGGTTTATATTCAAAATCTTTCTTGTCAAAAGCACGTTAAAACTACTCTTCAAAATTCTTTATTATTGCAGCCACGATACATTTGAACTCAAACCTTTCCTACACCATTTAGAAATGCTGTCCATTCTCTGTTTGGAAAATCCCAGATTGAGATACTCAAGTCATCCAGCTTTTGTAACTGAGCCAGCATTATCATTACTGAAATTACAATTGATCCAGAGCATACTGTCAAGAGGATGAGACCTGGCGTACATGTTTCATTCCCTGACTTTGAGTTAGTTATCTTCACTGTGGAATGTTAGGAACTGCCTGCTGCTGCTCTTTTTGTCTTCATCATCAAATTAGTGATCTTCTGTATTAAATAGCATGTATATTGCCTGTGTAGCCACACACACACACACACACACACACACACACACACACACACACACACACACACACACACACAGAGAGAGAGAGAGAGAGAGAGAGAGAGAGAGAGAGAGAGAGAGAGAGAGAGATACTTGTACATGCAGTAGTGAGTACTAGCAAACATACAAGTTGATGTTACTGCTTGTTCTCCTGATTGAATGATCCTAGAGAAATATCTCAATAATTGATCCTCTTCAACTACAACCCCCCTTTAAAAAAAAAAAAAAAAACAGAAGAAGAAGAAGGGATTGGCTCAATTCAGTATTTTCCAAAATTGCCGAGCACCTACCTTGAGTCAGCCTGAGGAAAGCTGTGAAAACAGGCAGCTGTAACTCCTCCCATGCACTTCAGTCTGGGTGCTTTTGTTCCTCATTGTTAGGTTTTATTAATAATTCTAAGCAACTCTTGCAATTCTTGGTGTCTTTGTACCTCTTAATCAACACTAGGGGCTTTTGTGTTGTACTTTTGGCTTCATGGTGAGTTCCAGTTTCCACAAGCCATATAGACGCTGGAGTAATCAATGGTTCTTTTGATTTCTGCAATAAGAATGAAATGTAAAGTATTCATTGTGTGTCCCTGCCTGCTTTCTACATGAGAAGCACTTAAGCCTATTCTTAATTTTCTCTTTGTCAGCTTTGAAGCAGGAAATCATACTGCTGCCCCTAACCTCTGGCATTCTGTAGAATTTGTTTGGAAGGTGTAAATCTAGTAAAGTGTGAACCAAAGGCTGTTGCCAAACTGATGGCTGCATTTGTCTGTGGAGCTTCTATTTCCACAGCTGTCAGTGGAGGTGGTCACTCCTGATATGAAG
The DNA here is from genome assembly GCA_030556225.1 of Cricetiscus sungorus. Classification (NCBI taxonomy): domain Eukaryota; kingdom Metazoa; phylum Chordata; class Mammalia; order Rodentia; family Cricetidae; genus Cricetiscus; species Cricetiscus sungorus. The sequence goes on from JANBXA010000372.1 coordinate 75,419,021, forward strand.
GCATGTGTTCTAGAGTCAGACACATGCTTGGGATTTTAATATTTTTTTAGCACTTCCTACTTTGAACTTCAAAGCATAGGAAATAAAATTTGTGTCATTATAAGGGACAGCATTTCTTTTGTAATATTATGTGAATGAATTGGTAATCTAAGTAGAGTTCCTGGGAAAGTTGTTGCCAACAATAAATGTGACACCTCATGTGCTCCATTGTAATAGGAAATCAGAATAAATAAACAGAGCTAGGTGGTCAGGTCTGTTCAGATGAAAACAAGTGTAATTTCCTGTATAATATGATGAAAAGCAAACAAAAGCCCTGCACAAACACTTTTGATCAATGTTTAAAGACTACTCTCCCAGCTTGTTGCTTGTTTGACAATATAGTTTAGGGTCAGATAGAAATGAATCAAGAAAACAAATAATTATCATGGAGAGAAGAGACTGAATTCTTTCAGACTCATAAACTTCAGGAAATAGTCACTTTTTTTTTTTTTTTAATGCGGCTGTGGCTGGACAGATGGCTCAGTGGTTAAGAATACTGGCTACTGGCTATTCTTCCAGAGGACCCGAACACTCAAATGGAAGTTAACAGCTTTTTATATCTTCAGTTCCAGAGATTCTGACACCTTCTTCTGGCTTCCATGTGCATCAGGCACCCATATGACGCTCAGACCCTACATACGGACATTCTACCCCCACACATAAATAAACAAATAAACAAATAAACCTTAAAAAGTCATGTCGCTGAGATGGTTCAGTGAATGGAGAAGCCCACAGTTGAGCCTGACTACCTGAATTTGATTTTAGGGACTCAGAGAGGAAGGAGAAAACTAACAAACCTCAAATTGTCCATTGATCAACACAAGCAAGTGCCTGTACCCTGCCTTTGACTCTAAATGATAACAAGATACACAGAGTGAATACGTTTGCTCTATAGAAGGAATGTAGGCAGTTGTTTGAGATTATCAGACAGGACTTTATTATACCGAAGCAGTCAATACTGAGCAGTCTTGGGATCCAGAAATACAAGCCCAAGCAGGCTGCTGTGCTGTTAATGTTGCTACCCTCCCTCACCCAGACCAAAACCTTAAATCATGAGCAGTGCTCGTTCCACTGGGTGTACATTTTATCCAGGTTCTTTCTCAAATGAGAAAGATTACAGTATTTTTAAAATTAGTAAGTCGGGACAATTTGAATCCTGTTTGTCCTTTCTGATTGATTCGGTTTTCTGATAGAAGATAAATGAGATAATGATGACTTGTTCAAGTCACTCAGTTATTTAGTAACTGATAATGAATTAAAATCAAGGTTGGTTGCCTTTTGAATTGTGGTTTCATTATTTGTACCACAACTTTGATTATTAGCTTTTCTATTTTAATTTCTTTTCCAATAATCTCCTCTAAAGGAAATATGCACAACAGGGATTACTTAGTAACATTTTTTTTTAAGGAAGGAAGTAGCATTCTATAAATTTTATTTTGAAATAAAGTAATGTTATTGGATATTGTCATAGTCTTTTATTATTTAGGATGATTAGCCCAAGAAAAGACTGCCTAAAATGTACTGAAGTTTTTGGTTTAATACATTAAGTATGAATATTTATACCTTTACAATTGGGTAAGTTTAATTAAAACTTAAATTTGAGTTTTAAAGGAACAGAAAATTTCCACAAACATTAAATTTGATCATTTGTATAGTGTTCTGCTTGACACAACATTGTGTTATCTGGAAAGACTGGACCTCAGGTGAGAAAATACCTCCATAAGACTGGCCTATAGAATGATTGATGTGGGAGGGCACAGACCTGTGTGGGTGCTGCCACCAATGGCAAGAGGTTCTGGGTTACATGAAAGCAAGCTGAGTAAGCTATGTAGAAAAAGTCAGTATGGGGCACTCCTCCAAGGTCTATGCTTTAGTTCCTGCCTCCAGGTTCCTGCTTTGAACTCCCTGCAAATTTCCCTCAGTGACATGATTATTGGGTCATATAAGCCAAATAAGCTATTCCTCTGCAAGTTGATTTTGGTAATGATCTTTATCATAGCAATAGAGAGCAAGATGAGACACATACATACACACATCTAATTTATATTTTTATCTATCTATCCATCTATCTATCTTTCTATCTACTATACATGTTTATCATGTTTGCCACCACAAAATTTGCTTCAAGCAACAGTTTTTCTTATTTATATTCAATTTTTAATCTAATAAACACCTAGACTATTCATCTCACTGAAACAAGTTATCTTGTTTGAAGTGAAAACACAGATCCATTCAGTTGGTTCATGTTTATTGTGCAGCCACTCAATCTTTGAAATAACTACTGTAACTTCAGTTTTGTTCCCTACCCAATAATAAATTGGGCATTTTATTTTACATATTTGAAATTTGCTGGTTAGTGAGTATGGTCATAATAGAGTTCTTAAATCTTACTATAGGAACAATGGCATCATGTTTGTAGTATTTTTTGTTCTGTCCCCTGCCAGCCCACCATGATATTCTACGAAAAGCCTAGTGTAGGATCGCTAATCATTCTGGAAGGACAATTTGATGGATATAAAAACATATTTCATATGCTTTTAATTGTGAACATTTCAAATACACTTTAAGAGCTTTATAATAGTCCTCGATATTAGATAATAATTAGGGCCAAAGATCGTTACTTCTGTACTTCAGCAAACAAGTACTTCTTATATGAAAAGAGAATTGACTAAGGCCATCAATTATCTCAAATTTAAAACATGTATTTAGAAATTATTTGATGCAGAACAAGCTAGTAAGTTCAGATCTTATTTTCAAGAAGTTTTTTATTTAATTGGGATATGTATTAATTTATTAGAAATAATTAAGGAGTTAAATACTTTTGAACCCACATAATCATTTTCATCTCCTTAAAATGGAAGAAACATTAATTTGTCTGCCTAGTGAGTGTTGGATAGTAATTAAGGGGCTTTGTGGGGGCAAAGTCACATTAGAAGTCACTTTGCCTGTTTTGGGTAATTTTTCTAAAGGGAATTTCTTCTGTAATTTTATAACAGATAAACTCACCTAGACATGAGCCCACATTGACATAAAATGACTTGATGTTTGGCAAGGGTAGGAAGTCTAAATCCTGCACCTACTCCTACTAACCCACTGGACAAGTGCCTGGTTAAACAGATGTGCTCTGGGTGGGGCTCAAAACATGACACCTACACCATTATTGATGAATGATGGACCAAAATAGACTACAACACATTACTGTGCTCCTTGGCATGATATGTTCAGTGAAGAACTATTGCTTATTTTTGTTATTATTTATTGCTAGAAATAAATTCTTTTCTTATGAATGAATATGTGAAAATTGGAAGGCAGCAGATGGAATGTCAGGGGCCTTTAAAACTCACAGATAGGAAAGTAATTCTCAGTCAAGCAGATGGCTTTATAAGTGCAGTAAGATTTGAGGGGGTTGCTGGAGTAACCGAGAGATATGGGTTGATCCTGGAATTTATCTACCCGGGAGGAGGAGACAAATGAGAATTCCCACTACTGTTTTCAGGTCCCTGCAGCAAATCGACCTTCTCAGTAGTCACAAGGCTGGACCTGTGGCAAGATATGAAGCTCTAGTTAGTGTTTGTGTAAATATCACATTTTTTTTTGGGGGGGTGGTATGGCACCTGAGGGGGTTTGGAAATGTGAGTGGTAAGAGGATATCTGAAGAGAGTTCAGTTTCTGGTTGATTAGTGTTACTTCTTTTCTGCTTGTGTTTGTGAAAAAGCACTAAGGAGAAGGTAAGAGCCATAGTTAGACAGTTCTATACTTGGAAGATCACATGAGACAGAGTTTGATGATCTGATACTGACATATTAAAAGGACCTTCCAAGGCATTTGCTTTCTATGTATTTTGGTGATCATCTCTTTCTTGTTAGGGTAATTAGCACACCATCAAACACTTAGTCCAATTGACCTGTGAATATGGGCTTTTGTCCTTCACATGATCCATTATTTATTGATTGACACATTAATGCTAGTGACTAGTAACATATCCTTTTCTTAGGTTATGGCAATGAATGATTTAATGGAATACACACAAAAATCCAACCAAAAGGCTCTTCTTTCCTAAACAATTTATTTAATATTTTGTTAACTTTTGGTTACCACCTGCTTTAATACTACTGCTAAAAACTTCTTTGAAACATGCATAGACAATGCCAGTGATATGTAAGTGTATGAAATAAAGCTCAATGAAGTATATTGACATCTTGATTGTGAGTAATGTTCTAATGTTGGAGCCACTTCTTCAGTCCATGCAATGTATGTTGAATTCCACCGTAAGTTTATTATGTTTGTATAAACAGAAGCACAACATTGGTTAATACTGCAACCAATTGTCTGCAATGCAACCGTTAGACAATTTTATTTCCTGAGTGCAGCCCAACTATATTTTTCATTTCCCTTTTTCGTTGTGTTAATGTTATTTCTTATGTATAAACAAAATGCATTCTGATTACTCTATGTGAACTCTTCTATTTCAATCCCATCCCTATTCTCCCCTCCTTCTCCTTCCCAAGCTCCTTCCTGGATTCCAGACTTTGGGTTTTATGTGGGTTCCATTTAGTAACCACTGCATGGAACTCTCCACCAGAGTGCCAAGGTCACTTGAGGGTTCGCAACTGAAGACAATGACTCCCATCTATCTAAATCTGTCCACAATGAATGCTTCATCAATGAAGGACATAGCCCCTGATGATACCCTCCTCCATCCATGCTGGCTGTCAGGTCCATTCTTGTACAGACACAGAGAAGACACCTACAGTTCTGAGTTCATGGGTGCAATGTCTGTATTTTGTCCAGAAGATGACATTTCTCAGCCTCCCTCCCTCCCTCTTCTGCCTTTCACGCTCTTTCTGCCCCCTTCTCACAATATTGCTTTACACGTAGAGTTGATGATATAAATACCCCATTTAAGGTTAGTTCCATGCAACTATCTTATATTTATTTGCCTTCCAGGAATACATAGGTTGAATTTCTGAATAAGAGGTGAAATTCACATATCACTATTTAACATTTCTATCTTTCTCCAAGATGGAGCCTCTATAAAAAAATTATGAATCTTTTGCTTTAGTAAAAGTTTGACTTCTTATTGCAGCAAAATTTCCCGAGATTGTTTTGTTTGATGATGGTTGATTTAATTTAAATGATCATATATTTTTTTTGTAACATTGTCCTTTGAAATCACCAAATTTACCTAAGTAGTATTGTTGTGTCTACATTTCATACAATGAAAAGCTCAGATCAATTTAGATACAGATAGAAAATAAAAGGCTTTTAATATGTACTTTGTTATAAGAAAATATATGAACATAGTTATATAAAGGAGATAAAATAGGAAAACATTAATTTTCATAGTATAGTGTAATAGTGATAAAGTCTGTCATTGTATAAAAATATATATTTTTATATTTATGTTAGTAGTATGTTTTAAAGTATAATTTCTTTTCTTTTCTTTTAACAGCAAATGCCAGTCTTCTTGGAGGAGGTGGTGGTAAGTCCTGAATTTGGCTTAACTTCAAATATATGTCTGTTACATTAACCAGAAGATGATTAGCAAGCTCTGTGATACTTACAAACAAGCTACTTTTGCTGTAGTTTTCAAGTACAAAACTAATGTTCCAGAAAATTGTTTATAAGAAATGCTTTGGTTTGAAGAATTATTCTTATGTTCAAAACTTTTTTTTTTTTGTCATCTTTGATGTAAAGGACGCACACAGGCTGTAATCTGTTGACATGAACATATACATAGCAGATGAGAGTCACTGCTAACAGGAATGCTAAGGTGCCTGTGTGTTTGTAGGCTCTGCCTTCTTCTCTTTTTTTAATATAATTGCTTGGTTTTGATTTTCATGACTTTGTGTCTAGAGATCTTAATATTTCATCTACTTCCTTGGAAAACTACAAGAGAAATTACTTTTGATGCTTTTTGTGTTAGGTAAGAGAAGAAAGCAAGAGTCTTCAAAGTAAAAGGAGAGGGAGAGATTCTCATACTGCAGGGTGTTTTATGATAGAATCCAGCAACTATGGTTCTCTTTTTAGGTTGGGAATAAGAATGCTTTTGTAGCTGCAGTGTGTGTAATATGCTAGATGAGAAAGTACTAAGGTAGGGTCCTTTTCTCAGTAGATCCAGATATTCATGGGTTGGCTTAGCCTCTCATTCCTTCCCCATTCCATTTCCCTTCGCTGTTTTGTTCTGGATTGTCATTTTTATGTAGGCAGCAGGTGGTAGATAGGACTATATATCACTTCAAGGCTTTGAAAAAAATGTATTGGCCTTAATAGAAGATTTTTGTAATATATATATATATATATATATATATATATATATATATATCTGTTGAATTTGGAATGATTACAAAAAATTGTTTCTAAGTGGAGAGTGTTCCTGATGCTTTCACGTGTCAGTGCATGTCCTATAAAAGGATGAGAGAGAGTGGGATTGAAGTTGGTTATTGTGCAAACATCATGAAAGAGCTACTTAATACCTCACACCTTCCCTGAAATGCAATCTGAGTGACATTCCCTCCCTAAAGTGTTGTGATGACTTAGTAAGACGGTCTGTTATGATATAGACTAGTAGGGGATTAATGAGTGTCTATTTTGCCTTTCTCAAATTGTTTTAGAAAATACAGCTCTTCAGAACTTTTTTCATCATCTATTTTACTGTACTTTTAGAGATTCAGAAGGGAAATTTTTCCTTAGGGGCTGGAGACTTGGTAATCCTCCCCTATCATCTTCGCCAGGTACAATGTAAGCAGAAAATATTTTTAAGGCAAATTGCTCATAGAGGAAACTTTCTTATAAGACACTGGTATTTTAGGAGTTTACATTAGTATCTTTATCGACTTATGGCAACAAATTAGTTAGATGATTCATTTATTGCTTTTAATTATTTTTAAAGTGTGACTCAGCCAATTTTATTAGTTCAAATCACTTTAGCTGCTCACAATGGAGAAGAGTCCCCAAACAATTATACTTTAAGGATTAGAGATACATTTGCATTTCACATGAACTTGTGCTGCAGATAGACTGCCTTGGTTGTATGATAATCCATGGTGTCATCAAGCCTCAAACATTTTTCTGTTCTTTCTTCCAAGCTTTCCATTTCAGGGTTTGTGAAGGCTGCTGGTCCTCTAAGCCATCAGAAGTAAAGTGTAGATGAGGATGGATAAGTAAGGCAAAAACTGGAAAAAGGTGTTTTAAGGTGGTTTTTTTTTAACCTTTTTTTTTTTACCTGATTTTCCATCAGAGATGAGCCAATTTTCTTTTATATTTAAGCAGATTTCTTGTAAGTTTCACATTGAAATGAATTTGGTAAAATATTAATTCCTGGCATTCCTAGTGGTTTTTGTTTTTAGGAAACAATATGCTCATCAAAAACAATTATTCTGGTTACTGTAGAGGAAAAAGAGCATAAGTGAGCCTTGAGCTGTGTGTGTACACCTGCTATAATGATTACTTTTCTCTCCTCAAATTGCTTTGCTTAAATGTACATGTGCATAACTGGTATGAGGAAAAGTAATTGGCTATAGTGACTGGCTTTACATTTTCTTATGTCTCTTCTAGCCTACCAAAGAAGGTACATTTAAACAAGGGTATGGCATTTAGTTGTGTACTCTTTGAAGAAACAGACTGACTCAGTTTTCTGTGTCCCTAATGTATAAATTTTATTGTCTTCATCTACATGGCTGTCAAATTTGTCATGATTTACAATTTCTGAATTGTAAATCTAGCAATTCAGTGATCACATAAAGATAAATTACAAGTATTTAAGATGGCTCTATTTTCCTCCTGAAAACATCAGGAGATTTAAATTCATTCATATATTTCTGAAAATGTCAAAATTGTTCTCAAAAAAAAATAAAACTTGATTTGTGGAAGGTTTTATTCAAAAATTGAACATAAGGGCCATTCTGAGCTTTCTCTGTACTGAATTTTGACTTTCTGATTTTATGACAAATCTTTGAAATCCTCTCATTGATGTTTGTAAATAGCAGCTTCTAATTAGCCAATAAAGAACAAGCATTATGTGTTCTTTTAGATAATCAATTGAAACCCATTAAAATAAAGAAAAGCATCATCTATGCCACTGCATGTGTTGAAGGTCCTCTTATTCAGTTCCCTGCTATTAGTAGAGTCTGTCTGTACATAGAAAAAGCAAAGGTGCAGAGCAGAAGTACCTTACCATCTTATGGTACCTTTGGGTTATACTCATATTCACATATTTCCTTGTGTTTGAAGGTCAATCAGTCTTAGAAAATATTGCAATACATACTCAGTCACCTGCAGGAAGGATGTCTTGTGTGCATACGGTTCTATATGCTGGTATTTTGGAACATGTAATACAAAAGAAGTCAGCCTGGACAGCCTTAAATTTTATGGAAAACTACAATTAGTAAGAAGAAACAACTAGAATTAAGAAACTCACATCTCAGTTCCATAGGACTGTTATATAATAGACAAGATCAGATTTTATAACCTGTGGCTTTAGGTGATGTCTATTCTATTTATGAAGTCATTAACATAAAGCAGAGCTTGATGATTGGACCAGTTCAAAGTATTGTTTATGGGATTTTCTTCCATATTTGTCTGCCAAAGCACCTGAAGCATAATATAAGACATTTTGACTGACACTTTCTAACAGTGCAAATTAGTGAGTTTTTTGTGTGTGTGTCATGATTTTGTCATTTTAATCATTTCTGCATCTATGATAAAAATCTCCATGTGAAACACTTTTATTTGTATTAATATTCTAACTCTGTACATGATTCTTGTGGATTCTCTGCCAGGTTGTGTTTAAAACCTCTGAGAGTAGGCAAGCATTGCCAAATGAAAACTAAACTCAGCCTGTGTTGAAATTCACAGAAAGCCACTTGCCTAGAATGAAAAGAGGCACATTCTTTGGAACTTACCTATCCCCAAATTCTTTTTTTTAATGCCATCTAAAAACAAAATTCAGTGGTCCTAGGCTAGCAGCAGCTGTTTTGAGTTTGCTCACCAGTTTTACCTGTAGAAAATTCCTAATTCTGGTTTGTTACTAATGGCCATTTTGGATGTCAAGGCAGCTCATGTTAAGTATATAACAAGCCCATGCTTGAGAGGAGTGAAACCATAATCATTTTCTGTCACATACTGGCTGTGAATTTCCACCCACTCAACATTTATTTCCTCACACAGACACTCATATATGCAAACGTTCATCATCCATTTCCACAACTAACATTTGTTGGGTAACTATGTGTGCAGTATTGACTATTGATTAGCCTTTCAATGCAGACTTTCCAGTGGCACAGTTATTAGCATAATTATAATGTCTCACATCCTCCCCAGTGTTCCAAGGACTCTTCTGATGTACATCTTTTGATCTACATTAAATGGACATTTAATGCTTTCTCTAAAAGGCAGGAGAATTCATGGATTGGGTCTTTACTAAATTATATATTACTACTACCAGTAGTGTTATTGTGGTTATTATTTGTGTGTGTGTGTGTGTGTGTGTGTGTGTGTGTGTGTGTGTGTTTATGAGATCTAGGTACATGCATGCCAGTATACATGCTCTTCTATCAATTGTGGCTTTTGTGGATGGAACTTATATTGACAGGCTTGCACAGTGAGTTACTTTATTTGTTGAGTCATTTTGTCAGCCCATGGATTTACAAGAGAGTAAGTGTACTCTTACCCTTCTTCCACACTGAAAGTGTGTTATACTATATGCATATCACTAAATTGTTCAAAATCCCTACCTTGTTTCTGTGTTTCCTTGCACATCATACATTCCCCTCAATAGTCCAGGAATGATACTCCAGATGCAGTGAGTGTGTTTAGACAGAACTGAAGTCTGGAGCTCTGGTGCTGGTGGTGTTGGCAGGAAGCTACCACCAGAGCCACCTGTGTGCTCTAGTGGCTGTCATCAACCCAGACTGCCTACACATGTTCACCTTGCCTGCATATCATCAATCATCTATTCACCATCTCCAAACTCAGCTTCTCCTCATTGAACATGAGTTTGTATAGTGCCTGTTGGAGGTTCACTTAACCTAGTTGCCCTTCTCATGCCTGCCATTTGTCCAAAAGGCTTGCAGATGTTCTTACTAGTGAAGAAAGGTGGCCAGAGGCATCCCGAACTAACTCATATGTCTTCCTTGATCTGTAATGTAATGACTGTCCCATCTCTCGCTCTTGTCACTATGATCTCACTGTGAACAGACTAAAGTGTATAAGGTTACTTGTATTTCTGTATGTGTAACCAATTGTCTTCTAAGGGGACTCCCGATCCATCAGCCCTGTTGATTGGGGTGTCCTTGAAGATTAGATGCTCCTTCTCATTGTAGCCCTGGGTGAATGTCCCCCTGATAGTGATAAACTTCCTGAGAACAGTGTGTTTCTTTTTCATCTTAGTGGCCCTGACAGCTTTTACAGTATGATGGATAATGAAAAAATACCACTGCTTTTCATCCTGGATTATCAACATACTTAGATATTTTGGTTTTGTCTATTTTGCTTTAGAAAGTTAGTTACTTTATCTAAGTAATTCTTTGATGGAAAAAAAGCCAAACCTTAAAAAAATTACTTAAGTAGTCAACCTGAGGTTGGGGTGTTATTTTCACAGTAATTATTTTTAATCATTGTATTATCTTTCATGTTTGAAAGAACTTGCAAAGACAGACTCGCATAACACTTCACAGTACATTTTTTTAACATGAGAGATACAGAAAACAATGTGTATTTGTATAGGAGGAGGAATTAAATACAGGGTGTTTAAATTCCACAGATCACATAGAAAGGCATGCTTCAGTCATGTTTCACCAAATGGCAAGTGTTCATAGTTATAGCATTCTTTTTAGATAGTTTGACTTTATGACTAATTTTTTTCTTTTAGCCTACTAATCTAAGCAGCCTCTCATTGACATACTATTACTAGTATAGTTTTTAATTTTATAAAAACCTGCTATATTTATGCTTCAGTTGGATTCCCTTTTTTAATTCATTTTTATTTTTGTTTTTCAATTTGAACTTTTAAATTAATTTTATAACTGAAAGATATTTTATTTTGTATATTTCAAATAATTAACTTTAAAAATATACAAAGTTAATTAATCCTTCCATAAAGTGATTAAATTGTTAAATGAAGCCTTAAGATAGGAGTTTAAATTATAAAAATATTAAAAATATCAAAAACAGCAAAAGCTATCTTTTTAGTTGTAGAAATTCCTGAGCAAAAATCCCGGACTCCTAACTTTCATATGCACTCCTGTGTTGTCCTAACTAAATGGGAACTAACTTCCTAGAAGTATAAGTTAGTATTTCAAAGCAAATGATTTACAGTTGCAAAGTACTATACCAGGTACCAACACACACGCACACACACACACACATACACACACACATAACACACACACACACACACACACGTCCTGATCACATAGTAGATGTTGTATAGTACTTGAGTATTTGTGCTAAAATACAATGTCTTCAAAATCATAAAAAGGGAGCTTTATTGAATTCCTATTTTAAATGTCTTTCGCATATCCCCATGAGTGTCTGAAAACTGACTCTATGCACATGGAGAGAAACATTGGCGCTGATAAAATATTTCTACTTAGAGCCTATTGTGTTCTGGGACACCTAGATGCCACCATCCTGCAGCTTACTGTATTTGATGTAGTTTCCTGGCAACACAAAGTAGGGAAATTTCCTTGGGAGCAACTAGCAAAACCTTCATGCCTTTGGCACTGTTAAGAATGTTATTCCACTATTCTACACTTCCTTCATTTACTCCCCAAACTGTAGCTGTCCAATAGGTTACCCAGACAGATTAACCTGGGCATGTCTCAGTGAAAGCAAATCCAGTGAGATCCCTGGGATCCAGTCATATACTCGTGGACAGCCCCACCACCAGTGTCTGTACTGTTACAGCTCTGTATTTGTATCAAAGATGATACTTTTTTTTTCATGAGTTAAGACAAATTCATTATTTTGCATGCTAGTTTCCACCTCTGGAAAGATGATTATAATGATACCAAACTACTTCACTGGGGTGGAATAACTAATTGCTCATTGTAAAGTGTTTTTTAAATACAAAGTGTTAGATAAATGGTTATTACTGCAGTTGTCATTATTATTATCATTATGGTGTAAGCGTGAAAGATGAAAGGTGCTGGATAATTGCACGATATGGTGATGCTGTATTCAAATAAAGGGGAATAACCGGAATTGTGGGGTAACAAAGCTCACAATAACCACATGTGGTAGAGGAGAGTTTCTCTTTTATAGAAAGATAATACAGATAATTGTTAATTACCCACAAATAAGCCCAGGAATAATATATATATATATATATATATATTTATATGGACAGAAGATCATTCCAGCAGCAGTTCATTTCATCTGTTTGGATAACAAACTAATTATATGCTTGAGAAAGGGGCATTCCAGTTTCATGTAACATATGCTAGGCTAGGAAGAGGAAACCTAAACATAGCCTCAGGGTAAGACTGCACTGAGCCTATCAGTTAAGGAACATGGAGAGGACCAATAAAATAGCATTATTTCATGTTCCAGCACATACTTGACACCAGGAAGGAACAAGGAATCCAACAGAAAAGAAATAATTAGCAGGCAGTGAGGTCTAGGGAGGAGGCACCTAGCAGGAGAATGTATAGGAAGGGTGGTAGTCAACCTTGAAGAGTTGGTATCTTCACTGGGCACCAGATTTCCCATACAAATAGCAGCAAAGGAGACCTGGACAGTTTGCAGTCTACTGAGGTCAGTGTACAGTTGAAGATTCTTGAATACCTGTGGTGTTATTTTTCTTTTTAATAAAAATATTTTCATTCACTTTTAGAATTTCTTAAAATATATTTTGTTGACATTCACCTCCCACCCACCCCTTGCACTAACTCAGTGGGTTTCAGCCTTCCTAATGCCATGGCCCTTTGGTACAGTTCCTCATGTTATAGTGACCTCCGACCATGTATTTATTTTATGCTACTTTATAATTGTAATTTTGATAGTGTTGTGAATAAAATGGAAATATCTAATGTCCAGGATGTCTGATATGTGACCCTCAAAGGGGTCACGACCCATAGGTTGAGAATCACTTCCCTCACTCATTCCAGGTCCACTTAAGCCTCCTTACCCCCTCCAACCCAACCAACTTCATGCACTTAAAAAAAACAAAACAAAACAAAACATAAAAACCTATCAATTACTTGTGTTGCATATATATCCTGGGTGTGGAGCCATCCACTTGAGTGTAGTTGACCTACCAGAAGCCATACCATTAATGAAAATTGCCTCTCCCTCAGATACTACCAACTGTCAATAGTTCCTCAGTGTGTGGTGGGGAGCTCACACCTTGCTAGACTATTGACTGACTTGAATGTGTGCAGCTGAAAATCACTGCTATGAATTCATGAGCATATTGGTCATGTCATGTCCAGAAAGAAGATTCTGTTTCACCCCATTACTCCCTTATCTCTGATTCTTAGAATTTTTCCAACCCCTTTTCTGGGATGGATGGTTCCTAAGCCTTATGGGAGAAGTATAATATAAATGTCTTGTTTATGACTGAGTCCTCTTATCAGTACTTGTTCTCTGTATCTGACCATTTTTAGTTTCTGTGTTAACTATTGTCCCCACCATGAAGAAACTTCTCTGATGAAGTGTAAGAATATCTATGGGTATGGAGATTTTAATTAAGAGGACAGTTTAGCACTGTATCCATTTATCATAATCATAACCATAATCATAGTATGCACCTGAGCTTTACAGCTCATGGATGGAGAATATAATTGAGTTGGAGATGTACAACTAGGAAAAACTATCTGGGAAATGGTCATCATGAGTCACTCTCCAGAAAATGTTTCTCTATTGGGCATTTTCTTGGAAATGACTGGAATTGGGTATTTATTGGACATAGTCAGTATTGGGCATTATCTATGAAATTTTCAGAACTGGAATTCTCTTAGGAAATGGTCTATATTCTCTAGGACATCATCACCATTTGGCATTTTCTAGAAGATGAACAAAATTGTTTTATCAAGAATGAATGCATGGAAATTTGCTTTTGCTTCAGGCATATATGTGATACAAAATAAATAAAAATAACCACTTTACAAGACCTCAGAACAGTCACAATGAACACAAAGCCCTCATTAGGTTAAATATCTACTAACTGTCCAACTTTCTCAAGGCTGAGCACACAACACTTTCTGTTGACAAATGTGGTATGAAGTCCACACCAATAGATCAGTTTGCAGGATATAGACCAAAAGATTGTCACAAAACTCCAAGTTTCATTTTTCTTATAGTTATAAAAAACATAATTTATCAGTCACATTGGATTTTAGAAGCATAACCCTGTAGGTAGAGTTTTCCCATCCTAGTAGCTGCTTCAAAATTATCACAGAGGCTTATATTAATTTGAAATTCTTGGCTAATATCTCTGGCTACATATGCACATACATATACTTGAGTATATAACAATAAAAAGGGCAGACAAAATATGTCATTGAGAAATCCCAGATATTATTATTATATTAAGCTGATGAAGAATTCACAACATTTTAGCAATAATATAATAAACTGTATTTACTAAAAGCAACCCATTTAAAGGCCAAGGGATAGTTGCAGTAATTACTCTGTGAGTACGGTAAGCCTCCCATACAAAGCACAAGGCTGGCCTGCTTGCACAGGCCTGGTATTTCAAACTTTGGAAGACAGGGAGTTTGTGAACTTTGGTAAACCCCTATCTCAAAATAAAAAGCAAAAAGGTTGTAATATACCTCAGTGGTAGAACTCTTTCCCAGCTTGTGAGCTGTTCAGACCATCATAACATAGATGCTTTGATTGTACGATCCTTGAAAAAAAATCCAACAAATTTTCCATGTAAAAACATATTAGTGAAAAAATATATTAGATTCAAAAGTTCCAATTATTGAATATGAGATGATAAAAGTATGTCTACAAACAATAACTATAAGATAATCAGTCTGGCTAAGTTAATGAGACAAAGTCTTTCAGTAAACATATATTACTAGAAATAAAAAGTGGCAGTGGTAGTGCATGCCTTTAATCCCAGCACTTGGGAGGCAGCAGGCAGACTCTGAATTTGAGGCTAGCCTGGTCTACAAGGAGAGTTCCAGGACAGAGAAGGCTGTTAAACTGAGAAACCGTGTCTTAAAAAACAAACAAAATAAAATAAATACCAAAGCGGTGAGCTGGGGGGATAAATAAACAGGGATGGCTCATAATGTCGAAAGGGTCAACTGTCCAGGGAGATGTAGCAATTGGCAACACTCAAGCACATCTAATGAGAGCTTACATTTGTGGAGCCCAAACAATGGAATTTATAGGAGAAAGAGATTATTCAATAACAATACTTACAGATTTTACTATGGGATATCTTAATAATAGACATGAAAGTGTATTCTTTTTTCAGCATTAAATAACTAAATAAATAATTTAGTGTAAACAGAGCACCAGCAAGTTATTAAAAAAAAAAACTGAAACTATATGATTAAACAACCCTTCCTTCCTTTGATATATAAAATAGTCCAGGCAGTGACCGCAAAGTAGGCTTTGTTCTTTGGCACACGTAGAACATTTCTGAGGTGAGTCATATGATTGACTAAAAAAGAAAACAGAGAAAGGATGTCACAAACTAGAAATGTTAAGGGCAAAAGAGAAGATAGCCAAGTCAAAATGAAATATTTTGAGCAATCTGTGCAAAAATTGGTAAATTTGTGTAAAACAACTCTGTCTCTTTCTCACCTCTGTTGTTATCACAGTTTAGACATACACTTAGAATTAAAATAATAATATCATTCTCATTTGTAACATTATTTATTTGCAATTTGTATACATAACTATTTATTAGAGCAGGGACAAATTGTAATATCTTCTGTATTTGTATTTAGTAGTATCTGGATCTTCAAAGATGAATAAAGTGTAGGTAGTACCTATTAAATTATTCAATATGCTTAAGAATATGTACCCATTGAAGAATAGCCATGTGATAAATGATGATTAGACTGTATATTATGTGAAGTGTTTCTTATTTCTCAAGTTTATGTATAAAGTAAATCAGTTAAAATAGTTAAATAATCCCTGGCACATTATAAGGAATGAACAATTATCACCTATTATTACTGTTCCTGATCAATATGATAATCTTATAATTCTGTCATATTCAGTTCTGACTTGGAGGTTCTAATGATCTATGACTTCTCTGATTATTTTAGTCTGTATATACCAATACAGTAAAGCAAATATTCAAGTATGAATAGATAGACACAAAAACTTAAATATAAAACTTCAACCTCATACTAATTTTTTTAAAAAAAATATAAGTACCTAATGTGAAAATCAAGGCCATTATATAATGCAGATTGGTTTCCTTAGGAATTGTGTATTTCCCAGTATTTTTCCCAGTATTCAGTTGTGTAGACTTCTGATAGCTGCCTGAATGCAAAGTTTCTTTGGTCAAGACATGTGATGTGATCCCTACATACAGTTTCTCTTTAGGTCTAAGCTTAGTGATTACAGAAAAGTACATAGAAAAGAAAAATGATTCTGGTTATTCAGCTATTCAGAGGACATTGTGGAAATCTTTGCTAAATGTAGATATAAATGTTTTGTGATTGATAAATACGAAAATTTAAGTGTTTATCCTCACGAGCCATATGACTGAGAAGGAAACATACTTATTTTTATGTCTTTATCTCACTCCCTTAAGGAATCTGAGATAGAATTGTTGCCAGGTTTTAAATTCTCCTCTCTGAATATTTTAGTGCCATCAAATGGGAATGATTTGGACCAGTTACAAGATTATGATGGGAATGATGGAATGGTGTAATGATTTGGAGCAAGTTGTGTCCTGTCTCAGGAGAACTTATAATTGGCTTGTGTTTATGATAGACACACGATGTGGAGGAGACATCAAAATGGAGTGCCTCCTTAACCCTCTTCTGACTCTCCCTCTCCAGTCTGTGTCACTGTTTTATTTTTTTTTTTCAAGAGGAAACCGAGAACGTTTATCTGATTTTACTATTTCATAGGTTCCTCTGGAAGTCATGAAGTAGAACCTAAAAGAAGTCCCTTTCTGGTTATTATTTGTGTTGATATAAATCTCATGGAGAAACTCTGAAGATAGAGAGTTTGCTTTTGATACCCTAATGTTAGAGGATACGTACCAGTAAAATTCCAGGAAAGTGGATGAAGGGAGCGGGAGGGAGTGTTATGCTATTGGGATCAGGTCCAGAGCTTCAGTTGGAGGAGGCTATCTTTTGTCTGTCTGAAGATAATTCAAGCTATGAACATGCTTGTACACCAAGCTTTGGGATGTTTTGTCCATACAGAACAGGAGAACTCGAGTTTAACTGTTTAGGGAACTACTTTTTACTTTGAGCCAATAACACATTTAATTATCCAGGAAGTCTATTTTGATGGTGAGCGAGATAAAGGTGGACAGAACTGAGATTAAATGTTTGAATCAGGTTTGATAAAATGGGTATGCATATACTCTTTTTGGACAATAATTACCCCCATCTGACAAAAGTATTTATGGACTTTTTGAATTTTTGTAATCTAAAAATGGCTTTTGATCCCTTCATCATAGATAATCTTAAATATTTCTCTGGTTCAGTGTATAACTTCTTCATTAAACTTAAGCTATGTTAAACTTCAAGCTATGCACATAGGGCTTAAATACTGTTGAGTTTGGTTTTTAAAAAAAGGACAACTTCAATTATTACAACTGTTTATTTTTAAAAAATAATTTTAAAGAATAAACAAATTGTACATGTCACTAACTTTTACCTACAGCAAAAACTTTTATGTATGCTTTTGTAAGTTTTATTTAGCCATGCTAGTGACAGAATGCTGTCACTAGTAACGATTGAGTAGGTCCCATTCTGTGTAGTGCCCTTTGGGGCCACTTCCTGAACTTGTCCCATAGCGTTGAGCCATCCTGTACAGTAGAGAATTAGTTTCTTTGAACCTCTTTATTATTTAAGACTCAGTATAGTTCTTAGAAGTTAAATTGAGTATTCTAGCTGTATTTGAAATGAGATGGAGCATTAGTGAGAAAGTGTACAGGTACAGTAAGTCTCCTTGAGTTGGCAAAAATTCTTAGGGATGTCCAGGGTAGGGGATTTGTAGAGGCAGAGATGAAATTAAAATATACAGGTACAGCAAACATGTCTGTGTATGGTCATCATTACTGTATTAGCCAGACTCAATAGGCACTATTTTTCTTTTCTATGAATAGGATGTATCTACAGAAAAATTAAATATAATGAGACCTTTGGGAGTAATTTTCAGAAATTTCTAGCAAGCAAGTTGTCTTTTGATTCCCAGTTGACATGACTGCTATCTCAAGTAAAAAAGCACAGGTTTCTTAGAGTAGGGGGGTTTCCACCATCAGGGAATGAGAAGATGCAGTATGTGGAATTAGCATGTACATAAAAGAGGGAGATTCCAAGGACCTGAGAGTGTAGGAAGCATCGGACCACATTGGGCTACACAATGAAAGAAATTCTGGTTAGGCCAAAAGTACAGGAGGTGGGGGAAGGGGGAGTAAAATCATTAAAGGAGACTCCTAATTGTTTACTCATTTGGAAATGAAGGGAGACCTATGGATAAAGCTTTGCAGGGTAGAGGCTAGGACTTAGCTCAGCTCAGAATCCATGTTTCCTGCCTCCTCTCGGGTCTGCTCTTTACTTTTTCACAAGTACATACAACATTCTGCTCCAGAAGAAAATCTTGTCTGAAATCAAGTTTGTCCTCTCCTGTCTTACGTTTATATAGTTGTTAGAGGCAAAGATCAAAGCTGGAAAAGGGCAACTTTGAAGGGGAAATGCCTTTCCTAATTCATGTTTAAGATTTTTTTCTATCCTGGTTTCCTAGCAAAACTATGCCTGCAACTAGAGGCCTAAGTTGTGCCATCTGCATACATAACATCACACACAAATAAAAGCAGATGATGGAATTTCACCTAAGGTCTGTACGTGCCCAGGAAGGTTTCACAGGCTCCAAATGCCTGCTTTTATCTTATACATCGAGAAGCCCATTCAAGCCTTCAGGGCTTTGCCAACTTGGCAAGCAAGAGAATTGGCAAGCTTCCCATGCTGGGTTCCTTTTAGTTGAAGGTTTTGAAGTGGGTCTGAGGCTGGTGAGTGAAGCTGTGATAAAGGCTGTGTGGAGTCCTTGTGAGGTCTCCTATTTGTTGACTGTGAGCTTTTCATCATTGGACATGAATGGGAAGCATCATTCCTTTGCCTGGGTATTCCCCTTTTCTGTTCATTTAAAGCTAACTTAGAGAATTCTCAGCTACCATATGAAGCTGTAAATTCTCTCAGCAAATGCCTGTTTTGACTGAGAACTTTAAGGACTCATGGCAAAAGTTTAAACAGGCCCTAATTGATGGGGTTTAAACACTGTATGTAGTAATTAAATAGTTACATTAATGAAAAAAAGCCCTAAAACACCCTTTGTATTTTTCATCTTTAATCTTCCTCAATTTTTTCTTTAAAACTTAGAATTCATGAATGAAGTAAATTTCCCAAGTACTCCATTAAACAATTTTAAATTTATGTCTATATTGGATATGGGGCTTTTTTACCACCACATAGTTTCTTTTCATTTGCATGTGTAGTGTACATTCGAATGTTTACATGTGTGTATGTTTGCATGTATGTATTTTTCATGTGTGTAGAATATTCATGCACATACACTTGAGTGTACAAGCATGTGTGCAGGTTCCCATACAAGTGTGTGTGCATGTATGTGTACACTAAAACCTGTTATTGGGTGTCTTCCTTGGTTGTTAACTACCGTGTTCCTGATGCAGGGTCTCTTGATGTAACCATTGTTCAATTTAACCAGTCTTGCTGGCCAGCTTGCTTGTGGTGTGTGTCTGCCTCACTAGAGCTTGGATTGTAGGCCAGCTTTAAATGCATACTAGTGATCCACACTTTGTTCTCAGTAAGTGTTTACTAACATGTGTCCAGCTGCCTCCACGGAGCTCCACTAAAATAAAATTCCCAGGGAATGAAAAGAAATTGTAGATAAATCGTTGTTGCCAAAACAAAAAGGTAAGAATACTTTAAAAACACATCAAAGACTAGAGCCTATTTGGTTTGGTATACTTAAAATTGTTTCTCTATAAATGACGTATTAAGAAAATTCAAACATCTTAGTAGATCTGAAGTTATCTCTCTCTCCTTTAATGTTGCTCTACAATCAGTGTATAGGTTCTACTCCTTATGCAAGTCACTTTGAAGTTTCTTCTCATCTCTTTTCTTTAAATTTTTAAATTATTTCTCTCTCTCTCTCTCTCTCTCTCTCTCTCTCTCTCTCTCTGTCTCTCTCTGTCTGTGTGTGTGTGTGTGTCATAGGTGATGAAATGATTTGTTCATGTGGGTGTGTGCATGCCTGGGGCCAGAGACTGACTTTATGTGTCTTTCCTCCATTGCTTACAAAATTTGTTTATTTATTTATTCATTTATTTAGAGACATTATCTTTTTCTATTTTTTTTTCTTGTTTGGGTTTTTAAGACAGTGTTTCTCTGTATTGTTTTGGAGCCTCTCCAGGATCTAGCTCTTGTAGACCAGGCTGGTCTTGAACTCACAGACATCTGCCTGCCTCTGCCTCCTGAGTGCTAGGATTAAAGGCATATGCTATCACTGCCCAGCTTGAGACTTGTCTTTTTCAATGAACCTGAAATCTTATTCTGTTTGAATGACTGGCTAATGAACTCCAGAAAACCTTCTGTCTGTGCTGAACAGCTGCCATTGTGCCTGGGCTTTTGGAATATGGGTTCTAGAATCTGAACTCAGACCCTCATTCTACCACCACAGTCCTTTATCATCTTAGCATCTGCCCTGCTGTTTTAAAATTATTCTTACACAGTGTCATACATATGTAATGTGTGCTTTTGTCCTTTTCACTGCCATTGCCCTTTTTTCCCTACTCGTACGCCCGTAGGAGCTCCCCTTTCTCCTTCCAAAGTCCCCTTCAGCTTTCATGTCTTTTGTTTGTTTATTGTGTTGTTTTTGAAATCTATTGAATTTATCTGTGCTGTTCACATAAGTGTAGGTTGAGTGTTATTTGCTACAACATGGACGCCTTAAAAGTGGGTACACCACCAAATGACCACAGCCTCCAGTAATTCTCATGGACAAACAGACCTCAAATCACCTGAATCCGTGATGGACTATTGACAGACTTCATTTTGTGCACATCTTCTGCAGCTAGCCACAGCTGCTTAAGTTCAGGAAAGCACATGTTATGTCCTGTCCCGAAGACAGCATTCTGCAGCACTCCCTCCTTTCCTCTGTCCTTCACATCCTTTATGCCTCCTGTTATGCAGTATGCTCTGAGCTCTGGAGGGAGTGAAATAGATGCTCCATTTAGAGCTGCATGCTCAAACGTCATTTATTCTTAGCACTCTGGACAGTTTATAAGTCTTTACATTAACCATCAAGCACTGTAAAAGGAAGTTTTCTGACATATTGTTATAAACATTAGCAGGAAGCAAATTGATACCATGCCCATTTAGCTAAACAACTGTAGAGGGTCCCCTTCTTGGCTTAAGATTTTGTCCAGATACACTGCATTAACAGGTCTGAATTCTTTCCTATGTAACAAGCTCCAAATCTAGTTGGAAAATGGTTGTTTAAGCACAAAACAGTTACCAGAGACTGAAGCAGGAAAGAAAGACATTGATTAGACTTGAAAGTTCCATTGAGGAGACATTTGTACCCTCTGCTCTAAGGCTCAGGGAACATAGTAGAAGGGGGCATAGAATGAATGTAAGAAACAGAAGATAGGGCGAAGGGCCGAGAAATGCCATCTTCTGGGTTGAATTGAAATCAGGTACCTGCAGCAGGTCTTTAGAATAATGATCAGGTATGGATAGGGAAGGGCTTCAGGGGACCTTAGTAGACTCCAGAAAATAATTCCGAATTTGCTGTACAGAGGACCCAAGATAGACTCAATGAATCACAAATAAATACAATAGACACAAACTAGGAAAGGGGCTTGTAGGAAGTTGGTAGGAGTGGGACGGACATAACAGAGGTTTGGAAGAGTAATTATGTATATACATACATAAATACATACATACATATGTATTTGAAAGTGTCAAGGAATAAGCTTAATTAGTAAAGTTCCACTTATATGAGTAAAATCTCTTTTAGTGAGCTATTGTGTGCCATGGTAGCCATAGTTACTAATAAAGTATTATATATCATTGTTATATCAAAATTGCTAAAAGAGGATCCATTTTACCAAGCTGATATTAAAAATGAGGGAAATATCCCCACTCCTGGGGTATAGCCAAAACCAAGGCATTGAAGGTCAAGAAAAGAGGGCAGAGAAAGAGCCACATGAACAGAATGGGAAGCATAACAAAGTCACTCACCTCTGGGTAGCCCAGGATATTGATTGGGCATCTCACCCCAAGGAAACTAGCTTGAATACTGTGGCATCATCAGAGTCACACTGACCACTGAGCAAAAAATGAATAAGATAGAGACAACAACAAACTCTGTTTATCGTGAATGTTAAGGTCAACAAGCACCAGTTCAAATAGTCTGTGACGATGCCCTGTCACATCAATTTGGCCAAAGTCAACACTCTGCTCTAGCCTGATGGAGCCAAGAAGGCAGATATCCAGCTGGCTTCTGATGAGAAGGTCTTGTAAACTGATGACAAAACTGGATCATTTAGACTCAATATTTGGTTAATTCTAAGGTTTTTTTTCCCCCAATAAACACTTCTAAAATGTATTTTTAATATATTTCAACTATACATATACAAAGTCAGTGAGATAGTAGATATGTAAATGAGCTTGACTCATTCTACAATGTATAAATAGGCCAAATATCACATATAATTACATAATCATCTGCAGTATTAACTTGCAAATATATAATAAAAGTACCCATGTAGAACAAAACAAATAAAATGTGAATTCTTTAGGCATTTGTATCCTGGCTTAATTTCTAATTTTTTGGTACGTGTTTTTGGTGTGATTACATGTGTGTATACATAATTTCACCTGTGTGAGCATGTGCAAGGTTGTGTTCATGCATTTGGAGACTGATGTTGTTGTCTTGTTTTGATAGTGCACATTATTCATTGAGTCAGGGCCTCTCAGTTGGACACAGAGCTTGCCAGGTGAGCCAGTCTAGTTTGTCAGCTTGCTGCAGGGATACCCTGTCTAGGCTGTGCATACCTGCCATTTACTTAGATTCTAGAAATCTGAACTCGGGATTCATACTTGCATAATAAATGCTTTGTACAATGAGTCTTCTCTCCAATTCCGGTTTTATTCTTGATTAAAAATATTTCTTGTGTCAGAGTTTCTAACATACATTGTTATTTTTGATTTTAAAATTGATTTATCTTACTCTGTGTGTGTGTGTGTGTGTGTGTGAGTGTGAGTGCGTGCGTGCGTGTGTGCGTGTGTGTGTGTGTATGTGTGTGTGTGTGTGTGTGAATTTACATGTGCCAAAGCATGGAAGTACCATGGAGGCCTGTAGAGAGAGCATCTGATTTTTTGGAAGTGGAGTCAGAGGTGGTTGTGAGCAACTTGATGTTGGAAGTGAAGTCAGGTCTTCTATAAGAGCAGTAAATACTCTTAATCACTGGGCCATATCTCCAAGTCCCATTTTATCTTTTGAGATTTAATTTTAGGTGTAATTTTATTTGGGATAGTATGAAATAAAAGTTAAACAATTTTTCCATATTAACAGTGTCTATCGGGGTGATTTACTGAGGCTTTCTTTTCCATCAATTTGTAATGCAATACTGTTGATAGATGCCATACTTTCCTGGTATTTGTTTTCTGTCTCAAAGTCTGTATCATGGTATATGACTGATATTTTTCACTTAAACACTTACACTATCTGATGAAGAAATACTCTCTGTGTTTTTTCATACAATTGACTTTCTAGTCATTGTGTGGATTTCAAAGTCATTTGAAATTTTGCAATAATAATCACAAAATGTTGACCATGGCATTTTACTTTAATTATTTCTTTGTCTAAAATATTATTTTTGTTTAAGAAGATATATCTCTATCATGAAATTTGCATTTATACATATTTTATAGTTGATATTGTTTTTATATCTGGGAATTATTTTTCCAGGTCTAGTGATAACTGATTGTTAATCTAAAGCAACATTCTGCTGACTTTTTTGTATGTATGTGAATTCAGCTCCTGTACTGAATTCACTTATTAAATTGTTTTCTAAATTTGAAACAAATTCTCTCTCCTACCAGTGTTTTTACAAGTTTTCCTAATTGTGGAATCTACCTCATTAGCTAGAACTCCAAAGGCAATGATGTAATAATAATAATCATAAGCCAGACCTTTCTAGGTCTTCTTCATTGGAATGGAAATGGCTTCACTGCTCTCATTGTACTTATTGTATATTATTGGAGTTTAGGAAATAGTCTTTCAGATAAATCTTTGTGTGAAGTAAAACCTTATTTAGAGATGGCTGTAGATTATTATCAAGTATTTTCTGAGGTGTTTGTTGGTATTATTCCTGTCCTTTTACTAAAGGAGGTTATGGAATCACAGAATCAGAGAGAGAAAAGGTCAAGAGAAAGGAATGTCAGGTTTAATATTTTAAGGCCTAGCTTCTGCCCTTGTGAAATTTTGGCAAGTAACACAGATAAGGCGAAAGCATTTTGTCAGCGCTGCAGCTTATAATTCATATGGAATTATGCAGTTAGGAGAGGAAGCACAGATATGTGATCTGGAGTCACGGGAGAAGTTCCATGGAGAATTATGGTGTCTAACAGTGGGGCAAGACAGCACAAGCCAACTCATGCAGTCAGGGAAACAGAGGAGAGAGGAAAGCACGGAAAAGTGTTTTCATATTATTCAGCAGTTCATTGGAAATGAGAATGAGGGTGACGTTACAAAACAACGCAGAAGAAAATTTGTTCTTCTTTACTTAGAATAGACCAAAAAAAAAAAAAAAAAAAAAAAAACAAAAAGAATGACTAAGCAGCAACGACGTGCATGGTTAGTCACTGGGGACTTTGGAGATTTTAGCCAAGTAACTGTCTTTGAGGGTTTAGAAACTTCCTCATTTTTCTGTTTAAAAGTATCGATGATGAGGAGACCTTTCTCAGAACTAAGGGTCATTTATCTCTGGCAATGCATACAGGGGAACGAATTGTAAGGGTGCTGGCTGCAACCCGCTGAAACCATGGAGGCCAAAGTGGAAGGGAACGAGATTAGACTTTCAAGATATCTTGTTAGAATCTAAACACCACAAAAATGCCCAAACTAGGGACTATTGGTAGATCATGTTGCTATAGAAATAATAACCAGCTCTTACTAGATTGGGAAAGAAAATAATTCCTAGATATATAGAAATGATTGTCAGTTCCTGAATTGTTTGATTTTTAAAAGTGTACCTGGGTATCTTTAAGTGGCTTCATTTTGCCCATCCCTTACAGAACTCTACATGCTTATGAGTTCTCACTTATTCTGTCTGTAGTTTCTCCACACTAGCGGAACCACTTTTATCTTTGAAATTGGAATGTTACAGTCTACACACATGCCAAGACCTAATACCTTTCTTCTGCTCCCAGTTCTCTGGTAAATTATTCATTCTTTATGTCTAGTTCAATTGCAGCCAGCTTTGTGCTCCCTTTGTGGATCTTCTACTGGAGAGAGCGGACTATTCTCTATTTTAACTCCTAATGCATCCTCACCTTTCTTTTGTCTTCTACATTGGATACATTTTTACTTGTTTTGGTTATGGACAATGTGATTAATACTTCCTCTACCCACTTATTTCCTTAGGATTTCCTTTCATCAACATAGCATCAGTACATGTGTATGCACACGTATACACACAGAGGTAATCACATACACACATGTGTATGAGCATACACACAGAGATGCTACTGAAAACTTTCTACAAAAAGCATTAATATTATGAACTATAAAGGACAGAGTGGATCAAATGCCTCTATTTTCACCCAGAGTATATTTATCCTAATATAGTACACATAGTCTCTCTCTCTCTCTCTTTCTCTCTCTTTCTCTTTCTCTCTCTGTCTCTCTCTCTCTCTCTCTCTCTCTCTCTCTCTCTGTGTGTGTGTGTGTGTGTGTGTGTGTGTGTGTGTATAACACAAGGCAGAGTTCAGTGTCCACTGTATCCTTGTTAGTCTCAGTGATAGAACTCAGATCAATGGTATTGGTGGCAAGCATCCTTACCTGCTGAGCCATCTCACTGGCCCTCTTCCATACATATTTTCTAAAATGTGTCTTTCATTACCTCAAGAAGCTTACTTGTTAGCTCCACCTTGCAATAATTGCTCACTAGTGGAAAAGCTTGGTTCTTGGGAGCTTTCTCCTAACCACAGACAGCTTATGGAAATCTTGGTTTTCTGAAAAAAAAAAAAAAAGCTGTATCTCTTCAGAGAGCCCAGGGAACTGGAGCAGAAGCCCCAGCTGTTCACAGTGGCTAACACTAGTAGCCTGTCTCTTTTGTGCAAGGCACTTTGCTAAATGCTTGATGGCAAACTCTTCAAGTAGGATTTTCTGTACATTCTTGTGACTAGGCTTGTCTCCTTTAGACCATGAACAAGTCTATATGCACCAATTGTTTTTCTGTGTTCTCAATACTTAGCAACGTGCTGGCACACAATGTGCAAGCTCTTCATAAATGTTTCCTGGATGAACAAAGAACACATGAGTATGGACATAATACAATTGCTAACTGTTGATGCAAAAGCTTCACTGTGCTCACTGTCTCCTTAGCACTGTTATTTTTTTTTTCCATGTTTGTTTTTTGTTTTTTCCTCACCATGGTACCTGTCTGCTAATTCATCCTGTGGTTAGTAGAAGCTGTGGTCCAACTGTCCATGGATATTTCCAGTTCTTGTATTTTGTCAGCTAATTATACTGTGAGAATCCTTTTATGTGGTTTCTATTAGTTAATATTGAAATGGCTCGTACTTTTGAACACATCTCACCACCAGTCAGATTTTGTGTCTAGGCAGTATTGTGCCTTGCCAATATAGGCATACTGGGGGTTTTAGCCTTGCCAGGTACATTTCTAGGGACTTAATGAATTCCTCTAATGGCACCATCACTGGATGACAGGCAACTCCTGATCCTCCTCCAGGCCAAGGCAAGGCTACCCTTTTCTTTTTTCTATTACATAATAAACTATTGAGTGAAATGCTCTTACAAGCAGTATATTTGGAGAAACCTACAGGGGAAAACCCTTGGTTCATGTTCTTGATGTTTCTAAAATAGCAATGTAACCTTTAATAACTCATGTAATATGCTCTTCATAGATATCTGAGACAGTATAATGCAATGTAGAAAACAAACACAGCCCTTCTAAACAAAAACATCTCACCCTCAAACAGAAACAAACAGAAGTATAATACAGGAGTTGGAAAAAAATGTTTCCACTGGTGAATCCTATAGGTTTATCTAGAGTGCTCTTTGCTGCAGGTTGGAAGGCTTGAGGTAGTCTTTGTAGAGAACATATTGAGTTATGCCCCCTTCCTCCTCTGGCAGGCTGTACCTTCTGCTCCTCTAAAGGGCTAGAGACCTTTCTCTGTGCCATGCAGGAGATGTCTTGTTTGTGGGATCCATGATTCATTTTCTACCCAACAAGATTTTTTTATCTTTTAAATCTTAAAACCTTGATTTCCCCCTCCCACTTTTATCTTTCTGTGTGGCATTTGGCCCTGGTTGCTAATGATTGCTTTCCTTATATGGATTTGAGGTCTTCCAGTCCATTCTGTGAATAAAGTCTATAATAAATGACATCCTCATGGATCTGATCTCAGCATCAAACATTAGAATGTGGACTCACAACTCTAGAATACAAGGTCACTGAGAGCAGGTGTTAGTGACAGTGCCTTTGATGATAGATGCATCACTCCCTTACAGAGCTATATTTTGGTAGCTGGCACTCAGCAAGTATCTTTTTGAATGAATGAAGAAAATACCTCTGCCTTATTGAGAGCAGATCTTTCACACAGCTCTGATCAAATATTGCTTTGGCTCATCAAGCTGTACTTTTCTTTATTAATTATGTTAAAATATTTCTTTGCTTTCAGTAGGGTTGCATAAGATTCTCTTCTGCTTCCCTGTTTGCACAGATGCTCTTTTATTTTATTCTTTTAGTTTTAAGAAGCTGGTATTTTCCTGCTAGAGAACAAGGAAGGACAAGTGGAGAGACATCCTCTTCCATGATTTTCTCCCTTAAAGAACACTTGCAGGCCTCAACAACAGATGGCTTCATTTCTTCGACTATCACCAGGAGGCAGAGAGGGCCCAGAGACCACAACAACCTGAACATTATTGAGGGGATGAGTAAAGAATGACTCCTTACCAACATACCCAGTTACACCAAGTGAAGTTGATCTGAGGGCAGATGTACTGCACAGCTCTGTGAACATGCTCATTGTTGGCTCCCCACTCTGTTCTGTACAGAGAATTCAATATTGCTCTGCAATTATTAGTGTTTTCTTGTTACCAATGATGTCACCTGCAGATTCAGAAACAGAAAAAAACTGCAATTTAACGCCCCGTGCTGGTGTGACATATGTCCTACCTCTTATGGGTAATGTGTAACCACAGTTTCCATTCCCACAACAGGGTGCTCAACTGCCCCCAAACATTTTATTGTCTCCATTTTCCCAGGGTAACCACAACTGAATGGCCCTCAGTGGGAGGGAGCTTGTGGGTTTAAACCAATCAAGGTTGTTGATTCCAGGTTTTGTCCATCACTGACATGAAAACTTGCTTCTGGTTTCACTTTTGGCAAGAGTGGAAATGTTAATTAGCCCATTAACAGATACCAAACAGAAATTCTCCCTTTAGAAATTTATTAGGCTTGATTTGGGGTACCCTCAAACTCTAAAGCAAAATCTAATTTGGAGTCTAACTCTTCACAGCATAGCTGAGTACCCTGTGCCTCAGTCTCTCTTGAAAGGTCTCTTTTACACTTGAGGTTATTCTCAGCTCATCTTCTGCTGACAAAGACCTTTTGTCCATAATCTAATTGTGGTGGGTATAAGGATCTGGGCAGTTATTCTTTATAAAATGCAGTAAACATCTGTATTAGTTATTATTCTTATCACTATGATCAAGGACCTAATAAAATTCATTTATAGTTGATTTACTTTGGATACAGTTTGGTGGTGCTAACCACGAAAAGGACATGGCATCAGGCATGGCATCAGGCATGTGACCACATTGCATCTGCAGAGGATACAGGAAGTGATGACTGTTGGTGCTCATCTCACTGTCTCCCTTTTATTCAGTTTGGACCCAAGCCCATGGCATAGTTCTTCTCACAATTAGGGTGTGTCTTCCTATCTAATTTGGCCTCATCTAGAATCTCTCTCACAGCTGTGTCCAGAAGCTTATATTCTTGTCAAATTGACAATCAGTAGTAACCATCACAGTTACAAAACATAAATTATCCTACCTAGTTTTTGTTAAGGACATTTGCAATTTATAGCCAGTTCGCTATGGACCTTATTATTTCCATCACAACACTAACTAGGAAATGGAGAGTGGTATTT
Organism: Cricetiscus sungorus; assembly: GCA_030556225.1. Taxonomy (NCBI): domain Eukaryota; kingdom Metazoa; phylum Chordata; class Mammalia; order Rodentia; family Cricetidae; genus Cricetiscus; species Cricetiscus sungorus. The sequence goes on from JANBXA010000372.1 coordinate 75,448,642, forward strand.
ACAGTTATTCTGGATCAGAGGTTATGAACCAGAATGCACAGTCACTCTGGTTATGTTAGAGACTTGTTGGAAGCCCTATCATTAACTTTTTCAACTGAATGCATTTTTGAACACTTCTTTGAGCAAATCTGCCTCTCAAGGATTCACTTTCTCTGAATTACCAGTAGCTTTTCCATTAGAACTGTGAGGTATAAATCCACTGACTTTCAAAAGGTTCATACTCTTCCCCTTTTAAAAAAAATTGTGTGTATAGCCAGGCGTTGGTGGTGCATGCCTTTAATCCTAGCACTGAGGAAGCAGAGGCAGGCAGATCTCTGTGAGTTCAAGGCCAGCCTGATCTACAGAGTGAGTTCCAGGATAGTCTCAAAAAAAAGTGTGTGTGGTGTGTGTGTGTGTGTGTGTGTGTGTGTGTGTGTAGGCCATGTGTGACATCAGGAATCTTTCTTCTTCTGTTACTCTCTATTTTGTGAGACAGAGTCACTCACTAAACTGGGAGGTGAGTGATTGGCTTGGCTAGGTGGTCAGCAAACCTCTTGGATTGTTCCATTCCCTTCTGGCTCTGGGGTGTTAGTCACATGCCACTATACCCTTCTTTTCTATGGGTGTTGGGGATTGGAAGTCAGGCACTCATTCTTGAGCAGACAGAATTCTGGTCCCAGAGTGTGTCCATGGCCTTAACAGCCTTCTCTATTATCAGCCTTACAAGTTGACAGGGCCGATACTCATGGCCTAAGCTTTCTCTTGAACAGTAGCTATCTGGACAAATGCAATTTTTCTTTTCTAATTTATTATAGTAAGCTGGAATTACTGTATAAATTACTAATTTATATAGTAAGCTCAGGCCACACTGAGGATGTGCAGTCTGCCTACTTTACCACCTGCACTGATGCCCTGAACCCTGCCTTTCTTCCTCGGTGACTCCATACTGCTACCCATGCTGTAGCCCCTTTCCTGATTCTCTCGACCCTGTACTGTCTCTGAGTTGCTTTGTCTCTTCCTCGCTGTTCCAGGAGGAAAAGCTCAACAATGTCTTCTCGTAGACTTAATGGAAAAAAAAAGTTTGAGGGTTTGGGAAGAGCTACAGTTTTCTTATTTTTATATATAAAAAGAAGGTAGAGGACATGGTCTTGATAACAAAACTGAAAATTCTGAATTTGTGTTTTCAATGAAACTCTTTTATAACTGACTACTTGTTTCTTACGATATTAACCTAACCTTTGAGATTATTGAATATACTGTGAGGTACTTAAATAGATGTTTATATCCTCATTTGTTAAGCTGTATACCATACATTAGTATATATATATATATATATATATATATATATATATATATATATATATATATATAAATCTGATCATGGGGCCAAGGAGATGAGCCAATTGGTATTATGTTTTAAGTTGTCGTTGTGACCAACTCTAGAATCACCCATGAGGTGGGCTTTTAGACATGTCTATGGGGATTGCTTAATAGAAATGAGAAGACCTGCCCACTGGGTAAAAGCATTCACTGGCTGGAGACAGGGAATTGAGCCGGATGCATGTATTTATATACTTCTCTTCATATTTGTGGATGTGTTGTGACCATCTGCCTCAGGCTTCTACTACAATGACTTCTCCATTGTGATGAACTCTGGAACTGTGAGTTAGAATGAAACTTGTCACTTATGTTGCTTTTTGTCAGAGTATTTAATCGTAGCAAGTGGAAAAGAAAATAACACAGGGCACCAGATTCAGTGAGAAACCATGCCTTGAATATTAGAAGAATGACAAAAGATAACACCTGTTGTAAACTTCTGACTTCTGTGCACACATACAATATGCACATGCGCATATATGTACACACACACACACACACACACACACACACACACACACAATCTAAGTTTAATTTCCCAAGGATTTAAAGGTGAAATTGGGAAATATAATAGACTCACACTTTTTTTTTGCTGATTATTATTTGAATGTATTTGATTTCCAGATAATAAAATCCTCAATGTTAACAATAATATGGATCAATGTTGTTTATTAAGCACTTATTTAGAAAACAGTGAAGGAATCTTACTACCATTATACTTCACTGTATCACAATAGTTATTTGCATACTACAGATAGTCAAATGAGGCACAGAGAACAGTGTGCTACAAAAAGTTATACAGTGAGTCTATAGCCATACCACCCTGAATGTGGTATCTCATCTGATCTTGGAAGCTAAGCAGCTTCGGGCCTGGTTAGTACTTGGATGGGAGACTACCTAGGCATACTGGGTGCTGTAGGCTTAAAACAAAAACAAACAAACACACACACAAAAAAGATATACAATGAGTGAATGGCAAAACTAAGATCCACAGCTAGGCTTGTCTACTCTGAGTTTTTGTTATCTTGTCATATGTCTGCCTGTGGCCAGCAACATTTTTTACTGTGTGTTATCACAGCAGTGTGTCTATTTTTGGTTATAGTATTCAGAGAGCTTCTGAGTCCTATTCTGCATCTATAATGGCATATTGGTATGTTAATTAGGACAGTTGGATGCTAAAGTACTGAAAATAAATTTGAAAATCATTTGCATTTCCAAACAGAGGTAAGTGAAGATGTCAAACAAGTCATGTATTGACATCAACTTGATGTTCCTGTGATGGTCTCTTCCTTTTCCTGATGGGCTTCTATTTAGTAAGAACCCAGACACACTGGATCCATGTTGATAGGCGTAGAAATACTCTGGGAATTAGCATCCCAACAGAGAACTCCATGCTGGAGATGAAAACAGTGACCCCAAGAGTTCTGGCACCAAAACAAAGGCTCATCTTCCAGAAGAAAGATAATTCCTCAGTGCAGGTAACTAGGGCACTCAGCTACATTCACGTGTGTGCATTGCCTGGCTCTTCTTTTACCTTTCTATGAATATTAACATTGCTGTGGGAAAGATGGCCACAGATTTTAATTTCTTTCTTCCAAACTTGGGAGAAAATGAATGAATTTTCCCATTAGAGTATCTTTCTTCTTACACCAATGAACAGTTAGACCCAGAGCCCAGCTTATGGTCACACAGTCTGACCTTAATCTACTCCTTGTCTGAGCAAGCTCCCAGGAGGTAAGAGGGGTTGGCAAGAGAAGCATTTACCTCAAAATTGATTTCTAAGGACAGAAAGTTCGGAAAGGCTGATGTCATGATACTTATTAAAACAATGACAAACCCTTTGCCATGATGGCAGCAATCAAATATGCAGTGTATCGTGGAACGTGGTAAACATTGAGTCCAACACAGGAGAAATGAAAGTCACCAGATGCCTCCAACATTGATATTTCCCACATCTTTTCCAACCTAATGGTGACTCTTATGGAACTTAAATGACAGAGAAAAGTCCGTTTTATGCCCTTTCTGTGTCCAACTTCCTTTCATATCTTTCTTCTTTAATTCCCCAGCTAATCTCATATGGTAAAAAGTGTCTATTCTGTCAGGTGGCATTTTGCTTATAAGAAAACCCAGTGTTTGTTTTTAAATGTACCCTTTCATAATTGATATTGTTTCTTTATGATAGGAAATGTGAATGAAAGGGAAGTGGGACAATGATAGGGGAGAGAGAGAAGGGCAGGGAAGAAGAAAGGATGGGAGAGGGGCATGGAAGAGAAGAGGGGAGGAGGGAAAAGAGGGCTTTAGTAAATCAAAGGCGCCATCTTGCCCAAGTATTCTAAAGTGAATCATCAACTGTTAGGTTGTATGCGGCTTTTTTCTCCCAGTTTGAAAGACTTTCACATAGGCAGGAGTCCTTGAAGTCTTATTTAATTTTTTTTAAGACTGAAATCTTGCAGTCTTGAATTTAGCCCTTCACAGACATTTTCAACACTCCATCAGTTCTGCAAAATATGCTTGCTACAGCCCCTGTGACATAGTCATTTGAAACATAACTGTGTCCAGCAAACAATCTGAAAACTACCACTAATGAATACACTATGTGTTAATGGCTCATGGGAAAATATGCTAACACACTTTAATGCCCTGGGGACAGTAGTTTATGCTGTGTGTTGTGGGATCATGAGATTCAGTAGTTTTAATTTCTGTATGTTACATTGTGATAGCAAAGACAGAGAACATATTTTGAAACAACCACTTAATGATCCAGTAGATACATCATCCCAGGATGTGTAATAGTTTTCACATGTACTCCCGCTGAGCCTTTGCGAAATTTGAGTGTTCTGGATTAAGGGAGTTCATTTAGATCTACTATTGTTTTCTACTACGTTTGAAGGGAGAGTTATTCCAATTCCCATGACCTGGGGGCACGGTGATTAAATAAGCAACCTCAGAATGAGTCTTCTGTGAAATCCAGATGCTATGCCCATAGCCTAGACTGGCCTCAAATTCACCATTCTCCTGTCTCTGTGTCTGTAGTGCTGGGAGAAGAGATAAGTATTGCCATCCATAGACTTCAAGTAATACAAAGTAAAGACCTAAAACCTGACCTCTAATAAACCCCACTGTCCTTGCAGAGAGGAACCCGTAGTCTCTAACATGGCATAGAGAATGTTTCACATAGCCCCTGCCTGCTACTTTAGTGTCTTTGCTCATCTGTTCTGTCTAGCATGTTCAGCTACCTTAAATGTTAATAGTGCACCACCTGTTCTTTCTTCCAATCACTGTTTTGTCAGGTTAACTCTGTTTAAGACTTACTTTCTTCTTTTCAATTAAAAATAGATTTTTTTAGTACATATATTCTGATTATGGGTTTCCCTTCTCCAACTCTTTCCAGATCATCCACTTCCATACTTCACACCCATCCAAATCCACACCCTTTTTCTCCTTTCCATCAGGAAACAAACAGGTATCTAAAAGATAATAAGAAAATATAAACAACAAACCAGAATAGGATAAAGCAAACAGAAGAGAAAGAGCCAAAGAAATATCTCAGGCAACACATATCAATGTAGAAACACAAACAATCACACAATGAGATATCTCATAAAAACACAAAACTATAATATAAATGCAAAGGGCCTGTTAGAAAAGAAAAGGAAAGAAAAAAAAAGCCTTGGCAAAGCATTATGAGACAAAGAACCATCAAAAATGTCACTGAGTTAATTTTGTGATGATTATCTGCTATGGGCATGGGTCTTGCACTTAAGAGTGGTTTGTATGCCCAGTGACATTCTGTTAGAGAAAACATTGCAAGCAGTTTTCAGTTGAGGATACGTGTGAGTTATGGATGTGGGCTTGTGTCCACTTCCACTCTTAGAGCTAGGATCCCACCAGGCTCTGACTTACTCAGGCCCTGTGAATGCTTTTCATGTTCCAAGATGTGGCATTCACAACTCCAAGCCTATGTCATTGAAGAGCTGGTAAGCACCAGAACAGCTTATTGCCTGCTTCATACCACCTTCTCTTATTTTCTGCCCATCCATAAATCTGTCTCCATAGCTTGATAAGAAAATTCACAGCAAAATCCACATTATGTCAGTTTTCTCATAATGAGAACTCTGCTACACTACTGTTGAGTTTTCTTTAAGATTTTATCCTTCCTATTTCAAAGTTTGCTTTCTTGGACAGATTTGGCAAAAGCTTTGTAAGTGCTGTTGACATAATTGCCTACAGTAATGAAAACGTGCAGGAATTTTGTTTTCCATTTTCCCCGTAGGCATAGTTAGTCATTTTCTCCCCCAGGCAGGGTATTCTAAGTGTGTGAATGTGTAGCACATTGTAAAAAGACAACTACCATGTTAATAAAAATATCCAGTTTGAAAAATTAAAAGCAACAGTTTTTTTGTCATTTTTAAAGAGTAAAAATCTCATCAAAAGTTTTTCATAAATGCCTTATTATGGACATAAGTTATAATGTATCTTCTGGCCCTTCTTGAGCAGTCAGTAAAACTGGGAATTCAATGCAGTCACTAATACTAATCAAAGTTTGCTTCTTGGGTCTATGGAAGGCTGCATTTCCCAGAGGCATATAGCCATTCATTGCTTGAATGTAATTAGGATTAGAGTAAAGGAAGAAGAGGCTAGCACATGCATTTTTATTAACTCTGGTACCCACCATACTGATATAGAAATGTGAGTTCTCACTTTTAATTTTTAGGCAGCACACAGTACAGGGTAATGGCTTCAGAAATTTGGCTTTTTAGGTAGATTTCATGCAAGGAAAGTGTAAGTTAATTTTTTGGAAAGTCATAATGTTTCTTCTTGTTAACTTTATTTTGAGAATTTCATATATGAATACTTTATCTACATCATTTCCACTGCAACTCCTCATGTGTCCCCCAACTCCTCAAATTCATGACCGTTTTCTTTAGTTATTATTCTCTCTCTCTCTCTCTCTCTCTCTCTCTCTCTCTCTCTCTCTCTCTCTCTCTCTCACACACACACACACACACACACACACACACTGCTGAGTTCATTTAGTGTTTACCGTGTGTGTATGTGTGAATGTGTGTATGTGTGTGTGTGTGTGTGTGTGTGTGTGTGTGTGTGTGTGTGTGTGCATGTGTGTGTTTAGGGATGCCTTCTTAGAATGGGATGACCTATTAGGACACTAATCCCTGAAGAACAGACTTTCTCTTTCTGAGCATATGTTTATTGTGGCTATAGCTCTTCTTCTAGACATAGGTCTTGTGAGATTTCCTCCATACCCATTGAAAAGTCAACTGCCAATGACATTATGTAGGTCTTGTTTAGGTGACTAACTTTGTCATATATAGAAGATATTATCTCACTGAAGATGTTCTGGTACACTGGCTTTTGGAGTCTTTACATGCTCTATTCTGTGTTGCTACAGACTGCAGAATTATGCAGTGAGGGTTCAGCACATACTTTAGGGTCAACACACCAGAGATGCATAGCTCATGGAGAATAGACCTCATTTAGCAAAGAGGAATGCTATCACCAGGGATACACATCTCATTAACCTTATCTCGCAAGGTGATAAGGTATATTGAATTCTGAATGTGTTAGCTGTCTTCATTGCACATCGTATGAAGATCTCTTTCCTTCACATTACAGCTTGAGAATTTTTCCCACAGTACTACAGTGTGTTAATTGTTGGTTGGGCACATGTATCTGTGGATGGTCTGGAAAATGACTTTTCATTTAGCTATATAATTTTGATATATAGAATATATATTGAGACATGCTTCATCATCAGATCTATTTGTCCCACAATGACTATTAAGTCTTGAAAACCTGCCTTGTTCTCTTGCTCAGACTACTGCACACAATTAGCTCAGTTTCACCTGAGAGCAAGTTCAAGCTACACTGAAGGCCTTTCATAAATAGATCATAAATTTGAAACTTTATAGCTATATGTACAATATCAGAGCCACAGAAGTCCAACCTAGGTCACTAAGTAAAGCTTGCCAATTCTTCACTTGCCAGTCTACTAGCAATAGATACGTGTCTTAAAGTTGTAATTGGGCATTGTGCTCTTCCTGTCTGGTTGAAGTTTTGCTCCTGTGGTCTTGGGACCTTATGTTGCATGGCAATGGTTCTGCCTTTATGGCTTAAATTAGGAACATGCTTCTGACCAATAAAAAGCTGACTCTGTAACTCTTATCCTTTGCTTCAAGAGATTTTGGAGACCGGCTGAAAGAAGTGGGAGAGAGAGAGAAGCTGGTAGGAATGTAATAAGATAAGAATGTAGGAAAAATTAAAATGTAGGAAAATGATGATGATGAAGGAGACAGAGAATTAGAATTGGAATTAGAATTGAGACAATTAGAACTAATAAACTATAAATAATTAGGACAGAAGATTTAGATTAGAGGCAGAAGAATAGAGAAAAATAAGGAGCACATGTATAGAAAGAACATGTTATGAGAAGATTCTTTTGTATAGCCATCAATACTGTGGTGCTCCCTGAGTTTTAGGTATAAGGGTTGTGTTATAGATATACCAAATTGGGGTTAGGCACCTCTAGGTAGGTTGTTCTCCGATTGTTATCAATTGTACATTTCTATAATGATCTTCATATACTACAAAAGAAAGTGTCTTTGATGATGGGTAAAAGTTACCTTCTGATATAAGGCTAGGTATTTAGGATGCAGCTAGCAATTATACTGTTTTAAGAAAGTGGCAGTAGTATGTTCTCTTCTAGGGCCCATGACTCATTAGCCATGAGTAATTGGCAAGGTTTATGGGATCAGGCTTTGAGTGGCCTTAAGTTAAATTAGATTGCTACTGGTTACTTCCAAGGGCCAATGCTGCACACATGAGTATATCTTGCCATGTTGATCATTGTTGTGGTTTGTAGGCTTTATAACTGGTTAGGGCTATTCCTTGTTTTTTTTTTTTTTTTCCTGTGGCAGCTTATACAGCATCTTGGATACTATGAGATCTAATCCCCAGGGAGGAAGGTTCCAGGTCAGTTTCAGGTTAATTCTTTTAAGTTCTATGTCCAAAGTATGTAATGTCTTTGGCAACAGGGTCTTACCTTCCAGTGCTAGAAGACAACCAAGGGCAATGGCAAAGAGCTTACTACATTGATTTGGGAGTCTCTTGGATGCCCATGACCAATTACTCAAAGTAAGATTTCAGATGTCTTCCACTGGTATTTTTGTTAGGTAGTCTCTGGCTCTTGGTGAGGAGGGCACAAGTTTCATAACTGCATTTAATTTATTTGTTAATATATACACTTATATTTATATATTACAAATGTAACTTAACTAGACATAAGAGAATATGTTCTATGTTTTTTAAAAAATAGTTCTTAGTCTTCTTTATTTCTTCTTCCCTCTGTATTACCCCCTTGCCCTTCTGAAAATAAAGCCCTCCTATTGGACATGGCACAAATGGACTAGTGTGATGATTTTTTTTTCAGTTAAGAGTATATTGCCTCAGAATCACATCCTAGGGCAAGATTTTAATGTAACGTGTTTCTTCAGAAGGTGGGGGAGGAGGGAGAACAAGCATGATACCTAGGAGGAAGGCATCTCTTGGTTGGTGATAGAGGCTATTGTCATGGGGATACTCTGGGAAATGGCATAAAATGACATTACATTATCCCTCCTGAGTAGTAAGGTAGCTTGGGATTTTTGAAAAATATTTTTTGTCTTAATTTGAAACAAACTTGTTTTACATGTCCATCCCAGTTCCCTCACCCTCTGCTCCTCCTCTGTCCCCCTCCCAACCCCCATCTCATCCATTTCTGCTCCCCAGGGAGGGCAAGGACTTCCATGGGGAGTCTTTAAAGTCTGTCATATCATTTGGAGCAGCCCCCCCCATATGTCTAGGCTGAGCTCTCACACCTGGGCTTTTGAATCCCAACTTTATCAGTCTTCTATTGAGAGAGCACATTTAAAGATGTGCTGATCACAGTGTCCTGTGATACGACTTCTTGCAGTTATGGAGGATGTAGAGAAACAGACATGGAAAATTAAAAGTACCAATGAACTGATAAGGCCAAAAAGTGATAGGAGGGCTATATTCTTCATTCATAAAATATTAGAAAGAGCAGAAATGTCTCAGATCATGATAAAATTTATACCCCAGGGGAGCATGGGAAGAGTACTTCCATGTATTGTTTTTCATTTCATATTGAGTGACTTGAAACTGAAAATGTGTGATTTGAGCATGTCTCACAGCAAGCTATTTCCCTGCACATGGCTTTTACTCAGATATTCTGACAAAAGAAGATTGACTTACTAGCTCTAAAAATAGATGTTCTTATTTGCAGGATTTGTTTTGATTCTTACAACAGCTTAAATGTCGAAGCCCTGCATTTAAAACATTAGCTCTGATTGTTGGTGGGATATGTTTGACAGTATGGAGTTGGCCTAACCCCAGTATTCTTCTACCTTCCAAGACAACTAGGAACACAGGAATATATTTTATCTTCACTCTATGTGAGTATTTAATTTGTTAATTATACCTTGTATAACAGAACAACAAATCAATTATTAAATGTAAAAGTCATTGTTAAAATCAGTAGGCTACATACTATTTAACTTCTATAAATATTGAATTCCACAAGACTAAAATTGGTCAGCCCAGAAGCAAAAGGTAGCTGCAAATATTATGAGTCACCATGTCTTCCTGCTGAGCACACATATTTTTGCCACTAATTTTCTGTTACTTTTCCCAAGAATACAAATAAACTGCCCAAGCTGAATGAAAGGCTCTAGAAACAATTCTGTTTTCCATTTGTGCCATGCGAAAGAGAATTAAGAACAGGAGGAATGAATAGAACTTATTAGCAATTTGTGTGTAGGGGATTGACTGGTGCCCCACAACACTTAAAAAAGCTCTGTGTATTCCCTAGTTACTGAAACTTGTAAAAGCAACAATGTTTGGAGAAAGGCCCTTTGCAAGTGCCATTAAATTTAGCAAGATAAGATCATTTTAGATTTATCATGGGCCTGGAATCAGAGGCAGACTTGTAACTAAGAGAAAAGAGAAATCAAGAGGATATTTGAAACATAGGGACAGAAAAGAGAAGGACATATAGAAATAAGAATAGATCTGGACCACACTTCCCTATGCAACCCCCCCAAATGCCTGGAGTGCCTAGAACCTGAAAGAGTGGAAAGAAATCTTCTCTCCTGCCTGCTAGTGGGTAGAGACCTGCTGATTCTCTGCTGTTGGAACTAAAATTATATTGTTTTAAGCCACCCAACTTGTAATAAGTGGTTATAGAGAGCACCAAAAATCAATATAGCATGTATTTTTATTGGTGGGAGCAATGACAATGGAGGTAATTACTTTATTGCCTGTAATTGTGATTATCAGAGCAAAAATGGTGAGCAGAATGACTCCTCTCTGTTGAGGGACCTGTCCTGATTATAGACATTAGGGATCTAAGACTTGGGCACAGAGGTACAAGAAGGCCACTGCTCAGATCTCAGATGCAAAGAGTGGGGAGCTGCCTCAAGCCTCTGAGGAAGTTATTTCCCCACCCCATATTTCTTCCTCTAAATCTGCCTGTATGAAAGCTATGATTTAGGTTTCTCATTCACAGATAAGACCCAGCATGATCAGTGTGAATTTTTAGGGTGGTGTGTATATGTGTGTGCTCAATATATATTCATTAATCTATTTATACAGTAAACCTTCACATAGAACAGTGCTTCTCTGCCTTCCTAATGATGTGACCCTTTAATACAGTTCCTCATGTTGTAGTGACCTGTTTTGTTGCCACTGCATAACTGTAATTTTGCTACTGCTATGAATTGTAGTGTAAATATCTGATAAGCTACCCCAGAAGACTTTGTGACCCATAGGTTGAGATCCAACGTGTCGGAACCTATTAGAAGAATTCTAAAGTTCTGTCCTGGTAGAATGACATTTACATACAGTTTCTTGAGAAGCCTAGCTTTGATTCTTTGAGCACATAAAAATCCTGTTATAACTAGTTTTCTTTTGTGTGAAGCTTAGGATAAGAATTGTGCAATATGAAGAACCATTTCTTATTACTATTATGCAGGTGTCTGTACTGTGTAATTGAGATAGTTTATTTCCATTTGATAGTTGAGAAAATTGATTTTTCATCATTCAGCTCTCTTGTTATTTTTTTCCTATGCCCTTTCCTTCTGTAAAGAGAGAGAATGGTAACTGTAGCAAATATATACCACTGGCAGTGTTTTAGAACGTTAGTTACTGCATTTATTTCTAAATTTAAGGCATAAATTACTGACAAGAGCCAAAGGTTCAGATCTTATGGACATGTTGTAATTAAAATGTTGTAGTTGTGATTCCTGATGTGTTCTGAGCTGGTGGTTTCTTGATGTTCTTTCACCATTCTGTGATGGACCAGCATTGTCTATATTTAATAATGTTAAAATTAATTCCTGTATGGTAACTGTTTGATACTGAGCTTATACAAGGCCAGCACACTCTGGAACAGAGTCACTTTTGTTAGGGTCCACATAACCAAATTGAACTTTAAAACAGGCTAGTTTTAAACCTACAGGAGACCCTTCACCTGAGCAGGTGCAATAAGGAAGTCCCTCTCCCATATTCTGAGCAAAGGAAACTTGAAATGATCCAGTTTTCTCTCCTTATTTCTACTTTCTTCAGTACTTATCTGCCTGTAAAGCTGAGCTCCTCTACTCAGCCTGGTTGATCATCTCTCTTTGTAGCCACGGTGATGCTCAGTTCAGGAATAAGCACAAAACTGTCTTTAGGACTCAATTTGTTAAATTGTTTGGTGTAGATTTTAGCAATCACGTAGCCACATGACTTGTGATCCTCTATTTTTAGAGCATCTCATAGTTAAGATATTCCCATGAGATATGTGACTGCTAGTTTGGGGTTCTTAGTAGAGTGGAATCTACTTAGAAATGGCAAGAGAATGAAGTGGCAGAAAAATATCAAAGCTTCATTCATTTCTTCATCCCAGAGTGTGAAGCATGCCATAGTGTAAGCTCTCTCCTGTACCATCTTCAGCAGCATGTGGTTTAAACTTCTCCTACTAGACTTCTCATTAACTTCAAAATATTCTCATATTGTGCTTAGTGAAAACAGTCACTTTCTTTACAGATGACTTCAGTGAGTCACATGTTGTTTTAGCTATAGTCAGCTGATCTTTCCTGGGAGTGGGCATTCATTCTTCTGGATATAGCTGGATATTTTATCCATTGGAAGATGAAGCACTAGCAGTCATCTTTCCCATCTTAAGTTGACTGCTGAACCAGTTTGGTGGTCAGGAGATCTCTTCTATTCACTTATCCTTTTCACAAGAGATAGTTTTGTTTTAACACGTGCCACTTATTTCCAAACAAATGCCAGTTAAAACGTTTGGAAGATTTAATTTCTTCCCTCTTTAAGTGAAAAAAATGAAAATTACCAATTTCCTGTAGTGGTTCTTGATGATGGCTTAGATATCCAGCTTTAAAACCCTCTAAAAGTCTATGATGACAGCACTCTTAAGACTAGAGCATCACTTTAATGTGAAGAGTGACTGATCAACAGGGGTCTAGCGGTAGAGTCCAGGTGAAGGAATTGGACCACTCTCCACATCTTGTGTACTAGAAACTTTATTTGCACTAAGTTTCGTTTCAGTACAGGAAGCTTTATGAGGGTAGATATTCAGCTATCCAAGCAAAAATACACGTTTTCACTTTTTATTTAATTTTTTATGCAATATGTTTTAATCTATTCTTCTTTTCTACCAATTTATATAAAATTGAACTTACATATGAAAAATAATTTCCTCTACTTAGTACTTGACATTTTGTTTAACTCAATGAGTGCTTTTGTTGAGCAATAATACGTTCAAAAATTCAATCAAAGTCACTCTGGGCTACAAGAGACCCTGTTTAAAAAATATCTAGATAGATTATAGATAGATATACATATAGCTATAGCTATAGATATAGATATGTTATTGGACAAGGGCTACCACCCCTAACAAAGAAAATACCTGCACTGGATAACCACTTGCAAAGGAAAAGTTAGTTTTGTCCCATAAAATCTCATTATGTATACAAGCTACACTTAAGGGTAGGCTCTGTGCCCAGCAGCAGATGGTCAACATAGAATGAACTCAATGATATTTTTATAGACTTCTTGTCTCATATTGCTTTGTTTGAGAGGGTTTTTTTTTTTGTTGTTGTTGTTTTTGTTTTTGTCTTACTGGTCTTTTGCTTACATGTTATGGTTTCCAATTTTGTGTTTTTATAGGTTTGAGCGTGTGTGTGTGTGTGTGTGTGTGTGTGTGTGTGTTTCTTGTGTTCTTTCTTTCTGTCATAAAATTTATGTTTTGATATTTGTTTGCCTATCAGTGTTCTAAAGAGTGGGAGAGAGAGAGAGAGAGATAGAGATAGAGAGAGAGAGAGAGAGAGAGAGAGAGAGAGAGAGAGAGAGAGAGAGAGAGAGAGAGAGAGACAGAGAGAGAGTGAGTGAAGTTGGGTGGGTAGGAAAGTGAGAAGTTGAAGGTTGGAAAACTATGATGAGAATATAGGTTAGATTTAAGCCACGCAGCTGCTACACTGGGAGGGAAACACGCCTCTTCCAAAATGGAAGCCTAAGAAAGGCAGACCGTTTACCCTCAGCTCAAAGCCACAGCCTTCAAATCTAGCTGGCTCCTGATTCCTCTGGTCAGCAACAGATTGAAATCCCATGTTGTTAGGGCAGTGCCAGATACTAGCTGAGATAAACTAATTATATTATAAGCTAAGCTGTCCTTCTAGCTTGATGATCAAGGGTCATCTATAGGTTTGGTAGCCTCACGTAAGCCTGCCACAGTCCTTGGGTGAGGGAAGGCCCAGTGAGGTCGCAGTGGAGGCCCGATCACTTACAGGCTGAAGAGCGCACATGCCTCAGGCTGGGGACTGAGTAAGGAGAGATAGACCCGTGTCAGTGCTCTGGAACAGATCCCATCCACTAAGAGTAAACATGGCTTTTGATAGTTTTGAGCCTGAGGCTAGTGGGTGTATCAAATTTTGGTCCACATGTTTGCTATTCCCCTCATGTATTCATGTAATTTTCTCCACAGCCCAGATTTTTGCAACATTCGTTGTTCATCTAGTTGCATTTTCCTTATTGCCCTCTATGTTTCTGCCGCTCTCTACATTTTCTAGTGTTTTAACTTTAGATTGTTGGATTGTTTTTCTTTAACATTCTTGTTTGTTTTTTTTTAAAGTTTCTTTGTTATGTTTATCTAGTTTCATTTTGGAGCTTGTTCTTTATTAAGAAATCCATTCCCTTTTTGTTTCTATTTTTCAATCTTGTTCTTTCTTCTTCCCTTACATTCGTCTCCACTTTTCTATCTCTTTTCAATTATTTAACCCTGTTCCAATTATATTTTCCCATCCCCTGTCTCCTTCCTATATCTCATTCATGTATTATTTACATATATATTTTTTAACTTGAATGCTAAACATTTTTAACTTTATAGCACATTCTAGATAATTTTTTTATTAATTTCAGTCTCATGGTCATTGGTGATATATTAGTGAGCCATGTTTCATTTTAGGTGTATTTCTATAATCTTGTAGATAGATTCTAATGTTGTTTCTGCTCCAGCGTTCTATTTTCTCCTTGCTAAGTACTGTGGGTTGAGCTTCCAGCACAGGGTATTCAATAAGTTTTCCAAATCACCAAACCCAGGTGCACAAAGCAACAGGTGCATAAAGTGCAACACAGACATGAAAAAATAAAAGTGATAAAGAAAGTCAATGTCACCCCTGTAACTACTGACTCAAAAAATACTGACAAAAGTGAAGTTCCAAATGAAGATTTCATCTATTAAAAATTATCAGTGACCTGAAAGAATTACAAACCAGCCCCTGAGTTCAATCTGGGACTTGGAGAGGAGAGTTAGAAGATGGAGAATGAAGTCTCCTGGGAGTGGGTGTGAACTTCTTATTAAGTGTATAAGCAAAGTGAATTGTCTTCTCTAAGGGAACTGCTGCACTGCTTTGCAGTTGAAGGAACCCCCAAGGATGGAAAGTGAAGTCATTGTGTTCTTGCTTCCATTAAGCATCCATATGAGGGTTGCCTGCTTGTCCTAAAAGGCCTGCCAAGGACTAGTGCATTGCTTTCAATGGATTCCTTGGCTGTGAAGCTGGATATTAATAAACACCCACGAGTAGTGACTAGTGCAATAAGTAGTGAAGCATCAGCAGTGGACAGGCAGAGCTAATCATCCCTAAGATTTTCCCCCATATTCCTCTGAAGCTGCTATGCTTTTTACCAAACCACGAACTTCCCTTGCATTGAGTAGCCAAGGCTAGGTGGAGAAATCCCTTATATTGGCAAGACTATGTACAAAGAACAGAACAGAGTATATTATATTATACCCCAGCAGGGTATAGAGGAATTAGTGTGCATTCATTACTTCTTCAGAAATGTTTTTATGTAGTAAAAGTGTGTATATGTTCCTGTTTGTTTATGGTGTTTACTTAACAGCACCTATGACCTGATAGAAGAAGGCCTTCTAATTATTGAAGGGAAACCCATCATGCTTGTCAGAATAAAAGCTGGGGCATGATCACACTTAGAAGTAAAGTCTTTTGAACGTTTTTATGGAGAGAAATTCTCTATGATTCAAAGAGAAGTCACAAAGAACTTCCCTATGGCACCCAGCAACACAAGTCCTGTGTTGATTGTTGTTCTATATAAAACAATTCTCTGGTATTATTTTATAAAATGTGCTCAACGTTAACAACAGTGCAGTTTGACCCAGTAGTGCTCTTAAACTTTTGTGTCTCAAGTGGATTTGAGTATGTAAGAAAAAAATGAAGGCAAATTTATCACATGAACAGAAAAGAACTGGGTTTAATTTAATACTGGAGGAAAAAGTAAAATGTTGAGAAAAGACTGGGGATCTAGAGTAACTCTGTAATCACTGCCATGCATTTTCCTTATAGAGCAAGCTCATATTTACAGATGAGTATTTAAATGGTTAAATGCATGAGTCTTTAGCAGCAAAATAACAATTTTAATGGAACTGAACCACCACTATTAACCTTGATGTTTATGCATGTATGTGCATATGTGCTCACGAATGATTTGTCTTATTACCTATGTTGTTCCAGTTTTGACTGAAGGCAGATATTGTTGGAGAACAGATATATTTTGTAAAAATCTCACTGGGAACATTGGAATTGGCAAATGACTCAGTGCCCATCTGCAGTAAATCAAGATGTACATCTGACGAGGTTGGTGTTTTGTACCAGTGCCTGCCTCAACATGTTCAGTTTTTAACTGAATTCTGTCAAAATTGCTAGTCAGATAACAATTAATGTCACGGTAACTTTATACACCTTTATATACTTGTGGAAAGTGTCTACTGTGTGACTGTTGGTCTAATTGTTAAGGGCCGTGCTATCCTCAAGAATATGATTTTCTGTTTTGGTTTCCTTTAAACCCAAATCTTTTCCTTGCACCCTCTCCTCTTAATGTCTATTTTCCTTCATTAGGGGATCTATCATCAGGATGGTGATGCATCAGTACAGGCTGTCCTGGGCAAAGGAGCCTCTGTGACCACTGCCTACATGGCCTTGCATGGTGGGTGACCTTACATGACAATCTAGTTTGGATTCTTCACAAGCAAAATCCTGACATAATGATGGAGATGATAGTTTATTTGACAACTAATTTCAGTAAAAAGAAAGGGGGAAATTTGGAGGAGGTACAACCTGTTGCGCGCCTACCTTGACCGGCAAGGAAACACACAACCACAACTCTTCTTCATGCAGTTTATTCAGGATCATTGAACAAGCTTCTTCTGCCCCCATCAGCTTTTTTTCTCCCAGCCCCAGCAAGCCCCTAAATGTGCTCTCACAGCCCAATCAGCTCATGCCACCTGGCGATCCGGATAGGCCACAGAAGGAGGAAGCGCACCAGATCCATCAAGCACTTCCAAATAAGGCTTGTTTACAGCTAATTGCGAACTACCTGGCATCCAGCCAGGCGCCATCTTGGGGCTATGGCTTCCCACAACAATTCCCCCCCCCTCATCAAAAACATATTTCAAATTTTATTTATTTACTTGGGGTGACACGTGTGTGCCAAAGCATATGTTTGGGAGTCAAAAGATACCTTGTAGGAGTGGGTTCTTTCCTTCCACGATGTGAAGAGTCAGGGATCAAATAAAGACCACCAGGCTTAGGGGCAAGTGCCTTTGTCTGCTAAGCCATCTAATGGACCCATATGAAAGAGGTATTTTAAAGAGCAGATTAAGGACAAGGATAACTGAAATGAAATAAATAAATAAATAAATAAATAAATAAATAAATAAGTAAAGTCCTATTAGAGATCCTATGTAGACTGGCTCTTGAACAGTCCACATTAAAGACAGTGAATCTGAGTCCTTATTCATAGATATTATCTTTCAGTGGTTGCTGCCTGCCTCTAGGAATGCTTTTTCCATCCTTCCTTGAGAGTGTGCTGAGTAGTTAGAGAAGCATGGGTATATAGATGTGTAGTATATATAGCGTCTTGAGTTCTGCAGGTGAATTCAGGTGGGACAAGGAAATGCAGAGCAAGCAGAAATGCAGAGCAAGCCACTAGTAGCAGGGGCCACTCCACCTGACATCTACTGAAAAGGAACTGGGGCTCATTTACTGTATTGTGTCTCCTGTGTTCTCTAGCTTATCCACTTCTGTCAGATGAAAAGGAAAAGCTGGAGATGTCAGCAGTGCCTCACCCTGCTAATTTTGTAGCATAGTGTGATGGTAGACAATTCTCAAAATTAGCTCATTTTGAACAATCTTTCTCACAATGTTGACAGCTGGAAATAAGATACCTTCTGAAATATGATTGCGATGCTAACTAGGTCTCTATTGTCAGATTATTTATTTATTTTCCTATTCTTAGGGAAATTTTTGTAAGTAGTCAACCTGGCACTGAAAGTATTACCTGATCAAGTCACAGAATAGCACTATCAGGATTCATAATGTTTTATTGAGTATATTACCACATTCCTTACACCTTTAAAACCATTGTCTCATATAAATAGCCACAATAGACGTGTAAAGGCTATTATAATTGTCATGTGCTACAAATATATCAAGAAACTAAGAATAGTTACTTGGCAAAGCTCTTAAATATGAGAAGGGTGTGAATACAGCTTGTGTGAGATGTGCAAAGTGCCTGACACTCTGGAGCAAGCCTCTCTCTCTCTCTCTCTCTCTCTCTCTCTCTCTCTCTCTCTCTCTCTCTCTCTCTCTCTCTCTCTCTCCTTCCCTCCCTATCTCCCTCCCTCCCTCCTGTTTTGCTTTTGTTTTTTGAGACAGGGTTTTTCTGTGTACGGTTTGGAGCCTGTCCTGGAGCTTGTTCTGTAGATGAGGCTGGTCTAGAACTCACATAGATCCACCTGCCTCTGCCTTATGAGTGCTGGGATTAAAGGCTTATGCTACTACCATCTGGCTTCTTCCTTCCTTCCTTCCTTCCTTCCTTCCTTCCTTCCTTCCTTCCTTCCTTCCTTCCCTCCCTCCCTCCCTCCCCCTCCCTCTTTATTTATTTATCTATTTAATTTTATAGCATGGCTACTGTTTCACCCCTCCTCCTCCAAATCCCTCTCCCCAACCCCACCTCGGCTATCACCCCCCCCCAGTCACTCCTCTGTTTCTGTTTAAGAAAGGACAAGTCTTCTTGTGAGTATCAACAAAACATGGCATATCAAGTTGCAGAAAGACTAAGCACCTCCCCATGTATTAAGGCTAGGTAAGGAGACACAATATGGAGAGTAGAGTCCCAAAAACTTGTAAGTCAGTGATAGCCCCTGTTCCCACTGTTAGGAGTCCCACAAGAAGACCAAGATACTCAGAGGGGCTAGGTTAGTCCCATGCAGGCTTTCTGGTTTTCGGTTCAGTCTCTGTGGGCTCTATGATCCCAAGTTAGTGGATTCTGTGAGTGTTTTTGTGGTGTCCTTGATTCCTCTGGCTCCTACAATCCTTTCTCCTCCTCTTCTGTAGAATTTCCTGATTTCTGCCGCCTAATGTTTGCAGACCTAATGTATCGGTCTGCATCTGTTTCCATTAGTTTCTCTCTAATGACAATTTGGCTAGGTACCAATCTGGTCACAGGAGATGGCCAGTTCAGGCTATGTATCTGCTATTGCTAGAAGTCTTAGCTGGGGTCATCCTTGTAGATTTCTGGGAGATGACCTTGTGCCAGGTTTTTACCTGACACCAAAGTGTGCCCCCCTTCTTTTCAGTTGTGTCTGTCGGTACTCTTCTCCATTGACACCCCCCCAACCTGATCACTTGTATTACCATCCCTTCTGCCCTCAGTCCACTCAAAATCTCTTCTATTTCCCTTTCCCAGAGACATCTGAGTGTCCCCCCATGAACCCTGCTTGTTACCTCATTTCTTGAGTCTGTGAATTATAGCAGTTATTCTTAATTTTACAGCTAATACCCACTTATGAGTGAGCTTACACCTTGTATTTCTTCCCTGTTTTGGGTCACTTCACTCAGAATAATTTTTATTTTCTGGTTTCATCACAACTGAGGAATGAATGAGGTAAATGTGGTACATTTACACAATGGAGTATTAGTCCCATTCTTTTCTTGTGTTCATCTTTACTCTAGTCTCCAGGATGCAGCTAGACTGTCACTGGCCCTGCTCCCACCCCGTTCCCTAAGACTGAAATATGGGGAATAGACATAAAGTGTTTATTCTGAATACTCTTAATTTACACTTCTATTTAAAACATTCTCCATGCTATATCCAAAATGATATTCTAAAGCCCTCTAATGGAGTCCCTCTTTTTTTTTTTTTTTTTTTAATTCATGCTTGGCTTACTCACCTGTAGGATGTACACTTTTACTCCCTCTTACCTGTCTGCTAACAACTTTTCAGTTCCAAATGCTTGGTTCTCTTTTTGTTTCAGGTGCACCCTCAGCTGTTGACATTACCTCATGATACGGCAGCCCTCCACTTTTCTCCTTACATCCTTACCTTGTTAGTTCCTTGTTACCATGCAGGTGTCACTCCTAGCTTCTCCTCACTAAAGTTTCTATGGACTTGACCCCTCTGTCACCTCAGTCCTCTTACCCTATCACCTTCTGTTTTTTTCATACTGGGTATGACAAATGAGGCCTTATCTCCTTTGTCATTGAGATTACATGTGTTTACCTGGCTTGCCCTCTCCTAAACTACTCTCTGACTATAAGAGATATGAGTGTCCTAACTTAATGTTCCTTGTTTCATTGCTGTCACCCTAGGGCCTAAAGCTACCTGGCATACAACAGCTGCTAGTAAATAGTTGACGGATTGAGAGGCAAATATAGAAATACTTGAGTAATTTAAAAATTGATTAGAAATTAGTCTTTTTTTAAACTTAGACCGAATTTATAATATTGAAATTAAAGATTTTGTGTGATTATTCAAACTAATCTCAGATTCAGTGTGTGTAATATTTTTAGCCAAAAAAGTTTTCCTTTAAAAAATTCTTACAATTTTCATTTACTGAGGGAAGGAAAAGGAGGACTAACAATTGTTTTCAGAGAGAAGTGTGTACATTCATAGGTTACCATCTCTCTTAGATTCCTGAGTTTCGGCACTGACACAGGGTCTTAGAAATACTCTCTTATCCAGCGCACAGACTTGGTTTCTCTCTGTAGGGAATGGAGAAGCAGATGCATAGAGGCTGGTAGTGGAAGATGAAAGAATGCATGAAATGTTTGACCCTGGCATCAAGGAAGAGGGCCAGTCAAAGGACAACACAACTCACTCATGAATAGGCAGATACATTAGCACCCACTTCTCTGGATTATTTTATAAAATGCTCAAGTCAACAAAAAGCTAGTTTTGTACAATTTCCCTAGCTAGTCTGTATTTTAAAGTTACCAAGATATACTGAGCACATTTCTCATAAAAATCTCTAATTTAGATAAGAGGCCTTGTGAACTAAAACATTATTTTTCTTTTAGAGAATTTAGTAATGGAAGTTTTATTTTTGTACCACACACACAAGTTCTGGTAAAGATGTGAATTTCGTTGTTTTCAAGGCTGGTTGGCAGGATGGAAAGGCAGTACTTGGCGGGACACCTTGGGAATATTCACCGCTGTGGCCAGTTTCTGTCTGCTACTCATGGCAAGATCTGGGGTGAGAAATAGTTTGCCATATCTTGCCCATCTTTCATATCTCACAGAGAATTAGAGTTCACTTCAGTTGCCTGTAATAGTATATGAATATTCACATTCATCTTAGAAGACATTACTGCAATCAGTTTATAGCACAGCCATATTTTCTTATTTTCCCAACACTATTGTACACTTTTAAAAGCCCCAAATTACTAAGAATAAAATTCTAAACTAAAAAGTGGCAAGACCACACCTGTATCCTGTCTTTGTTTGCATTCAAGACATTCTCAAATTTGTCATGCCTGTGAACTCAGTTATGTTTATTACCCCAGATGGATTTTTACCACATGAGCAATTAATCTAATTGGAGACCATGAAGTGTTTATGTCAAGGCAAGAGGCAGCAGAAGCTCCATTGCGGTGACTTTCCAGGCAGTAAACACATGCCCCTGTGTACTTCTAGCCTAACCCTTTGCTGCCCGTGCCTTTCTATTTTTATATTAAGTAGGACATTCAGCTATGTACTCAGAAATGGGCAGCTTCTTTTAAGATGTGGTATATTTCTAATTTCCATACATTTTCTTCTAGTGGAATGGCCTTGGGAGCACAGTTACTTTTGGTCTTGACAGGTGTAAAGGAAATTCTGTCAGGCTCTGATTGAAATGTTACAGTGGCTTTTCTAGAACTGGCATGGTGGGTGACAAAAGACAGTGGATGTTGCTGGGTCAGGTGAAATTGTTACCATAATCCCTCTTTACCTATTTTGAGCTCCTGTGTGAGAAAATTCTATGTCAAGGTATATTAGCATTATCTCTCTGGACCCTTGAAGGGCCTGGCAACAGACAGCTCTTTTAAGTTTTATAATCACACTCTCTACTCTGGAGGCTTGGGATAATCTCTGGACCAGGCAGTACACACATCTGTATTTTCTTTACCCAAATTGTGATTTCCTGTATGAAATGGTCTACTGACTATCTATAAATAGTCTCATGTTATTTAGCCAGTGGATACATGTGGGCAGGGGATACCTTCCTTTGTATGTTAAATGTATTCCACAGAACATGATTATATCTCAATCATATAGAGTAAGCAAAATAGTAAGCCTGAGGTACATTCTTGCTAGATTTTCCTATCACTAAGTTCTATACAAGGTATCATTTCATTCAGTTTGTATTCATGTACATTCTATGTGAGAATAGGTCCTTTATTTCTTTTTTTAAAATGTGTATATGTGTGATATCCATGTATGTCTTATGTAGGTTCACATGGGAATGAAGTGTGTGTGTGTGTGTGTGTGTGTGTGTGTGTGTGTGTGTGTGTGTGTGTGTAGGCTTGAGATTCAAGTCAAAAATCTTGATCAATCACTGTCCACTTTTATTTTTTTTAAAAGCTGGTTTTCTTAATCAAACCAGGAACTTACTGTTTTGGCTAGTCTCTCTAGACAAGTTACTCTGGGGACACACATTCTCTTTCTGCTGTTCCTGGCTGGAATTACAGGCAAACATCCATGCCCACTGGTCACTGATGCAAGTTGTTGCAAGTTGTAGGCATCCTAATGCACACTGTTATGTATTGAACACTTTAAATATTGATCCATCTTTTAAGGCTCACTACTATATACCCTTAAAGGAAAGCAGCAAAATATTATTTTGCAATGATGACATATTTTGGAGAGTGTCTTAGGGTTAGCATTGGTGTGATAAAACACCATGACTAAAACAGTTTGGAGAGGAAAGGATCTGTTTGGTTTACATTTTTACATCATTGTTCATTAATGAGAGAAGTCAGAACAGGGACTCAAATAGGGCAGGAACCTGGAGGCAGAAGCTAACACAGAGGTCGTGGAAGAGTACTGCTTACTGGCTTGCTCCTCATGGTTTGCTCATCTTACTTTTGTATAGAACCCAGGACCACTAGCCCAGTGTTGGTCCCAACTACCATGGGTTAGGCTCTTCCAAATCTATCACTGATCGAGACAATGCCATATAGGATTTC
The DNA here is from genome assembly GCA_030556225.1 of Cricetiscus sungorus. Taxonomy (NCBI): domain Eukaryota; kingdom Metazoa; phylum Chordata; class Mammalia; order Rodentia; family Cricetidae; genus Cricetiscus; species Cricetiscus sungorus. The sequence continues at coordinate 75,472,095 of JANBXA010000372.1, forward strand.
TTGCAACCCAATTTTTTGGAGGCATTAATTTTTAAACCTAGGCTCCCTCCTCTCAGATGACCAGGCTAGAGAAACCTACAGAAACTGCTGACCTGAACAAGGAGGAGCTCATGGACTCCAGTATGATAGCCCGGAAACCAGCATAGGACTGACCCAGATACCCTGAATGTGGGTGTTAGTTAGGAGAACTGAGTAGTCTATGGAGCCTCTGGTAGTGGATCAGTATTTATCCCTAGTGCACAAACTGGGATAAATGGAACTTTGGGAGCCCATTCCACATGTGTCAGCCTAGACACATGGGGGAGCGCCTGGGCCCTGCTCCAAATGATATGAATAACTTTGAAGACTCCCCATGAAAGGCTTTACCCTCCCTGGGGAGCATAAAGGGGATGAGATGGTGGTGTGTGGGAGAGACAGGGGAGGATGGGAGGGTAAGGGAACTGGGATTGACATGTAAAACAAATTTGTTCCAAATTTAAATAAAAAATTATAGCAACAACAACAAAAGGAGCTAGCAAAGAGAATGTTACATTTAACATTTTCCCATGCCACCTGGCAAGCTATTGTTTTATGAATCTCTCTTTCCCAGAATATTCTTTGGAATTTCTCTCCCAACCATTCATTTACCACAGGTTAGATGCTGTCTTGTCAGGGATGTCATTTTATTCAACCTCATTATGCAATTTTCTCCCTCTCACCCTGAAATACTTTCCTCCTACCACTTGTAATCACAAGGCATATCATGCACTCATTGTCTGTCTTTCTTGTATTTCGTTCTGTAAACCAGGCATTGAAATTTACTTATGGTTACCTCTACAGATAGGCAAGCTAAAAGCAGTCTCTAATGTCACTCAAATCACTTGCTTCATATTGGAAAAATATGTATAGGTATACTTCCTGAGAGCAAAGAGATGTACTATTATCTACTGTCATTTTTTTCTTTATTAAATCAATTGTAGGTAGATATAATAGGATATGGTCCATCGAATTGCTCAAATGTCAACTGTTTTTGGAATATTCATTAACAAGGCTTTTAAATCATATGGTTTGAGACTCACCTGTTTGCGCAGTGCTTGGGACAATGAAGCAGGAAATCAGATAAAATTAATAAAGAACATAGAAACTGGGACATGTACATGTTCAACTTGACTAAACACTTGTTTTTCAAATATATTTTTCTTTAATTATTTTTCATATAATATATTTTGATCACTTTCTTTCCTATCCTTTAATACTTTCTAGATCCTTCTTACCTCTCTCCCCAACTAACTTTATGTTCTTTCTCATCTCCCGAAAAGGAAAAAAAAATAAAGGAAATGACAAAAAAAAAAAAAAAAACAAACAAAAAGTGCATAAAAAATTAAATAAAAACAAGCTAAACTAAAACAACCTCCAACCCCAAAACCATAAAAGAAACAAAACAAAATTTGTACACACACAAAAAGAACCCCCAAGCCAAAAAAACATGGAGTCTGTTCTGTTTTGGCCAACTACACTGGGCCTGCTATTGAATATGTTCAGTAGACCCAATGACATTCCACTGGAGAAAACTGATATTCCCTTCACAAGTGAGCATTGTTTGCAAATTACTTCTTGGTGAGGGAATGGACCTTGTGTCCACTTCCTCATCTCAGTGCTAAGATTTTGTCTGGTTTGAACAGGATGTGTGCGTGCTCTTATAATCTTGGTGAGCACATGTATATTATTAGTCCTGTTGTGCCTGAAGATTCTTGGTGGCATAAAATGCCTAGTTTTGTCATTGTCTCTCCATTACATTACTATTCCATTTAAACTATACACACACACCACACACACACACACACACACACACACACACACACACACATAATTAGGAAGTTTCTGAAGTAGGTTTCCATATGACTTTTCAAAAGACCTTTAGTGTTACTTTTCTCTCCCCATATTCCCTTCTTTATTCTATCTTCCCATTTAATTCTCCTATTTATCTCTCTATAACACTATATTCTATTTCCCATTTCTAGAAAGATTCCCCTCTTCCTTGCTGGTCCATTACTAACTACTTAACCTCTGTAGATAATTGGATTAAGGCACACATATCCAAAACTTTAAGAAAATAGCATCTACATGTTAGTGAAAACATACAATACTTGTCTATTTTGAGTATGGTCTGCCTCACTAGAAATGATTGTTCTTAGCACCATAAATTTTCCTACAAATTTCATAATTTCTTTTTCTCAACAGCTGAATAATATTCCATTGTGCAAACACACTGCATTTTCATTATGTATTCATCAGTTGATGGATATCTAGGGTGTTTTCAAATTCTGGCTATTGTGAATGGAGCACCAATGAACATACATGAACAAGTATCTCTATTGTTATAGTAAGATATTGATTCCTTTGGATATATGCTCAGCAGTGGTATACTTAGCTCTTATGGCAAATACATTTTCATTCTTTTGAGGAACTGGTTTACACAGGGACTGTACCAGTTTGCACTCCCACCAGCCATGAAGAAGTGTCCCCCTCTCTCCATGTTCTTGCCAGCATGTGCTTATCATTTGTTTTGTTTGTGTTCTGACTGGTGTAAGATGAAATCTCAAAGTTGTTTTAATTTGCATTTGCTTGGTGTCTAAGAATGTTGAACATTTTTAAGCGTTTTTTATCCATTTGGGTTTCACCTCTAGAGAACTCTCTGTTTAGTTCTATATACCATTTTAATTTTTTTTTGAGGTTCAGGTTGTTTGGGTTTATTTACTCATTTATTTTGTAGGTTGCATAGTCTAGATACTAGCGCTCTATCAGTTACATAATTTATACAGATTTTCCCCATTTGCTTCTATACTTGAGTGATGATGTTTACTATACAGAAAACATTTAGTTTTATGAGGTCTTATTTATTGTTTATCTTAATGCCCGTATTGTCATTGTTCAGTTCAGAAAGTCCTTTCCTATGCCAATGACTTCAAGCCCATTCCCTACCTTCTCTTCTATAAGAATTAGGGTAGACCCTACTCCAAATGACTTGACAGATTTTGATGATCCCTCCTGTTCAGTGGAGGAGTGAGGCATCATCCTCCCTGTTCAGTGGAGGAGTGAGTGGGATGGGAGGGGGTCAGGTGGGCATGGGAATGAGGGAGAGGGAACTGGGATCGATATATAAAATAATAGTAAGAAGAAGAAGAAGAACCAGGGGATCTTGTCTTATGTTGAGGTTTTTGATCCAAGAGTTGAGTCGTGTGTAAGGTGATAAGATATTCATGGGTGTATTTTCACCCTTCAACAGCCAAAAAGTGATTAGAACCATTTATTGAAGACACTGCCTTTTCTTTAGGTCCTTTTTTATTCTTTGTACAAAATGAGGCATGTGTATATATGTGGCATCTGTAAGTATGTAGAATTATGCCTAGATCTTGTATTCCATTCCATTAATCAATGTGTTTATTTTTATACCAACAACATGCTGCTTTCATTATTATAGCTCTGTAATTCAACTTGAAATCTTGGATGGTGATATCTTAAGCAGCTCTTATTTAGAATTGTTTTATATACCCTGGTGTGTGTGTGTGTGTGTGTGTGTGTGTGTGTTGCATATATCAAAAGATCTATTCTTTTTTGTTTTTTTGGGGGGGAGTTTCCAGTTTAGTAGAAAGTAGCAATTTTAAGTGTTCTTTATGATGATGCTCTTAGTTTCCTCTGTGTATGTTGTATTATGTCATCTTTGTCATCTCTAATTTTAATAATTTGAGTCTTTCTCCTTTTTTGTGATTGTTGTGGTTGTTATCTAATTAAGCTAAAGGATTTTTCTTGAAGAACCAAGTATTCATTTTATTGATTCTTTATATTTTGCTTTTCTATTCCCATTTCTATTTCTTTGCTTTTAGCTGAATTTGCTGATTTTCCCATATATTTATTTTGAATATTATTTTTTCTTTTTTTTCTACAGGTAAGTTATTAACATGTATTTCTCCATTTTTATTTTTAATGTAGGAACATATGCTATCAACAAATCTCTAGTGTTGTTTTTATTGTGCCCCATATTTTGGCTGTATTGTGTTTTTATTCTCATTTGGTTTTAAAACATTTTAAATTTTCCTCTTGATTTCTGTCTTGATCCAAATTTTCTTCATGTAAGTTGTTTAGCTTCCATGAGCTCACATACTTTACCATTTATATTGTTGATGATATCAAGCTTTAATCCATGGTGGTTAGGTAGAATACAGGGTGTTATTTCAATTTATTTTTATCTACTTATCTTTGCTTTCTGTCCTAAGATGTGGTCAATATTGGAAAAATATCTTTGGGGTAGTGAGAAAAAAGTATTTTTTTTAGTGTTTGAATGGAATGTTCTGAAGATGTTTCTTATATCCATTTTATTTATGACATTAATTTAACAGTAGTGTTTGTCTAATTTTTATCTGAACAACTTGTCTATTGGTGAGAGTTAGGTATTGAAATCATTCACTATCATTGTATGAGAGATAATATGTGATTTAGCTGTAGTAGTGTTTCTTTTATGAATGTGGGTACCCCTGTGTTTGTATACACACACACACACACACACACACACACACACACACACACACACATATAAACCTTTCCTATATTTTTTCATTAGTTTTGGTTTGAGTTCTGTTTGTCAGATATTAAAATAGCAATATAAGAGAAGAGAGGGAGAAGTGAGAGAGAAGTGATGAGCAAAGGGGTCAAGACAAGGCTGGAGAAATCTACAGAAACAGCTGACCTGGACATGGGGGGAGCTCATGAACCCCACACTGATAGCTGGGAAAACAGCATAGTACCCACCCAGAACCCCTGAACATGGCTCTCAGTTAGGAGGACTGAATAGTCTATGGGATTCTGACAACAGGATGTATCCCTGTTGCATTAAAAGACTTCAGGAGCACATTCCCCATGGAGGGAAACTCCCTTACCCTAGAAATACAGGGGAGGGCCTAGGTCCTACCTTAAGTGACTTGGCAGATTTTGATGATCCCTCCTGGAAGGCCTCACCCTCCCTGGGGAATGGATGGGGGATAGGATGGAGGGGGAGGTAGGAGGCATGGGAGAGTGGGAGAGAGACTGAACTGGGATCAATATGTAAAATAAGAAAAAAAATATTTTTTAAAAAGAAAAGCATTAAATGTAAGCTTTTTTAAAAAATAAATAGCTGTATCTGCTTGCTTCTTGGTTCTATTTTCTTGGGGAAACTTTTTTCCCCTTTTAAACTAAGGTTATGACTGACATTGGTGTTGAGGTGTGTTTCTTGGATACAGAGAACAGATATATTTCTCTAATTTGATTTCTAGTCTATACCTAATGAGGCCATGAATATTTAGGTATTAAAGATAGCAGTATTTATACATTTATGTTATTTTGATGTTTGGTTGTGGTGGTGTGGTTCATATGCCCCCTCTTTTGATTAACTGTTTTGAGGTTATTTTTTCCTTCTCTTCCTGTGAGTGTAGTTAACCTTCTTTTCAGACTGAATTTTCCCTTCTAGCAATTTCTGTGGGGCTTAATTGGTGGACAGAAATTGCTTAAATTTGTTGTTTTAATGAAATTGTTTTCTCATTGATTGTGATTGATAGTTTTACTCATCTGTGTTCTCTTAGAGTTTCCAGAACACAGACCCAGCCCTCTTTGGCTCTTAGAGTTTCCATTGAAAAGTTGGGTGTTATTTTACATGCCTTTACACATGACTTATATGAGTTCTGAAGTTTGGGGTGTTGCTTAGAGCAGATAGCTATTCTTCCCTTAATTGGGTACAGATTCTGGTTTTGTTGTTGTTGCTGCTGCTGTCCACGCTGGGTCCTAGCCAAATGTGGTGACTGTAGGGTCCCTGGGTCACAGTCAAGTGTGGGTAGTTAGCTATTCTGTAGGTAGATGAGGGGTGCCAAAGGAATGGAGATGGGCTTCCAGGGAGATCTAGGGGAATCTGGGTCTGCACCAGAAGTCCTGATGAATGAGGGTAGGTTGTGAACAGGGGCTCTTTCTGTCAGGCAATAGCAGGATTATGAATCAGTGTAGAAAGACTGGAATGGAGCAAACTACATAGTTTTAAAACTTGGAATTCAAGTACTGTTTTAGAAATTGAATGATCATGAGATAATGAAAAAAAAGAAGTGTGGAAAAGTGATAACCAGGTGAGGATACACAGAGTATTGTGACTCTTTCACTGTTGTTGCACAAATTAACATTGTTCACAATAAATCATTGAAGAAAATAATCTACAGTTCTGTAAATTTTGTGTACATATCTGCATTTCTAAATTTTTCGGCAGTCTGGAGGTTTGGAGTTGCTAGACAGATGTTGTGGACTCTGGGTAAAGCTGAAGGTAGGTATGTGCTGCAGTGTCTGTTTGGCATCTCTTCTCTTGGGCTGCCTTTGGCTCACCTCCCTCCTGTGTGTTCCTACAGGGTACCACTGACACATGATGGACCAGGCCTACTGTGCACAGGATAACCTTCAGGCATCACTACATTCAACCTTTCCTTACCTTAATGAGGTGGATATGGAGAAAGCTATTGTGTTAACAAGAGTAATCAATGTCCATTTTATTTTGTTTTTCTACATATTTCAGACTAAGAGCAGAAAAGGCAGCTTATAAAATTCTTACTCTTTTTTTCATAATTCCCTTTAATGCACTGATCTATAAATGAAGAAAAGCTTAGTTGATTACAAGTATATACATTTGTAGAAACTTAGCAAATGAATTTTTATATTTATGATTTTCCCACAAGACAGAGGTAAATACTGAACTTTTAATAACTGTATGCATGTGGAAAAATTTAAGGGGAATTTTCTGTATCTGAAAATCACATCATCGAAACTGACAGGAAATGATCAGTAGATAAGAAATGAGAAAAAAAGAAAGCATGGGAAATGGCAGTGGTGGAGTGCAGGGAGGAGTACACAGGGTCTCATGCTGTAACTCTTTCAGTGTTGCTCGTATAAATTAATATTATTCATAATACGACATTAGGGGAAATAATCTACAATTAACATGAGTGATTTTCCTACCGTTTCTGCTCTTTGAAATTTTTCTTTTTCAAATTAAATGTCAATTTTTAAAATAATGAACTAATGAACCAGGAAATTATTGCAAATCTTATAGCCTACTTTTCTAAGATGAATTTTAGGGAGACTTTTATATTAAAATAACCAAGAATACTTTGGAAATGTAATTATGGAATATTTTTTCTTCTGTAGAAAAATTGTCCTTTTTTGAACTTTACTTTTTTCCTCTCTTCCTATGCCTTTTTTCACTTTACTGGTACATCTCAGATAACCCTATCTCACTCCATTAAGTTCCAGATCTTGTTCCTGTTGTAGCTAGAGAATAATTGATTTTGGCTGATATAATTTCATGTGATGAGGTGAAGCTGTTTAGGATTCAATGTCTAGTTCACAGTTAATTTCATAAAAATTGGTATTTTGGCATAATTCAAATATGTAGCCTTCTTTTGTAGTCTTTTCCAATTGTAAGAAACCATTGCTTTGCAGTAATAAATAGGTTAAGGGATTAGTAAATAACTTTTTTTTTTTTTCAAGACAGGTTTTCTCGTTGTAGCCTTGGCTGTCCTGGAGCTCACATTGTAGACGAGGCTGGACTCAGTCTCCCAGAGGTCTACCTGTCTGTGCCTCTGAATGCTGGGATTAAAAAGGCAAGTGCATGAATCTTGCAAATGCCATTGCAGTGGGCTCCCAGGCAGTACTTTTACCCTTCCTTCTCCATGCTCTTGACCTTCTCACTACAGGACATGTGTCTTTGATGAAAACTTTGGCGTGTTAATGAACACAGCCTGGCTGTGAAGTCTTCAAGAAAAACTGTTATAGCTATGTTTTGGAAAAGAAAATGACCGGTGCTGGTCTCTGGCAGACCCACCATTTCTGATGGAGCATCTCCAGTGATGCTGAGGAAACAGTGTGATGCCCAGAACTCAGAAGGACAGAATTCCTTCCCAATTGCTCTGAGTTCAATTTAACCACTTAAAGATATTCTCCTATTACATTTAAGGCTATTTGCGGGGTGGTATAATATTACCTTTTAAGGCCAACCCACTTTCTGTGTAGGGTAGCAGTTAAAGATAATCATGGACTTTGTTTCTCATTGATAGGATTTCTCTTCTTTCTCTTCTTTATGAGAGGGTATGCATCTCTCCAACCACACCAACTCTTACTGAAGTTAATCTTCTCCACTTTAAACATTTCCATTTGTTAAAATTTATTAGAACATAACTGAGTCATTTCAACTAATATTCACTAAGCGTGTCTCAAGCAGGCTTCTAGGAATGGAGACATAGACTAGGCACAGTCCTCATTCTCAAAGAAGCTCCACTCCTGTAAAATTATGTGTCAAATGAAAAAGCAGACATTTAAGTGGAAGGATATTTGAAGTGAAATAAATACCCTGCATCTTCTGATAACTCTTGACAACATTATGAGGCTTATTAATGTCGCCTGCTAAATATTACTAAGCAGCTAAATAAATTTATATTCCTAGAATATTTTGTATTAAAAAAGAGAGTTAACCATGATGATTTTGTATTTGAGCCATTTTTATTTTAGTTTTATGGTGGTGGAATAATATAAAAACAAAAAGATGAGTTTTAATTTTACATGTTCTCACTTGCAGTTGTTATTTAGTGACCCAGGTTTTTGCAACTTTCTTAAATCTCCCATTTGCCTCTTTGTTCAGTTGTAAGGTATTAGTAATATATGTATGTGTGAGAATTAAAATTATAATAGGCAATGGGTGAAAGCCTCAAGTTCTTATGAGAGAACCCCAACAAATAATGAGTGCTGTTAATGCCTGTTGTCATGTTGCTGGTGACTTCTGTGTGGGCTCTATAAGACCTAAATTCCATGGCAAGAATTCTCTACATTAGATAAAGATGAAAGAAAACAGCAGCTGGAGCTTGATGCTGTGGGAGCTGTGGAAGAATGTGGGACATTCACTTCATGGTTGTCCTGTCTCCAGGATAGAGGATTTAGTCACTCATTTTCTTAGTGGTGCTTTCAGGGATACTCGTTCATTCACATTTATACTTTCACATGTACAGATAGAGTCTAGCACAGCTAGAGGATGTCTGGCACAGAGATGCAGGTGACCACAATTGGAAGTCAGCCAGAAGTCTGGAAAGTAGCAGAGCCGAGTACCCATTTGTATCTGTTGATGTGACCATGAGAAAAGTTCACTTGATCGAGATGAGATCACCATTTCCTTATACTTCTGTATAAGCTTCTGGTCATTTGAATAAAAGTGTTCAGTATTTTGTTTTGTTTAAGTCTGAAATATAAGTGATTTCAGGAGAAATGTCTTACATAACAGGCAGGGCAGACTGTGTATACACAAAATTTAACCAGCATGCTTGAAATTATTATGGTCAATTATATTATTTATTTTTAATTTTGAACACAAAAAATTCAGTAGTTTTCATACTGATGTTTGTTTCTGGGTTCTGGGAAGTCAAGACTTGTCATTCTGTTCTTATCTCCTAAAGGATTAGATAAATGCCAGCCAGAAACTATGTCTGAGGTGATGTAGCCATTGCAATCTGAGGTTTTCTTAATACTTACCAAACTTCTAGTATGAGGAATAAACAGTCCCACCACACCCTGGCATGGCCAGAGGAGGTGTTCTACCATTTTCCAATTTAATTATGGGATGTGGTTTCTAGACACACATCTGTCTAGATCTGCTTTCTGTATTTTGTTTTGTTTATAATTAAATCATAGTAATTAAGCAACCATGCAGGTCATTAGCAATAATTTTATGAAGCTTAAGATGATGTGTTACATAACTTCTAAATGTTTTGTTGTTAAAGTTCACTTTTGAGAAATTGTGGTAGCTGTTGGGAAAACATTAATTTGAAGGTGTGTATGAGAGAGATAAGGTTTTTCTCCTAGAATTGTGTTTATTCATGTAACTGTTATCTGTGGGAAACACTGAAGCCATTTAGGATGTCTCAGAGGCTCCACAGCTACAGCCAGCATTTGCATATGTGGACACTGGGATGTCTGTGTCAATGTACACATCTTGTTTTTGTCAAAATTTTAACATACATATCCACTTGTTGCTCATAGCCTCATGAGCAATAGGCAAACTCCACTGTTGCTTTAAAATTCAGAATTTTGCCTTATAACTTTAGTTTTGAAAGCTGGGAAATTAGTAGAAGTATAATATTATGAAACTAATATTAGAAAATACTACTTATCAGGCTATTAATCTATATATATAATTAAGGCCAATAAAGGAGATACCTCTATCACTATTCAAAGCATGGGATGTTTCCTCTATATTATAGAGCTTAGGAGGCATTGGGACTATTTAAACACATGAAAAAGCTGTCTCAGATGGCATTATGAAGTAAATATTATTACATTTATTATACTGATAGCATTAATTGTTAAGGGCAGTTGTCTTAGAAAGCATATCCTAACTATAGCAAGAAGTGCATTGCTGACTAGTGGGTATCTTAGCTGGATAAAAGGAAGAATTTAGAGATGGATATGAGGCTAATTATATTGCAAACCTTCTTTCCAATACTGGTTATAAGATGGGTGATACTGTCCTACTCTGCATAAATACTATCTTAACTTGTTCAAGGAAAGAGAAGCTACTGTACATTGGACATTTGGGGAGCATGCTTAAGACTGTAAGCTGAGAAAGAGATTACACCTTGCCATCTTCCTTTTCTGCCCTTTCTTTTGTCCTACATGGAGTAAATCATGCCAAAATGCAAGTTAACATGAACTAACTAGAAATCACTTCAGCTGGATAACACTGAGCAAGAGAGTAAACTTGTGGCTTAGGTCTCTTCTACCTGAGGGATGAGGGAGTCAGAGGACAGGAATTTTCCATTCATTATGACATTTCATGTTCATACGCAAAGCTGACAGTAGTGGCCAGAGAAAGCCCTGAATCAAAGAGATGCAGATTCAGGGACTGGATACTGGACTAGTAACTATCCATACTGTGGAAGACCTGGCTGCAACTGTCCTAATCCTATCTCTTCTGGTGACTGTGCTAGGGAGGATATGACACACTTGCTTTCTCCTTGTGGTCATTCAGAGAATAAACTACAATCGTATTTTGAGATAGTAGGAAAGATACCTTAACATAGTTTTCCATGCACTCATTGACACCTCTTGAATGATTATAGCTTATTGTCGTGACAAAATTGTTAAGCCGTATTTATTTTTAATAAATACTCTATGGATTTCTTTTAAAATTAAAATCATCATGATGTTGTGTAAATTTTTATATTCTTAATACATAATATTTTAGCACATAGAACTTTCCTTACTATAAAATTGACTAGCATGAATTTTTTTTTTTTGGTAATTTTGTGTATGATTTCTTATGGCTGGGAGTCATTATGCCAGGATTATTATTATTTTATTTTACTGAAAAGAAAATATTTTCAACAAATTTCTTTAAAAGTCAAAGAGAGGTAACTTAATCAACTAGGCCATGTTGAGGAAGCAAATAGAGGGGGCTCATGGGCCCAAGTGTGTTTTTGCAGTACGAAGTGAGCTTTAAATTAAATAGTAAGAAATGAAAGCAGAGGAAAGAGGGTTACACGATTAGATAGTCTTGGGGAGGACATAGCCTGGTTGTTGCTTCATTTCTCATTCTACGAGATGGTCCAAGAAGTTCCAATTGCTCGAGGGGGCAGACTGGTTCTCAGGCCATAATTGCTCCAGCTATAGGGTACAACCTTGCCCTTCTGGATATTTACTCTCTCCTGAAGTATGGTCCTTCACCACTGCTAGATTACCAAAGTTTGGAGTCCATGATGGTGGATTGAAGGCATGGTAGCAGAAACAGCTGAGAACTCCATCTCAAGCCTCAAGCAGGAGGCAGAGAGGGCACAAGATAGTTTTGAATTAAATTCTAACCTTCTCCACAGTCCTTGATAATGAAGTAAGAGCTTGTTGTTCATTTGCTCAACACTTACAAGTTTGTTTTGTGGCAGTCACTGTGCTGGAAGGTAGAGATACTAAAAGGAAATAATGTCATTGCTCTTGGAACAATTGCTCTTAAAAATATTTAGATGCAACTGTGTGACATTTCTTTATTATCCTAGTAATGGGTAGTGTAGACATCTGTCACACTCACAGTATTTCCATGAAGTTCTTGCAACACTACTGCCTGGCGGTTTGGATTGGGTTCTTTATTGAAGTACAGACTTGTATAGTATAAACTAAGTTAGTACTTGAGTGAATAATTCCACTAGTAAATTTCCAATATTGATTTAAATAATGAAACTGAATTATTACAGTTAGAGAAGTAAGTCTTGCTTCCACTGCAACGCAGGAATGTGAAATCAGTAGCCTTCCCTTGCAACTACAAAAGAGGAAAGCCTCAATGGGGGAAGGGTTCTCTATACCTCAGCATTTCTTAAACCATAAGTTGTCAAAAGAACAGAGAGACATTAAACTGACAGCTCATTTGTGCTTGTAAGTATGTCAGATAACCCAGGGCACAGATTGCAGATTACTAGTTTTTGATTCATTATTATTATCAATTATAAAAGTAGATTACAGGGAAGGAGAGTATCCCTGTGAAAATTATGTAGTGAGTTGCTGTTGAGATGCAGCATGAGCTTAAACTATTTTGTAAGAGAATATGTGATAATAAAATTGTAAATTTATTCAGACTATAAAATATTAAAAAGACAGTTGGATATTCTGTCATTTAAATTTAATTATCTTCTATTTTGAATGAAGTTTTTCCTGAGCTGTTGCCCAATTTCTGTTATAAAGTTGGCTGCAATTTTCACAATGTTCGTTTGATAACTGTATATGCATTGTTAGATCTGGAGTTAAAGGTACAGTAAAAGTTCACTTCCCAATTTTTCTGAATGAACTATTGAATTTATTTTCAGAATAATACTGGATGGATATTTCATCTAATAAAAATAAACTTCTCCAATCCTTTTCACTAGTAAATGCATATGGTTTTCATCTTATCTCTTAAAATGAATAATGGATTTTTCCAGAGATATTAGACAAAATATGACTGACACCATAACACAATAGGACAACATATGATTTATTTTTCTTTCTTAGGTTATTTTCTTTAAAACTAGTTCATTTTTCATTCATTTCTAGTTCATTGCACCTAACCTGCTTCTTTTTTAAATCTTTATGCTGGAATAAAGTATATAATATTCATAACCTCTGAGTGAAGGTGGGGCTGAGTAAAGTTTTTAAAAAAGACTTTTCTTCCTTAAGAAAGTGGTAGCAAACTCTATTTAGTAGATTCAGTAGATGCAGCCATGGGGCTATGAGTGTCTTGGTGTAGCCTCAGGATTCCAGCCCTTGCTGTGCTTCAGCATCAATAGAACGGCTTACAGACCTGATACGCCAGAGCTGGGGTCTTAGGCATGGGTAGTGTTTATCTATGCTAGTGCTATGAGGTCATGATCTATCCCAATAAAGTAAGTCATCAGTACATTTTCCTCTGACTTTGGTTTCCTATCCATCATAGAAGTCAACTGATTATCCAGTGTTGAGATCCCTGGTCCTTGCTGGCAGTATGAGTCAGCTGTTTGTGTAACTCTACCCTTGAATGTGTCATATCCTGGGTCTTACACAGCAGTTCTGCTTTTTATCCCACCCCCTTCCCCCTTAATATCTGCTAGCTATTCTTTTGGTATTCCAACTTTCCCATGTCATTCTGCTTTACCAGTTTTTTTCTTACTCTTGCAAAGCCAGTCTTTGTCTTGCTTCACAGCTTGCCCATGAGTCAGTCACTATTTTGTAGCTCACACTTGTTCTTAGACTTTTTATTTGATTGTCCTTAAATGAAGTCAGTCCTGGCTGCTGGCACACCCCTTGACTTGCAAGGGTGTGGCCAGGTTCCTGAGAAATGCTTGTCAAACATGCAGTGTAGTGTTGCTATATTACCCCCCTTAGGTGGGACTTTGAGGTTCAGGCTGCTAAATAGCTTTCCAGGGCTGTGGAACTCATCTCAAGTGTGCCAGGACTGCAAATGACTTCATACTTATTGCATTGGACACTGTATAAAATAGACTTATATTTGTGTGTGCCCCAATAGCTCAATATGCCCAAGGAGGGCAACTTATAAATTCTATTGAACTCCAAACAGACAACCGTTAGTAGAAAGCCATGGATAAAGGGAGGATACAGCATATAACTGTTGTTGGTATTCCACATAAAATGTGAGATAGTTTTAACTTTCTGAATACGTAGCCTTAAATTTCCTTTTAGACTCAGGCAATTTTCAGAGAAATCTGTATAAGATTAAAGCAGAAATTCTTAAGATGTGTTCTGTAATTTACTTTTTGGACAAATAAAAAGATTTACTTGAAATATGATAATGATTCATCACACTGGTTAGAATTTTTATATTTATTCAAATTAATACTGCATGTCAGTTTTTGAGGCCATGGTTTACTTATTAATTTTCCTTAATGCTTTTATGAGAGATGCTTCTCTAGAAAATGTGTGGAGTTGTTATTATACCTTTGAAATTAGCATTGGGAGAACCCTAATACAAACCAACCCTGGTGCTGCGAGTTTCTGAGCTCCAGCTACACTGTTTTGTCAGTGTGATGAGTAGTTATTTACCATTTCTAAGATCCTATGAGAAACACCTTCATACTTTCATTTAATTCTTCAGGAGAATCAGCAAACTTGATGTCACAGACAATAAAACAGGTTCTGGGATACTTGATGAAGTGCAACTGAAATTCTAAATTAGAGTCATAGCTCATGTGTCAACAGGGCCACTTCCAGGCATTATCGAAGACAACGTTCCTTGTTGCTGTTGGTGTCAGAGAGATGACTTGCAACTGCATAGATCTTCTCTTTTACATACAGAACTGCAGATGCATTGTTCTCTGGCTTCCTCCATGATGCAAAGGCCCAATAAAATCTCTGTGTGCTCCACCTCCCTTTATTAGGGCATTTTCTCCTCCATGATTATCCAGTGTGAGTATGCAATGAGTTGGGGCTGTGGGTGGAAGTTGCAGCAATTAGTTTTGCCTCAGGTAGAATGCTGACATCAGTGGTAATGAGATTAAAATCTTCTACTCAGCTGTTGTTTGAATATTCTGTTGTGTTCTCATCTGACTCTTTTAACTAATTGGAGTGACTTAACCATGTAATTATTTTCAAATGTTTACAATTATTTTAGATAAATATAAATGGTTGTTTGCCTGCAAATGAAAAACAAAAGGAGTAATTTAGTGCCATCGCCGAAATAGTTGAACCTTTCTAAATTATTAGTGGGTGGAAACAAAATATATTAGTGGAATTCAAGGGGAACAAATGGTCATTTTCAATGCTAATATGAAATATTATTTTCAGTTCTACCAGAATAGAGTAGTAGTCTTTCTCCTTATCTCTAAAAAAAATCTCTAAATAGCACAACAAACTGAAGAAGTCTCTTAAAAATGGAAGGAGGAGAAGAGCTGCTTAGTGTTCTTGACAGATGAATAGCTGCACAGTGACACCCATGAGTTTTCTCATTATTCTTCTTGTATCCTGAATGGGCAGTGTCTCACCCAGAGCTGCCAATAGGCACACAAGAACAAATACTCAGAGATCCTTGTAGCCAGGCTCATGAAGAAAGCATGTAGGTTTAGCAACAGAATATGTTTGGCAGTTTCTTCTAAACATCACTGGACAATTCTACCTTACTGACCCCAGACTGTTAATGACACAAGCAGGAGCATTTATATCACCTGATCTTAGAAGATGATACTATTTGACAGCAAAAAATTAACTCATGTGGTATTACTATAGCAAGGATGAAAAACATTATACAAAAGAGTGGGCTTTATAATGCTATAAGTTGGGGGCATAAACTTAAAACATCTTTAAATAACCAAATAAAGAGAAATAGAAGCCATAAAAAAGAACAGACTACTCTGGAATAACCCATCTAAAAAAATGGGATTCCAATGTTACCCAACTTCAAAACCCTACATAATAGTTCAATACAGATGTATCATATACCTAACTCAAAATATTACAACATAAAGATATTAAACTAAGAATAGACTTATGATCTTAGGGAATGATTTTTTAGTTAGACATTATACCAAAAAATATAAGCAAATATGTTAACTTAATTAAAATCTGAAAATGTGTTTCAAATCACATCATAAAGAAAATAAAAGATAAGTAGCAGGTGGAGAAAATGATTAAAAATCACACATCTGATGGGAGTACAATAATAACATGTGTCCTTTTGGGGTCACAACTAAAGGACAATAACCCAATGTTGAAGTATGCAAAAGATCTGAGTGGCAATTTCTCCAAACAAGTTATTCAGAAGAATAAGAAGGACGTTGGCAGGTACTGAGCATAATTCATCAGACAAGTGCAAAGCCAAACCACAGTGACATGTCACTTTCTCTATTCAGGGTATCTATTATCAAAACAATACATTATATCACCTATTCTCCATGATAAGATAAACTACAACCTCCATACATGATTAGGAAGAACACAAAATTTTACATTTATTTGAGGAAGTTTTGTAGCAGTTTTTCCACATTGTTAATCATAGGATTACCATATGAACCCAGCAATTATATCCCCATATATAAGTGGGAACTGTAAAAACATGAATTCACATAAACTTTGTATGTGTGTATGAATACCAGCATTCAAATGGAAACAATGAAATGTACATTGACAGATGAACAAATATAATCCTAAAATGGAAAATTACCCATCTGTAAAAACGAATGACTCACTGCTGCAACAGGAATCAATGTTGTAAATCTTTTACTGTATGTTAAAATAAATCATAAAAGAATGCATATTATATGATTCTATTTATGTAAAATATCTATAACAGACAAATCTAGAGTCAGTAAGTAAATTGTTGGTTGCCTAGGACTGACAAGGAGCTGGGGAAGAGAAATGGTGACTGAATACAAATGGGTATGGCTTTCTAGGGAAAGATTAATATGTTCGAACATTGATTGTGGTGATGGTTGAACAGTCTGTGAATATATAAAACCCACTGAATTGTGTACTTTAAATGGGCAAATTTTATGGTGTGTGAATCAATAAAGTAACTAAAATATAGAAGATCTAAATATTCCAATTAAAAAAAATTCTGACATACTGGGCAAAAATGTGCTCTGATGGTTTGCTGTCTATACAAAATTCTTATTAGATATGACACAAGTAGTTTGGAAGTATAAATATGGAGATGTTTGTATTTTACAAACATTGATTTTGGAAAGGTTGTTGTTGCATTGATATGATAAAATTGATTCAAAGGTATGTAAAATTGTCTTTATTAATCACCTTTAATTACATTATAAACTAAAACCTGCTTGCCCATATTATCTTTAATCTCTCAAAGAGCTATCTCTGTCTTTTTACCTTCAAAACACCTGACTGTATTAGCTATTGAATTGTTCACATGTTTATATCATAGAAACAGTTTATGATTCTGTAATCATAGATCTTAAAAGTGATTACTTATCAAACCTCCTTATTTTATGATGTATAGAGGTTCACAAATGCAGAATCAATTGCATTCTATGAAGAAACATAGTTATATATGTTTCATTGATTTTTTAATACCACATTTATGTTTCAAAGCAATGTTTTTTGGCAATAAATATGAACGAGAAGGATCTCTTTCCAAAGAAAATAGTATCATCTTTAGAAACAAAGAAATCAGTATATTCTGGGAGTATTCACACAGTAGAGGTATACTTTTTCAGCTCTCTGTCTCTCTCTGTCTCTCTGTCTCTCTGTCCCTCTCTCTCTCTCTCTCTCTCTCTCTCTCTCTCTCTCTCTCTCTCTCTCTCTCTCTCTCTCTCTCTCTCTCTCTGATCCTTACAAGTTTAAAATATTGGACTTTGAACTTGCCCTTCCTAAATTACATTGATGCAATGATCTGTTTATCAGTTTGGTTTTTTTTTTCTAGATAAATCAAATCGTATTCAGAGTTTATTTAGTCAATAACTTCACTCCATGTAATTAATCTCAACTAGCAGGTGCTAACTGTCATACACTGCTCATCATAAGTCTAGCTTTTTCAAGACTCAGTCAGAAAAAAGTTAGTAATGGAAGAGGCAAAACCCCATGTACACACAAGGCTCCTTCTATGTCACCCCTTCCTTTGTCATCTAATAGTGACTGACTAGCTCTTTGCTGAGAAATCCTCTTCATACATATCATACTCTCAACTCCATGAGATGCGACTTGTCCACTTCAAACATGGCCTCAGCCCTTTATCTGCATGATCAGAGCATCATCCCCTTTATACTTTCTACCAACATACATCTTCATTATTGCCTGACTTTTTTTTATATGTTTTGCAACCATAATTCCCACTCAATTTTTCTTTAGTGACATTTGCTAATGGTTATATGGATAGCTTCTGAACCTTTTATGATGAATTCATTTTTAATTTAACTGGTATAAATTGAGGATATGAATCATAGAGAGTTTGCAAATGCTCAAAGTGCCACTCAAAGCTAAAATTTGAGGGTTTTCTTCTCTTCTATTCAAAGGTTATTTTAGGGGTTACATCCTAAACGTAAAATAATTTGAATGGCACATATACTTACACTTATCATATAAGCATTGAAGCACTAGTTCTAAATAGTTAATATTTTACCTGTGCACTTTGACTAGCAGAACATTTCTTGAGCAAGAGAGAATAAGACCTTTATTGCTCTACAGACTCTCTTATAAAATATGTTCTTAGGATTTTGTTAAAAGAAGTTTCAATGTATTGAATGCACAGTGACTTTGTGGGAACTGCAAGACAGAAATACATGTTTGCTAAACACCTGATTTTATGGGTTATGGCTAGCTAGCTAAGACTGAGGTTCACATACACAGAGGTGAGGGGAGTTGAAAAATGGAATAAGCCCTGACCTCTAGACTATGCAGTCACAGCCTCTATTTGTTGGTTCCTAGCCAAGTTATATAAGTTATGCGGAGACTCTCACAGGAAGAACAGCTTTTCTTAATGATTCAGAAGGGTGGAAAGAGGAGAAAAAACATGAAAACTGTAAATGTCACAATTTATTTTGCAGTGATTATAGCAGCCTTATTAAATTAAGCATCTATTACTCTGTGTTTGAATACCACAAGTAGCACCCTTCAGAGATGACTTTCTTGAGAACACTGTTCTGCAATGATCCCCCACACACACACACACCTCTGGTAGACAAACCTAAGTGTCTCAGAGTAGCTCATGTTTTCTGATCCTATGCTATTGCCCACTCTAGGAAATGTTAATTGATTTCTAGCGAATGTCAACACTTAGTACTAATTCCACAGTCATTGATTTCAAAGGCTCGTATAACTGTGAGTAGACTAATAAATATATCAAAATTTAATTTGCTATCTTCTTACCTCTAATTCTCTTTCTATAAATAGATTTTATTTAAAATTTGACCTTATTAACCTATTAGGAACCTCAGAAACTATTTCAATGAGTAAAGTGTGATTTACTTTTGTCTATTTAGTGTAGCGGAAATGATGACAGATGGATTGTCAGATTCAAATGAAGGGTCATTGCTTTATGGTCATGCTAGTCTAATGAAGATAGTAGTAAAGTTGACTGATGCCTATACTCTGAGCATCTTATATTATAACACTTAGACACTCAAGATGGATGTGTAGTGTGTGTTAAACGGGGAACATCTCTGTCTTTTACTCTAAATCCTATTTGAATTATATGTAATGAATTATATACTTAGAGTAATGATTTTGTTTGGAAGCATTTTATTGAGTTGACTTTGATGTTTGTGACCTGATTAGAAAACTGTAATTTCACATTTTTCCAAATGTCTTGACCTTTGAGGAAGATTAGTTCACTCATAGATTTCCTCATGATTACATACAAGAAACTTGATAAGCATTGGGAAATATTTTGAAATACTTGCTAGGTATCTATAAGCTTACTTAATATATTGTATCATCATGAAATTATTCATTTTTAAGCAGAATTCTTGAATACTGTGTTAAATTTCAGTACCCTGTATGGAACAAATGTGTGTGTGTGTGTGTGTGTGTGTGTGTGTGTGTGTGTGTGTACATATATTTATTTTTAATGCAGTTTAGTTTTCTCCAGAGTGTTTCATTATTTCTTACATTTCTCATTTGTTTTCTAGCCAGGAGGAAATGTCATGAAAGTAATGTTGTTATTATCACAGTCTACAGTACTACAGAATCTAGGTGTAACTATCATGATGATGAGAAAGGAATACTGTAGCATGTTCAACACATGTAACACTTCACATGGGCGGCTTGTAGATGGCATGTCAAAAAGTACCGTTTGATAAAGAGAAATACACTTTGAAAGATGACTTCTCATGCCTTCCTATGTCATAGTTTCAACTGCATCCTTAATGTTCTAAACAAAGTTACAGACCATGTCAGACACATACTGGGAATATATCCTAGTGTGAATTGCCATTCTGGAACTAGTAAATAAACCAGGAAGAGTTTCTAGTTCTTTAAAACATTTTAACTCCAGCAGTCCTTTACTGTAATCAGCATTTTACTGACTTACCAGGAAGCATGTTACACTGCTGCCATCTGGACACGCTGAAAAGCAACCTCTGCCTCAGGATGAGGGAAAGTACAATGATTAGATAGGGATTTTGGCAGAACTTCCCCCTTCTTTAGTGTCTAGAGATTTTAGATGTAAAACCAATGGTCGTAATTTGCAAACATCTGCTCTTTTCATGATCTCCTCTATGTGGAACGAGATTAGGAAATGAAGCGTCCACAAGCATCACTTTGGTATAGTGATAACATTTTTTTTTCATTTTGTCAGTGTATATAAACAGAACAGTCTCCTTACGAAACTCATTACACTGTGCATGGAGCTTGCTTTTTATTTACCTGTACACCCACCTCCTTCCTAAAGAGGTGGTAAGTGATTTTACACTAGGAAGGCATATATACATAAAAAGCAAAGCAAAACAAAACAGTAGCATTGCCTAGGTAGCACACAAACGTAATCTGAAGCAAACAGAGGACATACCTCTCACCTATAAAATTTGGGTCTGTGTTTGATGACCGATTGAAATCTATGCTGAATTGCTTTGGGGTGTATGTTCCTCCTAGGTTTAAGGAGAAGATAGAATTTAATTAAACCCCACTCTAGACTCCAAGTTGGATGTCTTCAAAGAAAATATGTCCGTTCTCCTTCCTCTGAGATGTCTTAGTTTCTTGGGTCATGTCTGTCCACTCTCATTCATCCCCTACAGATCATAGAATCGTAGAAAAATAGTTTTTCTCTGGATCAAGCTGCTTATCACATTTCCTCAGGCCCCTGCACAGAGGATTAGCTGGATTTTGTTTTGATGTTCTTTTCCCTTGCTTTGAGTGAAACTTTGGAAGAGTGGGTACAGTCTGCATTGTTCTGACTATCTCTTTGTTAGTGAGTCCTGGACTTGCCTCATTTCTCCTGGTGTGGAGGACCCTTGGATGCCATTGATGGCTTAGACTGAATCATATTGGGTGGTGGGCCTTTGCTTTGTATGGGAAGGACAGAATTCTGCTTCATTCTGTTCCTTTTTCTCAGTGTTCCATATCTATTTGGTTGATCCCCCAGGTTGTCTCCTTCTCCTGTGCATGAACAGCTGGATGATGGCATGAAGCTGGGGCATATTAATACTTTGAGTGAAAGAAATGCCAAATACAAGCTTCTAAAAAGCAAACACACTGAAAGCAAATATAACCACTTTCATGAAAAGTGACCTTCCAATGGGATTCTCTCTTAGATATAGGATAAACTCTTGTTTCAATAAAGTTAAAATATCAGGGACCAGTACACACATCCTAGAGTAGATAACACTGAAAAGAACTGATAACACCAAATGCTGTTAAGAATGCAGAGGTAGCCAGTGAGATGGCTCAGTCTTTGAAGGCACTTTGCCTTAAGCCTGAAAACCTGAAGTCAACCACAGTTCTCAAGTGATGGAAGGAAAGAACCCATTCCCATTCCTGCAAGATGTCTTTTGACCTCTATAGGCACCATATGCCATGAGTATTACATATGAATGTTCTCTCTCTCTCTCTCTCTCTCTCTCTCTCTCTCTCTCTCTCTCTCTCTGTCTGTCTCTGTCTCTCTCTTTCTCACACACACAGTAAATAATAAATAAAAGAGGGTATGGTAGTTACATAATTATTTTTTTTAAGAAATTGGTGAATGTTTATCAATTTAACTATGATGTTTCATGTTCCAATCAGCAGTGCATAGCAGTGGCTGAGTGAAGGGATCCCTGCATCCTCGGCAACATTAGATATGGGTATAGAGTCCTATTTTAGTCCTCTTGATAGATGTGTGATTTACTATTTTCCTAATGGCTAGTGATTTACAGAACTCCTCATTGTCCCCCCCCATCTTTTGCCATTTGTAATAGACTGATTTTTTTTGTTTGGTGTTTATTTTTGAGAGTTTCAAAGCATATTTGAGCTGTTGGTATGTAGTTTAAAAATGTTTTCTCATAGTTTATAGTTTGTGTTTTCATCCCTTTAACTGGGTATTTCACAGAAAGACATTTAAGCTTTGATGAGCTCCTTTTGCTTTCTCAGTTCATAGTTTTTATGGCACCTGCATGTACCTGTTTATTCCTAGGTGCCTACAATTGTTCGCCATAATTTTTCTCTTATGTCTGTGGTATATTTTGAGTTAATTTTGCACAGGATGTAAAGCTCAGGTCGAAGTTCATGTTTTTGCACTCAGAAGTTTAAGCCTCCCAGTGCTATTGTTTGAGAAGTTCAACTTCCCTTGATTTATTGCTTTGGCTGCTTTATGGGTCTGCTTTGTATGTGCTTGTGGATCTATTTCTAAATTCCCCATTCTTCCTGTTTCATTGAGGTTATATATATCTAGCCCTCCATCACAACCACAGTCATATTTAATATATGTGTATATGTGTATATATAATGATATAATGTATGCACCTATTTATTTGCTCTGTACATTGTCAGTCACTTAGGATAAAGCACATTATATAATTTGCACTGGAGTAATAGTATTACTTCTGTCCTTTTGGGCAAAGTATTCTTATTTTCTTGCATCTATTTCTCCTCCCTAATTTACAGTATACTTACCTTAAATATTTGTCATTTATACCTTGAAGATCATATTAGGTAGGGTTACAACTTTCGTTTCAACCATAGCAAGTCACTTAGAAGTCTCTAGAGGAGAGGGAATGCCTACAGCATGTAACCATGATGTCTCCTGCCGTGGTCTGTTTCCTTTTGTTATTGTTGCCCTTCTGTTTAGAGAACTTCCTTCAACCACCCTTCTGGTGACAAAGTCTGTTAGTCTTTTTCAAATTTGAGGATGCCTTGGTGTTTTCTTAATTCCCAAAGACGGTTCTCACAAATTTTATGATCCAGGGTGACAGTTCTTTCTGCAGTGGGACATAGTGTGTCACTTCTAGCTTCCATGGTTAAAAGAGATAATACAAGGTGATTTGAATAGATTTTCCTGTATAGATAAGCTATGAACCTTTTGCTGTGATAGTGTGTTTATTTAATTCTTTTGTGTTTTAAATTAAAATATAATTACCTATATGCCTCCTTCCAGCCCTTCTCATGTCCTCTTCCTCCCATGTGCCTCCCACTCTCAAATGGATAGTCTCTTTCATACACTCTCTCTCTCTCTCTCTCTCTCTCTCTCTCTCTCTCTCTCTCACACACACACACACACACACACACACATACACACATATTTACAAAATCCATTTTTTTGTTTGTGCATTTGCATGTTTTTATGTGTTGGGCATATTGGGCAATCAATCAGGGACTTCTTACTGGAATAGGGTAATAGCTAATTCTCAGTCTCTCAGGAGCCACTATCTGCCTGTAGTTCTTTTTCTGATGTGGCATCCCATGAAACCTTCCCCCTTCCATGTCAACATGCCTATTGATACTGTCATTGTTCAGGTTTTGTTTTTGTGGCCCTTTCTTTCTGAAATATGTAATCTCACAGAAGACTTCCTGGTATTCTGGTTTTTACAAGCTTTCCACCCCCTCTTCCAGGATGTTCCCTGAGCCATAGATGTAGGAGCTGTGCTGCAGATGTATCCTCTGGGGGGGCTGAGAACCCTGACATCCTCATATGGTTGCATTATGTCTGTTGCAGTTTTCTATTACAGTCTCTATTCGCTGTAGAACATAGCTTCTAGCTTCTTTGATGACATACGTTTTCACAGATCTAATTATAATGTGCTTTCCATAGTTGCCCTTGGTTTGTCCTGTGTAGGGTTGTTCAGTCTTGTGACTCTGCAAGCCTACATCTTCACCACATTGGGAAGTTTTCAGGCCTCCATTATTTCACTGCTCCTTAGGTCTGAGCACTTTCTTCTCTGCCTTCTGTATTCAGATATGGTGATAGGTTGTTATGGCTGTGCTTTATTTTTGCAGTTCACTTTTCTTTTCATCTTGTGTAATTTCTACTTTTCTGTCTCCAAGTTTACTGATTCTTTCCCTGGATCTTTCATTTTATGTCTGAGTACAATCACTAAGTTTTGAATATTCTTATATTTTTTATTACAGATCCAAGGTTTCTCTGTTGTTTATAATTATTTGATTTATTCTCTGGAACTTTCTATTTTTCTTTAGTTTTGTATATGTTTATAAATGCATGCTAAAGCATATTTATCATGGCTATTTTAAAACATTTTAATGACAATTTTAACATCTTTGCTATTTTCAAGTTATATTTTAACTTCAAGAATTATTTATTGTCCTTTCATTCAGTCTGATATATTCCTTATTCTGAATATTATGAGTGGTATTTGTTGAAGCTTGAATACTTTCATATTGTTATGAGGCTTGGGATCTTATCTACCTTTTGTTTTTAAGTGGACTCTCCTGACTTCAGCCTACAGGGAGAAAGTCAGGGTTGTCTCTGACTTTTCTAGAGTTATTGTTGATAGAAATGTAAGCCAGGGTAGTTAGTTCAGCCATTGCTTATGTCAGAGCCTGGGAACCTCTGTCAGTTTTGGATAAGAGTGAGTGAGATTTTGGCTCCCTTTTTGTGCTCCACTGATACCATATACAGAAGGAGGTAGTTCTCTTTGATGTCTAAATTGTAAAAAAGAAAGGAAGGAAGGAAGGAGGAAAGAAAGAGAGAGCAAGTGAGAGAGAAGAAGAAGAAAAAGGAGAAGAAAAAGAAGAAGAAGGAGGAGGAGGAGGAGAAGGAGGAGGAGGAGGAGGAGGAGGAGGAGGAGGAGGAGGAGGAAGAGGAGAAGAAGAAGAAGAAGAAGAAGAAGAAGAAGAAGAAGAAGAAGAAGAAGAAGAAGAAGAAGAAGAAGAAGAAGAAGAAGAAGAAGAAGAAGAAGAAGGAGAAGAAGAAGAAGAAGAAGGAGAAGAAGAAGAAGGAGAAGAAGAAGAAGAAGAAGAAGAAGAAGAAGAAGAAGAAGAAGAAGAAGAAGAAGAAGAAGAAGAAGAAGAAGAAGAAAGTTATTGTTTATGCTTCACCTTAAACCCAGTGATTGGGACACATTTTTTTTTATGTTAGAATCTTCATTAGATCTTTAACTCTACTTGTATCTCTGGACAGAGTCCAACTATTTGAGTACTTTCTGTCAAATCATTAAGGTATATCACCTACTTCCTGACAGAACAGTGATGCCAATTTGTTTTAAAAAGATCAATTAGATGGGTAATGAATGATGTCTTGGCATAGATGTTTGTAAGTCATGGTAAACAAGGGTTTACTTACCTAATACACACATACACACACAAAAAAAGCTCTCATAAAAAGTTTCTAAGGGAACGTTGAACAAAATAAAAATTGGCAAAAGGCATAACATCAACTTGTCACTGAGAGAAACTTCAACTGACTCATAAACATGGGGATCTGTGCTTCTGTGTTGGTAGTAGATACATGCAAATAAAAACAAGGAGGTACATGTTTTTCCTGTGGGGGCAGATTCTCTTTTAGGACTGAATAATTTCCCTGTTGCTAAGAGTTTTAGAGGGAACAATTCTTAGTTCACCCTCCTCTCCCGAATTTTCTTAGAGAAAGCTGCCCTGCTCAAGGTTGTATAACTTCACTTTAGATTGCCTGTAAGCAGTGACTCCTGATATGAGAAATGAAAGTTCAACCCTCTTGCCTCTGGCTGGACAACTCTGTAGGACACTTTCCAGGGAACTCAGCCCACAGCCTATTAGGAACATTCAGCTTGTATGAGCCTTGAGGAACAGAGACTCTAGTAGTGTGAATAACTGTAATCTTTTTTAAAACTAGTCAGATAATCTCTTTAAAAAGAAAACATATCTTTAAATTCAACAATTATAATTTCTATTCTATTCAACTCTATCATTTTAGAGTTAAAAACAAGAAAACATTCACTTGTAACTATGATATTTACAAATGACATGTATTTAATTTTGCTTGTTGACATAAATGGAATAGCTTTATTAGCTATATACAGATGAAAAGCCTACCAAGAGAATGATGTGTTTATGTTCATAAATTACAATTATATTAAAAATAATGACCTAGATCCATATCAAGTAGTATATAGGAGGCATATAAATATCATTGCTATAATGCTATGTGAAAATAAAAGAAGGAAAGCCAGATATTAACATTCATAGGTGTGTGGGCATCTATGAGTCCTCTCACAGCTATTGGATATCAGCAATGCCAGTGAAGATAAACAGATATCAGGGAAGAACATGTTTTATTGAATTTGTGTTTCATCCAGAGTATGGTAGCATGACCCTACTTGTTACTTCCAGTGATGATCAATTTGATTGTTTGGGAGTTTGTTCTGATTAGTGAGTCACTGTGCTAACTTGGTCGCTAGTTATTTTGATTTCTATTCTTGCCCATAAAGCATGTTGTCAGGTGACTTATCATTCTTGAAAGGCTGTCTAGAAACAACAAGTATTCAATAAACTGAATTGGCATACAGATTTATGATGAAAATTTGGATGAAAAAAAAATCCCATCTACTATAGTATACCTGTGTAACAAGTATAAACAAGTTACATTTAGGATCAGCACTCCTAATTCTGTTGTTAAGTTCTCCATGGACTCTCCTCTCATTCCAAAAAGCCTATACAAGAAGAGAAGTGTTACTCAAAGGCATAGCCTTTTTGAAATGTCATTAAAAAGCTTACTGTATGTATCAGAAATTTGTTAGGACAAGACAGATGACATCTTTGAATGGTCTTGAGCTCATTGGAGAGCAAACATATTTCTATGTTACTTCTATTTGACTTATGTTACGTAAAGAAAATGTAACAGTGGGATAAAGGAGTATGTTGATATACTTTATGAAGAAATACACATGTTTAAGAAATAAGTGGATCAAGCCAATTGTTTTCATTTGTATTTGATAGGATCTGGCACTGCAGAGAGACATTGCTACTTTTTTCCAAGTAGGGCTCCTCAGTGCATGACATGGGTAATTTGTTGCCTTTGTTTGGGTGGATTTAGACAAAGCTTGCATCATTTAGCTTTGGTCCCTTTGACAGTACCTTTTAGCATCCTTCTCATTGTTCTGTTTTTGGGTCATTGCAAAGCATTTGGGAAGATTTTGTGGTTTAGAGAGCAAGGGAGGCTGTTGTCTAATTTGTTGCAATTGCTTAACTTACTCAAATAGTTTAATTTACCTTAAATATGCTCAGCAGCTTAGAAGAAAAGTGTTTGTTCAGACATGAAATCTTTATAATTGGAAAAAACAATTATAAGGTTTTTGTGGTACATAAGCCTTAGTGAACTTTCTCTCTAATTTAGTTAATCTTTAAATAACATTGGTTTAGTTGTTTGGGAATGGGGCAGTGAAACACCCTGGCCTGAAAATCTAATTTTTTTTTCTGAGAAGTAATGAGTTTTTAATGTGAGAGGCATTTTCTACTCTTAAATCTCCTCCTAAACAGCTCTTCCAACTTCTGCCTGAGGGAATGAGTTAGCTGTATCACTTCCCCATTCTCAAATTTCCCCCCTCCCCAAAGCTGGTCAGCTTCTGTCTGCTTTTAGGTTACCAAACCACTCGGGAATATATAAAATGTTCTCTTTCGAACACTTTCTACCTTTGATGTAGCAAGGAGAGATACTCTGTCAGCATGTTAACATGAGATTTGGTTTTGCTTTAAAAAATGAAGATTGCATTCAGATATGATGCCTTTCAAAGAAGTACTCTTTCATTGCCTTTTGTGTAACTCGGTGTCTTTGAGATGCCTCATTAGTGGGTGGTATTCCTGGCATAATCTTTTTGGGAGCAAGATTTCTGCCTAAATTTGTGCTGAGATTTTAATGACAATACAGCATAGAGAAAATGAAAAATAACACCAGAGTCTTGAGTAATATTGTTAGCACACTTTTCCTGAGTTAATTACATTTTTTAGTTAGAAAAGAAAGAAAGAAAAAAAAACACCACCAAAACTTGTATTTCACCTCTTGTGGTTTTTACAGCTACACAGCTATATGGTGTAAATATTTATTTGTTTCTGAAGAACAAAAGTTTTGTTAGCTGAGGCTCTGCTGGCTTTCCTGCCTGTACAGTCTTCCCCAGGGCAGTTAGTGACTCTCCATTCTCAGAGTTTCTGGTGGATATGGTTTACTATGAGGCCAACATTTAGATCTCTTTACTTTTATTTATGCATCTATTTTTTATAGGGTTGGAGAAAGTTAAAACTGTGTGTAATAGATGGATAGTGACTATTCTATTTGTACTGACCTAATCAAAATGATGGAACTTATTAGAGGAGCATTATAAACGTTTTACTAAATGTACCTGAGGCTTTAAACCTTAGGTGCAGAGGATGTGTATAGTATAGATTATGAAGGGTAGAACTACAAAGGAATTTTAGATTCTAAACATCATTCTTCTAGGAAGCAACTCACACACAAGCTATAGAATATGTAATAAAAACCTGCAGGGAATGGTTAAAACTTGTAGATAATGCTAAGTATTGGAGCAGCTGGAAATTGCTGTCTGTGCTGTGAGAAGAGACACTATTTTGAAAAACACTTTGCTGGTGAACACTAAACTAAAGTTATGTACCAGTCCCTGCAACAGCAATTTCATTTCTAGACCCACACGGAAAGAGTACATACATATGTTGTAAAGATACACATGGGAGCTGGGTGTAGGGATGCATGCTGCTAATTCCAGTACTTGGGCTGCAGAGGTAGATGGTTGTAGAGTTTGAACTCAGCGTGAAATATATAAGTGAGATCATGTCAAAAGACAAACAAGACATGCAGAATGTTTATAGCAGCAGATTTAGTAATTTTTATAAAGTAGAAATCATCAAAAGTAGAGTGGGAAAGAGAATTTGATACACTTTGAAGAAAGAATTGGAGGGCACAAAAGAATGCCAACTGTAAGTACACACAACATGGTGGAACTTGGCAAGCTCTGTGTTGAGTGAGGGGGAACTGGATACCATCAAAACAGGCTAACCTAGAGTGTTCTGTGTGAGGATGATGGTGAACTTTGGTGCTGGAGGAGAATTTCAGTGACAAGAAGGGGCCCAAAAGGGCCATTTGGAATCCTTGTAATGTTCTGTTTCATGCAATTGTTGCTGGTGTCTGTATCTGTTTGTTTTCAAGTTGAGCAATTTTCTGGTTGTAAAAATGACTCAAAAGATTGAAGAAAAAGACTGTGATATGAAGAGGATGAAGCAAATGGTCTAATGAAAGCCATTACTCTGAATTATAATAGATTCTCCTTAGGAGGAAAAATATGTTAACTGTTCAGCATATCAATCAGTAGTCTCCCAGGGCTTGAAACACCTGGACACCATCAGCTCACACAGCATAGTGACATTTCTGCTTGATTAAGAGGAGAAGATGCTGGACAGCAATAATCAATAACAGAGAGAAATGAAGGGCATTAGTACATGAAAGTGGAGGTAGTTATTTACAATCAGGATAGAGATCGAGAAAAAATTATGAGTAAAATCTATAAAAATTAGGCAAAGTTTAAGATTGTTAAAATCATCTACTCCTAATAATAGCAATTTAGGAATTGCTATTATTATTATTATTATTATTATTATTATTATTATTATTGTTGTTGTTATTATTATTATTTGTCATTTTGGAGCCAGTCCTAGAACTTGCTCTGTAGAACAGGCTGACCCCAAACTCACAAGAGATCTGCCAGACTCTGCCTCTGGAGTGCGAGGATTAAAGGCATGCACCACCCATCTTCTGGCATTACTTTATTAATTTGTTTATTTATTTATTTGTTTATTTTGCTGTTTACAGACAGGGTCTCCATATGTAGCTCTAGCTGTCCTGGAACTCGCTCTGTAGACCAGGCTGGCCTAGAACTCACAGAGATACACTTGCCTCTGCCTCCTGAGTGCAACACCGCCTCCCAGAATTATTTTTGAAACACATGTTGGATAATCCCAATGATTAGCCAAACAGAATTACATGGTTCCCTCTTTTAAAGATATAGTAGTCAAGAATGGCATAGCCTGGTGGATTCTTCTTTCTCTGTCATCCACCCTAAGACACTCAGGTATCACGACCCTAATTTGAACATTGTTTCTCAAACATTGCTTTATGTACTTGTTACAATGTAGTTTTCTAGGTCTTAGATGCAGAGCTTCACTTGTTATGTTTGAGGACTACCACCATCCAGCCATAAACACTTTTCCCGAGCAATCCAGGTGTGTAGAATTGAAAGCAGCTGACTGCAGACATAAGCCCAGAGCAACTCACACCTGGCGAAAAGTATAAAACCAACCAAATAGATATATTTGACTTTTGACCAGAGTGATTATTTTCCTCATATTATTAAGTTCCAAACAGGAGCTAAGGTCAATGGAGGTGGGCACTGTTTCATTCCCACAGCATCTGTGAATGACTGTATTGCTTAACTAATAAGTTTCAGGAAGTGCCAACATCCAAATGGTTCAAGTTATTTTCAGATGTTTTGTTATAATCATGGTTGGAAATTAATCAGCAGAATACTAAATTTCCCTTTTTTTATATTTCTCGTTATTTTTACTGGTCATTAAAAGTTAACATATTCTGTCTGTGTCGTGTCCTTGGGTTTTAAAGCATCATTTAGGCTCTCTTATTTGATGGGCTTTATTTGGAAGCAGGGACAGAAAGGTTTCATAGTCTCTATGGTTCTGATGGTCTATTTATCTGTCTTAAAATGTAGAGAGGTGTGTGATTGCTCACTATTCTTTGATGGACATTCTATTAAAATCAGAAGACAGGAAGAGTCAGAAGTGGCATTAACTTCTTGTAGGGATTCACCAATCCTTGCAAACTGTAATTATAGGTTCTTCTTACTGAAGATTTTACTTGCCTAACACCTTGTGTGTATGCATGAAATGACGTCTGTCATAGTTTGAATGCACTTTATTATTATGGGAATGGGAGACACACAGGAACAAAAAAGATGCTATTATATCACTGATTAAATAATTGATATTCTATTTGGAAATGTTAGTTTAATTTCTATTTATTTTTATTTTTTTATTGCTTTCAGTGTATTCGAGTACTAATTGCTTTATTCATTGCTTAATATATCCTGAAGTTACTTCTATTTTTTAAAAAATGGTTTGTTTAAAAGGAAAAAGTTCTACTATATATGACAATGAAATCTTGGATATAGTTTATTCTCCATCCCTCCCTTTCTCAACCAACTTCCCTTGTATTTATTCTTACCCATCACCAAATTCATGACCTCTTCTCTCTTCTTATTCTCTCTTTCTCTCTCTCTCCCCCTCCCTCCCTCTCTCCCCTCCCCTCCCCTCCCCCTTCCCCCTCTCTCTCTCTGAGTGTGTGTGTGTGTGTGTGTGTGTGTTGTGTGTGTGTGTGTGTGTGTGTGTGTGTGTAAGTATACCCTGCTCATCCATTTAAATTTGCTATTATGTATATCTGGTGAGGGCTGATTACTTGGGGTTGGACAGTCTATTAGGAGCCCACCCTTGGAGAAGACTGTTTACTTTTCAAACAAAACCTTTAGTTAAAAAAAGCACCCTTTCACATGTCTTCAAACCCCTTTAAAAATCTAGCTTAGGAGAAGACAGCTGGATTCTTGTGTTTCTGCCTGGGTTACGGTGATTTCAATGTGATTCACCTCTCTGAGGCTCTTAAGTTAGAGGCTTGGTTCTCAGTATGGAGAGGAGGATTGTTAAGAGATGGAATCTAAAGGGCTGGGGATGGCAATGTATGAAGCCAGCACCATGATAGAGAAGGTGGGTTATAGAGGGTGATTCTTGGGTCACCTGGAAGTGATCCAGACATCAGTTATCTGGAAAGCAAGCTGTGTTGTCAGTCTGGCTCTGACTCCTCCCTCTGACTTTGCCTTCCAGTCTGGTCACATGATCTCCTCTCATGCTCTTGCATGGTGCCATCTGCCATCAGGGCCTCATCTCAGGCCTAATTCTTTTTCGCCTCTAATACTATGAATGAATTGAATCTCTTTTCATTGTAAAGTTACCAAGCTCCAGGCATTTCTTTCTATTAATGAAAAATGGACTAATACACATAACCGTTAGATAAATTTACTGTACCATCTTGAGAAAACAAGATAGAAAATATCAAATAAAACAGTGTTACTATTAAAATATTTTGACCTCAGAAAATCCCTAGAGGAAAAAAATCAGAAATGCATGCACAAACTTGAAAGTGTCACTCACTATTTTATTTGTTCTTTGTCACATCAGATTTGATCAGAGGAATTTGTGGCCAGTCACAGATCTCTGTTAATCCTGTCCCAAATAAAAAAATTAATTTGCTATGTTTTGTCTGTTTCCTTTTACAGGTATAATTTTAGTGCTAATCATGACTACAGACCAAGTCTGCAATTCCTTATCACCATAGCTCTGTTTGGGTCAGGGGTGTGCACAGGTTACTTTAAATGCAGAGATTTATTGATTCATGTATTATTAACATTGATACATAAAGGTTGTACACAAGTGAAGTTTTAAATATTAAGTGTTCTACACAGGTGGGTGGACCTGATAATGTCTCAACTCAATGTAATAATATTATCTTGACTTGTATTTATCTTTCTGTTGAATGGTGTTTATAATGTTACAGTTACCTAAATATATAGAAATTGTTAGAAGGGAATTTGATTTTTAGTTTAAAAAAAAACCTGCATAAATCGCAGGTGAACAAATTAAAAGTGGTCTTCACTATTCCACAGTGAAATAGTGACCAGTCTTGCAGGCATGCAGGCAACTATTTCAGGGGGAATGCATCTGGAAATAGGATCAGCCCTCTGATTCACAATTCAATTTGTTCATCCCCACAATTGGATAAGAGACAAAAGAAAGGATGTCATGACTTCTTCCTCACAATGACACCGAGAGACTTGTCCTGCGTGAGCAGAGGCTCCAAATGTGCAGATGTCGGGCCAGGTTTTGATGTGATTTGATAGCCAGTTGCAAGAGAATTGCCGCTCTCCATGGGTGATTAAAGACGGGATGTGATGGCAGGGCTACAAAGCTCTGCTGCAGCCTGGCAGGGTTCTTTCCTCTGCAGAATCAAGGCAGCCCTTACAGGAGGCCTGTTATGGGAGCCTGGCTGCTAGACTCATTCTCTCTCTCTCTCTCTCTCTCTCTCTCTCTCTCTCTCTCTCTCTCTCTCCACCACCCCCGTTCCCCCATCCCCACCCCCGTCTTTCTGTGCCTTTCTGTTCCTGTATCTCTGTCAGTCTGTCTCCCTCTCTCATTTCTGCAACTGGATTGAAAATGTAAGTGTTATTTTCACATTTTCAGTATGCCTCAGTGATACTTATGCTGCAGCGGCTTTGGGTCAAGTTGATGAATTTCAATAATACAAAATATGGCCTCGTTTGGATATAACCAACCTAAATGTGACACTTTCCTGTGATTCTGCACTTTGTGTTTGCAAACACTGTTCCATATGAGCTCCACTAGGTTAATAAAAAGCACATGGCTGTCCCAGTTTACAGTATTTTTCAGTTGTACCTGTTATTACATCATCTGGAGATTTGAAAATAATGACAATGTAACTTTGAAGATGTTTTTGAATGTGGCTCTCAGTGAGTCTCTGCTGTCCTGCCAAAGGACGGATAATTCTTTATCTAAGGGCATAGTAGCCCCACCGCTGACGACGTGGACAGTAACAAAGACTAAACTCTAAGATAGTATTATCAGGTATTCTATTAATAAAATTGAAATATATTGAAGTTTTAAATAAATTGTCCAACCCTGAGATTTACATACATCAGGCAATGGAGTTTTCGTTTTGTTTTTTTGTTTTTTTAAATAGGAAATACTTCTGGTTGGGGTTGTTGGTTCAGGCCTGTAATTCCAGGGAGGCTAACGCTTGACAGTTCCTAAGAATTCAAGGTGTGGCTGGGATTCATAGTGAATACCAGGCTAACCTTGGATGCAGGGTGAGATGGTTTCAAACTCTAAATGAAATAAACAAACATATAATGTGAACATCAAATGATAGCTTTACAACCAAAAGGGATTAAAATGTTAACTTTATTTAAATACAAGCTCCAGGATTGTAGTGTTAGCTTTTAGAACAGTGCAAGGAGTAGCTTGGTGTTAGAGTTAAAATAAACCAGCCCTTAGAATCATAAAACTAGAAGGAAACAAGAAAAGGAAGGAAGGAAGGAAGGAAGGAAGGAAGGAAGGAAGGAAAAAAGAAAGAAAGGAAGGAAGGAAGGAAGGAATACCAGTTCCTTGGTGTTAGATGGGAACATTTTGTGTGGATGGCTAATCTGAATCACCACCCACACCCTACCACACCCCAGCATACATGAAGTCCAGAGCACAGGGTTCCCGGAGTACTCCCAGAGTTCCTTCTGTTCTATGACCTGCTACCTTCTGAACATTTATCCAAACTGTAACTTTACACTACACATGGACTTCTAATAGTCTGATAGTTGGGTTAAAAAAAAAAAAAACAACTTTTGCTACACACAACTTAAAATAGTCAGTTACAAGAATGCTTGGTGTGGAAGTTACGTATATTCAGAAAAAAGCAAATCCTGCTTTTAAAAGTTAGAGATAGGGATGTTTAGTGTTCTAATATAGGGAGGGATTGATAATCCTGTGAATTTTATCCAGATGACTTCCTCTCAGACTATATCTTTTGCTAAAGAACTTATCTAGCTTTTTATTGACTTGGTTTTAGCACATAAACCAATAAATAAATAACTCATGGAACCTTGTGTCCTTTTAAATCCTAATATGAATAAATTTGCGAATACTGCGTCTAATCTCGTGAAGCTCTGTCTCTCTTTAGTCAAAAGTCTCAAATTATTGTAACCACGTGTCAGATGGATTTAATTACAGGCAGTTTATTTTTCAAGCGTGCAAGTGTTGCTTTTGAATAGAACACCAAGTTGATGTCAGCGGAAGGTAAAATCCCTGAAAGCTAAGCCAGATGCCGGCTGCTACTGCTGAATGGCCATGCATGGCTGTGGAGAGCAGTGTAGGCAGCCTAGGCTTCATGTGACTTTTTGGTATTGCCTCTAGGCACACCTTTGCTCCCCTAAATCTTCTTGAAGGGAATGCCCTTTCCATGAAACTGCACAGTGGGTTTCCTGGACTTTGTCATCCCTAAAGCCCTGGAAACTGACAGTATTCGGGTCTACTTTTCACCATTTCATATTCTTTAATTCAACTGTCTGGCTGTGTTTTTTTTTTTTTTTTTTTTTTTTTAACATGTAGTGAATTCTTCTTTTATTTTCTGTGAAGCAACTGAATATAATTCTTGAAACACAGGTATTAGTGACATTTATAATCAGATGGAAAATGCAGGCTTTGATACTTGCTTTTTGTGCTTTTCAGGGGAAAAACAGTTCAATATCTGATTAATCTATTTTTATAGGTTGTCACATTTTATTTTTAATAGAAGTTTGTTTTTTCTTGTGACTATGTAATTTGATCATATTAACATTTTCTTTTCGTATAAAGGTATGAGGAGAAAAGCTCATTTTACTGTGTTACAATCATTTCACATTTCAAAACTCACCCTGTGTATCTTCACGTACCTGGATTCATGTAAAAGCTCGATAAAGAGATGACAATTAATGTGCTCAACCTGTTAGGAGAGGATAGCTGCCCTGTTGATTTAAGCTTGTTGAATGAGATATCCCAGAATGTTAAAGAGGCAGACCAGCAAGTTTCAGGTGATTAAAGAAAATCCCTCATTGGTGAGGAACTTGAAGGAACATGATGCTATTTAAGCAGAACCTAATCAGAAGGAAGAAAAGCTTGGGAGTGAAAAGACAGAATGTTTCATGTCATTATTTGCAAAGTGTATGAACAAAAGGTTAGCAAGATAATTAAGTGTCTTTCTGCTTAGTAGAATTTTTCAAAGTAAGTTGATTAGAGACCTCCCTTTTAAAAAAAAATTAAACATCTGAGTCCCAATAATCTAGTTGAAAAGGCTAACTCAGCTACATAGATGGAGATGAACTTAGACGAGAATTGACATGTTGTATATTGTGGCAGATGTCCACACGATGCACGTAATTGCTCAATGATGTCCTGAATAGTTTTAGCCTTTAAGAGTACTGCACTATGTTCTTGCATTTTGAAAAGTGGAAATCCATGCAGAGTTAACATGCACTGGCATGAAATGGATTATTCCATTATCTTGGTTACTGCATTTTTCAATTGATCTCGATAAATAGGATTTTCCTCTCCTTTGCCTAAAAAAACACCCAAAGCAAGTATTATCATTCTCATTATAAAATGTTATTTGCAACTGTCAAGTAAAAATTGGATGCCATCGCTTATATCTGCATTTTCTATTTCTAGACACTTCTGGTGATAAGAGGAGGCTGGCATGCCTCTTACTGTGCTTAGTAAACAGGCTGACCAAAAGCCCTTATTCTCTTTAAGGGGACAGTCAGGTTAAAGTATGGTGGCAGCCTTATAGCACACCAAGAAAACTAGGGGACCATGACCTTAGTACACATTTTCCTACTTAAGAAAAGAAGCTTGAAGCTATTGCCCAGTGCCTGACAAGCTCTCAGTAGCCATGCCCCTTGGTTGGGGTTCTTTACTGTTTCAATGTTCTAATGACTCCAGGCTTACTTAGTAATGCAGATGTGGGGCAAACATCCATTAATAAACTGCTTCATCCCCTGTCAGTGAATTGTTGATTCAGTCTTGGCAGAGCTTCATCTGCAGACAACATTTCTAAAATGTTGCAATGGCCCTCTGGCCAGCTGGCATTGTGAATACAAAGCAAAAAGCCACCAGCGTACCTGAGCTCATTCTGCAAAGACTGATGCTGGGAGTGTCATACTGGTACTCACTTTACAAGTCCTAAGTAACACCCACCAACATATTTCTGGTTGCAGTGTACAATCCATGTGCTCAAATTAGAGACATAGTGTTTGGTCCCAAGTCCTACTCATATGTAAAACATTCTTGATCTGAACTTGTGCTTTAAGAGAGTGTTCCTCAGTATGAAGTATGCATTAGAAACACCTGCAAAACATTTCTTTAAAAGTCCTTTTGCCCTGCCCACTTGCCAGACTGATCAAATCAGAATTTCTGATTGTGAGGCTTAGACACCTGTGTTCTCGATAATTTGCAGAGGACTAAGGACCAGTGATGTAAACATTATCATTTCCTCATTCATTATACTAATTATTCTCGACTTTAAGCAAATGTGTTGTAGCATGACTGTGGAATAGATTTTCCACTTAAAAGTTATCTTTTGTATATGGCTAGAATGTAAAACATTCAGGGCTTATACTTTTTTTTAAATTTTTAAATATAAGTTTATTTCTAACTGACAAAGAATTCAGCACTTTGATGGGACAGGGCATCCTTCTCTGGGACTGGGATAGGCAGGATAGCAAGGTACAACTATAGTTTGTCTCAGACCCAGGGTCACTAAAATATGACAGTAAAGTGCTGGGTAAGTGACCATTCTAAAGGAAAGGGATGTGAACAGGCAATTGTAGGAACAACATCTACAGGGTATCCATATTTTATGTTCTAATAAGGTCAATTCCTCGAGATTGAAACTCCCTCGAGATTGAAATGAATGGACAGCAAACAACCAATCACACACATACGAAATGCTATAAGAAATGTTCGCCCACATGAGAAACAAACTGATAAAATGAAACTGCAATCATGAATCACTTAAAATTTCCTTTCGAAGGCCAGCACCTAGAACTCCCAACATACAGATGGTTGAAAGAAAGAAACTGTTCAGAACAAGGTTATCTGCTTTCTGGTGGATAGGTGGGTGAGTTCATCTGCTAAACGGTTGAGGGAAGCACCGCTTTGCACTACTAAAATTTTGCACCATTCAGCCACCTGCTAACATGAGCGCTGCTCTCGTCCCAAGGCAAGTGACGCTCAGCCACTTATTGCTTTTTTCCTCTCAAGTTTTCTTCTTCCTCTGTCTGGATAATTTAGCAAGGTTGCAGATGAAGACGAGAGCTGCTTGCTAATGACAGGATCAACAGGTTTTGAAAGATTCACGGTGGAAACTGAGCCCGTCTGGATTTGCACTGTGAGTGTTGAGGCTCCCATGGAGAGGGCTCTTGGTTCCTTTCCATCTTTCTCCTGTCCGTCGTGCAGCAGCTTCATGGTGCTGCTTGTCTTTCTCTAGCCTCTGTTTTCGTGTCTCCTTCACAGCAGCCCTCCTCTGGTCTTCCTTCAGCCGCTGGTCCTTCAGCTTCGACTTCCCTGCTTCCGGGTGCCTTTCATAGTGCTGCCCGGCTTGGTCTTCTCTTTCCAGCCAGACGATCTCTCAGGAAAAGATAGCTGCTTTTCCTGTTCCTCCAGGCGTTCCTGGGCCGGACATGGCAGGTCATCACCCCATAGCACAGGCAGGGGATCTGGTTTATTTCCTGAGTGGTTGTTATTCTGTCCTGAAACTGTAGAAGTAGGGTGGCTGGGAGCAGTTTTCTTTTCTTGTCCTGCATAGCCATCAGGCATTGGGTCCCCCTGCGCAGCACCTGTGTCACTGCCCCTGTGGCTGTCACTGCCAGCTCCCTGCTCCGCCTTGGTGCTCCGATGACACGCCCCAAGAGCCGTGCCTATACTATTTTTTTTATAGTATTATTAAACCAATCTTCACGGATTAATTTCTGCAGACATGTTGGTATCCAAGACATGTTCATTGGCATCTTTTATGTCCTGCCTCACATCTGCCCAACTCATGGTTCTGCTTCATTCATTGCTACTGCAGCAGCTAAACAGTAACGAAGCTGATGTCTCTGCCTCTGCTGTCCCTCAGACTGCTTCTATCCTAGACCATTTCAGTCATTTATCTGGAGGATCAGCTGATCCAGGAAAGCTGGATGCCTGGCTTAGTCTTAGCATAATACTTGACAGTGTAGTTTCACACATTTACATAATGAATTTTAGTTGTTCACCATCATTCCTTACCCTCATCCCTCTTCCTTTTAAACTGATACATTTCTTACAAACAAGTTTGTCCCCATCTTTCATTGCATGCATAACCTGCTGAGTGAATTCCTCCTCCAAATGTGGGTGGGAGCAAGGGCAACTTATCAATGTCTATACCACAGAGGAAAAACGGCACTTCTCTCTAAGTAAGTGTTAACTACAAATAGTCACTCATGGAGAAAGTTGTTGGGACCAGTCTTGCACAGTCTTGTAGTGAGTTCATGAGTGCAACATCTATGTCATGACCAGAAGATGTACTTTTCCATCACATCTTCCTATCTTTGGGATATTACATCCTCCACCCCTGGCTCTTCTGAAATGGTCTCCGAACCCTAAGGGATGGGCTACACACTACACCATCACTTCAAGCCGACAGTTGGGGCAGTTACACATTTCTGCATGAACTGCCACTGTCTACTGCAGTATGAAGCTTCTTTGATGAAGGCTGTGTACCTGGCTAAATCTCTAATCAACATGCAAGGGGAACAAATGATAAAATGCTCCTCATTTTTGTTTCAAATGTACAGTTCTAAAATACGTGCTACATGTTTCTGAGAGGGGCTCCAGTAATAAGAAACCCCAGTTGCTCACACATATGGAAGGCTATATCATACTCTCTTGGGTTTGCTTTGTCCCTTCCAGGTTTTATACTTTTTTAAACCTTTCCTATCTTAGTTCATACTCTGTTTTGTTGTTTGCTTGTTTTTATTTTGTTTTGTTTTCTGTTTGGGGGAAACCCTAACATGAGACTTTAGTGGAAGTCTGCCTTTTTACTCCCCCATGCTGAGTCTGTTTGAAAAAGGAAATTCAGAGTGGATCTGTTGCATTATATGTGACATTTTTGTTGTGTGTGTGTTTTTTTTTTCTTAAAAATCATACTCTTTACTACTTGTGTTGGTTAGTTTTTATGTCAACTTGACAGAAGTCTGAGTCATTTTGGAAGAAGGAACTTGACTTGGGAAAAAGCCCTTACCAGACTAGCCTGTGGGTAAGCCTGTAGGCAAGCCTGTGGTTCATTTTCTTGGATTTCCTTGGTATGAAAGAGTCAAACACACTGTGGGTGGTACCACCTTCAAGCCTGTGGTCCTGGGGTGTATAAGAAAACAGGATAAGCCAGCCATGGGCAGCAAAGCAATCAACATCATGACTCCATAGCCTCTGTGTCAGCTACTACTGCTGGGTTCCTGCCCTGACTTCTGTCAGGAATGGCATTATGAGAAGTTATAAGCTGAAATAAACACTTTCTCCCCAAGTTGTTTGTGGTCATGTTGCTGCATTAAAGCAATAGAAACCCTAATTAGAACACTACTTAACACATTAATCTGATAAAGTGACAGAGACACTTAACTCTAAAATAATAAATGCCTTGCTTATCCTCAAGTCAATCTGTGGGCTCATAATGATACACAGATTATGATATATGGGACACGGATAAAATATGGGTTATATATTTTATTCTGGGAGAAGTCACTTATACATGAAACCAATAACTTGAAAGTTTCTGCTCCAAGTTTCCACATCCAGACTGCTCTCCATCACCCAACCAGAACTAAGAGATCAAGCTAGGATCCAGGACCCCAGACCTACCCTACCCTGTCAAGTCCGCACCTGTGACCATGCACAAATGGGCATGGTCAGTGCAACAGGTGGGGGCGGGGTGGATATCTCACTACAGGCCCACCCTTGCATCTGCTGCCCTTATCATTCTTGATGACTTGATCATTTCTAATCCTCTTCTTGGTGCCGACACCACACTTTCCCTCTACAATGTATAGCAAATCATGTACAGTCTTAATCCACGTGACAACACAGTAGCATCAGCATAATTGTAAATGAAGGAGGGAAGATTCTACACAGGGAAAACTGCTGGCAATACAGAGTGATGTGATTGTGTGGAAGAAATGCAAACACTTTATAGTTAAGGTCTTGGTACATGATATCTCTGTTGAATATTTTATCTTCAAGAACACATCTAAAAAAATTAAACTGGTCCTCTAGCTACCAGAAAGTCCATTTTGAATGTGAACAAACTGACAAAACTAAGTCTACCTGTGAGATTTGTGAGAATTTTGATGGGAAAAAGAATTCAGTTAAGCATCCCAAAGGGCATGGTGCTATAGGTCCCCATTTCTTAAATTGAGCACCAGATGTTTTGGAAATGTATAGTCTTGACATAGTAATGCTGTTCTGGTATAGAAATTGTGAAATAAGCATTCAGCAGTTATTCTGTACAAATTCTGGCCAACAACACTCTGTCTCAAGCACAAACATGTCTTTTAGTTTCCTGTCTGCATATTCTGCCTACGTTGCTGGAGTTTGTTATGCACATATCAGGAGGGATCAGAACATGAGTGTGTTAATACTCTAAGTACAATCATCAAGCAATAGAGTCAGTATCCAGGGATACACTCTTCATCCTGCCATCACACAGGTAGGAAGTTCTGAGGGATCTCTTTCTCCCATGTCCCGGTGGCTTCAAGTTCTAGTTGTCCTCAGCAGAAACCTCATCTTTCCTTGTTCAATCTTCTTGTGCTCTGTCTGCTTCTTGAAATGACCTCTCAGTTGAGCTATCTCCATGGAAGTCTTTGTGTCAGGCTCTGATTGCAAGGGGATCACAAACTAAGACAGACACTTATGTTAGATGAATACTAGAATTTCCAAGTCAGTGCTTACTCGTGAAATAGGAATGTTAGAATCTATGTAGAGAGGACTTGATGTATCTTGCATAAAACTCTTAATCCTATCCTTACTATCTGACTCACTTGAGAAAGTATCAGGTGGTAAGAAGGGAACTAGAATGTCTTACTCTAGCATGCTTTCTATGGGGAAAGGCAGCGCCAGCCCTTCCTTTATTCTCTGCCCTTGTTGGGTCTGGTAGTAGGCTATCTGCTATCCCAGCTTCCCTGTCTCTAACAAATGCAGCTAGGAATTGGGGATTCAGTTTCATCTTCATAGTTTTAAACTATTCCCATTACATTTTATCTCACCCAATAATGTGTTCTACTTCCATTGAAGGTTTTTCTGTCTAGTAAACTCAAGTGGGTCCAAATTTCCCATGAGTACCTCATTTATCCAACACTGAAAAACAAATAGCATAAATTATCTCTTCATACAAAAAAACATGCCATACAAACTGACTCTTTAAGTTACAGTCATTTTATAAATAGGGATATTAAAACTAAACCATTTGTTTGAGGTCACATATGTTTGTTGCATTACTTAGTGCTGCTCTAAAAAGTACAGTAGAATGGAGGGATAAGAATTAAAATCAGATGAAGAGCCATTTAGTTGGTGAGGATGTGTTATGGTTTTCAGAAGTCCACCTTGCTGTTGCATTCTGTATGGTAGAAGAAAAAGGGATGACCCTTCTCCTCTCCTTCCTCCTCCTTTTCTACCTTCTCTTCTTCCTCTTCCCTCTCCTCTCCTCTCCTCTCCCCTCCTCTCCTCTCCTCTCCCCTCCTCTCCCCTCCCTTCCTCTCCTCTCCTCTCCCCTCCCCTCCTCTCCGCTCCCCTCTGCTCCCCTCCCCCCTCCCCTCTCCTCTCCTCTCCTCTCCTCTCCTCTCCTCTCCTCTCCTCTCCTCTCCTCTCCACTCCTCTTCTCTCCTCTCCTTTCCTTTCCTCTCCCCTCCTCTTCTCTTCTCTCTCCTCTCCTGTCTCTCTTCTGCCCTCTCCATGCTGTTCCTCTTTCTAAATCCACTCATCTATCATGGGAGCTTTACCCTCCTGCATAAATTGCTTCCCAAGTGATTCGCCTCTAGATACAGTCAAATTCAGGCTTCAACATCCAAGTTTTGGAGGGACATAAGTGTTCAGTCCATTATAAAGAATGACAGACCTTATGCCAATTTAGTGACTTTAAAACAAAACAAAACAAAACAAAAACCTTTCTTTCTTAACATGCACAAAATATTGGGTTCAACTCCCATCACCACTCAAACTGAGTATAAACTAAACCACTATCATTCCTGTGCCTGAGAGGTAGAAGGTCAAGAGTTCACAGTTCAAGGGCTGTCTGGATTACAAGAGATCTTGTCTACAAACAAAGAAACAAATAAGTAAAAAAAATAAATAAATATTTTAAATGTATTACTTAGCGTTACTATACCTACCAGTGAAGCCTACCTGAGTAAGAAAAAATTGTGAACAAGAAGTTCTGTATTAGTCTCTTAATTAACTCTAGTAAATGAGTTACTAAGTGATGGGATGTGTGCTGTCTTTTCTTCCAGGAGGTCCTGTCCACTATTAACATTCTGTGATTCTGTAATTAATCGTTTCACAACAAAAGAGGTCTCACAAGAAGCTAGAGGAACCAGCCTCCTCAGTCATGAACTGGTCTCATAGCTAAGGATTGTATTTGAGGTTTTATTTATTTATTTACTTACTTACTTATTTACTTATTTTTATTTTGTTCTTGCTAAAGCAGCCTAGGTGTGCTTGGGATACAATTGGGATCCTGACTTTAATGCACTTGGGTCCAAACTGCTGTCTTTATACTTTATTTTATTTTATGGTTTACATTTATTTGCTTACTTATGTTTATGTATGTACGTGTATGTATGTGGTATCCATGTGGATTAGAGAAACGTTTGCAGGAGTCCTTTCTCTCCTATATGTGTGTTTTAGGGACTGAACTTGGGGCCATCTTGCTTGGTAGCAAGTGTTCTTAGCCCCTGACCCTTCTCAGTTTGTTAGTGGTTTTGTTTCTTTGGTTGTTTATAGGCAAAGTATTTTGTATCCCAGGCAACCCATGAACACACTGAGTATCCAAGCATGACCTCGAACTCCTGATCTGCCAGCTTCCACCTTTTAGCTGCTAAGATGACAGCTGTTTAGTTTTTAACCCAGTTGGTATAGTGATGGGAGTTGAACCCTAGATTTTGCACAAGCACGCCCAACTCAGGTACATTCCCAGCCCTAGGATTTATGTGGGAGCTTACAGCAAAAAAAAAAAAAAAAAAAAAAAAGAAGAAAGAAGAAGAAGAAAGAAGAAAGAAAGAAAGAAATGCTGCCTTTTGCTTGATCATGAATGAAAGGCTAAGACAACCCAGACCACACTTTACACCATGCCACTGGCATGATGTGATGTGAATATTCAGAGTTGAAATGCAGCCTTTTAGAAGTACAAGGGAAAGTTTTGAATGAGGCACCTACATGCAAGCCTTTTAATGATAGGATTTGTTTTGGATCCAGGTATAATAATCTAGCTCACATTTTGACATGCAGTTATGTAATATATAATTGTATATAAGTATCATGATATAGCATATCTTTTAAACTTAGCCTTTCCATCACAAAGTATTTGTTGCATGCATTTGCTTAGCTGAGTACGTCTAATCACACAAAGTAGTACAGGTGGGCTTTGCCCTAATGATGCCCATAGGAAAGATTTAAACAAGGTGTTTTAAACCAGTGAGGACACCAGTGAATGTCACCTAGCATCCCAAGAAAAATACTCATCGGGCAGAGCCCCT
This sequence comes from Cricetiscus sungorus, assembly GCA_030556225.1. Taxonomy (NCBI): domain Eukaryota; kingdom Metazoa; phylum Chordata; class Mammalia; order Rodentia; family Cricetidae; genus Cricetiscus; species Cricetiscus sungorus. The sequence goes on from JANBXA010000372.1 coordinate 75,516,908, forward strand.
TTTTCATTGGAGGGTTTTACTAGATTAAAATATTTATGTTAGTGCTAAGATGTTTTTAAAGGAATTGATGAGTCTTATGAATATTTAAGACCTGCTTCCTACACAGTTTCTTTAACTAAAGCAATTGTCATAGAATCTTTCTGAGGCCACCTATTAAACGCTACCTACCAGGCAACGCATGGAAAACGATAGGACTTTGTATGACTAAGGTATTGCATACTGCAAGGAGAACTAGATCAAAGGATGAGTAGACTTGTGATGGCCTTATGTGTGTATGCATTTCTTTTATTTATTTGGCTTGCTCCATTTCTTTCTGTGTTTAAAAAGTGAGAGAAAATAATGTTATCATTTGGTTGCTAAAAAGGGAATATGAATTTGAGAAGCTAGAGAAAACCAGACCAACATGTGTTTTCATCTTGCTCCAAGTGCTCTCAGGACTTGTGCTGAAGGGCCAGGAGATGTGATTAAGGGTGTGTGTACTTGAACTGCCAATGTCAACACGTCTAGAAGCACTATTACATTATTAAGCTATTAACTCTAGTAATGGGTGTTTACATATTATTTAAGTAAATGTGTCCTTTATTTTTGTCCTTAGAATCTTAAAGATGAGCTGGCTCAGTGAGTAAAGTCTTTCATCAGCCCCTAATTCTAGGATGCCACCTGAAAGGACTCAGAAGCAAAGCTGCTCTAGGCAGATGACACTTAGGAATGGGTGCTTTGTGATAAGCTGAGACAAACATAAGGACTGCCTCCCTTCCATGTCAAAAGAACAAAAGGGAATGCTTACTGGGAATGCCTGCCAATGCAGGTGCCTTTTGTGGTTAACTGATTGGATTGCAGAGGATGGCCTGAGCAAAGGTCAACGTTGTAGTTTCCAAAATTGTGCATAATTAGCACAGGTTTTGCTGAATTTACTTAACTTTTTATGCATAACAACAAATATTCATGAATGAACGGTTCTTGTTTCACCCAATATTTGGTATATATAATTTTTCATATGCAGAATTTCTTATGTATTGAAGTTTATTTTAGAAATGTATTGTGATCTGTCTCCTATAACAACTCTGATTCCCAAATCTTTTTAAGTGCTATAACATTATGATATTTAGAGAGAATTAATCCCAATCACCACTTTTCAGAAATTTCATTGCATGGTATTCTCCATTCAATAGAATAATGGAAATGATTTCAAATTCTAAAATATGTTTGATTGTTTGAGTTGGTCCTATATTTAATTTGGAGAAGTCGACTATACCTGTAACAGTGAACTTTATTCTCTAGAGGCACAGGCATGTCCATTCATGTGTTATGTCTCTACAGATTTGGAAGAACTATAAATGTTGCCTGAACATCCATCCATTCTAATGTTGAGTGGTTTCTCTTGGTGTTGTGGTTAGAATGCTTGCTTCATTTAGCTCTTAGCTTGGGATGTGGAGAAATAATTAAATATTGCATATTAGTGTTCTCATGTCTGCCTTGCTTGGATTTCATATTGCTTTTAATCTTTTCAAATAGTGTATTTTTAGTCTTGTTAGCTTTATATGGTTTTCAATTAATCAAAGCTATTTCTTACTTTTGTCATAATTGAATGAATTATTTTATTATAACATTGGTTATCAAGAATGTCACTAATAATGGCATTCTTACCTATTTCCCACATAATGAAAATACCTTTAATATTTTATCATTACAACATATAATATTCCTTGAATAATCCCATATTATATAGATTATCTTTCAAATTAGAAGTGGGAACTTTCAATAAATATTTGTATGACTTGAGTTTATAGTTTATGTATGTTTTATATGCAAATTATATGAATACATTAATATGAACTTTAATAGGTGGGTCATCTATTTATTGAAACAAATTCTTTTAGCCATGATATGTTGGCATATTGCTTCATTCTTATATGATGTTTTTAAAGTTAGTTTTAACATTGAATAATTTATCTGTGGTATAATTCTGCAGCTGAAAAGACAATTTGCTTACTTTTATTTTATGTGTATGGGTATTTTGCCTTCATTGATGTTTGTTCACCATGTGCTTGCAGTGCCCTCAAAGGCAGAAGAGGTCTTTTGGAACAGGAGGTAACAGGTGCTTGTGAGTCAATATGTGGGTGCTAAGAATTGAAAGTAATCTTTTGCCAAAGCAGAAATGCTCTTAACCACTAAGCCATCTCTTTATTCTCTGGAAATTATCTATCTGTCTGTCTGTCTGTCTATCATCTATCTATCTATCTATCTATCTATCTATCCATCCATTTACATATTTATATATAAATATGCACATGTGCACATAGGCATGTGTGCCCACATGACTTCAGACAAGGTCATACTATGTTGCTGAAAATGCTCTACAATTTATAATCTTATTGTACCTTTCCTTTGCTGGGATTCTAGGCACTATGCTTGGATCATATTGCATTTTGTTATCTAGGGTTTGCTTACTCTAGCCACATGGTTTGGGTATATAAAGTGATTATCTTGAGCTAGTAATAATTAATGAGTGAACCTTTAATTAATTATTTTTATATAACTGAATGCTAATTTCTCAGACTTATGTGACATTTTCCTACTAGCTTTTTTATATGGCTGCTGTTTCTTTGTATCAGTTATTACTTTTTCAGTGTACCTTAGTACTATTGATGATGTCATTTATACTTGGTTTTTCTTAACCATTTTTTGTTATTCTGTCTTTTAAGCTTATCTTTTTATTAAAATTTATTTAAAAAGAACATGCTGCATCCAAATTAGTTTAATCTTTTTCTGTCATCAACCTTAACCAAGATGAAAGTCACTGTTTTTTGATAACAGAATTTAAACCATTCATATACATTGTAATGACTGAAATGTTTGTTATTTGGGGCATTATAGTTTTGATTTACTTTGTTTCTTTCTTCTCATTGTATTATATGGAACAAGGGAGATGGCAGGTTAAGTTAAAAATCTAAGAAAAATGTACTTTATATCCATGGGAAAAAATTATAATGATGACAAGCTGGGAAATGACACATCTGTATGCACTTCACTAAAGAACATGTATTGACATATGGCATAAAATCTCCAACACACTATAAAAGTATGCTGTCCTGATATAGAAAGGTGACCTTGCAGACCCTTGCGTCTCTGAAGCATGTGCTTTGAAGTGCTCTTAATATGCTGGTGAAAGCTCATATAGAGCCTTGGCATACAATTATGTGACAGCTTCTTGTGTTAGGATTTAAAATTATGGGCATTAGACAGTTTTTTCATCTATGCAACTGTATAGAATTTTATTTTTCATATTTATTAATCTTCAACTCTTAATCTTTGCTACATTTGTGTTATCATAAATGTGTTATCTAAACTGGGATGCCTTTGAGCAGTAGGATAATAGCTATCAATGGGACCATTTAGCACAAAATGGAAAGAGGAGTCATTCCAGACCTAGTAATTAGAGAAGGAATTTGAATATGTTATATAAGTGAACATATTTCCACAAAATCTTATCCCATTTAAAAAAAAAACTACTAGAAAAAGATATTAGGACATCCATACTAAAGGTTTATGGGTCGGTAAAATTTGAAGGAGCAAAGAATTGTGAAAATGTAACATGGCTGAAATCAGACATATTCATTCTCTTCCCCTGAGCCACACATAAGACTCACTATGAAGGACAACAGTGTCCTGAAATGGTGTTCATACTACACTAGTGGTCTGATTTGATTACAATATTTGTTTCATACAGTTCAAAGAATGATCTACGATTTTAAATGAAAGAGTAAATGTACAGCAAGCCAAATCAAAAGGATGAATAGCAAATTGTAGACAGGTAGTAACATCATGAAATTGGTCCCCTTAAAATACCCAGCAGAGATGACTGAAGCAACCTGCTTGAGAAAGCAAACAAAAGATAACTTGAAACTAATTGGGGTTTGTGAGCATTCAGTAAAAACTGTCTGGGAACTGAGGCAGTTATCTGGAGTCTAAACTGATCTTTTCCTCTCTGTGGATAAGAAGAATCTCTTGGCTGAATTTCCAGTTCTTTGTTCCTACTGCAAGTATTTTTGTTGTTGTTGTTGTTGTTGTTGTTGTTGGTGGTGGTGGTGGTGGTGGTGGTGGTAGTGGTGGTGGTATGTGTGTGTGTGTTGTGTGTGTGTGTGTGTGTGTGTGTGTGTGTGTGTGTGTGTGTGTGTGTGTTTCCAAGACAGTTTCTTTGTGAAATATTCTGTTCTGGAACTTACTCTGTAAATCAGGCTGGCCTCGATCTCACAGAGATTCACCTGCCTCTGCCTCCCGAGTGCTGGGATTAAAGGCATGCTCCAGAACTGCCAGGCTGCTGTTAATATTTTTGTATCATGGATAAACAATAGTACCCTCTTCTGGAAAAGGCTTACCATCTAGCTACTTTCAAGTACATGATATTTTCAACAGCCTTAGCTGCTTGTTGTTTTCTCTGGTCGCAGTTACAGAGAAGGGGGACCAACCTCATTCAGGACAGGAAACTTGGAAGACACTGACATAAATATCCTTGGAATGGAGTCACAGACCAACCCTGCTTCCAGAGTCAGATTGTCAGTGCACCTAGATAGTGTGTGACAATTTGCTAATGTAATGTACATTGTAGTAAGCACTATTTCTCTTTGTTGTTTATTTTAATATTTATGCCACCTTGAATAATTCTGCTTCCTCATGTTTGTGTTGACTGAACTTTATTTTATTTTTAATAGCTTGATATCATTGAATTCCTTCATTATGTCTGACAAATTTAATGCATTTAATCCATTTTCTCCTTCACTGCCTTCTTCCTCTAAAGAGCACAAGATTGTTAACAGGATTCCTTGGTAAAGGAATGTAAGACAATTCATTCTAGTTGTCATTTATAAGCCTTCTCTGTTCTCTCTCCCATGTCTGTACTTTTCTTTTTGTAGCTTACATAGCTTAGGTAGATCAGCCTTCTGCAAGTATCCTTCTCAGAACAAGACAGTTACAGTACTTTAAGAGGTACTAGTTTAAAAGTCTTTTTAGCTGCAACTGCACTTAGCTTTGGCCATTTCTAGTTCCAGAACAAGATTTAAAACAACAAATGTGCATGGCTAAGTGGACATCATTATCCTATGTCTGCAAGGAGTGAAGGATGAATTAGTGCCATGTGATGTCTAGAAAGAATATACAGCCTTGCAAAGTCTGCAGTGTAATGCCTTTGTAGGAAAGTTTCCCAGGATAGGAACAACGCTATCATCCCAGGTTAGATACTATTATTGTACACTGCTACAGCAATTCTCAAACAAACCTTTATCAAATGTTGACCATGTATCTAACAGTATACTGGGAGTTCTGGAGAAATACAAGAATAAAAAGTTGCTGTTATATAATTGTGTAACTAACAAGTATACATTTAATCACAAAGAATGGAGTATATTGCACTTAGTCAAGAATTTGGAGGGAAAATGCAGGTGGTAAGACATATAAGACAAAGAAAGACACACTGGATGGAGGTAACTGCACATGGAAAGGACCTGGGCACATGGAAAGCCAGTGTGTGGCTGGACATGCATTTTGTGTGCTGAGAATTACAGTTAGATCTGGAAAGTGAAAGGTCACCTAGCTTTAGAGTTTGTCAAGCACTGGATAGCCCCTGTACTTACGAACTGCAAAACCATGTGCACATGTGATAGATAAGGTATAGCCATGGAGGAGTTTTAAATAAGGAGGGGAAATATTCTGTTTTAGAAAGCTAAATGTGCCTATTGGTAGCCATTCTGTGTTCTTAGAAATGCCCCAAAGGTCAAGGTCAGTAACTGGCTATGTAATTGTTATAATTTATGAACTTTGTAGTGTTTTTAGTTAGGCCTGAGAAAAGGAAGGGAAATTGTAGAGTAAATGCATATTCCCAGCCATGGAGTGAATTTTTCATTTTTGGGCTACATAAATATTATATGGTGGGGGGCTGTACATATAGAAGAGTCAACTTAAGATTAACAAGTTGCATTTTTCTCCTATAATAAGAAATAAAAAGTTAATTTTTTGTATTTCCTATCATATCTTTGTACTTAGAGAAAAGCCTAACATCAATATGCTTTGAGAATGATCATAAAACATCAATGTTATACGTATTGTACAGAATACTGAGTACTTCAATTTTGTCAAAATCTTGTACACATTTTGTTTTAGAATTATTCATTATAGTGTGTGCATCATATTAGAAGTGGATGCCTTTTGATGGTTCAAAAACTTCATTTTCAACCAGGCCAGATGCCAAATGTACCAATGGACTGCTTCAGGAATAAAATACTCAGGTTACTTTAAATTCTCCCGTGAAGTATATTTTTATTATAATCTACACATATTTTATTAGTTTTCTTTTTGATCAGAAGAAACATTGGCTAAATTTCCTTTAAAATGCATGTCTCCTAAGGGCGTGGATCATATATAATAATGAGGTGCATATGTACAAGTATCAATCTGATCTGTACCCCAATTGCTGTTTATATGCAGTGTGAATTAAGAATAGAACAAGGTGAGGTGAGGGAGAGGAGAAGAAATAAGAAATACAATTAACAGGCTCAGTAGTTTTGGACTATAGCTGCTTTAATTAACAGCTTTGTGGTGGCAAAACAAATGTGCTTTTGGGAAGCTAAGAATAACTATGATTCTGGCATCCTCTTAGTGAAGAACTAATTATTTTTATAGAAGAAAATCAAAGTCGATAAGATATTTATGTCAGAACCAACTTTAATGTTTTTACATATTGCTAATATATATTCATTTATTAATTGAATTTGTAGACATCAAGCATAATTCCTAAGTCTAGCATTTTTCTTTGTATTTTTCTAGAATTGTGTGCCTATATAATATTTATCAAAAAAGTGATCAGGTTGAGATCATTTTATTTTATGAATTGCTTGTTCCAGAATAGGGTATGGTTGTCAGGTAATTTCAAGTCAATATCCATTTAATGCCTGCTCTCTACCCCATAACTATATCAAAATTTGCTTACCTAATCTATGCTTACTTATGTTTTTAATCATTGATAGTAACATCCCTATCTGTACATTTTATATATGTCTAATTTCTATTTTCAATAGAGTTTCTGTGTCAAATAGTAAACACTTTTCAGGTTCCTGCTGCACATCGACAAATTGTTCTTTGATGTATCTTCCTATGTGTATTGCTAGTAAAACCCCTACTCACTTATTTTTAATAATTATTTGTGTGTGTGTGTGTGTGTGTGTGTGTGTGCGCCTTAGTAAATGTATGTACACCATGTGTATATAGTACCTATAGAGGCCAGAAGAGGGCATAAGATCCCCTGGAACTGGAGTTACAGGATGTGAGTTACCTGATGTAGGTGCTGGGAACTGAACCAAGATTGTCTGGAAGAGCAGCAAATGCTGTTGACTAATGAACCATTTCCTCAGCCCAACACTGCTCACTTTAAGAGACACACACATATGGCATATATATAATGTTTGTGTTTAATGTAGGATCAAATTATATAATTGAATTCTCTAGAAAACAAAACTTTTATTTTTTTTTAAAGTTAAATAGTTTCAGTAATATTCCTATTCTTTAGGGAAGTGTTTCTATCCTTATTATATAGAGTTTTTTCATCACAATGAAAATTCCATCAGTGATTTAATAAGAGGGGGCTTTTTTCCTTTGTGTATAGGTGTGGGTTTCTAACAATAACAACAAAAATCCCTGACTTTCAAGGTAGAATAATAACAAAGAAGCTTTATTTTGTATGAAATTCGCAGGAGCTGAATTGTTCTAGCCATGTGTCAAGTGACAAGTGATAAATTAAACACAGTATTGTTCACATCTTGCCTTCTGTTTTTGAAGGTGGAAAAGATTGGATTGAAAGGGAATTTCCTTTCTTTAATGACACAATCCATTCATCTGTCTCCCTCACTCTTCTGTGGTTTACATACATTTCTGATCACAAGTGAAGGATTAAAATTTGAATCATGATCCCCAGTTGCTTGTTTGACTGTAAAATAAGTCCCCGTTCTTCTCTTTTTACTGGTGTTACCAATCTCCTGTTCCTCAACTTGGTTTGCTGAAGAATCAGACTCTTGGACAGCCTTTACTTTGCTGCTCCTAATGTAGTTTTAAGTGGCCTTACTGTCCACACAGCTGTCCCTTGGCCTCTGATTAAAAGTCCCAGGCATCTCCACTCCTTGTCCTTTTTTCTAAACTCTACTATTTTCTCTGCAACCTTAGCTCTGCCCATGCTAACTCTCTAACCCTTGTCACACTAAGAACAGTAGCACCTTGACATCTCACATCCTATCTACCATTGCTTTCTCCTCTGATGGCCTCATTACAATTATTTGACCTTATTAAAATGACTGACACACTGACTTTACCACCTTTCTATTCTCCATCAACTTCTTTGAGCTCTCTTTCTTCCTGATGGCTGGGGTTTTGTGGCATGCCATTATAGCTTTCAGTTTTTACAGGGTAAGTGTGACTAGAGAAAAAAAAAAGCTCCCAGGGAAATCTAAAAACTCTGACCCTAAGATCTCCCAAGGGAAATCCTATCATAAACTACACAACTGGCCTCTTCACACATTGAAGTGACACCTCTTTTCCCATTCTGTGAATGGCCTGAAATAATACTAATTAGGCAAAGTGACAAAAGTATTATACAAAGGAACAAACACCTGGTTCATTAAAGCTATAACCAAGAACTTACTTCCTTGAATAGATTTTTACTATCAACCAGTTTTCTTCTGAAACTTGTGGTTATGGTCTATGAATGAGAAACTGTTGTCTTCCTTCAGCTCTTTAATCCACCTATTCCATTTAACCAATTATACCTCAAAATTACAATGGCTATGTGTTTACACTGAGCACTACACTTCCACTTTGGAGGCAGCAGAATTTGAGACAGACAAACAAAAACAGAAACAAACTGGAGTTGGTGGAACCGTCTAAGTTCCTTGATATTACAAGTGCTGGTTTGTGACTTCAGACAAGTTGCCTGTCCTGTCTTCTCTAAGATTTGGTGTGTCCTTCCCCATTTGAGTTAGTGATGCTGACCTGAGTGGATCATTTTGAGAATCAAGTGGAATACATTGATAAGTTAATTAGTAGTCTGAGGAGCTCCGCAGAATCAGCCTGTCACCAGTGAGGCACTTGGCATTCAGAATTACTTTTCCTGTGTAAATTATGATGACTTGAAGTTTGGTGTTAAAAGGGCATCTTTTAAGCATGAAAGAATATAGGTCTTAAAATTGAAAAGTAATTTGATAGACTTATTTCTTCTCCCAATATCTAAGTGATGAATTCTGGATGACAGAACATTATTGGCTACATGCAGTGTGTGTGTTCTTGTTACTGTATAAATAAATAGTCGTGTAAACATTTGGGCAGATCTACACAGCTAAACACTGAGTGGAACTCTTAGAATCCAGTTGCAGACAGGGAGGAGTGATGAACAAAGGGGTCAAGACCAGGCTGGAGAAACCCTCGAAAGCTGCTTGACCTGAACAAGGGGGAGCTCATGCATCCCAGTCTGATAACTGGGAAACCAGCATAGGACTGACCCAGAACCCTGAATGTGGGTGTTAGTTGGGAAGACTGGGCAGTCTATGGGACCTCAGTAATTATCCATAGTATACGAATGGACTTTGGGAACCCATTCCACAGAGTGATACTCCCTCAGCCTAGACACATGGAGGAGGGCCTGGCCCCTGCTCCAAATGATATGACAGACTTTGAAGATTCCCCATGGAAAGCCTCATCCTCCCTGGGGACCAGAAAGGAGATGGGATGGGGGTTGGTGGAGGAAACAGGGGAGTATGGGAGGGTTCGGGAACTGAGATTGACATGTAAAACAAGCTTGTTTCAAATTTAAATGTAAAGAATTATATAACATTTGGGCAGATCTAATAACTTCTATGTGGGGATGAAGCCTGCATGTTGTTCTTGGCTTCCCATCTCATCGCAAAAGCATCTCCTACTCTTTTTAATGTCTAAATATAATAGTGATTTTGGGGAAATAAGGAGTGAAAAACGAGCAAAGGGGGAGTTGACTTGGAAATGTTTGTTTAATTTTCAAAAACATGTGCAAAATATCAAGAAGTTTTGTCATCATTGTATCTGGAATCATTTTGGAAGATCTGCTTTGAAAAATAAAGCTGCTAAGAGTGAGGAACTAGCTTACCCAGCTATCCTGTTTCAAGGAAAACAGAGGAGGCCTCTTAGATGAAATGCAATCCATCTTCTATTCCCCAGCATCAGGGAGAGCCTGTTGAGGGGACTGTAATTAGCCCAGTTGTTGCTTTTTTTGTCCCAATTGTTTCTCCTTTGCTTTTCACTTTTTTGTTTTTCTTCTCTTTCTCTTCACTTTTTTTTGTTTTGTTTTTAACATCATTTTTCATTTATAAATTTCATTTCTGAAATTATAGTAGGAAACATGGAAATTAGTTACTCATTCAGCTAGGTAGTACTCACCAGCACTAACGTAAATCCAGGTATCTGTATCCAGAAAAAGTATACATTTAATATTTTATTATATTTAAAATTTTGTTTTTTAAGTTTAAAATTTTGTTTTGAACATTTAAAAATGTATTTGTTACATTTAAAAATGCATTGCAATTAAATATTATTTATTAAGTCATTTTATTGTACTCTAGCTGTGTTTTGAACTATGAATGATTAAAATTGAACTCTTATTATCCAAGGTTTTCAATCTTTGCTTTTTTGATTTCAGCCCCAAGTACAGACTTGGGGTAGAAGATTATTTTAATTAGAGTCTACAAGTAATGAACATCACAAGTAAACATATGGACATTTCCAGAAGCATTTTTGTAGGCAGCATGTTCATCTGCAGATTCACTCAAACCTCATGAGCACACAAAATCTCTTTGCTTAAAGTACATTTTGCTAATTTGAGACATAAAACAAAAGTCTGATATTTTCTACTTTTTATGTTTTTACATTTGCAATTTTTTCCAGAAGTATATTTTACCATTTTTCTAAGTTTTTTACTAATAGGTTTTCAAACTGGCTTTCAATATTAAAATTCAGTTGTTTATAGTTAGATAGTTGAGTGAGAATTTTTAAATAAGTCCTATTTTCTATAATTTCAAAATTGATGGTTAGAATATAATTTCATGGTGATAGTATAGTTTTTATAGCCAGTAATTATTTTTATTTACATTTTTAATTCTCTACATTGGTTCAACTAAACTCTCTCTGATGAAAGGAAGTGTACTATCTGATTTGCTTGTTTCTTAAGAGTTTTTAATAGGAACACTTACTGTGAAGATGCTGAAATAATATGTTTCAAAAGTCTCCTCATGGCCTAAGTGCATGCATGGAAATGCATAGAAGAAGCAGTCTGAGGCTTAGAAAAGCATTTAGTGGAGGAGTTCAGGCTATAAAGTCCTGCAACCTCACACTGGCTATTTTCTCCACGAGACTGTAGCATATGCCACAGAATTGGCCCTATCTTTGAAGCTTGAGAATTATGTAAATCAATTACATTTCCTTACATACATGAAGAATAAAAAGTCCTTCAATAAAGAGAAGCAGCAGACCAGATGGCTTTATTATTGACTTCTACCTTACATTTATTGAAGAATTCATAAATTCTTCTTAAAGGCATCCAAAGAACTGTAGAATCATGATCCTTTCAAGTGCATACCATGAGGTCCAATTTAGAAAAAAGTACTCGACCATATGAGATGGTTTAACGTGTGCACATAAATAAGTGTGCTGCATTACCTTAAGATCCTAATAAATATAGCAAAAGCATTTTCAGCAGTTCAATATCTCTTCATGATAAAATAGCAAATTAGTTATGGAATTTGTATCTAAATGTGTTGAGGGATTTATAATAAGTCAATAATTAACATTATACCCATTGTGTGGTACCCTGTTAAAATAATTAATAATTAGAATGTACCATGGAAGAATGACATTGGTGGTGGGTACTATTAAATAATAGAGGACTGGAATGTTGGCAAACCAGAGAGAACTTCTCAAGGGAGACAAGTGTGTGTGTGTGTGTGTGTGTGTGTGTGTGGTGTATACTTGTGTGTGTGTGTGTATACTTGTGTGTGTGTTATGTTTTATCTTTCTTTTGTAAAAAAATATGGTTTATTTGTTTTGTCTGTTTGTCTAGAGAGAAAGAGAAAGGAAGGTCATAGAGTTGGGTGGGTGGGTAGGATCTGGAAGGAGTTGGGGCAATGGAAACCATGACTGAAATAAATTGTATGACTTTTTCATTAAAAATAAATCAGTCAGTAAAAAGAAATGGTACGTGTGCTGAGAATCCTAGACTGTGGGTAGAATTCTAACAGAAATGGAGTGAAGTTTGTAGGCAGCTAATTAGTGGGAGCAAAGCTGCACGTGTGGGTAGGTGATGGACATTTTCTTCAGTAGCCCTGTTTGGCAGTGCATTAGGTGTAGAAGAGGGAAACAAGGCTGGAAAATGAGCTGATAGCACGGTGAAGGAAGCATAGAGTGCTAAGCTGAGTTACCTAAATCCACCTGTGAGAATACTCAGAGCAGCCATGTGTAGGGCAACTCTTAGGAGATAGATGGGAAGCAGAGCCACATGCTATGTGTCAGGAGGAGTACCTGAATTCTGACAAGGGACTGGTTTAATAAAGCTATAAGTGGAGTGCACAGTGACAGCAGTAATAGGAAGGTGGGGACAGATGCAAGGGAACTGACAAGATTTCACGTGTTGCACTCATGTGGGAGGAAACAGAGGAGGGTCTCCAGATGATCTGAGGCTTTGAGCCTAGGCCATGAGAAGAGGGGTGGAACCAGTGACTATCATTGCAGTATAAACAGGGCTGTGGGCTGAATTAAAGTGTTGAAAAGACATTAACGTTGACATTCCACCAGTCAGTAGGAATTAGGAGGCTAGCGAATAAAATTCCACTAGTGAATAATATCTCACTTTCAGACAAGGCTGACATGATAGGAAATTGATGTTTTCAGGAAATAAAAAAAGGATCAAAAAAATTCAAATGTGACAAAGCCATCATCATCACTCATAGAATATCCTTAAAAATCTCAGTGTGAAGCCTGCGTCTCAATTAAATCACTGAAACTTTCAATACTTCAATTTTCTCAGCTACAGACATAGGAAAGCCGTACAAGTTTTGTGCCAGTTCCCAAATTTGTGTTAAAGGCGTTGCTATAGTCAAAACACATAGTATGAATCTGCACACATATGTGTGCTTATTGCCGTTACACTGAGAGAATTCTAGAAGGCAGGTACAGGTGGTGTAGTAAATTGTTGTTAATGCACTTAACTTTTACTGCTTTCCTATGCTGTGTCAGGCACAATTATTCAAACTATTGAATGATTTACTTCTTCAGCTAACACCATGGCATTAAGTTATGTCTATTTCACAGATGAAAGAAGACAAGGCTCAGAGACAGGAGACATTGTCAAGTCCTTGCACAGCTTCCAGGGATTTGACTTGATTGGGGTGGGACAGGAAAGACAAATAGACAGAAAGCTTGGTCTAGGTTCATGAAGAAACTACAGCATCCCAAAGCTTAGTATGTTTATTATGTATAGTGAAAAGAGAATTAAGGTTATTGAATACAGTTGGGTCTACACAGATGGATCAAGGACACAGATTTGGTTAGCTCAGTAGGAACAGTCAGTAGAGGATCAATTTTCAAGATTTAAGTGGTGGAGAGGTCACTAGGGTACAAATTTTCGGTACACACTATTAACCATTCATCTTTGGATCAGAAGAGAAGCCTTTGCCATTTCCCTGAGCCTAGCCAGAATAAAGCTTCACGATTTTCCCATGGATCTGAGGCTTTAGGGCCCTTGACATAGCCGTGCCCATGTCATCAGGACACATTCACTGAAGATTTGACTCACTCGGTTTCCTCAGCTCCCTGTATCAAACCATTTATATGGTTAACCGTGAGTCCATGTTGTCCTGTATTGAATACATTTGTTTTCAACCAGACTTGGTTTAGGCATTTCATTTGTGTGAATGTGATCTCCATGTTACATTCATATCCACTTCTAGGGTTCATATGGCATTTGCTTTTGCACATGGCCACGACTTCACTCAGGGGACTATACATGGAATAACATGGCATGGAGAAAAACATTACCTTTAGAGTATTCCAGGTTTTTGCTTTAGACAAAAAAAAATGTTTTAAAGGATTTGGGAACATGGGAAAGTTGCTTGCTCCTGCAAACTCCTTTCTCATTTGTAAAGGCTGAGTTGTAGCAGAGAGAATGGCAAACATAAGAGAGGTCTACAATTAAAGTCAGTCCCTAAGATTCATTTACCTAGCACGCACAAAAAGAATGGTGTAGGAACCACACTGTACTGTTAAGGGCCACAAAATGTTAGTCTAAGGGAAAGTTGATTTCAGTATCCGGACAAAAGGAGCTTTGAGGTTGAAAAAAATGTGACATGTGATATTAACTCCATGTTTAGAGCAATAGAATTGTAAAATGTAATTTTCAGTACCTTTTTTTTTTTACTGGAAGAAGAAGGAACCTGGAAGATGTAAAAGTGCCTCAGGCCTGTGAGAGTCATCACATGCCTGGAAATCAATCTTTCCTCAGATCCCTCACACCTTTCTTAATGTGTGAGCCATAAGACTTTCCTCATAAATTTTGTGATTGATTCATTAGCCAGCTAATTTCTAGCTTATGTCACGTATAATAAAATTAAAATGGACCTTTATGTTCACTCACCCAAGGAGATGTTCCCAGCACCCCCTTCCCAAATGAGCACTTCCTCTTCTGGGCTACCTCTGTAACAGGTGATTAAACATCTCCCATTATATTTAAATTTTTTTGTACATATCTATGTTTCCTGCTTGGCCACCAAAGCTTCCTAAGAACACAGCCGTAGACAATGCCTTATCCTTGATAATTAGTAAAACACAGGGCAATGCAGAGCCATTCCTAAAACTTAGGTGCAAGAGCACCAAGTTCTTTTAATTGCTGGGGCATCTTTTCAGCTTGAACTGTCTTCTGATGAAGACATCTGTCATATTGGATTAAGGCCTGCTACAACGCTTTTAACTTGACCATTTTCAGAGACCCTACTTCCATTCATATCATCCATTCATATAATCCCATTCATATAATCCCATTCATATAATGTTTAGGGATTTAATATTTTGTGACCAACAGAATTCAATCTATAGCATACTGAAATCCCTCACTGTAACTTAGACATCCTGACATCAAGTACTGCAGGATTTGGATTACGTCCTGATGCCTCTTGAAGTGTAATAGTTTTTTAGGGATGTGCATGGTTATTATTGATTTAACACCTTATGACTTCTCGTAGGATT
Organism: Cricetiscus sungorus; assembly: GCA_030556225.1. Lineage (NCBI taxonomy): Eukaryota > Metazoa > Chordata > Mammalia > Rodentia > Cricetidae > Cricetiscus > Cricetiscus sungorus. The sequence goes on from JANBXA010000372.1 coordinate 75,532,205, forward strand.
TTTTTTGTAACTTTTTTTTAATGAACTGACTCTTGACTTATTGCCTTGCTATAATTAGTTTTTAAGAATTACTTTTGAAAATTCTTGAAATACATTTTTCCATTTAAATACTGCTTGATTTTCAAAGAAAAGTGAAAAGGAAAAGCACACACACACACACACACACACACACACACACACACACACATATATATATATATATATATATATATATGGAGTGTTTCTAGTTTTAATTATACATGTATAAATATTTAGGCATACACACACATATTATTTAGTTGTATTACCTATGGATACTAGAATGAAAAACATATTCCTTGTTGCATGGCTGCTCTTGTATCTGTAAGTAACTTTCAAGCTCAGAAAGATAACCCATGTATAAATAATTTTGGAGTTGTAAAACCGATTAGGTTCAAATTAAGCATGACCTTAAATAATATCGTGCTATTTCTTAAACTTAAACAAATGAACCTAACTGTTATTATCTTTTTAATATTCATTTGATTAAAATTCTTCAGTAATTTGACTTTGTAGTAAGAAAAGTACATGTGGTATGCATGTCTCAGCTCTATCATCTCTCTGTGGCATTAGATAAGCCTCAGTTTTCTCATGTGTAATGCTGATACACTACTATATTTATCACAGGACTTTGGGGGATTTGTTTTAAGAAAAATACATACTGAACACTTAGAATAGTCCCAGGCACTTGGTGAGCAGACCATAAACATCAACTGTATTGTCACTGCCAATTAAATTAATTAGTTCTATTAAAATTGTAACTACTATTTTTACAGTCATTAAATGAAAACCACAAGCCTAAAGAGCAGGGGTTGCTATGATTCTGTGTTGACAGCAATTAGGAATATAGGTAGCAATAAATTATAATTATCACATGTCATAGATTATGGGTCTAATGGGTCCATTATTCTGACTGATGCTGAATAAATAATAATTTTAATAGAATTATAACCTATAGCGAACACCTAAGATTAAAAACATGTGTGTGCACTGTGGAGAGGGGTGGAACTGAAAACTCCATGATGTAATAGGCTGAGTGAGGGCTGAGATCAACAGTGGAACATAATCATTGCCCAGTAGGGGGGTGAGATAGTGTACAACAGTCTGGAGCTTACACACACACTGACTCCGCCCACCCCCACCCTGCCCATGCTGCCTGGCATTGGGCTCACCCTGATTCTGGATGACCACAGAGGTATAGACAAGAAATGGTTCATTTTCTGGATTGGACCTCCTTGAAAGGTAAGTGTGTTTTGCGATGCCACTGGAGGCCATGTTGGTGTCTGTAGTCCATGCTGCTGCCCCAGGCTATGATGAAGACCAAGATCCATGTGGATATTCCAGGTCTGTGCTCCTGACTGGACATGTTGAAGTCAGTGGGCCATGTTCTCACAGGGCCATATTGATTTATGTAGCCTGCTCTGCCATCTTAGGCCCTGGTGATGTCGGGGTCCATGGTCCTACTGCACCTGGGGTCTGTCTTGATGATTGTGGTCCGTGTTGTCTCCGGATGCCATTCAGATGTCCATGGTCTATGCTGAAGAATGAAGCCATGTTTGTGTATGAGGGCCATGTAGTCAACAGGGGCCATATTGATGTAGGTGATCTGTACTTCTACCTGAGTCCATGATAATGTCGGTGATCTAGGCTGTCTATGGTCCTACTGTAGCTGGGGGGCTGTGTTCATAGTGTGTACTGTCACTAGAAACCACATAGAAGCATGTGGTCCATGGTCCCTGTGACTATAAAGATCAAGGAAGCCACTTTTGCAGTAATGCTAATGACTGTAGACACAGAGTTGAAAAAGAGAGACATGGAAGGCTTCTATGACAACCCCTATCCCCTATATCCCCCCATAAGTAACAACCTAAACAAGACTCCATCAAAAAGAACTCTTAAAAAGTGTAATAAGCATAGGACCAAGCAGGCCCCCTGAATGTGGGTGTCAGCTATGGGGCAGTCTATGGGGCCTTTGACAGTGGAACCTGGATATATCCCTACTGCACAAATGGACTTTGGGAGCCCATTCCCCATACAGGGATACTCTCTTAGCCTAGATACACTGGGGAGGGCTTAGGCCCTGCCATAAATGACTTGACAGATTTTGATGGTCCCTTATAGAAGGCCTCACCCTCCCTGGGGAGTGGATGGCGAATGGGATAGGGGATGGTGGGGGGCATGGGAGGATAGGAAGGAGAGGGAAATGGGATTGATATGTAAAATAAGATTGTTTCTAATTTAAATAAAATTTATTGGAAAAAAATTGTAATTAGGAAGCTAAAGTGTAACTTTCCATGATTGATGGCTCCAGGAGGGGAAAGGATCAGTTCTACTTAAGGGCCTGGCCACTGAGAGTTTATCATGCTCTAGTGAATATATAGATAACACAAATTCCCCAGATCAGTTGCAGTTTATCTATTACTATTATATTTCATACTTTTGACTTTTATAGCTTATTTTGATCATTTGAATTTCATTTAAATTAATACTCATTTGTCCTTGGTTAGCGTTTTTGTTTCAGTGATGCATTGGGAAAGAAACCCAGGCAGCAAGCACAGCAAACAAAACACAGGCACTCACTGTGTCTATTTCCCAACATCCTTTCATGTAGAAATGGTACCCAATATGACTGCTGAACTAGCATGAATTTTTTAAAAACCCTGACATTTGTTCTATCATGTATTATTTCCACCTGGAAAAGAATAGCTAGGAAGCATCTGGAGTCGTTTCTAACATCACACTTGGGCGTGGTACCTAAGTTCATTCTTCAGGATTGTACCCTCTGCCCACTGTCTGTCTCTAACTTTATCTCATCTCTATTCCAAAACAAAGATAATGCTTTATTTCACTGACACATTTCCCCTCATTCTATACCATTAAAGGCTCAAGATGAATATCTGGAATTCTGAAATTTGGATTTTGGAATACAAAAGGTTCTAGGAGTCAAAATATCTTCACAACTAATATGAAGTTATTTACTGATACTGTTTTTCATATTTTGTGTGAATATTTGCATGTCTAACAAAAATAAAATGTGAGTATGCTTCATTGAAGGACACATCTTAAGGAGAAATGCTTGAGGGAGCAGAGAAGTTTTGTCCTCAACCACTTTGTCATTTAACTTTGTTTAGACCACATTGCTTGATGCCTGTATAGACCGCCTCCAGCCTCGTACTCTTTTTGGCATTCATTTTTCACTTTCTCTTGCTGGTCTGTTTCTCAAATTCCTTGACTTAATGATATTTGTTCTCTTAAAAAATAGAGATTTTAGCAGTGATGAGACAGCTTGCATTTTAGCACTTTACAATTCTTGCAAAGGACCAGTTTGGTTCTTAGCACATTGGACTGTTCACTGTAGCCTGTAACCAAGCTGTTGGCCAGTTACTATTATTGTTTATTGGCTAGCTCTGCCTTAATAATTAACCCATTTCTACTTAACTAAGTATTTCTCCGTGGTCGTCTTATCAGAGAGCGGAGGGCCAGCATCTTGCTTCCTCCTCGCTCTACATGCTGATGCCTCCTTACTACTTCCTCTTTCCTCCTTGTCTTCTAGCCCCGCCTATCCTGCTTTCCCATTGGCCCAACAGTGCTTTATTCATTAACCAGTATGAGAAACATATTTACAGCATAACATCTCCCATCAGTATACGATGTCCTTTTTTGGCCTACTCAGCTATCCATACTTTGTGCACATACCCACACACATACTGTATAGCCTCAAACCTGGGACAAACTGCTGAGGTGCCTACTTAGCATATCAAAGTAGATAGTGACTGCTAGGTTTTTCTTGTATCCCCCAGTCCCTCCTGAGTGGCATGCCCTTCCCCTCACCCTAAACTTCTCCAGCCCAGGAGCTAGACTGCCTCTTTTTTTCCAGCTTCCTTTTCCTATATAATCTAGCCAATTTGGTTACCAGTCCTCCTTGGGCCTCCTGGCTGCCCTGTCTGGTGCCCCTCTCCCCCTCTTCCTTCCCATTCCCCTCTCCTCACATGCTCAGCTTTATGACCACTCTGGACTGACCTAAGTGTGTCTGCCTCTGGCTGTGCTCTCCCTTTTACCTACAATAAACTTGCTCTTCCACCATACTTAGGGGCAGCCATGTTCCTTTTCTTTTTGTTTCTTTTTTTCACTCACATACACATACATGTAAATAAATAATTAAATAAAAAAGATTTTAGGAAGAAGGATACTCTATTCCCACATTTTCTTCCTCAGAAAATATGGTTTCCTTTGTGATCATGGCACATGGTGATCACAGAGGTCCTTCACTGGAGCCACCTTAGGAATGACACCTATTTGTGGAAATAGGGAATTTATGAATTCTTGTTTGCTCTTATGTTGAGAGAAATCTCAAAGGAGAAAGATATGGAAAGATGAGAAAGAGAAGAAGTTGGAGACAAAAGATAGACGTTGAAATTTCTCCTTTCATAGTGGACATCAAGTTGAATTATTTTTAATTTTTGTTGCTAACGCAAGCTATAACATATTTACCCATGGTATAAAATGTTCTTAGTCTATAACTGCTGTAAAAATTCTACTTTTATTTCCCTGTTGACCATTGTAAATTTCACATTCATACTACTTCACTATTTACTGAACTGAAGGAACTTGGATAAAAGTGGCTGAGGGGACAGTTCAGTCAATAAAATGTGTGCCTTGTAAGCACTAGTACAATTTAAAAATAATCTAGGCATGGTGGTGCAAGCTTGTAATCCTAGCACTGGGGAGGCTGAGATAGGTGGATCTCTGGGGCTCACTAGCCAGCCAGCCACCCTAGCCTAGCAGCCATGTGCACTTGCATAAATGTGAATACTTACATACAACGGTAACACACACACACACACACACACACACACACACACACACACACACACACACAAAGACATACACACACTGAGGGATGGAGGGAGGGAGGTCAGAAGGAAGGGGGGAGAGAGAGAGAGAGAAAGAAAAGAGAGAGAGAGAGAGAGAGAGAGAGAGAGAGAGAGAGAGAGAGAGAGAGAGAGAATATGATTCTTCCAAGATGACCTTACAATATCAAACATAAAAACTCAAATGGATGGGAAGATGCTATCATAACTCCTCATCTCAGTATTTTGGGACCAAGTACTTACATGCTGTAGAGAAGTAGCCCCCTTCCATGTCTCTGTCAGAAGTGCTCCCTCACCCCTCCATTTCTAGAAAACGTTTTTCTTGATGAAGTCAGACTTTTAGTTGGGGCAAAATCACTTCTTCTGTATGGAGGAGGTAACTCGCATGGCTTTCTTGAAGGTAGAAGTTAGAGGAACTGCCACCTTTGTGACAGTTCTGTTACTGTAGGAAAGAATGATCTAGGCCAGCATATTTTTTTTTCTGGATTGTACTGTTCATTTCATTCACTCATTCATTTGAGTGATATTTATTGTCACTGAGCATGTACCAGACCTATAGGTTTCTGGAACAGTAGTGACTAAGACAGCAAGATCCTTATTCTCATAAAGCATGTCTTTTTAATGCAAAGGAGAAGATGGAGTGAAAATGTTAACACTCGGTGAACATGGGTAATGCAGCAGTGGAAGGAACTAAAGGAAAATGGAGTATCAGTGGGTTCCAATTCAGACAGAATGGTAAGGGGAGATTAACTAAAGTTAAAACTGAGAAGGGAATCAATCTAAAGAGACCTGTTCCTGATAAGAGAGATGGAAAATGTGACATACTCAGACACAGATCAGTTCATTCTCTGTGGTAGAGAGGCCTTTGTAATAGGAAAAGAGGTTTTAGGTCATGGAACACTGGAACATCCTTTTAAGGTTGTAAGGCTGTGTGAGATCTGGGTACCACAAAAAGTTGTTTGATTTTTTTGTTTTTGTTATTTTGTCAGATATCAGAGTCTTCTAAGCAGAGGAAGTAACACATTCTCCTTTGAGGTTTTATAAACAATGTTCTAAGAACAAGAGGAAAATCAGGGAATTACATTAAGGAAGTGTTGAAGCGTCCAAGACTTTGGTGACCTACATTAGAGTTGTGTGTTTAGAACCAGAGAGAAATTACAGGACTTGAAACACAGAGATCAAGGCAGTAGCCATTGCTGTCATTTAGTTGGTGAAAGAGATGAGCCATGGGTGACTCTAGCGTTTGGGGCATGAACAATTAGGAAGTTTGTGGTGCTATTTACTGATTGGAAAATCCTTCCATGGAGCAGCTAGCTGGTTTGGTATAAGGGCAGTTGAGTGTGAATAGGGGGTATCTGCGTCCATATTTTTCCATTGTCAGAATGCATTTCTTTTTTTAGATGATCTTTCATGGGCCTCTCATACTGAATTTAAGTGACTCCCATTGGAAAGTATATGGCACATTGCCGTATACTTTCTGTAATAACCAAACATAGGTTGTCATTTGCCAAAAATAGAACTTATGTGTTTGACCATTATACAAATGACCAGTCTCAGAAAGTTGTATGTTCATAGTTGTGATTTCAGAGAGACTGAAGAATTTATGTAAAAATAGACAACCTAGCCACACACAATCTGCCTGTGATCTTTAACACATGCAGATAACATGACCATGTGTAGGTTATCAAACCGACAAAGCTTCTTTTTTCTACATTTGAGAGATTCTCCCTCAAATCAGTGTTTTGTCACATGAAATTAACAAGCAGAAGTCCTCATCATCATCAAGTTGGCTTCATTTCAGAAGTTAGGGATGATTCAACATCCCATTAATTATATGTAAATTAATAAATATAATCTAACACAAATGGTCTCAACAACAGAAAACACATGATTATTTTAATTAAAATAAAGGCCTTTGACAAGATCTAATATCCCTTCATGATAACAACTCCAGAGAGACCACAAATGGGAAGAGGCATATCTCATCTGAATACAGAAGCATATTACAAACATGTAGCCAATATCATACCTGAAAGGAAAAAAAAATAATAAAAAAAAAACAACTGAAAACATTTCCACTATAGTCAGGAATCAGACAAGAATGCCCACTTTCTTAAAGTGTTAATGTATGAAACTGTCAATACAAATTTGGAAAAAATATTTTAAATTATATTTATATATATATATATATATATATATATATATATATATATATATTATTTTTCTTCTTTTACATATTGATCCCAGTTCTCTCTCCCTCCCTTTCTCCCATGGCCCCCATTCCCCTCCCACCATCCCTGCATTCCACAGGGAGAGTGATGCCTTCCAGGCGGGGTCATCAAAATCTGTCAAGTCATTTGGAATAGGGACTAGGCCCTCCCTCCTGCCTCTAGGCTAAGGGAGTATCCCTCCATGGGTGAATGGGCTCCCAAAGTCCTTTTGTGTACCAGGGATACATCCTGGTTCCACTGTCAGAGGTCCCTTAGACTGCCCAGGCCTTCTAACTGAGACCCATGTTCAGGGGGTCTGAGTCGGTCCCATGCTGGTTTCCCAGCTATAAGTCTGGGGGTCCATTAGCTCCCCCTTGTTCAGGTCAACTGTTTCTGTAGGTTTCTGTAGCCTGGTCTTGGCCACATTTTCTTATCAATCCTCCCTCTCTGCAAATGGATTCCACTCCTCAATATGCTCAGGAGATCTTGTTCCTTTCCCCTTCTGTGAGGGACCTTGTATGAATCTCTTAGGTTCCTCCTTGTATCCTAGTTTCTCTGGCAGTGTGAATTATAGGCTGGTGATGCTTTGCTCTCTGTCTAAAATCCATTTGTGACTAGGTTACTGCTGATGGTGGGAGTGAAAACTTGTACAGCCATTTTAGAGATCAGTATGGTGGTTCCACAGGAAAATGGGAATCAGTCTACCACAGGACCAGGCAATCCCACTCTTAGGCATATACCCAAATGATCCACATCCAGGCAACAAACATCTGTTCAGCTATGTTCATAGCAGCATTATTTGTAATAGCAAGAACCTGGAAGCAACCTAGAATGGATAAAGAAGATGTGGCACGTTTACACAATGGAATACTACTCAGCAGGAAAAAACAAAAACAAAAAACAATGGAGTCTTGAAATTCGCTGCCAAATGGATGGAACTTAAAGAAAGCAGCCTGAGTGAGGAAAAAAAAATTATTTTTCACAGTAATTGTTACTCAAAGACAACTCGTAAGAACCTCCTTTTCAAAATGAATGCCCTATCTTATTAGTGTGTTTTGTTGTTTTATTTTCCAAATTAGACTCTCTCAATCTGAAGTAGGAAGTATAACTTTTGAATCTAATTATAGGAAAAGTCTGTGTAATGGTGCTTGAAATGTGAAGATGTGTTGTGGAACTGTACAATTTGTGTTGGTTTTAGCCTAGCTCAAACAAGCAAGAAAGGGTAGAGGTGTGTACCCATCACTCACTGAAAGGGCTGAAATTTTTTAAGATTTTTGCTCGTTAATTCCATGTAACAAAACACTGACTTGGGGGAGACTCTCTCCATTGTAGATAAAGGAAGCTTCATTCTGTTTGATAACCTACACAGTCATGTAATTTGCATGTGCCAACTATTACAGGCAGATTATGTGTGACCGAGATGCCTGTTTTTACATAAATACTTCAGTCTCTTGATTCACAACTATGAACACATGACTTTCTGGTACGGGTCATTTGTGTGATGTTTAAATGCATAAGTGCTTTTTTGGGGGGGGGGCAAACAATGACAGCCTCAGCTCATCACATTTGATTATTACAGAAAGAAGGCTGCAATGTAAATTTGAGTCGCTGAAATTCTGAAATGCATGCTTTGTAGTTTATTTATTTATTTATTTAGTTTTGTCCTATTCACTTAGAAGAATCTTTTCCATCCATTTATCCAAAGATAGCAACATGTATTTCTTGGAGGCAGCAAAAGGAAGGATCCTGATTTCTAATGCTCTCTGCTAGTCTTTTTAATCTATTTATTTACAAAAATAGTGCTCATCAATATTCAGTGGTATTACTGAAAAGTGAATATGGATTCCTGTCATTTGGTTGTTTTAGGTAGCTTTTTCAGTCCTCTTTTAGCTAACAGCTATCTTAGTCTTGTTTATTTTTCTATGTGTGTTCTTTTGAGTCTGTTTATCTTTCTCTTCTTTCCAATATTAGTAGCATTGCCTTGGTGGTTATTTTTAATTCTTTAGCCTACTTTTCTCATGGTGAGTTTTTCTTTGTCTTTCGATTATTATAGGTTATTTTGCTTAATTGACCAGTGGCAGTTGTCAACTTTGATAATTTAGTACTTTTGCCAATATCTTTCAAGATTTCCATTGAGAAGTCAATAGTTATTTTGATGGACCCATCTAACAGAACTCTGTCCCTTTACCTTACAGATTGCAATACATTTTCCTTGTTCTGTATACTTAATAACTTTTAGATATGATATGATAGGAGAGGTTCTTTTTTGTTTTTTGTTTGTTTGTTTTGTTTTGTTTTGTTTTTGTATTTTTTCCCCTGATCTTGTCTACTTGGTGTTCCTGTGAGTCCCTTGTGTCTAAAAGAACATCACTTTCTCTAGATTTAGAAAGTTTCCCTCAAAGATTTTGTTGAGAACATTCTCTCTTCTTTTGCTATAAAATTCTTCTTTTTACATGTACATACATAGAAAAGTTTCCTTTTTCATAGTGTCCTGAAGGTCTTGCATGTTCCTTACATGTGTTCTTAAGATTTATAATTAGCCTTGACATTTTCTTTGCCTTGTCTCCAAGCATTAAAGTTCTGTCCTCCACATGAGCCATCCTGGTTTTGAGGACTTTTGACTGAACTTTTTATTTGATCGATTGTGTTTTTCATTTCATCATTTCGGTTTGGTTTCTCTTCAGTAGTTCTAACTTTATCAAATTCTATTTCCATAACCTACGTTGACTTCTTTATTTCCTCCAGTTTTGTTCATGTTCTCTTGGAATACATATGTATCTTCTTTGAATTATTTGAGCATGCTGATAATTGCTCATTCGAATTGGATGTCTGAAATTTCTTTTAGGTCATTTTTGTTGAGTGTCATCACTATGAGGTCAGCGTGTTTTGGAAGAGGTTATCTTGACTTTATTTTTGTTTTCCTGAAGCTCTTGTGTGTGCTCTCTAAACTCAGATGGGGAATTTGAGTTGGGGCCAGAGCACAGGCATGCACTTTAACCTCAAATGTCTAACACAGGTGAGCATTAAACATTTTTAAATGTAACTGAAGGAATTTTTTTTTATTTTTTAGGAAATATCCATCTTATCTAACACGAACTGTCTGTACTGTGTGGCTCTAAATGTCAAAGTTAATGCATAGAGTAAGGTGGTGATTTTTATTTCATTTTCCAAGTAAATCCAGCATACCTCTCTGTTTCATTTTCTTTAATAAATAGGATAGTCTTCACTGCTAAGTTACTATTTGTTCTACTGTGGATGTTGCTAGTAATTTTCCATTTCTACCTGGGGCTGCTTCTTCACCAGCAGATGAGTTTATTTCTCAGGACAGCAATTGTGTTAGAATAAACTCTCAATAGTTATTCTTTGACTGCTGGAAAGAGTTATTACCGTGTTTATTCACTGTGGGTATTTTATTTGGGTCAACATACACATTTTATTTTTTCTATTACTTACTTTAAATTATTCAGAAAGCAGAGAATGACATATTTTAAATCACTAAAACCTCCCATTGTTTGAGGGCTTTCTTTTTCTTTCATCATGCTAGTATTTGTGAAAACATACATTTATAATAATCATAATAATAAAATTTTAGTTCAGTGCTTTAAAAATGATAAAAAGCAGGGAAATTTAAGTGTTATTTGTGATTGTGAGGGTTTAATAGATAAAGCTCTTAGCTTGGTTTGAAATATATACATAAATAATAACAATGCACAGTGAATTCTGAGTAGGTTTTTTATATTAGCAAGTATTTTTGACATTTCATAAAAATATAACCTGAGTTGAACATCATTGCTTCTAGATATATACACTTGGAATTCATTTCTTCAGATTTTTTTTCACAAGGTGAGGTTTACCCTTTTTCCATATATGGTCTAACTGTATAGCCCAGGATACCTTTAGCTTCTTACCCATGTTTCTCTACTTCTGGAGTCCTAGTGTTCCAGGTGTGTTACATTGCTTTTGAGAGGTATGCTGTCTATTAAGTTGCATTCATCCCAGGTTCATCATCACTGTATGCAAAGGTCAGCCATGTTCTGAGTAGCTTTGGGACAAAGAGAGCTTATAATTCGTCTAATTATTATACCTCATAAAATAGAAACATGAAAATATGTAAGTATAAAACAAGTATTTGAGTGCCGAGAGAGAAAAACAAAAAAGCAGCTGAAGTTTGTGCTCTCACCAGGACCAGATTCAGGAGCGGACACCGAGGTGCTCTGCGGAGCTGGGCTTCCAGTGCTTTGTATAAATAATAGCTGCCATTCTTTTGCATTCTTGGTGAATCTATGAGGGGTTCTCCTCTGAATTGTAGCCTGTCTCCATAAGAGAATCAGAATGTTGAAACAATAGCATTATGGTGAAATAGTATGCTTTTTAGGAATGCATACTTCCTTTATTGGGTAGTATTTTCCCCTCATCAACCTTTTAAAATGTATGACTGCAAATTACACACTGGATTATTCAGGTACACATCTAACATTTAAAATGTAAACAATGACAATGCTCTTAAAAGACAAGCAGTAGGAGGTTATTATATGTGAAAGGAAGTTGAAATGATTCTTTTTATTCTTGCCTGCCTTAAACTTTGCAGTTTAATCACATTGGCATTTCAACATACTGGGTTTGTTTGTTAAGAGCTGTTTGTTGTTTATAGAGATTTTCAGGTGCAAATTACCTAGCCAGATGTTTAAACACCAAGAAGAAACAAGTTAAGTGCAGTTAACATGGTCTCCATTTATCTAGTACTTAATTCTTATTAACAGTACACAAATATCACATGTTTGATCTCATGCATATATGTATATATGTATAAATAATGTTTTATTTATAAATAACAATATAGATAACAAAAACGAGAGATACAAAGGACACATTTTGAAACTCATTAACTTTCCAAAATTTGGTGACTATGACAGGTAACTCAGAGTTTGGTTGTTGATTTCCATTGTCTTTTTTTGATTTGTCCAGACATGTAACAGACATAACACTGTAATTTACATCCCCAGTAAATTATACCAGATGATTGTATGCCTATGAAATTATCTGATAGGAAATATGAGTAGACTCATGTAGAAATATACTTGTATAATGCTAAATTATTTCACCCACCTAACTCTACTTCATCTTAACTCTTTGATGGTCATCTATAACACTGGAAGAACATGGAATGCAGGCATATTTTAATATGTTTGAGATATTCCGCAGCGGTGGATCCTAAAATAATAATGTTGAAAACTAAAAGAATCTTTTAATATTCTTACCAGTGGTAAATTTCAAAGCATTCTTTATATGCATTTAAAAACATTAAAGAGTAATATCTATAGAAAGTTTAGGTTTGGGGAATAAATGGTGAGAAAAATTAGATAGTACTTAGATAACATCATTTGTGCCCTACTATGTATCTCTCTATTTTTCTATGTCTCCTGCTTTATTTTTTCTTATTTTGTTCATTATGTATTATATGGTGGTTTTAAATATACTGAAGTGTATTATAAAGGGTACAGGTTCCTAGATCTTTCTAAAAAGCTTAAAAGACTAAATATTTTCACTGTAGCCCTACAGATTTGTTCTAAAATATTAATGTTGCTATTAAATCTTAATAAAACATTAAAAGCAGTTACATGGTGGAAATTAAGTACCAGGATATGTTTTTGTCTTAATTCTGACAACATAAAAGCTTTACAGTTGTTAACTTTCCTCTGTTAGCTGAAGTTTGTGATGCATGATGCTTATGAGAAATATACATAGAGCCCCGAGAATCTGTTCTGGTTCATATACATTCCCTGGAGCAGTGCTCTGTTTTGGAGATAGGTGAACATCTATCCTTCTTTCCCTAGGATAGTGGTATTCATTGTGGACAGAGGAGCTTCTTATCCCATGTTTTGTTTTTTTGGGTGAGGAGTAGTAGTAAGAATTATTAGGAGAAAGGAAGATGCTAGCAAGATGAGATGCAGAAAGAGCAAGAATGGACTGGAAAGGCCTAAGTATCTGTCTGACTTTATTTAACAGATTATTAACTATGGAGACACAATGCTTCCAAGAAAAGAGAGAAGGAGGCAAAAAGGCAAAAGGAAAGTCATAGGAAGGTCATAAGAAGTCCCTATGTCTTTCCTGGGATCACTTGCCTTCTAGTTGCTTTCTTCTTTCTTCTTGCTTGCTGTTACTTGGTTCTGAATGTTAAGGGCTGGGCATCCTCTTGTTATATCAACACTATTAATGAACTCAGTAGAACAGTAATCTTAAGGAACCATGAAGAATTTTCTATTTGTACTGCATAATATTTAAATAAGAATCCACATTCTGGCATCAATTGTAAAGCCCTAAACAAATACCAAGTTTATTTATGTGTGTTTTAACCCCATCCACATATGTAAACTCATGTTATTTGTAGGCTACCTGAAAATAGCAAGTAGTATTCCTTCCTAAAAATCAAAGGACATTGTTCTTGCTGTTATGAGTTTGACCACAGATAGTGCCCAATTTCAGATGACAAATATTTACATAAACTATAGTTCTAAATTTGTCTACTGTCATTCCACAGATGAGGCAGAGAGGTAGCATGGCTGAGTACCCAACTTCAGAGCCTCCAATGCAACTCCCTATCTAAAGGGCTATGTGACCTTGGGACAATTATTTCAATCTTCTTTTCCTTAATGTCTTTGTGTATAAAATGATCATAGTTATGGTAATTTCCTTATAACACTGTTAAGAAAATTATTCATTTAGTCTAAGGCCTGGTACAGTATTTAGAACATACCCAAGTCACTGGTTTTCTACTTTGGTGACACATTAGAATCACCTGGGGAGTTGGTGCCCACCTGCTGCACAACTCACAGTGAAATTAGAATCTTTGGAGGTGGGGACCCCCTGGAGTGGAGTTTCTCAGTTGATTGTGATGAGCAGCTAGAGTCAGGAAACACTGCTATAAATGTGGGGGGTAATTAATCCTGCTAACAAAATTATAAACTTCCTGAGGGGGTGGGAATTAATTCCAATGCCTTCTTTTTTAAGGGTTTAATCTCCCCTAGATCAGTTACTTGCAGTTAACCAAGATGTGGATGTATTAGTAGGAAATTTCACAAATTGGCAATTCCTAAATTTGGGATTGTTATTCTGAATAGCAAGGTGAAAGCTCTTTCCACTTGTATTTGTCCTGGCTATGATACGAGTCATGCCGTTGCCCAGAGTATCTGCATTATATATGCTACCAACCCTTTGGAGGCAGGGGCAGAAGGGAGGGAGAGAGTATCTTTACATATGCATATTGCTGTGATTATTATGTTCTATTATTGTTTATTGCTCTTAATGTAGTACTATACCCACTTACACAATTGAATGTCACCATAAGTATCAATATATAGGGGAAAGGGTGTGGCATTCTATGGCTCTGTACTGCATATATCCTGTGAAAAGATGAAGACTCCCCTACAGCATCTTTATAGCTGCCTTTCCAGTGCAAGGAGCTCAGTGCCTTATTTGTAGCTAATTCTCATTAAATACTATCAATTAAAGAAAACATGTTGATGATTTTTCAACTGTGTAAAGACCTTGCAGTACCTCAGAGGTGCTAATTTTCAACACTAATTATTCATTCCCTCATTTATTCATTTATACATGCTACACACTAGAGTTTTGAAGTTAAACACTGAAAGCATATATGATTGAAAAATGCAGTTCTTGTTCTGCAGACTTTAAATTTCAGCACATGATAAAGAACATAAATAGATGCATGCATGAATTTAATGCAAGGGAAATTGCCCATTGCTATATTGAAATCTGTGTTCCCTAGGAAGCAGCTGAAGGTGAGTATGTAGTCCATTTGTTAGGAAATGCTCTGGGGAGCAACATCTTTGTGTGGGTGGGAAAATGAAGGGTGTTAAAGAAGTGTGACTGAGTGAGGAGAGAGTTCACTATTCACAAGGATGCTACAGCCAAAGCCCACAAAAAGCTCTAAAGCTGGGATGGCTCTTTAGAGATCTCCTAAATGGGACTGACAGAGACAAGGTATTTGTTCCTTCATATATTAGTAGGTACTTGGATGTAGCTGCTGCTGGAAGGCATGGTTTCAGTGAACCATGGTTCTTTAGCTGGAGCAATCTACAATATAAAACTTACAGCTCAGCCAATGTCTGTGTGTGTGTGTGTGTGTGTGTGTTGGGGGAGGTGTCATGCATTTCTAAGGAAGAATTTGAGTAGAGTATCACAACCTCATCACATGCAATAAAAATTAATAATTATAATAATAATAAAGAGAGAAAGAACAAGAAATGTTGTCGTGGACCAAAGAACACAGAACTCGGCATTTATTTAAATGGGAGGTAAGACTGAACTGGAGCCCACTTTCTCAAAGGCATTTCATTGTACTTTTGTTAGACATCATGAGGTTGCTGAGATGGGGTAGAGTTGATGCAAACATGGGAATATATGAAGTCTTGACTAGTTTGTATGTGTCTGAGTCTAGTGGACATGGCTCTAAAGCTTAGGACTAATCTGGCTACCTTCTAGGACCAGGTAAGAAAATGAATGGCTAAGAGTACAGTCCTGATATGGAGAAATAGACCAGAGCAATGATTCAGTTTTGAGAGTGAGCCTTTTTATGATTGGAAGACAATGGAAAATTAAGTCATACTTGTAGCTTCTCAACCTTGGAGGGCTATCCTGGAATGAAGTAAACACTGGCTTCCATGGGACTCTGCTACAGGATGCCATAATTTCTTTTTCTCCTCTTCCATGAGAGTGAAATGGCTGAACTGATCACCCTGTAATTTGTCATTATGAAAGAAGTTTCCCAGTTCATTTTATTATCTAAAGTCTTTCATTTAAGAACAGCTTAAATGACATCAATTTCAAAATGAGCTATGAGGTAACATCATTACTTCCAAGCCAATCACTCTGCAGTTTCAGAACTGTGGGCCTACTCTTCCCATTCTAAGGCCTTGGAAGGAATAATTGAAACACAGACACTTGCGAGTCTCAATTTTATTGCTTTGCAATGAAATTTCAATTTAGAGTTTATCTGGTTGTGGGCTCCCAATATTTCTCAGAGGAGGATAAATCAAGCTAGTTGAGAAGTTGCACTCATATATCATCCATTACCTAAACTACCTTGCTTGACATTGCCAATCACAGCTCTAACCCCAATGTGATTAGATCCCAACCTTAGCTAGACTGGCCTCTTTCCTCTCTCTTTCTCCTTATAAATCTCATGCAGTCCTTTGAAGTGGTTTGTATTTCATCTTAACTCATTAGTATGTCTCTCAGAGCAGCCGGCCTTTCCTTCTTGCTTGGTTAGTGCTCTAAAGAAAACCCCTGGAGCAGTGACTCACAACAATGATTTACCACCAACCAAACCCATATACCAGTGTTGACTTGATATTTGAAAATTTACTTTTCTCAGTCTTATTGTTGTTTTGAGAAAGGCTCTTGTTAGATAGCCCATGCTAGCTTCCCATTTGCAATCTCCTCTCCTGCCTGAGCCTCCCAGATGCTGGGTTAATTGGTCTATATCATCATGTCCAACAGTTTATATCCTTTTGTTTCTTTAACAACAAATCCTGCCCTGTGGACTGTCCCTTTGATTCTGTGACTACTATTGGTTTAAGTACATAAACCACTCTTTATTAACAAAGTTATTAGACCTACCCTCTTTTTTTTTTAATTATAAACACAAAGAAAACAAGCATGTTTCATGTGGGTTGTGTCAAAAATACGTATGAGTATCTGCAATAGAAATCAGGTTGATAAAACAGAATTATCCCCTCCAATGACTTAACCTTACTCATATGCATTTCCCACATCTTTTTTTGGGGGGAGTGGGCATCTGATAACAGACTCATATCTCATTTATTTGCTTAATAATAAAGTGCATATACTGTGAGAATTAAAGACCTCAACATAAACCCACCCACACTGAACCTCTTAGAAGAGAAAGTGGAAGGTACCCTTGAACAAACTGGTACAGGAGAACATTTCCTGAACATAACACCAGTAGCACAGACAAGGAGATCAACAATTAATAAATGGGATCTTCTGAAACTGAGAAGCTTCTGTAAGACAAAGGACACAGTCAACAAGACAAAATAGCAGCCCACATAATAGGAAAGGATATTCATAAACCCTACATCTGATAGAGGGCTGATTTCCAAAATGTACAAAAAACTCAAGAAGCTAGTTACCAAAACACCAAATAATCCAATTAAAAAGTGGGGTACAAAACTAAATAGAAAATTTTCAATGAAGGAATCTAAAATG
Source organism: Cricetiscus sungorus (assembly GCA_030556225.1). NCBI lineage: Eukaryota > Metazoa > Chordata > Mammalia > Rodentia > Cricetidae > Cricetiscus > Cricetiscus sungorus. Next base: position 75,549,552 of record JANBXA010000372.1, read on the forward strand.
GCTGAAAGACACTTAAAGTGCTCAGCATCCTTAGCCATCAGGGAAATGCAAATCAAAACAACTCTGAGATACCATCTTACTCCTGTCAGAATGGTTAAAATAAAAAATACCAAGGACAGTTTGTGCTGGTGAGGATGTGGAGAAAGAGGCACATTCCTCCCTCCACTGCTGGTGGGAGTGCAAACTTGTCTAGCCACTTTACAAATCAGTATGGCGGTTCTTCAGGAAAATGGAAATTAGTCTACGTCAAGACCCAATAATTCCACTCTTAGGCATATAAGATGCACATTCATACAACAAGGACATCCGTTCAACTATGTTAATAGCAGCATTATTTCTAATAGCCAGAACCTGGAAGCAATCTAGATGACCCTCAACTGAGGAATGGTTGGAGAAAATATGGTACATTTACACAATGGAGTACTATTCAGCAGAAAAACAAAATGGAATCATGAAATTCACAGAGAAATGGATAGAACTAGAAGAAACCATTCTGAAAAAGGTAACCCCATCACAAATACTCACTCGTATATGAATTTCAGACATAGAGAAAGGACTACCAGCCTACAGTTCACACCACCTGAAAAGCTAAGAAACAAGGAGGACCCTAAGAGAGACATACATTGTCCCCTAGAGAAGTGGAAAGGGAAAGATCTCCTGAGCAAATTGGGATCATGGGGAGAGGGGAGAAGGAATTAGGAGTAATTGGAGGGGAGAGGTGGGCATGATGGAGCAGGAAGATTGAGTCAGGGAGAAAATAGAGGAGAGCAAGAAAAGAGATGCCATAATAGAGGGAGCCATTATAGCTTTTAAGAGAAATCTGTCACTAGAGAAATGTCCAGAGAGCTACAAGAATGACCCCAACTAATAATCTAAGCAATAGTGGAAAGGCTACCTTAAATTCCCTTCCCTGATAACGAGATTTATGACTACCTTATCTGCCATCCTAGAGCCCTCATCTAGTAGGCAATGGAAGCAGAAACCCACAACTAAACACTAGCTGAACTCCTGGAATCCAGTTATAGAGAAGGAGGAGTGATGAGCAAAGGGATCAAGACCAGGCTGGAGAAATCCACAGAATCAGCTGACCTAAACAAGGGGGAGCTCATGCACCCCAGTCTGATAGTTGGGAAACCAGCATAGAACTGACCCAGACCCCCTGAATGTGGGTGTTAGTTAGGAGGACTGCACAGTCTCTGGGGCCTCTAGTAATGGATCAGTATTTTTTTGCTAGTGTACAAATGGACTTTGGGATCCATTCCACATGGAGGGATGCTTTCTTGGCCTAGACACATGGGGGAGGGTCTAAGCCCAGCTCCAAATGATATGACAGACTTTGAGGACCTCAACCTTCCCTGGAGAAAAGAAGGGATGTTCTTGGGTTTGGTGGCGGTGATGGGGGAGGTTGGGAGTATGAGGGAACTGAGATTCACATGTAAACAGCCTTGTTTCAAATTTAAATTTAAAAAAGAGGAAATAAAATGATACAGAGTTAACTGAATTTAATTGTGTTCCTCACTAAAAGCCAGAGCCCTTCAGTCAAAAAGCCTCACAATGGGACTGTAGGTATAGTTCAACAACAGAGTGCTTGTCTAGTGTGTGAATGCCCCAAGTTTGATGCTCAGCTTTACACACACAAGCTTTTTAAATGATAGAACTAGACTTCAGAATCTTAAGACTAGCTCAAATAAGACGTTTCTTCCATCTCTTATTTTAGGCAAGGAAGAAAACGGTAATTAAACCATTGAAAGCTACTTGAATAGGCTAGTAGTCCATATTCACAACCCTCCATTTCCTGCAAGTATTCTTATTAATTAGTGTATTCCAAGTGTCACAAACCATGCCTGACAAGTAGAATGCCCTGTGGGTTAATCTACTAAATATGTGAATGAATCATGAGTAAGCAGAGGCAAGGGAAAGGAAAACAGAGGAGCAATTGCCTTCCTCTCAAGGCAATGTTCTTTCTCCACCTTTCATGACCTCACCGGTTTTTGTTAGTGCTGGGAAAAGACTGCTTCTGTTCAAATGCCTGACATGTCTCTTCATCATGCTTACCTTACAGTGCTTTGACTTTCCTGCAATCGAATAATAGATGCTTCTTATATGGTTGGTGCAAAGGTTCAGTGAGTCAAACTGTACAGAGCTGTGATACCTAGCACACAGGCAACAGTCTGAATAAACTGTTCCACTGGGGAGGTAGGTAATGTGTGCTGCAACCCACAGGGCCCCTCCCATGGATGTTAATATGAGTTTAATGACTGTTTCTTAAATATTGGGCATCATAGAGTTTTAAGGCTTTAAACTTTGTACATATTTCTCAGCCCTTAAACTTTAACTAAAGCTATGCTGATTGATATCTTTTGACCAGTGTGCTGTATTCATGTACTAAAGGGCTGAGCATCCCAAAAAAGTAAATATTAATGAAATTTATATTTATTATCCATTTGTCATGGTTCATGGTGAAATTAGAGTCAAACTCTTGAAATGTTGCCTTCCTCTTCTTTTCTTTTCTTTTTTTTTTTTTTTTTTGGTTTTTCTAGATAGGGTTTTCTCTGTATTGCTTTGGAGCCTGTCCTGGAACTAGCTCTGTAGACAAGCTGGGCTCGAACTCACAGAGATCTATCTACCTGCCTCTGCCTCCTGAGTGCTGGGATTAAAGGCTTGTGCCACCAAGGCCCAGCTGCCATCCTCCATTTTCCCATGTATTGTATGTGTATAAAAAGTGCCAGGTACATGAGAGGGGCATAATAAATAATAAACTTTGAAACAGTGGTTATGGATTAGGGCAAAATTGTACTTTAGTAGGTAAAGACTCTACTTTTCATTTGCTGGCATCTTCAGAAATTAACAGCATGGTGTCTAGGTAACCAGTTTCATGGGAGTATGTGGTCTCAGGATCAATGTCTTTGTTCTTGAAATTTCTGATAGCTTATCTATGAATACTTTGTTAAAATGATAGCAAGATTTCAGATACATCTCTGATTCCAAAGCCTCACATATATTAGGATATTTCTAGGAGTCTCTCTGAATAAAAATAAATAAATAAATAAGTAAATCAAGGAAGGAGGAAGAAAAGAGAAAAGTAAGAACCTATATTTTAACTTGTATATACTTGGACATCAGCCAATAGGCCCACCATCATTTTAATATGGCTAGAACTCACAGGATGAGATGGAAACATTAAAATTATGTTAAGTCTCTTAATATAGACACAAGGCCATAGCACTTGTGTCTGACCTTAGTTACTTCGAAGCAAGCAGTAGGTGAGTATGCTAAATGTCAGCATGACTCCTCTACTGACATGGCAGGATTGCATTTTTTCTGCTCATTTTGACAAGTAATAATTATATAATTTTCTTTGACTACCAAAGCATATGTAGAGACAATACATCACTTCCTTGCTGGAGCTTCAGAGTCCAGTGTGAAATTTGGACAGTGTGCTCCTTTTATTGGAGTGATCCATATGCTCATTACCTTATCTGTCTGGGAATCAGAGTGTAGGAAAATCAAGCCAACATAAGATGGATAAGTGGCATTATCAAGAAACAATAGATTTGCATTTTGTTCTTGAGTGTGAAAATCTGTCTATAACATAGACTAGCATACTCTACTGTATTCTGAGAAGGAATGCATCAGAATTAATTTGCAAAAGTTAAATAGTTTTCTATTGTTTATCTACATTTAGAGTTCCTGGAGCCAAGGCATTTATTGTGGTATTATAGGAACAAAACTAGTTATCTTGACCCTCTGATGGATCCATTTAACCAGTGGTTATTGTGCTGCTGCTATATGAGCAATGTTTGGAAACAAGGATCCCTTGTTAATTATAGCTGCAGGCCGGAGTTTGGAGTTTGGCTGTCAGCTTTTTTTTTTTTTTTTCTAAAAGCAGAGCATCATCTAGTTATCCATCACAAATTCATCTGTTTCAATGACAGATACTGGAGACAATGTGATGTTGCTTATACACTGTAGTGGTTTGAAAGAAGATGATCCCCAAAGGGAGTGGCACTATTAGAAAATGCCTTGTTGGAGGAGATGTGTCACTGTAAGGAAAGGCTTTGTGGTGTCTTTTGCTCAAGCTTCGCTCAGAGTGACAGTCAATTGACTTCCTACTGCCTTCTGGTCAAGATGTAGCACTCTCAGCTCTCTAGCACCACATCTTCCTGCATTCCACCATGCTCCCCATCATGACGATAATGAACCAAACTTCTGAAACTGCAAGCAAGCCAGTTAAATGTTTTCTTTACAAGAATTGCCATGCTCATGGCAATAGAGAACCTGCTTAAGACATATGGTATCTTATCCTTTCTTTTTCTGTGATTTAGATGAATTCATTGTGTTCTTGGGCCCTTTAAAGGTGGATTCTTAATTTCTTTTTTTCTATAGAAGTCAATGAGGAACAGATGATAACATTAGGAAGTGAAGGAAAAAATACGTTTGTATTGGTGGACTTCAGAAATTTCCAGACAGACTCTCTCTTGGCACTGGCAATGGGACTGAGAGTAATGAACTCACGTGTCTGTCGATCCTTCTACTGATTGACCATGTGACCTTAGGCAAGGCACTTAATCACATTGCATCTCAGTTTCCTCATCTCACAAATGAGGATAATAACACTGTCCTAAGTCACAGGGCTGTTGTGTGGATAAACTAATTAATGATTGTAAAGTGCTTTGAAAGTGCAAAGTGTTGTATAATTGTTAGGTACTATTATTAAAAAGTATTATTAGTGTGTTGTGTTTAATTTTTATTGGGGCATCTTTTTGCTTTGAAGTCAGCCTCCACGTGTACTGTGGCTTTGAGATAACTCTTCAGATGTGCTGTTTGAGTCTCTGTTTGCCTGGAAAAACATCCTTGGTAGCTAGGATAATCATCATTGTGAGAATATCTTTCCATGATTTAAAAAAAAAGATAGAAGATGATCTGCTTTTTATAAAAATGGAAATGGCTCTAGCTTTAAAGTACCAATGAGTTCTTTAAGCCTTTACATAGTGCTGTGTTTTAGTAATGTCTAACAGTGCATGCTTTGCAACCTGAGGCATTTTCTGCTTCAGCATAGCATAGGCCATGTTCTTGCTCAGATAACTTGAAATCAGCTGAAACAGCTCTTTGCAATTTTCCCACAGTGCTTGTTTCAAGGGTGAAATGCAGTGATGTGTCCTCCAGAGAAGAAAACTTATCTTTGGCTGTGATTTGCATTTTGAAAATGTTAAAAACCCTAGCCTAAATTAATTTTCTTTTATTTTATGGCTTCTCAGTTGGGAAATGTGCTTCTGTATGCATAAAAACAAGGCATTCCTTTGAAGGTCAAGTGTTCACCTTGTTTACAGATGACTACATGGTGTAGCTAAACTACATTGTTTTTGAAGGCAAATCATCAGTCCAGCCTTGGGATGATTTTTCATTAGTTGTGTATGTTGACAAAACAACTTAAAACTTGACTGGAGTGTGTACAAAATAATTCCTGTTTACCTAGTAGACCTCTACAAAGCTTGAAAGAAAACAAACGTTTTGAAAAAAATATTTCACAATTACAATAAGCTATTTAAGATTCACTATACTTTTTGGCATTCTAAACTATTTAAACTTTGATAATGAGCTAACAGAACCTTAAGTATAATTTCATGAGAAGTACAGATATTATAAACTCAAATAATTCCCTTAAATTGTTCCACAGTCCATCCAATATCTTATATCCCTTGTGTTGTGTCTATTAACTTCTGAGTTACTCGGAGTATAAGACTCATCTATTGGTGCTAACTGGGAAGGCACAGTTAACCTCTACTTTATATATTCCCTTTTACGATGTTCTAAATTGCCACAACCTACATGGTTGGCCTTGGAAATCCTGACTTGGGTGGTAAGAGAGTAAAGAGTACAATACATACAGAAAATCTGTAGTCAGGTGGTCTGTGTGCACTATGGTAGAAATGACACCTACTATTATTACTATTATTGCTATTATTATTACTATTATTATTACTACTATCATGACAATCAGAAACCTTGGTGTATTTATTATTTATTGTGTCCAGCACAGGGAGAGGGATTGGATAGTCATGGTATGAAGTCTCTGGTCTTTGAGCACTTTCCAGCAGTAAACATCCTGGAGGAGGAAGCTGTAATTGTTAGATTTTTTTCACAAGCAGATCAATTGTTTGTAAACATTCTTCTTTACAATCACTGCAACATTTGCCCTTGGACCAGAGGAAGGCTTTGTCATCCCACTGAGCCTCACCATGGGAGAGGAAGACTTTGCCAAATTCCTGTGAATAGGAGGCATTGGTCCTTGACATGGCCATGCCTATGCTGGCAATGCATGTTCACTCAGGAATTTATTCACTCTTTACAATTTCATTCAAGGATTCCTTTGCTCCTTGCACTAAATATATACAGAAGTATCAAATTTCACAATCCTGATTTACTCTCACCAAGGTGTTTACATGAAGAAGTGACAGCCACCATAGCAACTGTTTACCACCCACAGGAGCCAAAGAAAAGCACAGTGGCATAGTCTGTATGATTTACTTCCATATTGTTCTTATTGGAATCCTCCCTGTAGTGGATCCTACAACAGGAAGGGAAGAAAGTCAATAGGCAATTTCTGAGAAAGTATGGAGGCCAAAGGATATTACAGATTTGGGAAGAATTTTCTATTTTATTTGTTAGTATTCCATGTTCTATTAATTTAAAAGTATATATATGCAGATACATTCATATGTAGCAATAATCTTTGGAAAAATCACCAGGAATTGTGCATAAAGTCAGATTTTGTTCTTTATACAAAACAAAACAAAAAACCAAAGAACCTTTCTAAAGTCTAAGTCTCAGAAGTGTTCTCAAGATTTGATGTTATTTTACTACACCAGGGCCTGGACACTTCCAGAAATATCTGAGAAAGCAGAAGTTTTCAGAGAATAATCTAGCATCCAGAGGGCTTGTATGCTGAGGCTTATCCTTGAGGTGCTACTATTGTCTTCCTAAGATGTGATTGTGTGTGTGTGTGTGTGTGTGTGTGTGTGTGTGTGTGTGTGATGTTCTAAATATTTATAAGGAAAAAAATCCATAACCCATTTATCTGTTCCCTGAAAAGTATTTACCTCATTGAGTGGTTAACCACTATTACACAGTGCCCAAGTAAATGGCAATAGGAGAGTCTATGATGCTCACTTTGGGGTTGTTATAAGTGGCATAATTCCTATGGTGAATGCTTTGATGTGGCACCCAGCCCCTCCTTTCAGAACTGACATCTGTTCTCCTCCCTACTGGGAGTCCCGTCTGCTGATGACTTAGCCTATTGACTGAACTTGGCTGCTGTTCAGGGGTGCATACTTTCAACAGGGTCATACTTGTCTTCTGGGGCTATCTCAGATCTAGTAATTGGCCAATATTGACAGTGAATTCCACAGTCCTGACTTTTATGGTGGAACAACTCTTCAGGGCAGATCCATCACCAAATCTCCCCAAAAGATTGGAATGAATCCTGTGTTACAGTTGAGTTACAGATTAATTTATTTTTTCAAACTAACCATCAGAGCAGTATTTCAAGTCAATCTCTTGCCACCATGGCCAAACCAGTGTTAAGTCTACTGCAGGGGGAATCTTGAAGCTTCTCTAGGAACTAGAAGAACCTCAGTGGATCTGGATCAAGTGTTCAGAACATAAAGAGAGATAAGAGAGAGTTCATCAACTTTGGAGGAATCACTGGTGATTTAAAATTTAACACTCTGGCAAAGGCTTTGGGAAACAATGTTAACATATTGCTAGAAAGGTTCTTGGAAGCTTGGGAAAAAGTTACTGCCAACACTATAAAAATAGACATGCCAGAATTGCCATGCAAGATGTAGATGAAAGAATCAAAAGCCTCAGAAATGTTTTCTTGGTACACAAAAGGCTGGAAGACCCACCAGATGGCCATGTTATAGGAGGACCCAAAGCCAATGGCATCATTAAAACATTAGTGAACAGATCACCTCTATCCCCCAAACATGGTGATGATGGCTAATCCTTTTCTGGCCACAGATGGCTGAAAAGATAAAGTTCCTGAACTGAATTCTTTAGCTAAAGCATCATGACAGGGATTACTCTGACCTCTATGCACACAAGAAGACAACTTTGTGGTGGATGACTGAGAACTACTATAACCTCAAGTTATAGTCCAAGTTCAAGGGCGTAATTTACAACTACTGATCTTGAAAAATCCATGCCTTTCCATCTTTTTCAGGGAAGAGGAACAAAGCAATTCACATTTTCTTGGAGTTAGCACAGTCTTTCCCCAAGGCCACCCTTGGTTTCATACTGGAAAAGGGCTGTCTGACTATTCTGCTAAATATCATGTGGCTCTTATACTTGGTGACAGAAAGATGATCTGACTGATTATCAATGAGTAGCTAGCTGTGATAAGGCTTGTGTGATGCTGAAGATTGGTAATAGGCCTTTTCCAAACCTTAGGACCTTCAATCAGTGAAGATCTTAAGAATCTGAAGCATGTTCTATGTCTTCTTCAAAGGAAAAGGAAAACTATTACACTGTGCACTTCCTACCACTAAGGACAAAGCAGGAGACTTGGCAGCCTCCCTGGACTTGAGGTGGAACATGAAACTCTTAACATAGTACCAACTATATGTTATGTGTGTTTTGACTACATGTGTATCAGTGTCTGCAGAAGCCAGAAGAAATCACTAGATCACCTTTAACTGGAGTTCCAAATGGTTGTGAGCTGCCATGTGGGTACTAGTAATCAAATCCTCTTCCTCTGGAAGGGCATCCAGTACTCTTAACTGCTGAGCCACCTCTGTAGTCTCTAGTTCTAACCCTTTGAAACTCAAAACCACTGTTAATGGGGTTGAGAGTGGGGAGAACTTGAATATCACTTTCAAGCCACAGTGAAAGCATCCCTGTTACCAAAGTCACATAATCTCACAGATCTGTGGCAACTTCCAATAGGGAAGTTGTAAAATAAACCCACGGCATGAAGGAGGCAAAGCTGTGCCATCAGAAGGCAATGATTGTACATCTTTTGGAAAAATCAGTATGGTTTGTTCTACTGAGTGCTGTAATTGTGGAATATCTAACCATGGAATATCAAGTAGCCAGAGTCTCTTAATGAGCTATGCATGCAACAGGCCACAAGGTTGGGGGCTCCCACAGCAATAAAACAGAAGTGGTATATCTGGGGTTAAATACAACTATGACCACAGGGATCACAGCTACCTCCTTCAGGGACTATTGCTTGTTATGCAGACATCACTCTTGGACACTTATCCAAGAAAATAGATGATACAGAAATTCTAGACAATCTATTTCCAGTACTTACCATTGAAGTAAGTGAATTTGAGTGGTCAGAGCAATGATCTGAAATGCAGGCTGTGTGTGTCATTCAGCTACTCCCTGTAGGAATGAGACATCTGTCCCCTCAGCTGTTATGAGTATTGGCTTCTGATGATTCAAAACTAATTCCCTCAAGGGGAATTTACCTCTACTGAAAGTGGCTGTCTGTATTAGCTTTCCATCACTATTACAAAATACCCAAGATACTTAACATCTGAAAACAAAGGATTAATTTGGATGGATAGTTACTGCCCAGTCCATGATGGGGTGAACCTGTTGTCAAAGCTTTTTGGGGGTGTCAGCTGGCAATAGAGGAGAGTCTATCACAAAGAAAACTGTTCACTCCATAGCCAGAGCAAAAGAGAAAGAAATGAACAAGAGACCAGGATCCCACAGTTCTCTTCCAGGCTAGGCATCCAATGACATGAGACCCTTGCATGGCCCTACCTCCTAAAGTTTCCATCACTTCCTGATAGCACCACCCTGGGGATGATGCCTTTAATAAATGAACCTTTCTGGAATATTTCTCATCGAAACCACAACATTATCTCACCAAGATCATGGGCTGTGTGCAGGAGTATAAATGGCTAACTCCATTGCTTTGATAGAGGCCAATTTTGAATGGTCATCACAGGTTCAGAGGTTACAAATGGAGCAGCTAAGGTCTTTGATGATATTACACTGTAGCATAGGTTCTCCTGTTGATCACAGCTCTTCTCACTTTCTTACAGGTATCATTCTTGAGAATGTGCCTCAAGAATCTTGTATATGTCCTGTCTGAGTCTGTTTTGGAGGAACAGAATGTACGCCCTCCTAGTTAATGTTAAAGTACAATTTAATTAAAAACAGTGATGGGACATTACTAAATTCTCACTCTCAAAACACATCTCAAAAGCACATCTCAAAACACTCTTCAGCCTTCTCTTCAGATGTTGTGATATTTAAGCTATATATTTTGCATGTACACATATATGCACACATATATATGAATATATGCCCTTCACTACACACACTCATCCACACATTTGCAAAATGGAAAACAAAGATAAAACATTCTACCTGATCTGGTAGTTTCCTTGCTATGTCAGGCATTCTGGATTCAGTGGCACATAATGCTAGATGCATGACCTTAAGAACTTATTGAAAGAGGGACAATTAAATAGATTAACATAAAAATACATTAAGATTAATTGTTCACAATATAGGAATTGAGATCATTGTGCAAAACAACACAAAGAAATCTGTATGATGTTATGAAAGACATGTTTGTTTTGAGCCTTGGAATTAGAAAAAAATATTTAGGTAATGAATAGAACTACTGAGGGTTGGAATAGCAGGAGAAAAGGAAACATGTTTAGAAAGTGTTTCTTTAGACCCAGACCTAGGGGCGTGGTAGGTAGTATGAGGTGCATTGAGCTGTTGACACCCACTGAATAACTTCACGCATGGGAGCAACATGGTGAGATTTTCATTTTGGAATTATTGCTGTCGTCTAGCAGGACTGAGAGACTATATTTGAGGTGAATACCAGCAGGCACTGCATGCAGCAGTCTAGCTGTGAAATGATGGCTTGACTGATGTAGTGGCAGGAGTCATGAAGAAAATAAAATAATGGCCTCTTGAGATTGGAAAGCTATTGAATTGGATGTGGAAATTTAGAGGTTAAAGGTTCCCCTAGGTATCTATATCTGTCAGGGCTGGCAATAGAAGTGCTGTTTACCAGAGTGGAGTAAGAGCAGTCATCATGCCAGACTATGCTTGTATGTTTACAGGAGATTCTGTGGAAAATTTTTGAGCTACTCAAAGGCAATTGAATGTGTGGTAGAAGCTAGAGATGATCCTGTTTCAAGAGAAGAGGAACAGGGATAAGAGAATAGAAACAAAGACAATGCTAGCTGCAAAGTCAGTGGCAAGAGCGATCTACCTGTTTTCAGCATCCTGTCTATTGGGATCTGGAATTATGAATAGTATCTATTGTGGTTTTGTCTGGGATGAATCAGGCAAATTCCTTAATATTCCCCCATAATTCTAGTTGGAAAATTCTTTGGAATTTTGGATCTCTTGTTTCTACTCAGTTGTACATGGCAGAGTTGCAAACATTGGTTAGCATATCATCTTGACAGGATGAGCCATCCTCATATCACATATACTTCACTGTCCCAGGAAGACAGAAATACATACATGTGCAGCTTACTGGAAGCAGGTCTTCCAAAAGGCACGCCCCACCTACTGTACCAAAAGACACTGAAACAGACTAATGAAGGAATCAGTGCTATTAACAAAACAGCATCCCTAGAACACTGATTTGGGATGTCTTTGTTCTGCACAGCAAGCTCTTTGAAGAAGAAATGAAACTGGATATGCTGGTTCATGCCTATATCCTCGGCACTTGGGTAGTGGAAGCTGGAAAATCGGGAGTGGAGAAAAGAAAGAAATACATGTAATTACCTTTTACCTTTTGAATAATGTGCCACTCCATGAAATGAACCAAATATGTTCCCAAACTAAATCTGTGGTTTATTTTAAAAACTAGTTCGCTTGTTTATTTCAATTGGTAAATTATCAAATGATGTACCTATGACTTAAAATGTCAATTTATGAGAATTGGTTGTAACCCTCCTTTTCTGGACCACAATTCTTCATTTAAAGATTAAAAGTAGAAGACCTGCATCTTAGCCCGAGGCATTTTTTTTTTTCTATCTCAACTACTTATTGAGAAGTTAAAGAATCTTAAAACCCCAAGGAATTGAAATGAGTAAGTGGTTTCCGTTAGATGCCATGGCTCGAAGCTAGGAAAGGTAGCTTAGCTCTTTCCTCCGCGATTCCTTCTCCATGTTTCCATGTGGAGATGAGGGATAGGCTGGAAAGCAGTTGTAGAGTTTGGAATTTCCTCTCCTCGACAAAGCCTTTCTTTCTCTTAATCTAAGAGAAGCCCGATCCATGTCATCCTTTTTAATGTTTTAAATGGCCAGCCCTAAAGCACTAAGATTTGTCCCCACTTTCTAAGTGACACACCTTCTCCACAGCCAGCGCGTTAGCTGCTACCACTCAACCCTTCTTAGATGCAAAGGTTTTTGTGTAAACACACTGCTTTATGATTCACGACTGTGCCTTGAGTTAATTTTGTTATTACTGCCTCTCCTTGGAGAGGTGAGAGAGCAGGAAGTGGAGAGTGGCAAAATGTGCCTGCAGTAGGTCTCATGGCTGTAGAGTGGCTGGGCTGAGCCAGGGTTTCAATAGTTGGGCTCTTGAGGCTGTGTTCTTTGCTGTGCTGCAGAAGTCAAGCAGGGGATTTAGGCAAGGATATGAAAGAAGTCCAGAAGAGAGAGTCTTCACAGGTGGCCGAAGATAAAAGAGCCAAGAGCATCTGTATTGATTTCTGTAACTCAGGCTAGAAGAGCATAGGAAGAGAGAATTTTCTTCAGCTTAAACTTGTTGTGAAATATAGGAAGATAAATTTAACTATCTAAACTTGTTTGAGACTTCAAGAAGTAGGCCCTGGAGACTTGAAAAAAATAAAATCAAGTGAAGTGAATTAAAATTAGGAATTGTTTTCTGAAAATTCATGTAACTCTTAGCAATGATTTAAGCCTTCCAAACAACATAAATTATATATGCAAATTAGTTCTAATTATAATTCCTCTCCCTCTAGATCACTGAACTCTTACACAATAGGATTTTAATTGATTCACATCAGCCTGCCCGCCTAGTGTTTGAGTAGAAATATGCTCATTGTCAAGAAAATACATTTATTTGGCCATTTATCAACATTTCAGGAAGATAGGTGCTAGAATTTTTATGCTTTTAAAAGATTTTTTAGTTTAAATTTATGGGATATATATATATATCCCATAATATATATATATTCAGCACATACATGTAAGAGTGCCAATATGTACACTCACGTACATGCATGCCGAGGCCAAAGGAGGCTGTACAGCACATTTCTCTATCATTCTCAGTTTTACTGCCTCAAGACAGGCCCTGTCGCTGAACTGGAGTCTTTTCCTTTGAGGTAGAGCAGCTACCCAGTGAGCCTGGGGGGGGGGGTGTATGTTTTCTCTCCCTATTGCTTGGTTGCAGCACTGGTTCTCAGCCTTCCTAAAGCTGCCTGCCTGACCCTTTCATACAGTTTCTCATGTTGTGGTGACCTCCTCAACCACAAAACCATTTCATTGCTACTTCATAACTGTAATTTTGCTACTGTCAGTGATTGCAATGTGGGTGCTGGGGATTCAGGGGCATATCCTCAAGTCTCTAATTGGAACATCTTTTGTTTTTTAAAAATACAATTTATTTAACTTTTTCTTTATTTTTTGTGCACTTGATGTGAAGGTGTCAGATCCCCAGAATTGAAGTTACAGACAGTTGTGAGTCACCACCATGTTGGTACTGGGAATTGAGCCCTGGTCCTCTGGAGAGCAACTGAGCCATCTCTCCAGCCTCTTGGAACATCTTTTCAATGAGATGACTTGTAGTTCCTTATTTCAATCTAACAACTTATAACACTTCTCCTTTATGTGTTGATTTTTGAAACATTTTCATATTAAATGAAAAGTTCTCCTAGAGAATCAGATTTGTGAACATTTGAATTTTCTAGTGTCTTTACAACTGTTGTTTGTCTGCCGTTCCTACCCCATTTGGAGTTGTCAGCATATTTCTGCTTGGATTCTGTATTTGAATGTCCCCCCAAAACTTGTTCTGAAATTGCGCTGTAGTTGCTACAGAACTCATAGTTGCAACTTTTGGAGATGATTTGGTCATGAGGACTCCAACATTGGAATTGGAAGGAGGCTTTTTAAGGATGAATGGGATCCAACAGAAAAAAAACAGGTCCCTCTTGTGTCTCTGTGTCTCCTATCCTGGACCAGTTTCTCCACAATGTCATTATGAGAATGAAGGCCTATGCCAGATGCCAGCATAGTGGTCTTGGGTTTCTGGGCTCCAGAACCAGGAGCCAAATACAATTCTATTATAATTTGCTTGGTCAGTGATATTCTACTACAGAATAGGAAACAAAATAAGAAAAAAATTAATACTATTGAATTACAAAATAATTCTGGGTTTTTAAAATTAAATTTAAATTAATTAAAATGTAATTTTTTAAATTAAAATTTCTAAGAAGCCACTGTTTTGTTTTAAGGTTCTCCTTTAGGCCCAACCTGTTACGAGCAGGTTTTTCTCCACCGCTGGCATGGTCCGCCTCCACGCCAGCCCCCAATAACATGCAGAGACTCTATATTTGATACAATGCTGTTGGCCAGTTACTATCATTGTTTATTGGCTAGTTCTATCTTAATGATTAACCCATTTCTACTATTCTAAGTATTTCCACGTGGCTCATCTTACTGGCCAGAGCGGCACTGGTGTCCTACCTCTCCAGGCTCTCCATGTTGACTCCTCCTAACTACTTCCTCTTTCTTCCTCCTAGTCTCCTAGCCTCGTCCATCTTGCTTTTCTATTGGCCAACAGGGCTTTATTCATTAACCAGTGTGAGAAACATATTTACAGAATACCATCTCCCATCACCAACCAAGTCAGATTAAATCAGAATGAACTGATTTGTGTTTAAACGCTGTGAAAACTGAACATTACAGTGGGACACTTTATATTTTTAATTTTTTGAGATTTTATTTATTTTTATTTTATGTGTATGAGTGAGTGCCTGGATGTATGTCTCTGTACCACATGCATGTAGCACCTTTGGAGGCCAGAAGAAGGTGTCAGATCCCCTGGGACTGGAGTTATAGATAGTGGCTGTGAGCTGTCATGTAGGTTCCGGGAATGGAACCTGGGCCTTCTGGAAAAGCAGCCGGTGTTCTTAACCTCTGAGCAGTCTTTCCAGCTTGAAATAGGACACTTCAAATCAATCAGAATCAATCAATCAATCAATCAATCAAACAAACAAATGAAAAAGCCCACACATATATCCAACTCCATGAGATTAACAGCAGCCAATCAGAAGACACCCAGTTTGTTGCAGTAGGTGTTATGAGGATGAAGTCATCTGTTTTAACCCTATGAAGAAAATAAGCTTGAAGTCACCAATTTGTTCTCTGCCCTTACCTCTCCCTCTCTTCCTTTTCTCCCTCCCCATCCTCCTTCTTTTTCTCTCCTCTCTCCCTCTCTCTCTTTTTCTCTCTGTCTCTCTCTCCCCCTCCCTTCATTCCTTCCTTCCTTTCCATCTCTCTGATTCCTGCACCCTCTTCCTGGAAATCAAACCCCTGCATGCCAGCGGAGAGCTGTTGTGCCGAGTTCCATCCCAAAACATTCAGTTTTCTTCCTCCCCTTTCCTGTTTGTGTTTTATTCTCTTCTACAATCTAGGGAAACCCAATTAGAGTTTTTAATATGATAATTGCCAATTTGATCTCTAATGCTTTCGTAATTTTGTCTTCTGTCAGGGGTATTCATGGACTTGCCCTGATCAGTTTCTGTAGTTTCGAACCCCAGCACATACACAGCTGCAGTAAGCTGCAAACTGGGACACAGACAGTGACCACATTGAAAAGCAACAGTTTCAATTCTTAAAATCTCTTAAATGTAGTACGTACTTTTTATAACAGCCTTGTAGTTTACAAACTGGCTTTCCCATGAGATTTAAGGGTCTCTGCAACTGCTCTTCCTGACAGTTAAGGTGAATGGATACAAGGAATACTGATGAGGTTATTAGACTTAATGAAGCTCAGAGGGACAAATAAACAGGCCACATCCAACCGAGTGATGCTGCTCTTATCTTTTAGAAAGCTGTTCGAAGTTTGATCCGATGAGGAAGCAGAAGAGCTCAGTGTGAGTTGTTTTCTCATAAGGGTTTTGGGTCCTAATTTAAATACTATTTATCACAGTTAAAAGCTAGGAAGATAGGAAAATATTAAGAAATGTAATGTGAAATTTGTTTTTCATAGAACTCAGGTTATAGAGTCAGATAGGATAGAGGCAGGTGTATAAAACATGACAGATCCACCAGTCTGTAGTACAGTCTCAATTGTATGTGTGATTCATTGGATAAAATAAAGAGACAGCTAGGGAGGGAGTATTCTACCATATTTTCTTAGGTTTCTCCACACTAGTCTTCTTTTCTACATCTGTTGTTGTGGGATACTAGTTGAAGATGTGTTGCATTCATTTATGCTGTGGAAAATTTGTTTAATGTTGAAAGATGTGTTGCATTTGTTTAACTCTGTAAAGCTGTACTACTTTGCCAGTCTAAAACACCAGACGGGTCTAATAAAGAGCTGAATGGCCAATAGCTAGGCAGGAGAAAGGATAGGTAGGGCAGACAGACAAAGAGGATAAATAAAAGGAGAACTCTAGGAAAGAAGAGAGAGCAACAAATGTAAAAAGGAGAAGCTGAAGAGGAGAACACTAGGGAGAAACCAGTTTAGCCACACAGCCAGCCATGGAATAAGAAGGAAAGAAAGATATATAGAATAAAGAAAGGAAATAAAAAAAAAAAACCTCACAAAAACCAAAAATCCCAGAGGCAAAATGTAGTTAAAGAGAAACAGGATGAGCCAAGCTAAGGCAGGGCATTTGTAAGTAAAACTAAAATAAATCTCCAAGTATTTATTTGGAAGCTGGGTGGAAGGCCCCCATACAGTCAGGCCAAAAAAAAAAAAAAAAAAAAGAAAAAAAAAAGAAAAAAAAAAAGAAAAAGAAAAAAAAACAAAAGAAAAGAAAACCAATGACATTTGTTGTTTTTATTTTTGAGACTTATTTATTTTATGTGCATGCATGCTTTGCCTGCATGTATGTTATGTGTGTGTACCACAAGATGTCTGGTAACCACAGAGGCCAGAAGGGGACATAGGATTCTCGAAACAGGAGTTCCTGGTGAGTTTGACCATCTTATAGGTTCTGGTAACTGAACTGGGGTCCCTGTCAGAGAACTAGTGTCCTTTACCACAGGGCTATCCCCTGTTCTTGCTGTCTTTATATTATGACTGATTGAATCTTAAAGCTGAACTGTTAGGGTAGGTTTGTGATATTTCTTATTGGAGAGAACAAAGTTCTGATGTAGAGATGTTTCCTTGGAAGTGCTGTAACCAAAGCTATCAACTTCAGAGGACATTATGACAACAAAGTTCTCTTAACAGGAAATGTTAATGTATAACAAAGTATAAAACCCTTTGACCTTTGCAAATTGTGATTCTGATTACTGCTATTTAGGCATATACAGAGATTTTATAGTTATTTGATAGATTTTATTTTGGTTGTGCTAATTTCCTAGGGGTACTGTCACAAATTATCACAGACTTGTTGGCTAAATAATAAAAGTGAGTTTTCTCATTCTGGAGGCCAGGGTTGGATCAGGTCATTGGTAGAGTCCTTCTATATTCCTCCCAGAGGCCATAAAGGAATAACCTCTTTTCCTTTCACTTTCTGGTGGCTGCTGCATCCCTGGTTTTGTGGCAGCACCCATAGCCATGTGATGTTTTCCTTCATATTTTTCCCTGTGTGACTCCTAGGAGGACATCTGTGATTTTATAATGGAAGTTTTCATATTGCAAGAGTCATAATCAAACTGGCTAATACCATTTTTCATATCAAATTTGAGGGAGGACTGTTTGGAGGCTATTCTTAAGTTTGCACTAGTAATATTTATATTTATTATTTCTTCAACAACATTTGAAGGCATTTCAGTACAGTACTCTGAGTTCATATTTAATATCCGTCTTTTTTCCAGCTGCTGCATTTAAAGGTACCCTCTCTCTCTCCACTTAAATACCCTGCCTTTATATAAACTATACTCAAATAAACATGTAATCAAATTCATCAATGTAAGCCCCTAGCTAGAAAATCTTCTTGGTTCCTTTTTTTTCAGTAGAGTCATCACCATCATAGTTTCCTATTTTGGGAAAGTCTAACATTTGGAATTTATAGCAAGTTTGCATGTGGCTGTTTGAGCAAAATATTCACTTCATGGCCAAGTCATGAAAGAAGGAAAAAGAGACAAGTGTTCCACATCCTTTTAGTGGCCATGCTCCTCCTGACCTACAACCTCACTCTGAGCCCCATTCTTAAAGTTTCTACAACTTTACAATAGCAAAAGGCTGAGGACCAAGCCTTTACCACGTGGGAATGTTCTTTGAGGGAACATTCTAGATACAAATGCAGTGTTATGAAAGTCCTATTTAACTGAAAGTCTGGATTATCATCATTATGTAACAGTTTTCCTTATTCCACCTTATATTACCTAGCAGTAATATATTTGTAAGCATTAAATTTTCGAGCAGAGGAGTATTGTTGCATGTATGTTTCCGCCATCCCGCCAGCCCGCCAGTCTGGGCCCATAGTCACGCCAGCCCCAAGTAACACTTTGAGACTCCATATTTGATACAGTCCTGTTGGCCAGTTACCATTATTGTTTATGGGCTAGCTCTGTCTTAATTATTAACCCATTTCTACTTGTCTAATTATTTCCATGTGGCTCATCTTATCCGGGAGCCACGGCGGGCATCTTCTTTCCTCCCTGGTCTACATCTTGACTCTTCCCAACTACTTCCTCTTTCTTCCTCCTGGTCTCCTAGCCCCACCTATCTTGTTTCCTATTGGCCACAGTGCTTTATTAGTTAACCAGTATGAGAAACATATATACAGAATAACATCTCCCATCAGAGTATTGTTTGGCTCCTTGTTTCAGAGAACTTTAAATAACTTTAAATGTGAATTTATAAGTTTGCTTCAGCCTGAATATATTTAATAATAATATATAAAATGTAAATATATATCATATTTATTAAACTTCATTTGTGGTAACTTCTTCACCCAACCCTTTGTATTCAGGGAACTGCTTTTTGCATAGTTCTACAAAATGTACCATTCTCCTTCATTTCTACGCTTTAGCTTCCATTACTATCTTCAGATGTGTGTGTTTAACATTTAAATATAAAAGTTGACTCCCATTTTAATGAACTGATCTAAATGTTACCCTGAAATAAACAGTTTTTCTTTCATTCTCTTAAATAACATCTATAACAGTGCTAGCTCAAGTGTCTCCTGCCTCCCCTTCTCCCACATCTTATCAATAAACAAGGCATCTTCGTGGAAGAAGAACCTGTGACAGACAGGGATCATTTCTTGTCATCTTTATATAAACATTGTTATTGTTTATCACAGAGTTGACATTTAATAAATACTTTATCATTTTCACATTGATATTGATGGATATATTCTTCCTTTCCAGGTGTCACGCTTTTTAAATATTGTTCAAGGATCTTGTGGCTACTTTTATTGCTTAACATTTGGCCAAAAATTTGGCACTTAACCTCTCCAAATTGAGTTTCAAATTTCTTGTCCCATACAATCCTTCATGCAAAATCATTCAGGGACTTTTGGCAAACCAGGGCTTCATGAACATGTCTTATGTTGATTGCCTATAAGACCTCAAAGATGAGGCAGTGGCACGGATACAGCATGGGCTCTGGTTTTTAGCCTTGAAGGCATTTTGCTTTGAAAATACTAGGCACAGAAAGTATAAGCAGGAATTAGGCATAAATTTCCCCCTCTCGAAATGGTATGTTCACTTGAGACTAATGGCTATGGAAGGAAGTCATGGTCTTGAGTATTGTTCTTCCAAAAAAGAGTGTTACGAGTAGGTTTTCCCCACTGCCGGCCTGGTCCCACCGCCACACCAGTCTCCAATAACATGCAGAGACTCTGTATTTGATATAAGGCTGTTGAGCAGTTACTATCATTGCTTATGGTATAGCTCTGTCTTAATTATTAACTCATTTCTACTTATCTAAGCATTTCCATGTGGTCATCTTATTGGAGAGTGGCAGGCCCGCATCTGCTCTCTCCCCAGGCTCTACATGCTGACTCCTCCCAACTACTTTCTCTTTCCTCCTCCTAGTCTCCTAGCCCCGCCAATCTTGCTTTCTTATTGGCCCAACTGTGCTTTATTCATTAACCAGTATGAGAAACATATTTACAGAATAACATCTCCCATCATCGCCTCTTTTCTGTCTAAAATAAAGGAAGGGTTTCAACCTTAGCATAGCAAAATATATCACAAAACAGTTATCAAATAAGAATCAGTTAACAGTATTTAGTTCATTAACATTTAGTAAGACTTAAAGAAAATATGATCTATCCTATCTTTGTGAGTCTAAATTCCTATATGTAATTTATCTTTAATCCAAACAAAGGAAAACTATAACCATAACTACCTGTCTTCAACTCCTTCAAAGACCACAGAAGGATAATATATAAACTCTAGAATGACAGAGACAACTCACTGCCTGGTCAGTCACCTGAAGTTCTGTAATGTTCCATCTTCAGCCCATAGGCCATAGTGTGTCTGGCAGACTCTTTCATGAAGCCGAAACCCTGTAGCACTATCCATCTTGTTTTAGCAGTCACTTTACTGTGGGTCCTGCATGTCCAGTTTATACAGCATAAAGTCAAACAGTCTAGACAAGAGCAGTACCTTGCTCAAATGGCTAGTCTTGCCCATATTGAAAGCAAACTTTGTAACGAGTTTCTTCAATGTCCATCTTCCTTTCTGATGAAGATGGTGTTGCCAGGGGCAGTTATTTGTCACTGTCAAGAAAATCCCTAAACAATTTTAAATGCCATATTCTGTAGGTCTTTGAAAGGTTTGAAGAATATTTATCCATCTCAAATATATTTTTGTATATCTTGAAAACCTTACTTAACTCTAAGTTTTGACTATCATAGCTAACTATCTATAATCTGAACTAAATTATACATTACATTTCTAACTGAGCTATATAAACACAATACCTAAACAAGAGGAGAAATATACATATCACAAAATTCACTTTAAATTGTATCAATAAATGAAATCCATTCCAAAACAAAGTATTCATATCTCAGCCACACTCTGTCTTTTAAAACCATTTTATTTCTTTTCTCTCCCAAGTCTACATATATTTTAAAACACAGTTTAAACCTTTAGATGTTTTTCTTAATCTGAATCTGTCTTTACTATAAATCTTTATCTTTTTTTCTGGCCATGAGTCTTTATTTGTTAAACAACAACATTGCTAAAATGAAAGCTATAGCTGTTTTAGCCGTGGTCTATCCAAGATGGCGGTGGCTATTTTACCGCCAGAACTGAGAGCTGTGTTCATTGCTTTGGTCTATGCTGCATCCATATGCTGTCAGCTTGGAGATGTGGTCACTGCCTTTGCCAGCTCTTGTACACACCATTCAGTTGCTAGCAGAGCTCTTTAAAAGCCTTGCAGTTTTTTGCCGCTTATGCTGAGTCAGGAAACCTCCCTTAAAGGAGCTGCACAAATCTTTGTCTCTAGCAAAACAAACTCCGAGAACATTGTTGCTACCAAGAAGCCTTGTTTGTCTTAATTCCTTTGTTTCTAAAACATTTCTTAAGCTTTTCTTACTTTTAAGTGGAAGTTCTTATTTCCACTCAGGCCCCAAATGTTATGAGCATGTTTTTCCCTGCCAGTCTGGTCCTGCCACCCCGACTGCCCCTAATAACATGCTGAGACTCTGTATTTGATACAATTCTGTTAGCTAGTTACTAATTCCTTATCTGCTAGCTCTGTCTTAATTATTAATCCATTTCTACTATTCTAAGTATTTCCACGTGGTCATCTTACTGGCCAGAGCGGCATTGGCGTCCTATCTCTCCAGGCACTCCATGTTGACTCCTCCTAACTACTTCCTCTTTCCTCCTCCTAGTCTCCTAGCTTTGCCTATCTTGCTTTCTTATTGACCTAACAGTGCTTTATTCATTAACCAATATGAAAAACATATTTGCAGAATAACATCTCCCATCAGAAGAGAATTTTTAAAAATTCAGAATTTTTTTCACCACTAAATTCAGTCTTCTTTACTTTCTTATGATAAGGAGGGAAATTTTTTTCTTACATTTTCTTCTTCAGTATGACTCTAGGCTGGGTGTTTTAAATAACAATACCCTGATTAATATATTGGATGCAAACTATATTAAAGATATAGAAATAAAGATCTTGTGCCCTGTTTCTTTCAAAAGATGTGTCTTTATACTTGTCAGGAAATAAAAATCCTAAAGAAAGTATCTAAAAGTGCACACATCACAGCTGGACATAGGTGTTGTTAGTCATGTTTCTTCATGAACATAGGCACCCAAAGGGCACTCCAATAGGTCTGGATTTTCCAGGGTACTGCCTGAATTTTCCCCAAGTTTGTTACCCACAGTTAGGCAAAATATTGCTTCACAAGTTAGGAGCTGACAGAACCATATTTATACTTGGCAAAATCACAAAAGTGGGCCGGGGAGGTGGTTCAGTGTATGAAGTCTTTGGCATTTAAGCCCGATGACTTGAGTTCTTATTACCAGACAGTTATAAAGGCTGGACATTGTAATGAGTCCAGTAGTTGGTAATCAGTAATCCCAGTATGCCCTGGTATAGCAATGGGATGTAGAGATTTGAGCCTCCAGAAGCTTGGCAATGATAATGAAACCCTATCTAAAATGAGACGGAAATGCCCAAAGGTTGTCCTCTGATTTTAACATATGCACCATGGGCAGAGATAAATACACACCCATACATCACACACACACACACACACACACCACCAGCAAAATGTTATATTTTCTAACTTTCCCAAATCGGCAACAATCCTGACCATGTTCATAGAAGATAGACTTCACAAGTGTAAAATTCTCTTGTGCTAAGAAAGAGTATCCTATCCGAGTAACTCCCAGAAATGTAAGATCTCTCTTTGTAATGAAAACTGAGGACAAAATACTAACATACTTGAATATTGTGCCAGTAACCAAGTAGTATTTACAAATACAGTATAGCAGTTACTTTCTACTTGACAGTTTCATCACTAAGAAAGACATAATACCCCATATCAATCTTTGGATCAATTCTCTCTTTTAAACAATATCTTATTCATGTATATAACTTCTTTATTATAACAGTCTTGATTTATGATGAAGACTATGTTCTTGAAGAACAACCAAGAGATGAATGGTGAATGTTAAATTTTGAGCATAAGAAGATGAAAACAAAGCCAAGAGTACAAAGTTGATATTGAAATAAAATCTATAAGGATATAATGACAAATGCTGATAAATGTTCAGTTTTCTACTGAATAAGAGATTTTACAGAGTGTAAAAAATTAAGAACATGCTTCTCAGCCAAAGTAATCTAATATTGAATGGGAAATGGTACTTGATTTATTTATGTTGTGCTTTACTGAATTTATTAATTTTTAAATTGTGCTCATTTTGTTTTCAAAGTTTATTTATTTTCATGTTTACTTAGTGCACTGCTATTGTTTAGTATAATACACAGAGCTGTCACCTGTAAAAATTCCATGGAAACGAATGGTTCCAATGTGATGATTAGTAAACAAGAGTTCAGACCCACTTTATTTTTCATGGCAGAATTTGTGTCAGAGTTTCCTGTTAAGCAGGAAATAGTGGGAGTGACACTGATGTGATAGGGAGTAGAGTTTCTTCTTTTACATTCAGCTCATCTGTAAAATTAAAAGGAAATGGACTTCTAAATACCTGCTTGTCCTCTTTGCTATTTTCAGAGAGTAGATAATTACTGTGCCCTGAAGCTCCACATGGTGTTACCTACTTCTCTTTTTCCTTCCTTACCTTCCCCTCTAAGAGCAACCTAATGATCCTCAAGTATATGCCCTACAGTAAAACTCCAAATAAACTAAGAATGTACTTGGGGTCATATTGTCTTTAGTCAATATTTGGAAAGTGATGGGGAGGGCAAATGTAGTAAAGATGCATGGGATGTGATAGTTTCTTTATTCCTATGGAATTCTACTGATCAGAATTCACAGACAAGAGCCAGGTGTGTTGTTCTTCCCTCAGCCTGACTCTTATTCTACTTACAATTCTCATCCCTGTTTTCTGACCTAATTTCATCTCCTTTTCCATTCTTTTCTTTTGCTCTCCTACCTCTTGCCCTTTCCTCCTCTCATTCACAGAGGAGTTCTATAGCACTGGGTGAGAGCCATTTTTTGGAGGATGGAAGAGACACACCAGTAATGTTGAGACATGTTAATATGATCATAGAAAGCTTAGTAGGGACCTACCTGTAGAAGAGAAGAAACAATATATAGATTGGATGCCCAGATCTTACACTTTGTTTGGTTTGTACCTGTGCTCAAAATGTTCTACAAGGAAAAATACATCCTGTGAACCACAACAACAAGCAGAATAGCATGATAATTCTTAGGGTACAGTAGTGGTACACAAGCTTTGGTGGTAACCAACAGCTCTTTCTATAGACTTGAGACCCATTAGTCAAGAGGGAATTCATGCCTGATTCCAGAAACCTAGTAAGGATCCAGGGCAGTGAAATCATAGATAATTGAGAACAAACCACCTCTTTATTAAGCCAGTACAACAATATAGAACTACATTGTAAATATTTTCTTTCTACCTATAAATATGTGTAATCTTTACAACCACATCAAAATGCAGAATTATGAAACCCAATACTAGTGAATATGTCTACAACTTATTTCCACACCTAAAAGCTCAGGGGACATCAGTGAAGAGGAGAGGGGAAGGGTGTAAGAGTCAGAAGATCAGGGAGTTTGCTGTGAGACTGTATTTCCTGATAATGTCAGAGGCTACACCCATAAAGACTCACCAACATAATTGCCTAAAAATTATCTGAACAAGGATAATGCCAGTTGACATACCAAAGGGGCAGAGGAAAGCCCACAAGGCCTCAACCCTACAAAGGACTACAGGAAACTAAGGAATACTCAGAGTTGGGAGAAATAGTATTCTCCAGGAAGGAGCACTCCAATTGACTATCCAGTACCAAATGGTCATCCCTGAAAACATATATGCAAATAACATTATACAGACATATATATATATATACATGTATATATATATATGTTTGATATATATACATGTATATATATATATATGATATATATATACATGTATATATATATATATATTTGCATACATATGTGAGCACACATGCATATGAACATAGCAGTAATTAATGAAAAAGACTATGGATTTGAAAAATAACAAGCAGGGGTATATGGGAAGGTTTAGAGGAAAGAACCTGAAGGTAGAAATAATGTAATTATATTATAATCTCACTGATAAAAGAAACAACTAAAAAAATGGAAAGGCCAGACTCAGTAGTAAAGCACTTGATTAGCATTTAAAATGTGTTTTACTTTATACCTACAATAATATTTTAATGCATATAAAATGAAAATGACTCTGTCCTGTGTCAGAGTTACAAAAATTAAACAGTTCCTTTTCTATTTGGATAGTGTTCAACAGCAAGGAAAACAAATGTGTGGTTGATGATCCTCAGAGGTGGAAAACACTGATATGGATAGAATCTTCAAAGCACTAAGATGAATCACAAATGAGAGCAGAGATGAAGAAGCTATTAGAAGAACTGTAAAGCTAAGGTGCATAGCAATGAGCCAAGGAGACTCTCCATAGTCTACAAACAAGGTGGGATTTGTCATCCCAATATACCTATTGGTCAAAAGAAAAGGCAGAGAGACCTAGAAGAAGGAAGGATGATATGGGAGCAGGATGGGAGAAGGAATGTCTGAACTGTGTGATGTAATTAGAGATGCCATTTCATGATTTCAAGGATTAGTTTATCTTGACATATATGTCTAAGCTGACTTTACTGGAGAACATGGTTTGCCTAGTCTCTGCATCATAGTGGAGGTTAGTTGCCTTCCAGGAGTGTTCTTCAAAGCCTGTGTGGTATTCTCGTTGATCACCAAGTCTGATGTAAGCTGACTTTCATGACTGGATCACTGATTGGGTGTCATTAATGTGCCAGATCAGTATTTGCATGGACATGAAGAATAAGTAAGTGGGACATTACAGTGAGCACTGCAGGAACAATGTCTGTGAGGTGTGCAGCCCCTCTTTGTTCCATCCCTCTGTTCCCTCACTGCCCTGAGGGGCTAATTATTTTCCCATGTGCTTTTACATTTACAGACATCTTCATCGTGATTGGCCAGTTCTCTGTTGCTCACATTAAACTACAAAAATAACCTTTGCCATTTCTGATGTCCCTGTGGTTGCTGTCACATTACATCCATTTTTAGATGTTCCTCAAACTCGCTGAAGTGAAGTATAGTTTTTCTGACAGTGTGAAAAAAATTCTTTTCTGGTTTCATCTCTTTGGGGAAAGAGAAATTTGCTGTCTTCTTTGACAGCTAGGCAGGGAGAGATGGCAATCTCATTTCCTTCTAACTCTTCTCTGGCAAAATCATGAATAAGCAACATTTTAGTTGGTCTACTTCCAAAAACTGTTCCTGTCAAGCTTCTGTCAGGATTTTCAAAATCAGGGAACAACTTTTTTCCAGTTGTGATTTTCTGTTATTTAATGTTTTGAAGTCTGAATTATGATTTTTCTGCTTTCTAGGAGTAGTGCTGTGCTCTGCATGATCTGAAGTGAGTGATAAAGGCAATTCAGTTCTTATTGTTGATGTGGTAACAGGAGGGACCTCACAGTGGGATCATCTGATGGGAAATATATGTAGCTAGTAATTTAATTACTATTATATTTTAAATTCAATCTGTCAGAAGTCAATGTATAAGTAACATTTTGTGGATCATTTCAGGGTTACATGTCATTGTCAAAGTACTATTGTAGAAGTAGTAAAATGTACATTGTGTTTGTTTTGTAAAGCTTTGTAACCACCCCCTACCTCCTCCTATCCTGAAACTGTTAGGAAATTTTATAAATTTTATATATATATATGTATGTATGTATGTATGTATGTATGTATGTATGTATATATATATGGAACATAAATTTGATTTTCCTAATTTTCTCAAAATCAAGTGGGTGACATGAAAATTTAAAAAATAATATTACCATTGTGAATATTGATTAGTGGATAATAGTGCTTTTTCTCCAAGACTGAAGGCCTGGCTAGGCATGGCTACATGTGTCTGTAACCTCAGCACCGTGGACAGAAATAAACAGATCTGGATAAACTGCTGCCCAGTCTTGCTGAAACATGAAATGAGGTCTTTCTGGTTCAGTGAAAGACCCTGTCTCAAAGCAATAAGGCAGAGAGCAATAGAAGAACACACATATATACCTTCAATAATTTTACAATATGTTCTACTGCAGATTATATGTTAATGGTTATCTCAGGATAGGGCAAAATAAGAGTTTTACATCTATGGCATTCATTCTATAGCGAGAACTCACCACAATGAGTGCGGGCATGCACTTAAAAGATGCCCTAGTCCTGTAGCTATTGAGCAGGTTTCTTACCTTCTTATTCAGCCAAGACTCTTAAATTGTGTAATGAGGATAAAATAAACAACACAACACCCACTGCATTCTCTTTATTTGTTGTTTTGTAAGAATTCAATGGGTAAATAAATGTCAACGTTTCCAGTAAACAACACAGAAGCTGTATTATGTTATTTGTGGAATACTTATTTCAGACTTCACATTTTGATACAAAGCCCCTGAGTTTCTTATCTTTTATTCATAGTTTTGTATTAATGACAACTTAACTGATGCAGGAGAATGAGTAAGTGCAGTTTTTGTATTGTAGCAGGCTCCAACTTGGTTCCTTTCTTTCTGTTTCCTCTTATGAATACACTTTAAATTGTTTTTAATAGAATATCTCTTAAAGGGAACAACACACTAGTAAGATGTCTTATCCTTGACATGACTTGGTGTATTCATTCTGTGTCCATAATATGCTCTGAAATGTTTCTCATTAATTTTTCAATTATTTTAGGGTTTGATAGGGCTACATTCCTATGGTTGGGGAAATTCCTCTAATTCACATTCTTCTATGGGCTATGGCTGGACAAAACTGTGTGTGTTTCAATTCATTTGCAACCAGGTTACATTTTACCACTTCAGTGAGAATTTCACCACCATATTTCTTCCCTCACAAGCAGGTGACAGAATAGCTACCATTTGTTAAGAATCTAAAGTCATGCTGGGCAGTGGTGGCACTTGCGTTATACTCAACACTCAAGAGGAAGAGGCAGATGGATCTCTGTGAGTTCAAGGACAGCCTGGTCTACAAATAAGTTCTAGGACAACAAGGACTGTGACACAGAAAAACCCTGTGTTAAAAAAAAAAAGGAAAAAGAAAGAAAGAAAGAAAAAATAAGTTTGAAGTCTTGTCTAATTTTCTCACAGTGTCATTTAGTCATCTGCCACTGAACACCATCAAAAGTAGGGCTTACTGAGCTATCACTCAATTTCCTTCTTGATTTATGTTCTTAAGTTTCAGGATCACTTCAGAATTAGGAATGATGAGTCAACCCACATAGTATTGCACAAAGATAGCTCAAGTCAGTCAAATGGGGACTTAATTTCTAGTTTCAGGGTAGGTGATCCTTTTTGTCAGAATGCTAAGCAACTGAACCATGGGTGAGATTGTAAATTTTTCTCACTATCCTGCCCTTCACTTCCTTTCAAGTCACCTCCAGATGACAGTACATGTTGTTCAATATTTCATGTGCTTGTTCTTAACTTCTTTATTACTTAATGGCTGCCTATGGACTCCTATTCAGAATCGTTTAAGTGAAAGCAATCACATTTTTAAATGTCTTAAGAAATCAATTTTATGAAAGTGCATCTATAGTGGCTTTAACACAAATTTTTGAATTAATAATATGTTTTCCAATTAGCATATTAAATGTGATCTGACAGCAGGTCCAAAAATTACTGCAATTTTTAAGTAGTTCTGGGAATTAACCATATCCAGAGATTTCCATAACACTTAAAATTATATAGAAGACTGTGATTTCTATCATTGACAAAGTCACAGGTTTTCCAGAGGCCATTTTAATTTGTCCCGCACATTCACAAATGAAGGAAATGGAAAGAATCAGGAGGTAGTGTAAATAAGGACTTTTCCCTATCAAAATCTGTGGACCTCAAGAATTTCGGAGACATATGAATCTGGTTTCCAGCTCTCAGGACCTAGTGTTTCCTCTGAGAGGTAAATCTGTCCTCATGTTGAAGGGACACAGAGTCCTAAGAGGTGAGGATGAGGACAGATAGAAGCAAACCCAAAGATGAAGATATTAAGAGAGTGACAGGGTGGGCAAATGGCTAGGTCAGAAAAGGCACTTGCCACCAACCCTGATGACCTGAGGTCAATCTCTGGGCTGCACATGATGGTATGGAGAACATACAGCCTCACGTTGTCCCCACCTACATACACATACTATGGCATGCATATGCCACCACCACTTACCCCCAAAATTCACTATAATAGAAAGTCTTTTTAAGAAAAAAAAAGGCCAAAAGGCCAAAATGATGACTGGAGTTATATTCTGATGGCTTCACTTTAATTGTTATAGCATGTGGATTTGAACTAAAAGCCTTGCTCATGAAGACAAATGCTTATTTTCATGTTACTTCTTAGTGGTAACTGGTTTCACATTTAAAACAACATCCAACTTCTTAAAATTATTTTAAAGTTCCTTCACTCTAAGATTAAATACAAATGCAAAGCTCTTTACAAAATAAAGCCTATCATCTATATGCTTCATTTTTAATTTAGTGAGTATTAAATGCATTAACCATTCCTACAGAGTATAAATAAGATATGAATTTAATACCAGTCTTCTGAATTTGTCATTGTAGATGAAGGAATAATGTATTCCAATCATTCTTTTCATTTCTTATTTTTAAAGATTTATTTATTAAGTATACAGTGTTCTGCCTGAATGTATGCCTGCAGGCCAGAAGAGGACAACAGCTCTCATTATAGAAGGTTGTGAGCCACCATATGACTACTGGGAATTGAACTTAGGACATTTGGAAAAGCAGCCAGTGCTCCTAACCACTGAGCAATCTTCCAGGCCAACATGTTTTTCATTTTCTGATACTCCCTTTGCCACTGACAATGTTTTTGCATCCTGTAAATTATAATGAAATTATTTTCTACATCTAGCTTAGAAATATAAAATGTTAGGAACATAATTGTCAGTGTACAACTAATGTAAAATGATGTCTTGCTTTTTTCTGCATTGATTTTGTTGAAAATTGCTCAAGTGCCAATTGTTTTATATTTCATTAAGATTCTATATAGGACTTTGATGCCCATCTTCCCAAAATTGACATCATATAACTACTATAGTTCTAGGTTTAAGATTTCTACAGTATTGCCATAATGTAGCATTTTGATTTATAAGAGAGACTTTGACAATAAATTACTTGCTTGTATCAGAGTGGAAACACAGTTGCACTTGAAGGATTCCTTCTAGCATGCTTGTTATCCAGTGAGTTTTGAAATGGAGCATGGAGGAGACAGAAATAAGGGAAAGACAGAGTTTTTCTATAATTATTTGAATACCACAACACAGGAAATTCAAGGCAGATTAAACTTATCCATTTACAGAAACCAAATGTGCAGAAGTGGATTGTTGTGATTCCAGATGAGCTGATAACATATTCTCTGGCACATTTTTATGAGAAATGTCTTGAAAAACTATTTTACACTAAGTAAATATACCATCACAGCCTTAAAATCTCTAGCAATGTTTAGTTTCCCCTTGATGAATTACAATGCAATTTTCTAGCCTACTAATTTCACTAAGGCAGCTAATGAGTGGAGCCAAAGCCTAATCAGCTGCCAATCAGAATTCCTTGAAGCACAGAGTGTCAAATATTGAAGCAATTTTTAAAACCCATAAAAGCACTTATGCTCCATGATATGTTATAAAAAAACTGTGATGGAATTCTAACATTGATGAAGCTACCTTATTTCTCAAGTGTTTGTTCCTTGCAAACAATGTTCACGTTTACCCAAATCTTTCATTAACATTCAAGTCTGCCACTATTGTACTACTATGTTATCCACAATGGTACTGTTGTATTATCTGGCTTTAAAGGAGTCATTAACTGTAGATAAATGCCAGTCACAGAACTCATCCAAATTATAATGATGGAAATGTCTTCCACAGAGGAAGGAAAACCAACTCTGGTCTTTCTTTAGCTAATGCCAGAGTGGAGTTTGTTTCTATGCTGAAGAAGCAGTTTGGTACTATACTTCACTTCCTCCCCTTGTATTATTAAGCCTTCTCTCCTAACTTTCATGAAAAGTTATATGTCAATTATTAATTTGCCATTTGAGAACCAGTATGTAGGTGCTTCCCTTGAAAACAGCAGGCATCATGCACCTTCCACCCTTCCAGCCCCACCCCATTTGTAAGGTGCAGCCTTCCATGCATACTATGTGTCTCTTCATCTACCTTCATGCACATAAACACGTGTAGGTTTTTACACAATTGCGAATTGCTATCGACCTTCTTGCTAAACCATCCATTAATGATCTTACCATGCTGGTAAGCCTTTTGTGTGATATTAATACAGTGATCAGTATTTCCCTTCTCAGTCAAGTTTGGGGGAGTCTTAGTTAACCTGCTCCCTCCCACAGAGGGCTTTGGCAATACTGCCAACAGCTACTAATTCATGAGGCTTTATCTGACCTCCCCCGAGTTCTTTGAAAAAAAACAAATCTATTTGTCAAGAAGAACATGCATCCCGATCCCCTGAGGTTCCTGGAGCACAGAACTCAGGTTTCTGATTCAGTAAGCTGGTTTGTTTCATTGTTTGGGTTTCTGTAGCAGCAGATGAGACTTTTTTTTCTTATAACATGGTGGACAAAGAAATCTCCCATGATTCTGCAGAAAAATGACTTCTGGTACATGCATGAAAGATTTTTCCTTCACTTTGCATAGTGATACAGGAAGAAATTTGCTGTTTCTTTTTTTTTTCCAAAAAAAAACTAACTGAGCAAGTGACCATATAAAACATATTAAATATCTCAATGCACTGTTAATATAAGAAGTTTTAATGTGAAATATTATCTCAGTGTCAGTGTTTGTCTCAACACTGAGTTTTGGGTCAAGAATCTAGAGAAAAGGTCAACGAAGTTCCAAATGAATGCCATGATTCTTACCACCCGTTTCCATTTCCAGACACACTCAGGTGATGAAATGTCTTTCATAAATAGTGACAAACTTCTTCATTCATAGGGCAGACATATGTTTCTACCAAACCACTATCCCTATTTAAATAAAATGCCCTGGTGTAGCTCTGTTCTCTAAACCTTCCCCAAGTCAGAAAACCTGAGACAATTGATCTTTACCCAACAACTTCTTTTTCTTTTAATTGATTTTTATTTAAGTTAAAAACAGTCTTATTTTACATACCAGTTAGGGCCACCTCCATGTATCTAGGTTGAGAGAGTATACCTCCATAAGGAATAGGCTCCCAAAGTCCATTTGGAACTAGGGATAAATACTGGTTCAACTGCCAGAGACTCCATAGATTGCCCAGGCCTCCTAACTGACAGCCACGTTCATGGGGTCTGGTTCAGTCCTATTCTGGTTTCTCAGCTGTCAGACTAGGGTGTGTGAGCTCCCACTTGCTCAGGTCAGTTGTTTCTGTGGGTTTCCTCAGCATGGTCTTGACCCCTTTGCTCATTACTGCTCCCTCTCTACAACTGGATTCCAGGAATTCAGCTCAGTGCTTAGCTGTGAATCTCTGCTTTTGTCACCATCACTTACTGAAGGCTCTCACTGGATGAAGGCTCTATGGTGGCATTTAAGGTAGTTATCAATCTCATTATAGGGGAAGGACATTTAAGGAAGCCTCTCCACTATTGCTTAGATTCTTCATTAGGGTCATCTTTGTGGTTCCTTGGAGATTTCCTAGTGCCAGATTTATCATTAAGCCCACAATGGCTCCCTCTATTAAGGTATCTCTTTCCTTGCTGTCCTTCCCTGTTCCTTCCCCATCTCAGCCTTCCTGATCCTTCATGTTCTCTTCCCCACCCCCATTCTCCACTCCTCTTTCTCCTACTCTCCCCCACCCCCATGCTCCCAATTTATTCAGGAGATCTTGTCCCTTTCCCCTTTACTGGGTCCATGTATATCTCTCTTAGGTTCCTCTTTGTTTCCTAGCTTCTCTGACGGTGTGGACTGTAGGCTGGCAATCCTTTGCTCTATGTCTAAAATCCATATATGAGTAAGTATATATCATGTTTTTCTTTCTGTGCCTATGAGGATGGTTTCTTTTAATTCCTTCCATTTTCCTATAAATTTCAAGAAGTCATTGTTTTTTTCCCATTGAGTAGTACTTCATTGTGTGAATGTACCACATTTTTTTTTTATCCATTCTTCGGGTGAGGGGCATCTAGGTTGCTTCCAGGTTTTGGCTATTACAAATAATGTTCATATGAACATAGTTGAATAGATGTTCTTGTGGTATGAATGTGCATCCCTTGGGTATATACCTAATAGTAGAATTACTAGTTCTTGAGGTAGACTGATTCCCATTTTCCTGAGGAACCACCATACTGATTCTAAAGTGGCTGTACACATTTGCATTCCCACCACCAATAGAGGAGTGTTCTCCTTTTTCCACATTCTCTCCAACATAAACTGTCCTTGGTGTTTTTGATTCTTATCTTTCTGACAGGTATAAGATGGTATCCTACAGTCGTTTTGATTTGTATTTCCCTGATGCTAAAGATACTGAACAATTTCTGAGCTAAAGATGCTAAAGATACTGAGCAATTTCTTAACTGCCTTTTGGCCACTTGAGTTCCTCTATTGAG
Organism: Cricetiscus sungorus; assembly: GCA_030556225.1. Classification (NCBI taxonomy): domain Eukaryota; kingdom Metazoa; phylum Chordata; class Mammalia; order Rodentia; family Cricetidae; genus Cricetiscus; species Cricetiscus sungorus. The sequence goes on from JANBXA010000372.1 coordinate 75,583,453, forward strand.
AAATCTCTATTTAGATCTGTAGCCCCTCCCCCCTTTAAAATTGGAGTATTTGGTTTTTGGTGACTAGCTTCTTGAGTTCCTTGTATATTTTGGAGATCATCCCTCTGTCAGATGTGAGGTTGGTGAATATCTTTTCCCATTCTGAGGGCGGCTGTTTTGTCTTGTTGACTCTCCTGTGCCTTACAGAAGCTTCTCAGTTTCAGGAGATCCCATTTATTAATTGTCCATCTCAGTGTCCATGCTACTGGTTCAGGAAGGGATGTCCTATGACAACTCATTCATGGGCACTTCCAATTTTCTCTTCAAAGAGGTTCAATGTGGCTGAATTTATGTTGAGATCTTTAATCCATTTGGACTTAAGTTGGCAATAGATAATGGATCTATCTGCAATCTTCTATATGTCAGCATCCAGTTATGCCAGCAATACTTGTTGAAGATGCTTTCTTTTTTCCATTTTATAATTTTAGCTTCTTGGTCAAAAATTAGCTGTTCAGGGGTGTGTGGGTTGACATTGGGGTCTTTGATTTGATCTCATTGGTCCACCTTTCTGTTTTTGTGTGAATGCCAAGCTGTTTTTATTACTATAGCTCTATAATAGACCTTGAAGTCAGGGATGGTGATGCCTCTAGAAGTTCCTTTATTGTACAGGATTATTTTGGCTATTCTGGGTTTTTTGTTTTTCAATATAAAGTTGAGTATTGTTCTTTCAAGGTCAGTGAAGAATTGTGCTGGGATTTTGATGGGAATTGCATTAAGTCTGTAGATTGCTTTTGGCAAGATTGCAATTTTTACTGTGTTGATTTTATCAATCCAAGAGCATGGGAGATCTTTCCATTTTCTGGTATCTTCTTTAATTTCTTTCTTTAAAGACTCAAAGTTTTTACTATACAGGTCTTTCTCTTGTTTAGTTAGAGTCACCTGAGCTATTTTATGTTGTTTGTGGCTATTATAAAGAATGATGTTTCTTTGATTTCTTTCTCAGCCACCTTTATCATCTCTATATATGGGAGGGCTACTGATTATTTTTAGTCAATCTTATATCCTGCTACTTTACTAAAGGTGTTTATCAGCTGTAGAAGTTCCCTGGTAGAATTTTAGCATCACGTATGTAAACTATCATATCATCTGCAAATAGTGAAAGTTTGACTTCTTTCTTTCCAATTTGTATTCCCTTGATGTCCTTTTGTTGTCTTATTTCTCTAACTAGAATTTGAGTTACAATATCGAAGAGATGTAGAGAGAGTGGATATCCTTGCCTTGTTCCTGATTTTAGAGTAATCACATTGAGTTTGTCTCCATTTAGTTTAATGTTGGATATTAGTTTGCTGTATGATTGACTTTATTATGTTCCTTTTATCCCTGATCTCTCCAAGATCTTTATCATGAAGGGGTGCTGGATTTTGTCCAAGGCTATTTTTAGCATCTAGTGAGATGATCATGTGATTTTCTTTTTCAGTTTGTTTATATGGTGGATTACATTGACAGGTTTTTGTATATTTAACAAGCCCTGCATCTCTGGGATGAGCCTACTTGATCATGGTGGGTGATTTTTCTGATGGATTCTTGGATTTGATTTTCCAGTGTTTTATTGAGTATATTTACATCCATGTTCATGAGGGATATTGGTCAATAGCTCTCTTTCTTAGTGGTGTTTCTGTGTGGTTTGTGTACCAAGGTAATTGTAGCCTTGTAAAAAGAGTTTGGCAATGACCCTTCTGTTTGTATTATATGGAACAATTGGAGAAGTACTGGTATTAACACTTCTATGAATTTCTGGACCAAGACTCAGATTTGGGCAGATGCTACCTAACAAACTTATTTGCATTCTATCCAGATATGAAAAAAAAACAGTAAAAACAGTACCACAAAAGTACTGCATATACATATTGGTGATGGGTGAAGTTGATAAAAATGTTCACTAATGCTTACATGACATTAGAAATGGATACAGCACAGGGAGGAGGTACTCATTGAGAACAAAACCAAGCATCAATATTTTCTCTATGAAGCATGCCTGTTTTCTCACAGTCAAATTAAAATGTAAATACCAATATTTATATTAAAGACCATATAAACTGGGTCAGTCACAGAAATTACAGAACAGTACATGATAGAAGTGCTTCTGTGCCATCATATACTACCTTTACATTGGATGTAATCTTAATCTCCTTATTAAATTGAAACAAAGTCTGTAAGTCACTTTCAATATACAAAATGAATTAAACAATAAGGAATGAAAATGTTTAAACAGCAGAACCAAGCAACCTGGTGTATAGAAAAAAAATCTTGCTTTTTCTGTATTGACTCATAATGTCTCTGACATTTAGAACACCGCTTTTTTTTCAGTTGGGTTTTTATTAACAAAGAAGCAATGCCTTATTATGAACATTCATGATCAACTCCAAAGATATTTTTTTCAGCTTTTAAGGGAGGCTATCACTACAGAGAACTGAACATAGGGTCTCATATAAACTAAGCAAGTAGACACTCTCTGTGACTGACCCATGACCACTGACCTGATGTAGAAGGTAGGCAAGATCCAGGCTTGGAAGAGGAATTTGCTTCATTTATGAATATTTATTTTCTTAGCCCAGCAAGCCAAGTTTGAAGTAGAACTGTAATTTTCTTAGGGACAGGGAATGCTTACAAAGAGCATGAGGCAATCCACTGGGGGCATGGTCATAGTGCTGGTCAAGTGTTAGACACTAGCATCTAGTTATGGCTAAAGCATACTAATCCACAAGTGTTTGTCCTGAATGTTCAGCCTGTCTGGCTAGGTAAAAAGCCTATGTCAGTGTCCTTGTGAAACATTGTCCTCTAAGCATAATGTCTTAACCAGACATTATGTGTCTGTGTAGCTGTGGCCAGCTACAAGACTCCCCCAAGGTCTAGAATCATGGGAGGATGAACACCAGATTCCAGCCAGTTTCTCTCTCTCTGTCTCCCAGCTGCATGTAATTCTGTGTCAGCTGCACATTGTCTTGGGAGATAAAATATATGAATAGTGGAAGATTAAGGGAAGGGGTAACCATGCAGTCATGAGAGGGTCATCTTCTATACTAAAGTAACACTTTTAGATGATAGGGTAGTCAATCCCTATTAATAACCCTTCATCCATGCTTTGGTAAGTAACTTTAATTAAACTTATTGATTCACCAAGGAAAACTTAAGTACAGTTATTATGTTGGTCTGTTACTGGGACCCTATCTAGGGGAAATAGACATTTGTTTATACTCTTCAGAAAGAGCTCATGCAACAGCCCTCTATGCTTCAGCATGTAGCCTCTAATGCATATGGAAACTCAGTCCTAACTTAGGCTATGTGTGGCTGAGCCTACAAAGTGAGAATCATCAATTCTTGTCTCTAGATTGAGGTGACACATGCATAGGCAGTCTTTTTGTAGTATAACTATAGATTGAAGTCTTAAGATGAACCTATAAATTTCTTCTTAGAGAAGTCTAATTCAGACATCCAGCAAGGAGGCAGGAAGTGGAAGAGGAAGCTTTGTCACTTCATTTCAGAAATTGGGTATAATACATTCTGTAGCAATACAAGTGTGTTTGTTCTAAGTATTTTCATGACTAAGATTGGGAGGGGGCTTATCCCCCTTATGGTGAAGGCTATGAACTGAGTTGGCTTGTCCCTTTTCAGAGGCTCTGAAATATGGAAAACCTTAAATTCCCTACCAGATAAATTCCTGACCTGACTTAGCTGTGAAATTTTTTTTTGTCATTATCCTGCTTCCTATTCCCTTCACTCAGTTGTTGTTATCTTGGTCTCTTGATTTGTGCCCTTCCACTTGACATGGATAACATCTTGAATAATTGTATCCTTGCCTCATATCTCCTCCTTAGAAATAATGATGGAGATCAGAATTTATGGCATAATCATGAATGGGTCCCAGCTACTGGAAGGCCAGAGTTCTACTCTCAAAAATAATTAATTATAACTTTTTTTCCAGCTTCCAAATCAAAAGGAGCTGCCTCCTTATGCCTTAGAGTTGTCCATGTATGCCATTAGAAGACAACTATATGCTCCTCAGAGCTCACACAATCTCAATGGAGATTATTTTCTTTTGTCATTCTGTATATGCTACTTCCCTACCGATTGATGAGATTTTTTTTGTTTGTTTGTTTGTTTAGGGGCAGTTTCAGTATCCCATTGTTCAAAAATGTGTTCACCAATATACCTCATATTAAACACTAAAGTACAGCCCTTAGTATAATTATCAGAAAGACACCCTTAAGAGCAAGACTGAAAGGAAGAGTGAGAGCATGTTATTGGGGGAAACAAAAACAGGGGTAGGTAAGACAAAGGTACTATTATCAGACAGAGTTGACAATACACACACATAGGACATTAACATTAGTGGAACACAGTGTGGAAGTGAAAATTTCCATAACACCTCATAGAATAAGAAGTCAATCAGAGCTACAAGATGATTGTGTCAGCTTGGGAACTTCAGAGCAAATGATATGTAGTAGGACTGTTTAAGGCAGTAGCACCCACTCCTGTACTATAAATCCATGAGATGGGGAAGGCAACTCAGCATACAAACTTTCATTGTCTGAAAATTGTCTTTAAAGCTTTCTTCTTGTATCAAGACACAATGAAATGCCAAAGAGACAAAAGTCAATGAAGGGCTTCTCCATGCCAAGAGAATTTAATTATCAGAACTTCATAGAATTATCAAACTAAACCCTAGGCTTAACTCATATGATAGGAGACTATAAAGTGGAAAGTTAGGGGTGCCAGAGGACAGGGCTGCATTTTGACAAGAACATGTTTTCCAAATCCCTGGTGATCAGAGATGAAACTAACAGAGGGTTAAGAGGACTTACAGGAGAAGTAAAGGGTTGGATGGTGGGTGAGAGTGCAGAAATGTTGTATTGTTTGACTCTAAATCTCCATCCTGAACCATATGGCTATGTTGGAATAATGCTAACAAATATGTATGGCACATACAGTTCTATACCAAGAACTGTATGTGAGTCAGCCATATCAATCCATGTCCAGCTCTATACCGAGGTGCACTCATCCTCACCTGGCCCATTTCTGCTATATTTACAGTAACCATTTCAGTATGGGCTTCAGTAGACTTCATCTACATGCAGTCCTCCAGCACTTTACCAAACCATGTTCCACACCAGATTTCTGTGTTGATGTTCAGGCTTCCTGTGATATCCAGCTGAGGCAGTGTCTTGGCTTTTTTTTTTTATGAGGTTCTATCTCTTTATTCATAAAATTATGGTGAACTTTTGCACATTCACAGTTTGATCAATCCCGTAAGAGTAAAAGCCCTAGAAATGGTCTGGTTATTCTGAACATATAAAGGAAGGGCACAGATACCCTACCAGAGTAGGTCAGCCCTTTAGATCTTCTGAAACAGATGGTTGTCTCCACTGCATGTTCCTGTTATTGTTTTCCTTTAGTTCCATATGAAAGATCAGATGATTGTTGCAGATCCCCTATCAGAAAATTTTCTCCTCATCTGAAAGGTTTAACCTATAGTGACTTGCAGTGTTCTAGTTACAACAATTTTACATCTTTCAAAATTGCAGTGGAAAGTAATTTTGCCATAATATTTCATTTTACATGACAGCAATGTGACATTTCTTCAAGATAGTGTAGATACTACATACATCGTTCTTCATTTCAAATATATCACTTATTTCTCTAGACTTGTACATTTTCTTATCTAATTTCTCCTTTTTGAATTGGGAAAATCAGGATGAGCTTTATAGAGCCTTGAATTTAAAAAATCAGACCGTAATTTACAATAATTACTGAACAATTTGGAAAATGAGAAAAAACAACCATGGTTTTTCCTATATATGACACACAAGCTGTTGCTTTTTTAGCAAACAGATGTGTTTTATGTGCCACCGGGGGCCTGGGGCCCATTCAGACTTCCCGTTGAAAGGATTTCTGAAGCTGGTGATCTTCCTCAAAATATACGCAGGATTATCAGATTGTATGACTCAAGAAGGTGCTTTTTTCCTGCATGTTTGTTTTCATCAAGGTCTGCATAGAAGCCTATAAAATTTCACTAATTTCCCTAGTATTTATAATGGTTTCTTTGGACCTTAGGAAAATATAATAACATGCTAATATCTCATCCATGCTAATATCTCATAGTCAGCTTTCTTATATGTTATCATCTACTTGTTCATTTCTTGTTTATGTTACCCAATGATCAGGACTAAGGTTGGGATCCACCTCTCCTGGGATCTCTAATTGTGTCCTGTTGGGTGTTAGTCCTGTGTACCTTTCATTAAGCTATATAACCCCCCTGAGCCTCATCTCATGAAATGGGGTGGTATAAGTTCCCTTGCAAGATTGCCATGCAGTTTAAATGATATAGTAGTGTACTCTGCTCTTGTTTATCTGGTCATACCTTACTGTGAACACTTTGTACTCAGTGCCCTTATGTTGACTTCTTTCACATGGTTAGTTTATGTTAAGGCTCTGGAAATCTCAAGACCTGACAATTTGAAAAAAATCTGATATTAGCATACCTCAGAATTGCTCATATTCACCAGAGTTCCCCAGCAGGTTTGCCCAATTATTGCCTGAAGAGGTTGCTTACGTGATGGTAAATTGTCTACTCTTCCTCTCCATATCTCATTTCTTCTTGCTTCACTGTTTGCCTTTCAGATACTATATTTAACCTCAACTTACTGTCTATACATGAAAAGCATTTAGCAACAACCACTCTGTAGGGTGCTTGTTTTTTTATTGTTTCTGGTTTGGCTCTCAGTTTCTGAGGGTACAGTTTATTATGGTGGGGAGGGCAGGGTGTAGTATGTTGGTATAATAGTTCTCTAAAGGATAGAACTAATAGAATGAATAAGTATTTTAAAGGGATTTATTAGATTGGCTTACAGGATGCAAACCAAGTCATCCAACAATGGGAAGGCCAAGTATCCAGTAGTCACTCACTCCGTGATACTGATTGTGTCTGCAGTTTCAATCTAGTGATTCCTGGAAACTGCTGGTCTTCAACTATCTTGGACTCTCAAGAGGTTGGTTGTAATGTTGGTGAAGAAATACTATAGCTTTGGAACTTGCCAGCAAGAGTGAGGGTAGGCAGGCAAACATCCAACCTTCTTGCTTCCACTCCTTTTATCTGGCTACCACCAGAAAGTGCTGTCCGAATATATTTAGGGAAGGTTTTCATGCATTAAATAATTTGATGAAGAAAATCCCTCCCAGAAGTTCTCAGCAACTTGTGTTTTAATTGATTCCATGTGTTATCGAGTGGACAACCAAGCTTAGCCATCACAATTGGTCAGTGGCAATGGGAACATTCTGCTGTGGCTTCTCGCCTAGTACTAATCAGGATGTATGAAGCGTAGGGAGCAGTGGGTTTATCTTAAGATCTACCCTGAAGTGACCTATGTTAACTAGATAGGCCCTACATTCCCAAGATTCCACAGCCTCTCAAAAGGGCATCAGCAGTTGGGGAACAAGTCCTCTTGTGAGCTAGTGGGGGACATGTCACATTTTAATCACAGCAAGCAAAGAAACTAAATGATGATGATTACTAATCCCATGGACATATTTAATGTGTGATGTTACAATGAACTACAATTTTGAAAATTATTTTCATTTCTGTCGTATGTGAGCCTTTATTGTCCATCCCTTTCTGTAGTGTTTTCAAATAATTAGTCTTTGTTAACTTGTTTCCTACTTGAATTATAAGAACATGATCAACAGAATTTAAGCCTGTGTTAAGTTTTCTAGCTTTTAAAATAAAAATCTATGAACATTTGTTTGGCAGCCCATCTGACAAGTGGTAAAGGTTGAATTTTATGCCCATAGGTGAGAAAAAAATGACCATTTCATGATAGTGCCCTGAAAAGCAAGAGTGTCTGGTTCTGTCACAAAGGCTCATTTTTCCTTTTTAGTGAACACTGAACACTGATAGTTTGTTATGACAAATTAACCATAATATCTTTGGAGACCAAGTGTCTTAGAGAAAAAAGAAAAGCAGCAGTAACATCCCAGGAAAAATGAAAAGCTATTTGTTCACACCTGTAACTCATTCATTGGACCAAGGGTTAGGTTTCACAGACAGCAATCAAAAGTATGGATCGAGTTCATTTAGACACAGTGGGTTTTTTTTTTTTTTGTAATTATGAAACTGTGGGATATTTTCTCTGACCACAATTGCCCTCAGTAGTACTTAGAACTGTTAACCCTGGGAAAGATACTCTCTCTTCATCCGAGGATAAGACAAGCCATTTATTATAATATTTCAAAATTGGACTAGAAGGAAAGATGTTTCCATCTCTCTGTTCTGCAGGAGTATAGCACCTTCTCAGTGGAATAACATTTGAGAAATGCCCAGGCTTCTTTTGTAACACAGAGCTTGTGTGTAAGCCAGTCTGGATATTCTCTCTCTCTCTCTCTCTCTCTCTCTCTCTCTCTCTCTCTCTCTCTCTCTCTCTCTCTCTCTCTCTCTCTCTCTCTGTGTGTGTGTATGTGTTGAGAGTATGCTCATGTATGTTTACATTTTTGCTCTTTCTTCTAAGGTTATTCTGTTAAGTTTATACATGAGTCTAAGTGAATAATTGATTGATAACAAATCATGTTTGACTCAGTATGTATGTTAAAATTTATCTGACTTTCCCCATGTGATTCAATATATATAAATTCCATTAACAGTATAAAGTTGTAAGAACAAAGCACTCTTTAGCTTATTTTTTCCTTAAGTTGCTGATTTTTTTGTTTAGTTTTGTTTTTGTGTGTTTCTGGGATACAAACCCAGGGCCATGAAGGTAAGCAACATGGTTACTCTGCCACTAAAGCCACATTGTCAGGCCTCAGGTCATATATTTATGACTTTCTACATATGTTCTTTTTCTGGTTTGCCTGTTTTCACCTTCTTAATGAAGCAGCATTTATGTGTGTAAACATGGAGAGATTAATGAAAAGTAGCTATGTTGTCAGAAAGATATATATTATGGGCAAGATAGAGCTTAGTTGCTCTGATTAATCAGTAAAACTCTATAGACCTACTTTTATTCAAAAGTGTTATTGGATCTTCTAGCTATGGCTAATTGATGTTCTGTGAAGCAATAGAAGCTGAACTAAATCTCAAAGCTTGATGATTTTATTTTTATTTTTTACATTTTCTTAGAAGCCATTTGTCACTTCAGTTTATTACACTTGGGCTGTTCTCTCCCTCTGGAAATAAAGTTGGAAGATGGATCATTAGAGTTCCTGGATCTTACAAATGATGAAATCAAGTTTCAGAACAGCCAGGCTCTATGTAAAGCTCCCAGAGTCACATAGCTAAGAGGCAAGGCTAGAAGTGCAGCTCCCTTCTCCAGGAGCCATTCTCTTTCTCTTTGGGCCACCTTTACCACCAAGAAACTGTGGTTTTCCATAAGAGCTGGAGCCTGGACTCACCTTGAATGATGTAGCAGGATCCTACAAGTCATATAATGCTAGAGCTACTCAGAATTTCTGAGCTCTCTATCCTCTTCCTCACCAGGAGGAAACTGAGTCTAGAGAGTTGAGCTGGCAAAGCAATTCACTTGGACAACTCATTCTTTAATATCAGTCCTGTCTTCAAAATGCTGGGGACTAAACCTGCCTTCAAAGCATAATTTAAAGTGTTTCCTCATTCAAGCTTGAGAGAGAACTCTTGACACCACATCAAATAGCTGTTCCTTTCTACTTGGCACCGATAGAAGAGTCTTAGTTCATTTACGTGTTCCTTTTTTCTCTGTGACATAGGTTAGCTGTTTTATTTATATATCCCTGCTGAAATCGGCAATGTGCGCTGGCTGAACTATAGCTCATGAAAAAAAAATGATCCATATTTTATTCTAATGTCTTCAGCAGCCCTTTACTGGCATTATGATTAAAATGTGTGTCTCAGAATTGTTACTGGGGAAATGCCCAGCCAGTGAATTTGGCTACAGCTCAGTGATTGTTCCAGTTGACGTGAGAGGTGCCATTTCCATGGGGATTATATTGTTGTCATCAATTTATTTTCCAGTGCTCCTGGTGGATAATATTTTCTTCTTGAAAATTGCCTTTTCTCCTTTATTTTGGGTATAGTGTTCTCTGTATGATTCTCTCTCTCTCTCTCTCTCTCTCTCTCTCTCTCTCTCTCTCTCTCTCTCTCTCTCTCTCTCTCTCTCTCTCTCTCTGTGTGTGTGTGTGTGTTTTCTGGGCCATGGTAAGAGTTTAGAGATGCATGAAGGGTCTTTCCCACTCAGTGAGGCTTCCTCTTTCCTCAAATGTCTGCTATGCACACTGATTTCAATCTCTGTGTAATTCCACACATTCTACCACATGTCCATGCATTTGCCATGTACATTCACAAGAAGAAGAATGTACAATATTATTCTTGTGTCTTTATGCTTATGCTTATGTTTTCCAGTATACAGTCATTATGGATTCTTCTGCAAATGTTCTATGGTATATGAATATAACCTTAAATATGTTGATTCAAACTCATTTAAACATAGTCTAATAAGTCTGAATGCATCAAAATTGATGCAAGTTAGCATCCATTTCTTAGTGTGTCATTACTTATTCATTAATTGAAGTCCTTTAATTTTATCCTGCTCCTGGTAGTTGTGGCTTATTTGGTACCTGTAAGAGCCACTTTAGACAAATAAGAATAAGACAGAGGACCTCAGCTACAGCCAGAAAGAATCCAATGGTTTTCTGTTTGTGTTTGGTGAAGTGAAGCACTCTGGGACTGTGGACGTAGAAACACCAGCCAGAACTGTAACAGACTGTGAGAAAAAGATTACACATCTCTGGGATTTTGGCCTTCCAATTAGAAGGGGCTTCTTTTGTCCATGAAAAGTGCCACATATGTGGCTGTAGCTTGGAGTAAAATAAATAAAACAATTAAATCTTTATCACAAGGGTAAATAGCATGTCTCTTTGGCTTAGCTGTGATAAGAAAACCTTAAACTAGAAGTACATAAAATGAATTAGAGTATGAAAGGGCTGTTTGAGAGGCCGTTTCCTTATTGGTATTAAAAATTTCCCTCATTCATATTAGTTCAAATTCATGATAATTCTAGGGAAGTATTATGAGCCCACCCAAGGAAAAAGGGCCCTCTGCCAATGATTAAAGCCACCGGCTTGTAGCAATGTGCTTCTAACATCTAAGTCACTGTTGGAGCTGATATTGTCCTATGACTCTGACTCAGTAGACTGGCTTATTTCTATTCCTTTTCAAGAAAGTATGGACATCATTTCTTTAAGAACACAGAAGTCTGTAAATGTCTGGCAAGTATCTGTTCTTACACGGGTCAGACAACAGCTTACAGGATTGGTTTGTCTCCTGTCATTGGTTATGGCATAGTACTCAGGTCGCCAGCCTTGGTGGCAAGCACCATTAGACACAGAGACATCTTGTTGGCCTTCTAATATCTTTTTAGAATATCTGTGATTCTTGAATTTCAGCACCATCAGAATTGTGTGAAGGGCTTGTCACAAAGTCCAAAGTACTGGGTCATGCCCACAGAGTTTCTGATTCAGTACTCTACCTGTTCTTTGACTTCTAACAAGTTTATACAAGGATGCTGTTGTTTCCTGGGATACACTTTGAAAGCCAATGCCTTAAGAGAGCAGTCAGCCCTTTGGGGGAAAGAATGATGTAAAAATCTGCCACATTTTAAGGAATTATATTTTAGGTTATGGGAATATTGACAAGTGTGTACCAAAACTATTTTCTGTTCTTTGTTTTCCACATTCCTACAAGTTATATCACATCTAAGCAGAAAAAATAAGAATGAGCATTGCAGACAGACACCTACCTGCTGAACTAATAGTCCTTTGACCTTTCCCCTTCTGTACAGACTAGAATTACAGAATCATGGGCACTTCTCACCCATGGAACAGGTGATTTTTTTCTGGGACTCAGGAGTAGCTTTTACTTGTTCACCTAACAGAGGCTCGGCTCAGATTCTAGAGCAGTTAGCTCTACTGTACTAGGATGTAGTATGAAGAATATTGCCTCCCAGGGATTAGCAAATCACTTAATTACACTTTACAAAATTTCCCCATTTCTCCTCCTTTCTTACTTCCCCAGACCATAATCACAAACAGTTCTGTGTTGAGCATTTTGGAAAGAAGTGTCTGATAGACAAGTGCTGAACAGCACATATGGTCAGGAGTTAAGATATGTTTCTCAGCCAGGCAAAGGTGGCACGTCTTTAATCCCAGCACTCAGGAGGCAGAGGTAGGCAATTCTCTGTGAGTTCCAGACCAGCTTGGTCTACAAGAGCTAATTCCAGGACAGGCCCAAAGCCACAGAGAAACCCTGTCTCGAAGCCCTCTCCCCCTCCCCAAAATAAAACAAAAACATGCATGTAATAAAAGACACCATCACACTTTAAGTAGTTTAGCCTTATGTTTTCTATTCATTTTCTTCTTCTTCTTCTTCTAAAATCATTCTTCCAGACCTCTACTTTGTAATCTTAGCTCTGACTTTAAAAACAAGCTAAGTATAACATCCTTAGAAGAGAGCTTTAAAGAACCTTGGGTTCTTTTATTGATTATTCTTATAGGCTTATACGGGTAAGGGGGTTTGGTTAGAGAATAGAGGTTATAACCTGTTCTGTCTGCTGAGACAGTGACTTTAATTACATTTAATTCCCATCCTCTTTGTGCGTTACTTGATCCACTCATTGGTTTAGAAGCATATTGATAAATCCAGCCACGGCTTAACCCTGTGCCCTTCAGCTCTTCTGGAATTGCATCCAGGCTTCAGTGGATTGCCATGTTTATATGTTAGATCTTGTCACTAATGAGAAATACTAAGAGTCTTTCTACATATAGAAACACTTTTTTTCTCTAGAGAAATGTCCAGATTTTATCAAAAAAAAAAAAAAACAACTTTTACAAAATGTTTTCAAGATGTTGGTTTATATTCAAATTATAAGTCACAGCTCAGAAAACCTCAGTGTATCCACATTTCTTACACACATACTTCATACGTTTGAAAATGTTTCAGCAATTATTTTTGTATAGATATTTGTTTTAGCAAAAATTTATCAACATGCATGTTTTTTATTAATAAATCTATGAATCTGAGAAATACAAGAAAGGTGCTCCTTTCAGTCCCTTCAAAGATATTTTGTCTTTATTTTATGTTTTAATAGTTTGATTCTTAATGACATGCAAGTGCCTATTCTCACTGGTCAGAGTATCAAAAAGGGAAATTCTAAATCTTGTAATTAGTTTAAAAATCACATTATAAAAAATAATCAATTATAAGCAACAACTATTTCAATAATAAATTCTCTCCTGTACATCATGGAACTCCATGATGCTTCGTGTCAAATACATTGAATGCATATATAATATCTTTAATTTGCATTATGTTCATCTGGCTATAATGATGTAAATTAAGAAACATCATGTATGTGAAAATATTCATGTATTTATATGTATACATTTATATTAGAGAATAGAGGTTATAACCTGTTCTGTCTGCTGAGACAGTGACTTTAATTACATTTAAAGTACACTTTGTAAAGTGTACTTCATGTATATATATTCATGAACATGTATTATGGTGGGTAAATGTAGTAAATGTAGTAAAGTATTAATAAATGAGAAAATCTAGTTGAATCTGATATGGAAATAAAGGAGTTCTTTTTATTGACTCTAAAAATTTTCCATAGATTTAGCATTATTTCAAAAATAAATTATGTATGGAGACATACAATATGTACATATGCATTAATTACTACAATATTCTCACAGGTTTTACATTATGGTAGTTTGGTTTATGTGTCATTTAGTTTTAGAATCAACAACTTGTACTAACTTGGTCATTTAATATTCTGAGTAAATAATTTATTTTTGTCTTTGAATAAAGAAAATATTAGAAGAACACAGTGTTTTATATCAATTAGAGACAATACTATCATTAGTAATATATTGAATTTTCAATTTGCTATGAATATTCTGTGTTTCTAATTCTAGGATACCTACTATAATTTCAAGTTATAATTAAGGCAATTTTGCATAAATTGTGTTTGTTTAAATAAACATTGGCCAATAGATTTTTAAATTTCAAAATTCTCCCATATATTTCATAAAAATCCCAATCAAAAACAAAAGAAAAGAAAAAAAGAAGGCATTGATACTCCCCCCACATACACACACATATGTATCAAATACCAGGAATCTGGCTCATAAATCAGGAAGAACACAGGAAGATGCAGCTGGAGTCCTTCCTTGTTCCTGTGTTACAGCCAAAACCCTGACATTCAGACATATTTACAAGACCCGTGTTTCAGTAAGCCCACATGTGCTTTGTGTGGGCTGAAAAGAATGTGAAGTGATTTCACATGGCAACTTTTCCAGAAGGCTGTGTAAAGAACATGGTATCCTCTGAAAGGAAAAAAATCATCTTTGAGTTTATTAGTGACAATTCCTCCCTTTTCTTTTGGTCACACATGGAATAACATTGGGGGATGTTCTGTGGAAGTGGTTCAGATCATTCCCAGTAAGTTGGTTCAGAGGACAAGATTTGTACCCCTGTTACCTGAGAGGTGCCTCCTCTTAACTAAGTCCACTTATCATGCCCATAAGCCCTCCTTTGTACTGACACCTCTGTACATGTACCTGTGATAGTAGATTAAAATAATGAAGCTAATGATAATTACAGCATCCACCATTTAATGAGCATCCAGCAGGTCCTAAATACCTACCCATTTGATCTAAGCTAATCTTCAAAACCACCTTTAAAGATAAGAATTAGATTTTCCGTGGAGGCAGGAATATGAATTAGAACAAAGGATCATGACACACGAGCATGAAAATGTCATAATGAAACCCACTATTTTGTATGTTAATTTAATAAGAATGAACCAGGAATGGTCAAGCACACTTACAATCTGAGCAGTTGGCTGAGGTAGGAGGACCACGGTGAGTTCAAGGCAAAGCTGGGCTATACAGCAAGTCTCAAAACAACAAGGAATTATTTACATTTTATAGATAAGGAAATCAAGAGACACAGTTCTAAGCAGTTTTCCTGGAACTACAAACTAATTATGTACAAAGAAAGAAACCCACTCATTGTATTTGACTTGAGAACCTCTGCTTTTTGCTTATAGCCTTCTGAAGGTTAGGTGAATGACAAATGGCTCTTGAAACAACTAGAAGTCACATGTCGACAGCATCAGGATTTTAAACAGCTGACAAGTTCTGCTGACCACAGTGGAATGGAGAAACACCATAACATGTTGGATCTAAGAGTAGAGGAGGACTGTTAGCTGCCTTAGTTATCACACCTGACATTCTGTATTATTAAAGGCGGTAGCATTCTATCTCTGTCTTCAGTTTGTAGCAGAACTTGGCACATGGTAGGCACCTTCAGTTCTTAGTTCAATAAAGAATATCTTATTAAATAGAAAAATAACTTATTAAATAGAACATTACTGATGTTTGTGACTAGATCAATGGGTTAGAGGGAGAAACTGACTGCATTAGGCTTTCAAGAGCAGTTCCTAAACAGCAAAGTGGATGAAGAGAGGTGACACAGACAAGTTTGTAAAGATTAAGGGCACATTCCTTTAAAAAAAACTATGTTATGTCTTGACTCACTGTGTTGTGTTATAATGTTTACATCAAAGGAATAAACAAGATACATGTTGATTTATTTCCTATTTCCCACAGGTTCTATATTTGCTCTTTCTAGGCCATGTCTAATTGTCCTGCTGGTTTTAAGTCACTTATGTTTCCTGGTTTTTCCTTTGTGTCAGGCTGTTTTTACTGAATTTAAAAATTGAGATTTTATCCTCTGAAATTAGTGTATTGGATATTTTTCTCTCTTTCCTAGTTATTTAACATATACCCACCTTTTGAATTTTATTTTATCACACAGCCTTTTGAAAGAAAGCCATCAGATTTCCTAGAATGCCCCACCTAAACAATATAAAAAACAAAAACACAAACAAATAAACAAAACAAAACAAACAAACAAACAAAAATACCCTGAAAGAACCAACCCAGAGTCCTTTTCTGTGGGGCCAAGTTGAAGAGATCTGTGAACACCATCCCCCTTAGCTTTCCTGTTTGAGCCCTTAAGACCTGGGAACCTAACATGGTTGCTCCTGATGATGACTCAGTGACTTGCCAAAAGGCATTCACACTATGTTGGGGTTTTCACAGAACTTATGATGGGCTAAACCTCAAAGGAATAACTTTCCCTGGCACTTTATGATGTGTAGAAATCTTCACTAGTAATCAGCAGAGGCATATTATTGTGTAAAAATCATAGTTTTCCTAAACAGCTCCAATTTTCTGACTTCCTGAAAACCTCCCGAGCATGGACATGTACAGATAGCTGGGGGCTTTCTCTGCCCCTTGCCTCTTGATGCCTGTATAGCAGAGCTTGGTATAAATTGTCCAGCTTGCTCCTGTTTTACCTTCTGAAGTTCTGAGTCACTACAGAATAGTTTAAAACAACATCTGTATTTCTAGACTTTGCTTCACTTGTAAACTTAAGAACACTGAAGCAGTTTTAAGTTTGTTTCCTCTTTTTAAGGCAAAGTATATGCTGGAATGAGCTAATTCTGTACCATTGGTCTGTCATGACCCGTCAAGTCTTTATAATATTTCACTTGGTGAGGTGCCCTGTGACATGAGAGATAGTAATTATTTCAGTGCGGAGCAGATGGAAGAGCAATGAAGTGTTTTCTTAGTGGGTTCTTTAAACAGTGGAGCTGAGAAAGGCAAGACTGCTCCTGTTTCACACTGACAGGGATGGTGGATTTAATATGTTCCCTGGAGCTTCTCATCACATTATAACTCTTTCTGTGATGGTCAGTTTGGGGTCTGCTTATGTGACCTGACTTTCAACTTGTTTGAATGGCTGTCAGGCTGCTTGGGGATTAAGGGCTACTGGATTGTTTAAGAATTGAGAAAACAACAACAATAACACTCCTGCCTGGAAGCTTCTGGAAGCTTCTTACAGGGACCATGACTGTACTCTTCAAGGCAAAGCTGAGTCAGAGACCTGGAGGAATCTTTACCTGCTTGGAGTCGAGTGTCTGGAATGCCTCATTGTAATGTTAATCTCTGTTGCCTTGCTGCACAGTGACAGTGTGTCTAGCTCTTGCCATCGTTCATTCCCTGCGGTTGAAACTGTTGTCACGCCAGCAGCATTCCATCCTCAGTTAGCTTACATCATTGCTCAGCTCTCCCATGGAAAGCACAGTGTCTCCTAAATCTCCACCTCTCCCACCGCCAGACCCAGTGTGTGCTGTGGAAACAAAAGAAGCCCTGACATGTCTGGAGATGACCTGAAGAATTGCATCCAGATTTGCCAGTCCACTGATTAGAATTCTTGCCAAGTGCTGTAGTAAGCAGGGCTTCCTCAATTTTGTCTGTAAATTACATTGCGAATTTTTCTGGGATGAGGAAGTTTGTACCTTTTTTATTTCGTAAGCCCACATGATAAACACAGCTTTCCTCCAAACCGTTTGAGGTGTTGGGTGTGTGCGCTGTGTTAAATATAGGGCTCCTTTGTGAAGGAAAGCACATGTGGCTCATTTTAACTTCTCCCATAAGCATTTAAGATGGGGCAAAATGGTTCTTCCAGGGAGGGAAAAAATAGATGGTTTGATGAGCAGCAGGTCTCTAAACCATTGCTTTGTTCTCTCCAGAGTCTGTTCCAAGAACTTGAAGAATCAACAGAATTTCCTTTATTGACCTAGAGATACCATTTTTCTGGGCTGTGCCACTTATTCCAGCCCTCTATTATTCGGTTTCTTTGTTCATGAATATGTGAACCTAAGGTTCCCACTCTGCGGGAAACTGGCCGAGACCCATATGTAGCAGTCATGCAGCCACCATGCTGAGGCAGAATCCCAGTGTCAGAGCCCTAGGGGATAAAGAAGTCTAGACAGAGGTAAGCCTAGGAGATACCACCAAGCAAGCTCTTTGGACCTGGCCCCTGGGACTTGGCTAAAGATAAGGAAACGAAAGTTGTGCTCCATTCATTTCTAGAAAGGTGTTTCTCTTTGGTGGCACCCTCACAGAAGGTTGACCGATAATCTCTGAAGGTGGGAGGATTCTTCTGACATCAGGGAATACATGTGCTGGGGTAGAGACATAGAGACTAGCTTTCCACTGAAAATTTGATGAGGACCAGTCCTCTCCTGCAGATTTCACTCTGAAAACTGATACTTTCACCTTTTTTTTAATTTAATGTTTCTGAGGACTTTGTACATAAGCCTTGTATTCTGAACCCTGTATTCCTTACCTCAACTCCCTCCTGTGTTCTCCCTTACAAACTCATGGTTTCTTCTTGATTTTTTTACACACACACACACACACACACACACACACACACACACACACACACACACACAGTGCATTATGTACATGTGTCCAGGACTGGTCACTTGGGATTTGGCGTCCTACATCCTATGTGTAAGAGCCTCCATCTAGTTCTGTCTTCTTGAACCCCCCCCTTTTTATATCTTAAGAAACATATAAGCCTCATTGTTGGCAGGAATTTCTGTCCTGCCACCCTTCAGCCCCAAATAAGCACATAGAGACATAGTAATTATTAAACTGTTGGCTGATGGCTCAGGTTTCTTACTGGCTAGCTTTCTTGTGATTATTAACCCATAACTACTAATCTATGTATTCTGACATGGTTTTATATTACCGGAGAACTTCCAGCATCCTATCTTCCCAGTAGCTACATGGTGTTTCTTCCTGGTGGCTTCTCTCTCTCTCTCTCTCTCTCTCTCTCTCTCTCTCTCTCTCTCTCTCTCTCTCTCTCTCTCTCTCTCTCTCTCTCCTCTTCCCAGAATTCTTCTTGTCTCCTAGCCCTGCCTATTTTCTTGCCTGACTACTGGTCAATCAGTGTTTTATTCATGAACCAATAAGAGAAACATATATACGAAAGTACATCCCCCATCACCTCATAATTTAAAAGTATTTTTAAAAAACATTTGGGAATTCAAGAGTACATGTACTCATGGGCATCTTGTTACATATAGAAATTACATGTGGCATTGATTATTTTTCTTCTATCACTTTAAATATGTCTACATTCTTTACATAGTAAAACTTAATTTAAAAAAATGGTGCTTGCCTTTTCTTGATAAAGTGTACACACACACATACACACACACACACACACACACCATGACCTTGACAACTATTATAAAGGATAATATTTAATTCGATCTGCTTATAGTTTCAGAGGTTTAGGCCATTGCCATCATGGTGGGAAACAGCAGCCTATAGGTAGACATGGTACTGGAGAAAGAGCTGAGAGTTCTACATCTTGATCTGCAGGGAGTAGGAGGTGAATTGATTTGAGCTTTAGAGCCATCAAAGCATACTTCCTAGTGATACACTTTCTCCAACAAGCTACATCTACTCCAACAAGGCCATACCTCCTAATAGTGCCACTCCCTATTTGCCTATGGGGGCCATTTTCCTTCAAACCACCACAAATTCCTTGAATAGTTAGAATTTTACATACTGGATGGTTATCATTGTCAACCTGACAGGCTGTAAAACCACTTGGGGGATGGATCCATGAGCATACCTTGGGGGGTTATCTTGATTTGGTTAATTGTGGCAGGACTATTCCCTAGGGAGGTATCCTGAAACTGTGTCAGATGAAGGGAGCTGGGAAATAGCATGCTTTTGTCATTCTGTTTCCTGATGTAGGTGCCCTATTATCAACTGTTTCTAGCCTCTTCCACCTTGACCACCTGCCTTGGTGGGCTCTGAGCTAAGACAAACCCTCTTCACTTTATGATGCATTTGTCAGAGTATTTTATCACAATGATAAGAAAAGAAACTAAGACACTGGAATTTTTACTAAAAAAGAAATAAATGTCATCAGAATTATATAATCTGTTGCATTAGATTTTTTTCCCATAAAAACAAAATCAACTTATAAAATATAGTGAATAAGTAGCCTTTTGGCTCCAAATTAGTCTTTAGTAAGTGAAGGCCAACTTTTCTTTTTAATCAGAACAAAATGTCAAAGTGAAAGAGTAATTGTATTACTTGGCAGGATGATCAAAATATTTCTTGTCCCTAAATTTAGTCTTCATATTGAACAATTCCCTCCGAATACATCTTGAAAATAAATAATGGCTAAAGAGAAAATCAGCATTAGGATTGGGCAATAAACAACACCTTTGTGTGTGCTTTGTAGAGAAAGTCACTTGACATCTCATAAGAGTCCGTGCTCTCCCCCTACACCCTCAGTCATTAGTCCTTTTAGCTGGGGAAAGTAGGCCCTGCCCAAAGGTTTGCAAAATCTTACTTTCCCTTGTGTGTATGTGTCAAGCTTCTTCCTTTATGCAAACATTTGTCCACCGAAAGATTCTTACCGTTCTCCTTTAGACATTCAGAAGAAAGTTCAGAAAGATTTCTCTCCTGAAGATTATTCCGTATTTCATTATCTCACCTATAACTATTGTCGTTTCCTAGAGCCTATGGGAGTAAAGCTATAACATGACCTGTTTACTTCTTTGTATGAAGAAAATGAGAAAGAAGCCCACAAGATTGAAGTTTAAAAACCAAATTCCTCGAGGAAAGGATCTTCTCTATAGATCTCAGTCTCTGATAAATCAAATGAAGATTTCTTGAAGGTATCTGCTAATGCTGCCCTACATCATCCCTAGGCTGAACTTGTGTTCTCTGCCCCTGGAAAGGTTCTGGTACAAGAGGTTGGATTAAGTTGACTCATTTCTTTTTCCTCTGAAAAAGAAAGATCTGTCTTCCACCTGGTTTCAGCTTGACCTGATCTCTATTAAGAAGACTTCCACTGCAACCAGGGCAGTTTGTGCGTTAACCCAAGTGAAACTATACACCCAAGTAGGTCTAAAATGACTTCCCTGAGAAGGCAGCTAGTATTTCTTCTTCACTTAAGGTCAAAATTTCCATTACTGTTAAGACTCTATTAGCACCACACTTGAGGGTTATGTTGAGGAATCATCCTTAAAATCAATTTAGTGTGAGGACCTGCCTTCCCATAATTCTTCAAAAACTTTCTCTTCTTGGATAGAAATCCCAAGATGCTTCTGAATAAGAAATGATTTGTGAGACTGTTTCCTTCTCAAGTACATTGCTGGATTAAAGATCATAATAAAGATGTGTTACCAAGCTTGCAAGGATCCTTCTCTAATACTGTCTTCAGTCTATTAGCATCTTACAGCACCCCTGTCACCAGCTAATATAGCCCCTAAACACTCCATCATCTCTGATGGGAAATTTACTCCTCAGTCAAACTGTCTCTGCACTTCTAGGGAAATATGATCCTCAATCACTTCCCTGGATCTAGTAGTGTCTACCTCCAGTAAATCCACCCTTATTGTTGATGGAAATATCTCTCCCTGGTGATATCTGGTGAAATCTAAGTAATGTAAGACCACATTGCTACCAGACTGGAACAGTTTTGATTTTTCTCCCCCAGTTTCTCTTTCTAATTAGTACTGCAGTTGATAAGTACTATCCTAGCCCTGCAATATCTGAAACAAATACTAGGGCTTTCCTCACTCTAGTATTCACTTTACAATATTTTATCAGTTCTTAATTTTCTAGTACTTAATACTTCTATAGTGACCACAGAGAAGCTTCACATCCATGACTTCAAAGGATGTACCTCAAATTATCTAAAATGTATGCTTACAAATTGGAAATAATATCAGGCTCTTAGTTATAGACACCTAATACTAAGACAGGGACTTAGACAAAACCTAACCTAACATTTTAGGAGAAAAACAAATGCTCTCATTGAATGAGAAGCAGTTTAGTGCCAGTGTGCCTTCTCTATAGACAGCATCAGTGATCAGTCACTTTGTGCTCCTTCTGTAACATCATAGTACAGCCTTCAGTCTCATATTCACTTGGTAGAAGCCTTGGGTTTTGGCTGACTCAAAAAATAACTTCTACAAATGTCCCACAAACCTGTAGGTCATTCCAAAGACAGTTTTGTCTCCTGGAATTATCATTTATATGTTTCCTAGGAACAGTTTTTAGTTATGGGTCACATATTGTAGCATGTATGTTTTCTGCCAGCCCGCCCACTACCGGTCTGAGCCCACAGCCGCGCCAGCCCTAAATAACACGCTGAGAGTCTGTATTTGATACAATCCTGTTGGCCAGTTACCATTATTGTTTATGGGCTAGCTCTGTCTTAATTATTAACCCATTTCTACTTATCTAAGTATTTCCACGTGGTCATCTTATCAGGGAGCGGCGGGCCCCGCATCTTGCTTTCTCTAGCTCCACATGCTGACTCCTCCTCCCTACTTCCTTTTTCCTCCTTGTCTCCTAGACCCGCCTATCTTGCTTTCCTATTGGCCCAACAGTGCTTTATTTATTAACCAGTATGAGAAACATATTTACAGAATAACATCTCCCATCATCTCCTCTTTTCTGTCTAAAGTCCTATATGTAACTTATCTTTAAAATAAAAAGAAGGGGTTTAACCTTAACATAGCAAAATATATCATACAACAGTTATCAAATAAGAATCACAGTTAACAAATTTAGTCTATTAACATTTTGTAAGAGTTAAAGAAAATATCATCTATCTTTGTGAGTCTAAAGTCCTATATGTAACTTATCTTCAATCCTAAGGAAAACTATAGCCAAAACTATCTGTCTTCAACTCCTTCAAAGATAACAGAAGGATAATATATAAACTCTAAAAATGACAAAGACAGCTCACTGCCTGGTCAGTCACCTGAAGTTCTTCTATAATGTTCCATCTTCAGCCCATAGGCCACAGTGTGTCAGGCAGCCTCTTCCATGAAGCAGGAACCCTGTAGCAATGTCCATCTTGTTTCAGCAGTTACCTTTTGTGGGTCCTGCAAGTCCAGTTTCTACAGCATAAAGTCAAACAGTCAAGAGAAGTATCTTGCCCAAATGGCTAGTCTTGCCATATTAGAAGCAAACTCCATAATGTGTTTTTTCGATGTCCATCTTTCTTTCTGATGCATGTGGTGTTACCAGGAGCAGTTGTGCCTCACTGTCAAGAAAAACCCTAAGCCATTTTAAATGCCATATTCTGTAGGTCTTTGAAAGGTTTGAAGAATGCCTATTCATCTCAAATACATCTCTGTATATCTAGAAATCCTGTTAACTCTAAGTTTTGGACTATCATAGGTAATTCTCTAATTTGTACTAGATTATACATTACATTTTCCAATGAGCTATATAAACACAATACCTAAACAAGAGGAGAAATATACATATTACATAATTGACCTTGAATTGTATCAATAAAAGAAAACCCAATCCAAAGCAAAATATTCATATCTATACCATAATTCCTTTTTTACCTTTAAAAAGATTGCTTGTGGTTTTAGCCATTTATAACCAAGCCCATTTAAATGAAAACAAACATTTATAAACAATATTTGGAAATTTGGGCGTCGTTCTTTCCAAACTACTTCCTGCTTGTAGAGGGTGCTGTCATGGGGGTCCAAAGAAGATGCAGAAATCTTGGCTGTAGTCTGCAAGTCTGGCTTGTTCCAACTGTTTTGAATGTTGGATCACCTGGGGTGCTGTTTCAGGGGGTCTGGCTTGATCAAACCACATTAGTTTGGAAGGAATCCACAGCTTTTAATTTTCTGTGGAAACAAAAATAGAAATCCTTTTCCCCAGTAACTTGTCCTTGAACTTAAATTTTGGAGTCAAAGCATTTTTAAAATATATAAATTGAATTAATCCAGAAGCATTTCTTTTATCAATTGTTGTTATTTTCTTAGCAATCAAACAATTTAAATACAACAGAATCGCGTATAGTAGTCAAAATTTCTCTGTGCTTTCCATCTTTACGTGGCTTTTTTATTACTCTATTTCTTCTACTTCTATTTTTACTTATTTTGAGACAAGGTTTCTCTGTGTAACTTTTATCTGTCCTGGAATTCCCTCTGTATACCAGGTTTACTTTGAAATCACAGAGATCTGTTTGTCTCTGCCTCCCGAGTGCTGGGATTAATGGCGTGCGCCACCAAATCCATCCATTCTACTTCCCTTTTTCTTTTTTAAACCACTGTATCCTGTTTGTTTTTCTATCCCAAGACAGTGTATTTTTTTAAAAACACAGTATAAACCTTCATTGCAGCTCTCGTACACACCAATGAATTGTTAGCAGAGCTCTTTAAAAGCAAGGCGGTTTTTTGCCGCTTATGCTCTAATAAACATCTATTCGGCCTATTCGTTTATCCTGACCCTTATTAAGCCACAATAACATATCCAACTCCTTTATTTCTGATCCCATCACTCTGGGACTGATGTTTAAGAGACAACCCTGTTTTAATCTTTGTAAGGAGGTAAAGGAATAGCAAACAAAATCTTAATATGTGATAAATAGGTAAATATGAGAAAACCCTCTATTATACATCATATGTATATATATATATATGATAAAGGTTCACATATAATTGCATATATCTCTATATAATATCTGTTTATTTACTTATTGTTTATTTATTTATATATAATAAAGGGACATATATGCCTGTAAATCTACCCAAAGGCATCTAATTCCACTTACAGGAGTCATGTGTCTTTGTTTTTAAAAGTAATGTTGGTTTTTAAAGTTAGCATTGTCAGTAGAGAAATGAGAATTATCGATAGTGAGTACACAATTAGCAGTTTATGTCATAATGAGATTTTCCTCGCTTGAGTTTTTGGTTTGTTTTGTTTTAGGAGGGGAGCATGGATATGTGAAAGTTAGTGTGTGAGTTAGACCTTAAAATAGTGTATTTACTATGAAGTCATCATCTGTTAAATATATCTTGATCATAGTCTATGCACAATTTTAATCAGCTTGATGTCTTACCCTCAAATCCAACAATGAAGATTGTTAGATTGCTCCAAGAAATGTTAGGCTATTTAAATATTTCAGAAAAGTTTCCCCTTTGATGGGGATATCCTTCTGTATATATGTTTCTCTTATTGATTGATGAATAAAACACTGTTTGGCCAATAGCCTGTAGAGTCAGGAAAATAGGTGGGGCAAGGAGACAATGAGAATTCTAGGGAGAGAGGCAGAGAGGCGCCTCAAGGGACACCATGTAGGCTGACAAAGGAGCAACAGGTCTAGGCATTCTCTGGTAAGCCAAGATCACATGGAAATACATAGATTTACAGAAATGGGTTAATAATAAAGGCAGAATTGGCCAGTAAGAAGCCCTAGCTATCAACCACCCTTTCAATAATTAATATTGCATCTCTGTGTATTTATTTTGGGCTGAGGTGACAGGATCAGGCAGGACAAAAAAACACTATAGCAACACCCCCTTAGTTTAAAAATGCTAGTTCAGTTAAAGCTGCATAAGTTCTTTTTTCTTGTTTATTTGCATACTAATTAGCTCTTAGGTTCTAAGAGAAAGAGGCAAATCCTTGTTTCTTAAACATCAGTCTCAGTGATGGGATCAGAGATGAGGGGATTAGATATGTGACCCATAGCTAAAAACTGTTCCTAGGAAACATGTAAATGTTTATTCCATTATACTTATCATTTCCTTGAACAAAACTCCCATCTTCGAAATGATCTGCAGGTTTGTGTGACATTTGTAAAAGTTAATTTTTGAGTCAGCCAAAAGCAGTCTCAAAGAACTAATCCAAATCCCTCACATCTGTGAAGCTTCAAGATGTAGATCTCCTTGTAACTGTATTGTATATTCTCACAGCTATTTCTTCTCTTTCCTAAAGGGAACACTGATAGGGATTCAGTCCCTAGCACATAAATCTTTCATGCAGGCTCTGAGTGACCTCTACAGGATCAACTTTTCACCCCATTACTTCAGCTGCATTGTTCTCCTCCTGCCCACCACACAGCCCCCAAGATTTCAGGGCAGCTATTTAAATTTCTGCCTTTGGTTTTCAACTTGAAAGGTTTTGCTTTATAATATTTTGATGATTTGGGGTAGGGGTGCACATTAATTAAGTATATATGTATAGCCAGTATCCTCAAAGCTAATGGCTTAACACAACAGTTTGTTCAACTCATAATTTTCTGAATTCGTCCAAGTGAAATAGTTCTTTTCTTCTTAACTGGACTGGTTCATATGTCTGGTCCTCTGCCAAGAGAGCTGATTGCTGACTGACTAGGATGGCCCCAGATGGGACAGCTTATCTCTCTTCCACATGGTCTCTTCTCCTTCAGCAGGCTGGCCTGGGATTGCTCACATGGGAGCTGAGCTGGCATGAAAGGTCTCTTGAGGCTCAGGTATGGAATTCTGCCTTCTTCTCTCAATGTCCAAAGCAAGTTACAGGGTCAGCCTACATTCAAGAGGTAGAGAAAGAGATTCCCCATCTTGATGAGAGGATTTGCGGAGTAATCCTCTTACATTGCAAAGAACATGCACACCAAGATAGAAATAGTTGCTGCAGTTTTCGTTTTGTTTCTAAGACCTATCAATTAAGATTCTTTGGATGCTTATCCAAATACCTTGAAGCTGTGCTGTACAAATACTAGATCTTTCCATTTCCTTAAGCATCCATATAGCTCCCAATAGTAGACCTATTGCACACATGCAGAAATTCTTAAGAAATGGGCTAATGGTTTGATGCTATAGCCCTTTTACTTACCATCCAATGACTCCAAGTTCCTTGACTGTATTGTTCAGAATGATTTTGTTCAGTATCCATATATGCTTATAATTATATGAAAATATCACTATAATCAATATGGCATTTTATAGAAAAATATAAATATTAGTAAATGCCGAACCATTTTTTTCTATATATGGATGTCTTTATTTTGACTTCAAAGACCAAGGGCCTTTTAATGCTTCAGGTACTTCATGATTCTTCAATAACTTGAATGAAGTATATCTTGAACCCTACTTTATGTTGAATGTATCTCTCATCTCAGTTAACAATGTCTGATAGTTAAGGGCAGAGACTCGAGATACTTGATTAGGACTTGTGAAAGATTTAAATTTAAAGAGAACATTCTGGTTTATAGGTATCAAAACTCATAGTTTCATTGACAAATGACTACTGACAATATTGACCACCAGCCCAGTATCTTACCACTCTATGGAGAACTATCAAGAAAAAGATTCCAACTCCTATGTGACTTGACATTGATTCCTTAACTTTCATTTTCTTATATATTAAGCTACAGATTTAAAGACTAATTTACAATGAAATAGGCATGAATACAAAGAAAGGAATCATTGCTAACAGGTAGTTATTTTTTTTTTCAAAAAGCTTATCAATTTTTGGGAAGTTTTTCTGGCTCTCACATAAGATAAATATTATACAAATCTTAGCTCTTCAATGCCATTGAGATCAGAAGGTCCTAATAGCAAATCTATTCCATAAGATCCTACTTTAGAAACATTTTACAATGAATAAATGCATACATGATAAGTAGGTATAGACAACTCTTAGTACAAAATTGCTACACACTAAGCCCTATTCAAAGTTCTTGTCAATTCACTAACAGAAAAGCTGACTGTGGTAGCACATGAGTGGCCCTTCTTCAAAGATAAAAAGGCCAGGGCATAGCAAGTAAATACCATATGCAAGACTTCTAGCATGCCATTAAGGACACAGGAAGCTTGCAAAGGATATGTTTTCTATGATTGTTACAGAATGTCATTGCTTCATAGTTTCTTGCAGAATGCTTTGTGCAAGGTAGATGTTTAGTGAATTCATGTTGATTTGATTTCAGAAGAACCCTGTTGTACCCTATGGGATTTCTAAGAGGTGTATTCTATGAAAGGAGTCTCATGTTTACAGGATAATGTGATTTGTGTGATTGCTTTTAGATTGAGTTACTGTCTTTTATTTACAAAAGAAGATTAAATGAGTGTATGCAAATCTAAGAACTTTAACAGCCCACTTACCCCCAAGAACCATTTAGAAAATTGTGTAGGACAAGGAAGAGACCTCACAGGTTCAATTTTAAAAACTAACCACATTTTATCAAATGGTGCTTTTAATATTTAAGGAAAAAAAGATTTAGAACTCTTGGTTCTTCCTACCCCCCTCACCCCAAGGTCCTAGTGTCCACAGTGTCTGACACATTTTTTGTTTATTGCATTTTTAAAAATCACATTTTGCTTTCATTTAAAATTGATTGTGCATTTGTTTATCAAATCCTGTACCCAGCAATGACAATGTGAAAACCTATTCCCTTAAGTACAATGAAAACCCGCTTCTCTGCTCCATTGTTCCACACAGGTTTATTCTTCAGGCTACAGTCTGAGGAAAACTAAAATGCCATGCTTAATAAGATGGTGTTGTTGGATAATGGGGAGAATGATGTCTAAGGGCCAAGACCTTCAAGAATTTAGGCAGCGTCATCTGAAGGGTGAATGGCAGGTATGCCAGTTTAGCAGCAAGACTGGTCTTTAGGAATGTGTGGGCCTGCCTTGTCCTTGATGAAGAGCAGTCCTTTTCATGTCCTCAATATTGTCTTCCTGACTAAAGCACAGGCAGTTTCTAGAAAACACAACCTAATCTCCATTGCAGCTAGTCAAATGGGTTGGGGAGGCAGGCTTTCGGTGGTCACTGAGTTTCAGGTTCTAAACTGACCAATGAATGAAGATGATTGTTTTATGAAAGCTTATAAACGGCAAATCCTTAAATTGGTTGAGAGTTACATTTTGCCACTGGAAGTGAAAAGGATTAAACAAACTGTTCTCTGAAGCATCCCCTTTCCTAGTGGCTTTACATAGTAAAGGTATGTTGATCATGTGTGTCACAGTCCATTCGGGGTGTTCAAGGGAGTGCAGTTTGACTCTACATGGGCACGTAGGTACTCAGGAGCTTTCCATGCAGGCGTACCACTGTCCTGGAGAATTAGAGGCTTTTGCTGGAGCCTTCGAGTCACTCTACAGAAATGGCAGCTCTGCATAGAATTGTGTGAACAGACATTAGGGCCTGGACACTGAAGTATTTACTTCATTTTTACTCTTTAAATAGGATTTGATCTCATGAGCCTCCAAAAATATAAGGTGCCCAGCGAGTGCTGTCTAGCTGAATGCCTCAGAGGAAATCTAAATACTTTTTGCTGGGGGACACAGCCTACCAATAGCAGTTCTGAGACATTCAGTACACAGTTGCAGTATTTACATCTAGAACTTAGCTGCCTTGTTTCCTGTTCTTATATAGTGATAGCCCTGTTGCTCTCTGGAAAATCTTGTTCTATTTCCCTGTATCTTTTAGGGTTTTTTCTGTTTGTTCTTTTACTTTTTTTTAAAGGTTATTTCTTTTATTTTTATAAAAGTATATATAGTTATATATAATTCTAAAATTATAATATAATTACATAATTTTCTTCTTCTCTTTCCTCCCTCCAACACTCTCTCTCTCTCCCTCACTCCCTCTCTCTCTCTCTCTCTCTCTCTCTCTCTCTCTCTCTCACACACACACACACACACACACACACACACACACACACACACACACACACTCCTCATAAATAATGCAGCCTCCTCAGTCTCTGTAATGTTGTTTGTTTGTATGTTTTCATGGCTGGCCATTTGGTATTTGATAACCAGTTGGTGTGCTTGTCCCCAGGGAAGACTATTTCTCCTACTCTCAGAATTCCTTTACTGCCTGTAGTTCTTTGTGTAGGGTTGAGGCCTTCTGGGCGTTTCCCTTCCACCTGAGGATGTATAATGTTGTCCTTGTTCAGCTTATGTTTAAGTGATCATGTTGTTAAACCCATCTCCTCCTCCTCCTCCTCCTCCTTTTCTTCTTCTTCCTTCTCTGTAATTGGGCTTTGATATACTGTCACAGTCTCAGTGCTGATCATCAGTTCATTCTCAAGGAGAGGTAGAAAAAGTCTGCTTCCTTTTCAGCTGTGTGCTTAGTAAAACATGAACAAAAGGTTCTCTAGTGGACTTTGTCCAACCACAGAAAAGTGGCTGCATCTTCTGCATGTGTTAGCTGTGAGCCACAACACTGTGGTTTCATGTTCTGCATGTCGACTACGTGTCCCATGTTGCGTCTTACTTTCTGATTGAATTTGAGTGGCAGGACTACTTCGACAGCATAATTAAAATAATGATAATAATGAAAAGTCATAATATGGGTCTTTAAATTTTGAATATCATTCAATCCTACCATATATGTGTCCACAAAGAGTTGTTGATTAATACAGTTAATGACATACAAAGAAATAAAAATTTTTATTCTCCCAGTGAATTGAAAGACTAAGGGAAGAAAATCTGTGCCTAATTCTACAGTGTTTATGTAATAAATACAAAGTCACTTAGAAGTGTGATTATAGTTTGCTAACCTGAAACATTTAAGAATATGAAACTATAATATCACAAGAATATACTTGTCTTACAACTATTGTAGACAGTTTTAAAATAAATGTATTTTATTTAAATATTTTTTCCACACAGTATATTTGGATCATATTTTCCTCTCCCTCAACTCTTCCCAGATCCTTCCCACACCCCTACCCACCCAGCTTAATGTTTTCTTCCTTCCTCCATTCTCTCTCTTTCTCTCAAAAAATAAAAAAATCAAAGAGCAAACAACAAAAATAAAACTAACAACAACAAGGCAAAAAAAAATTTCACAAAAAAACTCATGGGGTTAATTTTGTGTTGTCTACTACTCATGGGCATGGAGCCTGCTCCGGACTGTGATTGATAAACCCAGAGACACACCACTGGAGAAAGCTTGTTTTCTCACTCCCTAGCAGGTATCATCTGCAAATAGTTTCTTGGTTAAGGGGTAGGACTCTGTGTCAACCTCCTCGTCACAGTGCTGGCATTTGTCTGCTTTGAACTAGTGTAGGTCTTGTGAACATTGTTAGAGCTTGCAGAGCTGTAGACTTTGTTGGTCAGAGTGAACAATGCTCCTCGTGCAACACAAGAGGACTGGTCTTCAGTCAAGTCTATACAGGTAGCTGAAGTGTCCTACCAGAACATCTAAACAAGCTCTCAAGTTTGTCTATACTTGGACACAGTTTCACTAGAACTTGGAAACTGAGAAAGGCTTCAGGAAAGACAAAAGAGGAGAGGAGCTCATGTTAGGCATTCTGGGAGGAGAGGTCTTATCCTCCAGCACACTGGTGGTGAAACCTCAGAAGAAGAGAGAGGCATGTGATGATGTGTAGTTGGTTATGTAAGGCCAACCATGCTGGTGAAGAGCTTACAAACAGTACAGTTTAGAACTAGGACTTCTGTAATGTAAGGTAAAGGTAAAGGCATTTTAATAAGTAATATTATTTTATATCCATTTTAGAAAAATAAGTCTCGTATCAGAATTAACAATATTTGTAAATTTTAAAATCTCATGGTGAGTGTTTATGTATTGGTCAATTTTTTGGTCTTTTGAGATTATCTTTTTTAAGAACAAGTATTGAGGCACTTGATGCTGCCATTGGCATTATACTTCACACTAACTTGTCCTAAGAAGACACATATAACTGAAACAACTTGAGATCATATGTTAACCTGTAAAAAAAGGGGTGCATAGTTTCAACTTCTGTCAAGGACAGAGTTGCTTGTTCAGAATGAACTTTGTTCTCTTCACTATGATACATTCCTGAAGTGCAGAAACATTTCTAGGAAGTGGGAAACAGCTAAAAACAGGACGAAACTGAAGTGGGTTCAGACATTGAAAGGAAACTTTACTGGATTAAGACACATCTCTAAGGGATCACATAGCTTAGATGCTGAGGGTCCCATCTTTTCACTGGTTTGTCGTATACCCTTTACTCTTTGATCTTTAGGGAGCTGCCACCTACCACCCAAATAAATAACTGAAGACTTATTCTTTCTTATAAATGCCTGGCCTTAGGTTTGTTTATTTCTAGCCAGCTCTTCTTAACGTAAATTATCCCATCTACCTTTTGCCTCTGGGCTTTTGCCTTTCTCCATTTCTGTATAGCTTTTTCTTTTCCTTCTTATTCCATGTGTCTAGCTGAACGGCTGTGTGATTGGCCCCTGGCATCCTCCTGTCTTTCTTTTATTGCTACTCCCTCTTCTCTCTTTTTTGCCATCTATTTACACTGTATGCTGGCAGCCCCACCTACTCTTCTTCTGCTTAGCCATTGACCAATTCATCTCTTTATTCCACCAGTTATGTGTTTCAGACAGAAAAGCTAGCACAGTTTCACAGAGTGAAACAAATGCTAAATAAAAGGATGCAACACACCTTTGCATCATTAAACAAATGCTCCTCACATAAACAAATCTTCAACTAATATTCCACAACACTCCTTACTCTATTTGAAAATAGCTAAATGACAGAATTTAATAGTTTTGTTAGCATGAGAAATTATAGACCTGAGTTCAGACTGAGTAGGAATTGAAGAGGGGTTCCCAGGAAAAGCAAATTATCAGAGAGGGGAATTCCCCTCCCAAAAAAAGGAAGCACCTTTTAAATCCTTAGCTGAGTATTGAATTATGCACATATTGGAAAAGTCTTCAATAAGCCCTGGATAAAAATAAAAGCAATAAAACTGAAAAAACTGGGCAGGGAATTCAGCAAAGTTTAGAATTTTATTCCAGCCTCTACCTGCTTCTAATTGGAGGAGCATCCTTAACACTGTAAGCACTAAAACTCCAGCAGACTCACACTATAAATGCACAAAGTCCCCACTGAACTAATGGACTTTCTTCAGAAATAGATTCCAGCTTAATAAAACCACCTACACAATGATAACCATTTGCTTGTTTGCTAGAACAATTATCAATACTGTATTTCTTAGTTTATTTCCCTGATGTCAAGGTAAAAGTACCACAACGAGAGAAATGGAAGGGAAGAAAGGTTTATTTGGGATAATAGTTCAAGGGTACAGTCTATCATTGTGGGGAGTCAATACAACAGGAGCTTGAAGTAACTTGTCACATGACATCTAGAAATCCAGGCACAATAAATGCTCTTATTCCCTTCACTTTCTCTTTTTTGTTTAGTTCAGAGTACCATCCCATGGCATGGTACTATGTTATGAGTACGTTTCCTATCAACTTGGTCCCACAGCCATGCTAGCCCCAAGTAACACACAGAGATGCTGTATTACATATAATGCTGTTGGCCAGTTACTAGTATTTCTTATTGGCTAGCTCTGTCTTAAATATCAACCCATTTCTATTAAACTAAATATTTCCACGTGGTCTTATCTTACCAGAGAGAGGACCCAACATTCTTCTCTTTTGGTCCTACATCTTGAGTCTCCTCCTACCACTACCTGAAACCTCCTTGTCTCCTAGTCCCACCTATTTTACTTTCCTATTGGCCAACAGTGCTTTATGCATTAATGAATACGAGAAACATATGTACAGAATGATGTGTCAGGCACAGTAAATGCTCATATTCACTTCACTTTCTCTTTTTCGTTTGGTTCAGGGTACCATCCCATGGCATGGCGCTACCCATAGCGTGCAGCTTTTTCTAACTGAATCAAGATAACCACCTAACACCATGTCCAGAGGGCTGTCTCCCTCTCACTAAGTTGGCAATTTCATTTCACCATCAAAAGGATAACCTAAACTTTCTTCCACATATTATTTGGCTTTCAATATGCTGTCAGCAATTAGTAAATATGTAAAAAATACAGTGTGGCTCAGAGTCAATTGAAAAGTCAGGCAATGGCAACAGACCCATTGGGGAAGTGACATTAGAATGTACAGAAATGTATACAAAAGCACTATATAAAACCTGTTAAGGAATTTAGATATTATAGATATGAGATATTGAGATATAAGGAATAATAGGATTTAAAATTTCAGAAGTGATATGAAAATAATAAGAAAAAAGAAAAAAGGGAATCTCATGAACCAAAATAATGATGATGATGGTGATAATGATGATGATGATGATGATAATAATAATAATAGAGTGAAGAAAATGATCAGTGGGGAATTATCAGATTTAACACATTTCAATGTTTAAAAAGACAATAAAAGTCAATAAAGGACCTGAGCAGGCACTCGATCTCTAAGTACTTCTAAGTACTTGTCAAGATACTTAAATTTACTAGTCATCAGTAAGGTATAAATTGAGTATCCCTAATAGCCATTTGAATACTAAAATCAAGAAGACGGACAGTAGCAAAGGTATGGCTAACTGAACCTTTCATACAATGCTGGGGGCAGAAAATGACAAAATTGATTTGGGGAAGGATATGTTCTTTATAAAGTATGCAGGACCTACCCAGAAAATTTATAAATTTTTTAGGAATTTTTTTCCTTAGGAAATGAAAATATAACAGCAACAAAATGATATATATGCATTATATATTTATCTACAATCACTAAAAAAACAATAATTCCTGTCCATTCAGATATTAATGAAGTTATAGCATCTTTAAAAGCAGGCTATTTCTGAATATTAAAATGTAATAAAATCATAATACATGTGATTTTAAAATTCTGTTGAATGGAAGACACAAAACCCTCTACCTGAAATTTGAAATATACAACAACTAAAACTTAGCCATGTCACTGAAGAACTAAAAAAAAAAAAAATGCTCCCATTCCCAACATTGGTAAAAGGAAAATTCAGATAGAAAGAACACAAGAATCTGTTGGGCTGATGAAAATGCTTCATTTTTATTGGTGTCATAGTAATGCACATGTGTTAAAATATAAAGGTACACTTTATATTTCTATATTTGATTTTATGTGCATAATAAATAATAAATAGAATTATGAAACGAAAATGTATTAATGAAGTATTATATTCATAAGTAGGAACTAAGGTTGGATAGCCAGGGTTTGAGACAATTATAGATATAGATAGTTCAGAGTATAATCACCGTATCAGAAAAATCTGGGGCTTTGAGACATGTTGCAAGTTCCTTGTGGATATAAGCAAGATGCTAACCTTGACTAGGCTCTCATAAAAGGGAGCTGACACAATTAGTATCTGCCTTTGAAGGTTGTCCTTGGTGCAATGTCTGGGACACAGATGCACTCAGTGCATTTAAGCCATAGTCATTATTATTAAATAGCTCTTTAGCTACACTGACATTACCCTAACCCAATCAGGAATATATGTATAACCATGAAGATTTTAAGAATTAGATATCTACAAACTACATTAGTCTGCAATCTAAATAATTCAGACAGTTGACAGCATATGATTAAGTACAATCACAAATCCTATTTTAGTTATCCATTTCAAACCAGGCAACTATCTCTTTGTCAAGAAAAAAAAACCAAAACTGTTCACTTTAATATTGTTTCCTTGAAGAGTTTGGAAAAAAATCAAGCACAGAGATATTAGGACATACTTTTTTATTTTTTTTCAAAATAGTCTTCTTTCTCTGGTCCTTATCTTTTGTTCTTTTCATTAGAGGTGTGCATCTTTCTAACATATACATATGTTTATGTACATATGTATAAGAGTGTGTATGTAACCATACCTATAATTGTGACTACACTGTTTGTGAGCTGGCTAGTTTTGGGCAACTTGATACAAGCAGAGTTGTCTGGGAGAAGGGAACCACAACTGGGAAAATGTCTTCAGAAGACTGACATTTAGACAAGCCTGATGGGCATTTTCTTGATTAATATGGGAGTGCCTAGTTCATAGGTGGAACCATTCCTAGGCAGGTAATCCTGATTTGCAAAAGTAAGCAAACTATGCAAGCCAGTAAATAACATTCCTCCATGACCTCTGCTTGATCCTCAGTGTTGGGTAGCCTGGAAGTGTAAGATGAAATCAATCCTTTCCTCTTCAAATCGCTTTTGGTCATGATATTCGTCACAGAATTAGAAATCAAACTAAGAGTTTGTGTCTATGACCTTCGTCTAAACCAGGCGTTTTATATAGCAAATCTTATCATAAGACTGTCAACCTAAAAGATGATCTGTTATTTTAAACAGCTATAGAATAGTATATGGCAGGATGGAACTTTATTTATTGAACAAGCTGCCATGTATGAACACAGCATAATTTCAGGTTATTATTCCTGTAGAAAGCTTGAATTAATGCAAATGTCATCTGCACTTGAGTTGATAATTTCATATGATAAATTTTAAAAAGTGAAATAGCTAGTTAAACATTCTTGAACAAATATTTCCAATCTTTTCTTGTGAGTAACTGTATTTTGTATATGCACAGTGCACAGGGCATTGGAGAGGGGTTTTCTCTACAGTGGGGTGAATGGTGGTTTTCATATTTTTTATGTTTCTCATTTTCTAATTTGCTGATAAAGAGCTGTTTATATATATATATATATATATATATATACAATATATATATATATGTTAATTCTACACCATTCTGTGTTAAGATATTTAAACTAAACACCATCAATCTACTACCTAACACTGTATTAAGCTTGCAGAATGCCTTCTGTACACCCAAGTCCTTAAATTCCTTACACAGGTATGTGAGGTTGCACATCTACTACCAATTTATTATAAAGTAGAGCCTAGTGTAGCATGTGGCTGGCAAAGAGCACAGTGTGGATTTCACCAGGGGTCTGTGAAGTGTGACAGTTGAGGGTAGTCTGGAATACATTCATTTAGATATGAGGGTCCTTTAGGGCTAGGTTTGTTATCAAACACCAAAGATATGTAAGTGGCAAGTCAGGGAAGCCTGGATAAGCTTATTCCTTTGGACACTCGATCAGCTGAAAATGATGTCTCAGTGACAGCCAGTGGCAATAGAAGCCAGCTTGGATGTTAAACAGGTGGTAACCTCAGCACTAAAGTCTGTCCAGTGTCTAGCTTCATCTTGAAATAAAACAAAAAGAAGAGTCACCATCAGTTGCTTGATGGTATGGACTGCGGTGTGGGGGTGTTCATGTCTCTCAAAGACACTGGGTTTTCTTTCTCCTTCTGGATTACCCTGACTTCAACCTTGCCTTCATTTGAAAACATGATTTTATTTTCTGCCCTCAGAGCAGGACTTATTAAAACATGCCTAAACCGCCACATTTTCAAGTTTTTAAGTTAAGTGTCTATGAGCCTTTTGCCCTCTCCCTCAGCATTAACGTCTGATTCAGTCACATAGGTGTTGGTTTTTAATGAAATCAGCTTGGTGCTTCTTGCCAGGGTGGCTAGGGCAAAGGGCCCAAAGGAGGAGCAACCGCTAAGGCTGCCTGAGGCAGAAAGCTGCCTTTTTAGAAGAGTAAGAGCAGATGCCAGTGTTTGGCTTTACTCTCTGGCAAGCAAGCCAGGTGCATGGTCTTCCAGGTGCTCATAACGACCCATCTGCTCTTGTGTCATCCTGCTCTTAGTTTGCAGGAAACTATCATGCTCAAATTGTACCTGTGAGGAACAGAGTTGTTGAGAGGTTTGGTTCTTATTTGAGTAGCCTTGCTTTTATCGTCTCACTTTTGAGAAGAGCAAACAGGTGCCTTTTTTTTCTTTATAACCTCATTTGATACTGGAAAACATTCTTAACAGCTCTGAAGTGACAGCTAGCATTTCTTCCTAATACTGTTTTCATTGAAATCACATGTTGGTGGACAGTGCCTACACCCGTGAAATTATTCAACCTTCAGGGGCTCTCCCACCCTAAGAGAACCTTAAGCAGAACACTACTTGCATCTCTCTTTTATAGGAGAAAAGAGAGAGAGAGAGAGAGAGAGAGAGAGAGAGAGAGAGAGAGAGAGAGAGAGAGAGAGAGAGAGAGAGAGAGAGAGAGAGAGTGTGTTATATTCACCATGAGTTTTCCTCTATGGAGCTATGGCTTGGGGAGGAAGAAATTAAGTTCCTTTTCTCCTGTCCATTTTTATACATTTACTTCCAGAAGGTAAGCATAAGCTAACTTTGTTATCTTTCTCCCACAGTGGATGGCTGTATTCACAGAGCAGCTGGCCCCTGTTTGTTAGCTGAGTGTCGGAATCTGAATGGCTGTGAGACTGGACATGCAAAAATCACATGCGGCTATGACCTCCCAGCAAAGTGTGAGTATGGCATGTTTGAACTTCATTTCAGAGTCAACTGAGAATGCTACCCTCGCTTTCTTCCCTCCAAAGAATATCTAGAAAAAGAAACAGTTGAGGTGGGATTTAATTAAATATGCTTGTATTCTGTTTTAGTGTGTAGGTGTATGTTTATTTACACGATTAACTAGAGAAATTTTCGGTTGGTCGCTTCTTTAACAGTGTCTCTGAAACAGAGAAATAAAAGTATGAGCAAAATATACGTTCCAGTGTTTAGGCATCACCAGTGACAGTTTCTGGAAATGATGCCAATTTCTCATTCCTTGTTCGGCGTTCTTGATTGTGGATGTGTTTAGAGCAAAGGAGATCAAAGTGATGTATTGTGTTTTCAGCTGCCATGTAAAGGCTGATTGGCAATTACAGCCCAGGCATCTGTCACACTCGGTTCTCAGTGGAATGTGGCTGTCAGTCCGAGAATGTATTTGCTCTTTGAATATGGAATGGTCAAATTTTCTATTATATTTGAATAGAAAAATGCATTGCAATTGAGTGACCTTGTTGCTTCAATGTTTAGCCGACTGTGGCGGGGTGGCATAGAATAAAAAATGAGAGAAGTGATTAAAAGCGCACCTTTTAAACTTATGTAATTTTCAGGGCCTGGGGATGGAGGGTGGGTTGGTGATACACTATTAAGGTGTGCATTGGCCTGGAAATTGAGATGCCAGTTTAATCTATGTAGTTGCTTCTTAGGATACTGCCTTGATCTATGTACACATTTTATAGAAAGGCAAAGCTACTTTTGTTTGTATTTTAGTAGTGAAGAAAGCATGACTAAAAAGGCACAGCATAATTTATAGCATTAGATTCTGTAGGGACAGGGTATGTGAAAATAAGCTACCCTAGACTATCTGTGAATGGTAATGTGTGTGTGTGTGTGTGTGTGTGTGTGTGTGTGTGTGTGTGTGTGTAACCACCAAGAGTACATTGGTATTGGGGGTTCTCACTTTGACTCATAGGACTCATGATGTGACTATTAAAGGTGATTTTCCTTCTGGGATTATATAGCTCATGTTGACAAACACAGGTCTTAAATCTGTGTGCCATGATGCCACCTGTGAGTTGCAGCTGACCTGTACCACTCCAAGAATGAGCAGATCAATTACTTTCAGGCTGGTGTTTGTCCTTAAACCAAGTAATAAATGAGGTCTGTTAAATTCATTACTTTCTTTGTATGAAAGCAGACATCAATATTCTTCAACTCTGAGCTTTCTGAACTCAGTTTATTCCAGATAAACTTGGAATAAGTACACATGATACAGTAAAAATGATGTTTATGTCTATTATGTGAGTATGGGAGATGCTTTTCTAAATTTACTTGCTATTTGGCATGCTTGTGTATGAGATATCCCATTTCCTTTGCATGTCATTCATTTGACTTCAGAATCATTGAGAATTTATCTAGTGTTAAGCACCAAGGCACTGGAATCAGCGAGACGCTGAATCTTTTAGAAGCTGCCATGTTTGAACCCCATGTTTAAGCCTTAGTGTGGTGTGTGACTTGCAGAAGCATTAACTGAGTAAGGGGGTCATCATGTGACCCAAGACTCCAGACATGGAGAATCAGTGTCCAGAACTCAGCATGGAATCCCCATTCTAGTCACTATTTGCAGCCCAATGGCATGAATCCTGGCTAGTTTTTATGTCAACACATACTAGAATCATCTTAGAGAAGGGAACCACAAAGGAGAAATTGTCTCCATAATATCAGGTATCAGGATGTAGACAAGACTTCAGTGTATTTTCTTAAATAGTGCTTGATGTTGGGAGACCCAGCCCAGAGGACATCCCTGGCTTGGTAGTCCTGAATGTTATAAAAAAAAAAAAAAAAAAAAAAAAGGCTGAACAAGCTATAAGGAGCAACCAGTAAGCAGCATCTTCCATGGCCTCTGTATCATCTCCTGCTCCCAGGTTCCACTTCCTTTGATTAGGAAGTGTGATATGGAACACTAAGCAAAACCCTTTTCTTCCCAAGTTACTTTTGGTTATGGGGTTTCATTAATGAAAACAGAAAGTCCAATAAAGAATCATCTGATGGGTTAGAAAATAGCAGTCCAGCATGATATCTACCCCATTAAAAAAGAAAAATTCAAAGACATGCACTGTCAGTAAAAATAACTTGTTAATTCTCTGTACTTTAAAAGGTTAATGATTGATATTAAAATCATAAAGAAAAGGAATGTGAAATTGAGTAATAATATCTCATACTTGTATTCCACTTTATAGTGTTTAATAGTATTTTCACAAGCCCTTATATTTTAAATTATTCTTTATAAACATTGTGTGTGTTCATTTTCCTTTTCCCTATCCCTGAGAGAAAGTTTCTGTTCTCATCAATTTGGATCCTCCATTTCAGAGTCATTAACAATCCACAGATGTGCTTTTGTAGTGAGAGAATGAAAAGGGAGCTCATTACATACTGTTTGGGTCATTTTTCCCTCCATATTTAATAATTCTGTGACAGTTTGACAGCAGAGACTAGCTCCTATCTGTCCTCTGAGACAGTGGGTTCATCATTATAGGGGCACTAAAGCCAGTCATCCAGCCTCAAGTGATGATATCTTCATGCACCAGCAATTTGTTTTGAAAATTCTTTTTTTGTCTGAGTTACATACAGTGTTGGTCATTTTGGACTGCTCACTGCTTTTCTATGCTTGCTAAATTAATTTATTTATGAATGGTTGTATTTGGATTAATTATACTTGTAGTCTGTGTTC
Organism: Cricetiscus sungorus; assembly: GCA_030556225.1. Taxonomy (NCBI): domain Eukaryota; kingdom Metazoa; phylum Chordata; class Mammalia; order Rodentia; family Cricetidae; genus Cricetiscus; species Cricetiscus sungorus. The sequence goes on from JANBXA010000372.1 coordinate 75,624,046, forward strand.
TGCAACTTATGATGGTAGAATGAAAAGCCCTTGGATGTTATCTCTTTTTTTTCACTGCACTGTTTGTATGGATTTTGACACAAAACTAACCACTAACTTTTCTCAAAAGTAGTCATGGGTGGCAAGAATATTGACTAGATTTTCATTAAAAGCTATTGCTTACGAAGTGTAAAAAGGGCTGTTTATATAATTTCAATCTTCAATGGATGGTTCCTTCTGTGAGATTAGATTTGTTTTTGAGTTTGTAATAAAATTTCATGTGTATACCTTTATAGAGGCTTTTCACATGAATAATATTTAAATGTACCTGTCAGTTGTAGAACTCTGCCCTCCCAGATTAATAGGTATTATCATTTTAATTTAGAGAACTCATGATAAACCCACAATACTGTTTGTATTGACTGTACTTCATAGCAGAAAGGGTAGAGAGAATCATTAGATACTCACCTGAGACCCAGCCTCTTCCTCCTACCTCTTCTCCCAAGCTTGCACATGATCTTGGTATGTGTGAGATTTATGTGAGAATATATAGAAGGTAGAATGGTTAACTAGAGTGTGGAGTCATTCTGTGCATCCATGGGTGAGTCATTAACCGTGTTAGGGTGATTTTTCTGTTTTTGGATTAACTAAGCATCTAGAATTGTAGCACAAGTTCTAGTAGGTCTCTACTAATGCTGAGACTGCATGGGCAATCCTGTCCTCAGACCACATGCTCAAACTGCTTAGACCATACTGTTACTCAGACTGCACTGCTCCTCAGACTTATTCCTTCTCTTGTTTCCTCCTGCCTTACATTACTGCCTAGCCATATAACTCCTGTCCCTACTCCTGAGTGATAGGATTAAAGGCATGTGATCCCAAGTACTGGATCACATTTGTGTGAGCTCTGTTTCTCTTTTAGACAGATTCAATTTCATGTAGCCCAGGGTGGCCTTGACATCACAGGTATCTTCTGTCTTTGTCTCCTGAATGCTTGGATTAAAGATGTATGCCACTGCTGACTAGCCTCTATGGTTAACTATTGTGACTAGCTTTGCACTCTGATCTTGTGACAAGTTTTATTTGTTAGATCCTAAACAAAATATCACAACACAGAATCAACATCTCTGCTGTTTTGGTGCCCCATTTGCCATGAGTAAAGTTTTGTTCAGGTCTGCTCAAGAAAAGTTCATGTAACACGGTCATTGTTGTAGTGGCAACATGTTGTATAGTGTTTTGTGATTAATTTTGTGATTAATTATTGTGAAAGAATGAGGTCTCAAGAGGATGATTTTGTTCAGGACCCTTTCATTTGGAAAAAAATTGATTAGCTTTGACTCCTACTTCTCAAGTTTTCCATTTTGTAATCCACTTGGCACAGTGCTCATTGGGGGGCATTCTATGTCCTTTGTTGTCAACAAGCCTGTGTATGGTAGAGGCTTTTCTACTGTGACCTCCTTCTGTATCCTCTAATAGGCTGTCTTGCTGGTCCTCAGTCCTAGGTATTGTTGTCTCCTGGTCTGGAGTTCTATTCTAGACTTCTTCATGACCTCCTTCCTCATATTCTTCATATAATATAAACCCTTATTTATTGTAACCTTAGGAGTCACCTTAGCTGACATAGCTGTCCTGGCTTCTCTGCTTCATCGATAGCTGTTATACTGTAGTATGTGAGCTGCAAATATACTATGTTATTAATTCTTTTTGTTTGTACTACCTCTCTACACCAGAATAAGGATTTAGGCTTTGGAGTTAGTCTCTATTTCCTTTATTTTGCCATGTCCATAGAAATTCTAAAAATGCCCATGACAAGAAAGAGGCTTGAAAGGGTGAATGGAAATAAACTGCAATCCTTCAACTTATTCCTTTTTAGTTAAACATTTGTTAACATAATTCTCTTCAGCTTTCCAAGATAGGACACCATATCTTAGACCACTTAAAATGTCTTGATTGGTATGACTTACAACATGTTTCTGTATATCTCTGTGTGCTTGTGATTACCTAGGAAGTGTGCCTTTCATCCTTTCTCTTAAGACTCAACTCCTCTGTTAGGAATGAGGCCATACCATATCAACTACAAGGTTTTTTTTTTTTTTCAGTATAATGCATGTTAGCACTTTTCATGTTGTTAATTTTCCTTGACATAAATGTTTCATAGTTGTGTGTATATGTGAGTAGGTGCATATATAGAGAGCTAGAAGACATCCTCCTGTGATGTTCCATAGAAGTCATCTACCTTGTTTTTTAAGACAGGATCTCTCATTGGTTGAGAGCTCACTGAGAATGCCAGGCTGGATGACAGGGTTCCTCCTGTCTCCACCCCCCACCCCGTGCTGCTCACTTGCACACCATCACATCTAGTTTGTTTATATGGGTTCTTTGTATCAAATTCAGATCCTGATGAATATGTGAAAAGCACTTACTCTCTGAGCTGTCTCTCCAGCCCAATGTTGCATCTTTTTAATGTATTACAGGTACTATAGAACTATCTGTCAAATGAATTAACTGTTAAAACTGGAAAACTGACACTAAATTGGTGAAAGGTTGGACATCAAAGAAAAATTATGCTAATATTCCTAAAATAATGGAATTAGTGTCAACTATCCATTGTATCTTAAAAATAGTTCAGCATATATACAGTTCTAAAGTCTTAAAAGGAATTTGCTCCTAATAGTTTCATTTAAAGAGGTGAAAATACAGAACATGATCAACTTCATTTAATTTTCAACATAGCTCATATGTCTATGACATTTCCTTAGAACATTCACAATTTCTTTTCTTCAGGATTAAAGAAGTATCAGGGACAAATATAAGAATTTTAAATATATGAGTATAATATTTTTATTTATACTTAATCTTTGAAAGATATTAAAAGGTAATGTTGGCATCCAACTTCTAGTATTGCATTATTGATTTCAAGGAATGTCTAGGGTGATAGATGATAATATAACTTGTTTGAGTGATTGCTATGAATTAGTCTCCTTATTATATTCCCAGGTGCAGAAATAATCAGATGATGGTAGCTTAAATGGTACTGTTGATAGTAATTAGTACTTCTCTGGTGCCCTTCATCAAGAAAGCATGGTACTTTGAAACATGAGCCTTTTCACTCTTTTGAAATTGCTATGAGAAAGTGACAGGACAAGTAAGGATAATATATTTTCAACATAAGGAGAAATTCACATAGAGTAAAATGAAATATGATACTCCCAGTAACAAATTAAATCCGTAGTAGAGGCTTGATTGTGGCCTGGAGTCATACACTAGGTGGAGTGGCATTGGCAGTGTTATCCAGACTTGCTACTTGCTTTTGTAAATAAAGTTTTTTTTTTTAATTTTGCCTTCTAATTTATTTAATATTTTTCTTATTTTACATTATTTTACATATCGATCCCAGGTTCCTCTCTCTCCCATCTTCCCATGCCTCCCCCCCCAAAAACCCCAATACCATCTCCATTCAATCCTCAGGGAGGGTGAGGCCTTTCATGAGGGATCATCAAAGTCTGTCAAGTTGTTTGGGTAGAGCCTACGCCCACCCTTGTGTCTCTAGGCTAAGGGAGTATCCCTCCATGGGGAATGTGCTCCCAAAGTCCATTCTTGTATTAGTGATACATCCTGGATCCATTGTCAGAGGTACCATAGATTTCGAAGCCTCCTAACTGAAATTATTATTCAGGGAGACTGGGTCAGTCCTATACTGATTTCCCAGCTATCAGTCTGGGGTCCATTAGCTCTCCATTTTTCATGTCAGCTGTTTCTGTGGCTTTCTCCAGCCTCATATTGATCCCTTTGCTCATCACTTCTTCCTCTCTGCAACTGAATTCCAGGAGTTCAGCTCAGTGTTTAGCTGTGGGTGTCTGCTTCTCCTTCCATCAGCTACTGGATGAGGTCTCTAAGGTGGCATATAAGGTAGTTATTAATCTCATTATCAGGGAAGGACATTTAAGGTAGCCTCTCCACTATTGCTTAGATTGTTAGTTGGGGTCATCCTGGTAGATCTCTAGACATTTCCCTAGTGCCAGATTTCTCTTTAAACATATAATGGCTTCCCTCTAGTATGATATCTCTTTTGTTGTTCTCCTCTATTCTTCCCCCAACTCAATGTTTCTGCTCCCTCTTCCCCTTCTCTTTCTCCTAACTCCCTCCCTACTCCCTGCTCCCAATTTGATAAGGAGATCTTGTCCCTTTCCCCTTCTGTGAGGGACCATGTATGTCTCTCTTAGGATCCTCCTTGTTTCCTAGCTTCTCTGGCAGTGTGGACTGTAGGCTAGTGCTCCTTTGTTCTATGTCTAAAATCCATATACGAGTGAGCACATAACATGTGTGTCTTTTGTTGACTGGGCTACCTCATTCAGGATGGTTTATTCTAATTCCATCCATTTGCTTGCGGATGTCAAGATTCCATTTTTTTTTCCTGCTGAGTAGTACTTCATTGTGTAAATGTACCACATTTTCTTTATCCATTCTTCGGGTGATGGGTATCTAGGTTGCTTCCAGGTTCTGGCTATTACAAATAATGCTCCTATGAACATGGTTGAACAGATATCCATGTGGTATGAATGTGCATCCCTTGGGTATATTCCTAATAGTGGAATTGCTAGATCTTGAGGTAGACTGATTCCCATTTTCCTGAGAAATTGCTATACTGATGAAGGACCCTTGATTGTTAATTCTTGTTTGTTTTGTATTTGTTTATAATGGTGGTATTGTGAGTAGATTTACACCACTTTTTCTTTTGGCTTCTGACAAAGTGGGATTATCTATTGCCTATATTTTTGTGAGTGTAGTTAACTTCCTCAGGTTTGAGTTTTCCTTCCAAAACTCTCTCTAGGGCTGAGTTTGTGGATATGTATTGTGTAAATTTAGTTTTGTCATGGAATATCTTGTTTTCTCCATCTATATTGATTGAGAATTTTTTGCTGGGTATAGTAGTCTGGGCTTATATCCATGGTCTCTTAGTGTTTGTAGAACATCTATCCAGGATCTTCTGGCCTTCAGAATTTTCATGGAGAACTCAGGTGTAATTATGATAGGTCTGCTTTTATATGTTACCTGACCGTTTTCCTTCACTGCTCTTAATTCTTCACTTTCTTTATTCTGTATGTTTGGTGTTTTGATTATTATGTGGCAAGGGGACTTTTTTGTGGTTCACTCTATTTGGTGTTCTGTAAGCTTCTTGTACTTTCATAGGCATGTCCTTCTTCAGGTTGGGAAAGTTTTCTTATACGCTTTTGTTGAGTGTTTCTCCACCTTTGAGCTGGGCTTCTTTACCTTCTTCTATACCTATTATTCTTAAGTTTGGCCTTTTCATCCACATTTCATGGATATTTTGTGTTAAGGATTTGTTGGAATTAAGATTTTCTTTGGTCAATGAATCTATTTCCTCTAGTTTATCTTCAGCACCTGAGATTCTCTATTCCATCTCCTGGATTCTGTTGGTAATGCTTGCATCTGTAGTTACTGATCATTTCCAACATTCCCTCAGTTTGTATTTTCTTTATTTCAGTTTTTGGGTCTTGATCTGTTTGAATTGTTTCCTTCATCTGTTTGATTGTTCTTTTTCCTTGCTTTCCATAAGAGATTTGTTGATTTCTTACATTTTTTGGGGGGTTCATCTTTTCCCTATGTCTTCCAATTTTCTGTTTGTTTTTTCCTTCCATTTCTTTAAGGGATTTTCTCATATCCTCTTTGAGGTGTTCTATCATTTTCATGAAGTTGTTTTTAAGGTCAATCTCTTCTGATTCATCTGCATTGGTATGTTCAGGTCTTGTTGGTGTAGAATCTCTAGATTCTGGTGGTATCATATTGGTCTTTCTATTATTGAATATGTTCTTGCACTGCCACCTGTCTTCCCATCCCTTCTTCCAGTGGGTGTAGGTGGGGTTTCCCTCTCTACTATCCCCTCCTGGTGGGTGTAGATGGGTTAGGACTTTGAAGTTAGTAACTCTGAATGGTCTAATGGTGTAATGGTCTAAGCTCTCTTGGAGTTATCAAGCAGAGGGTTGATTATCAAGTAAGGGGTTCTAGATTGAAGTGAGGGTAGAATCCAGATGGTCCAGCATGGCGGGGTGGGTCCACTATGCACAGAGCTGACCTATGAAGTTCCAAGGAGAGGGCAGGACCTGAGCTGGCCAAACACTCACCTCAAGCAGAGGGTGTAGGAGGGCCAAGACTGAGAGGAGAGAAGGCTCCAGATGGTTTGGCATGCCAGGGCAGGGCTACTCACACAAAGGGTATAAGGGTGTCAAGATTCAGAGCCACTTCAGCAAGATTAAAGGAAAGAATGGGGGGGGGTGTTGGACCTAAGCTGACCCCAGACTCACTTTTAGCAGAGGGCATAGGGGGGCCAAGATTGAGGTGAGGGCAGACTATTTGCTGAGCCAACCCAGGAAGTTCCAAGAAAGGAGTGGGAGTGTTAGACCTGAGCTGGCCAAACACTTCAAGCAGGGGGCTTAGGAGGAGCAAGGGAGGCTCCAGATGGTCTTGTGTGGCGTGGTGGGGCCACTCAAGCAGAGGAAGTAAGGGGGTCCTGTAAATAAAGCTTTATTAGATCACAGCAATGTCCATTTGTTCACATATTGTTTATGGCTACTTTGGTGTGACTGAGTTGAGTAATGCCTGTAGGGGTTGTATGATTGGCATGTCTAGTCCTTTGTGGTTTCTTAAGGTGTAGTCTGTAGCAGTCCTTATGTTTTATAAAGAGGAAGGCATGATTCATCAAACGAATATTTATTGAACTTTATTAAATGTGTGTAATAGTACAAAGTTGAGAAAAGCAGAAAAATACCTGCCTGGCACCGATTTCTTGGAACTTCCCTTGTTTATTGTGGCTCAAATAAATATGTCTTTAGGAAGATGATCTGATCCTCTTTAAATCTTTCTCCTCACTAGACCATCTTGGGGAAAAACATTCCTTATGAGAAGTGAGTAACTCAAATCTTGGTCAAGAGGATTAGTTTAAAACACCAGATGACTTGGCCATAAATCTTTATTCCTTGCTTTTTATCCAGTGGGGTTAGCTAATGTACTGAAAGGGGGCCTTCAGGACCAAAGCAATTTGTAATTGGGAGAAGTTAATTCAAAAGGTGGTACTGAGTTAGTCCTTTGTGGAAGGTGACCTGATTGGCCATCCTGAATTCTCTCAGCAGGTGTCTGATTGTGAAGGCAGTGAAGTGGGCATGCTGGGTAGAGTGTGACTCCACAACCTTTGATGAGACCTGAGGGTTCTCACAAGCCAATTCTATAATTAAATGGCATGCTACTTAAAGAGAAAAAAATAGCTTTTGAGGAACATAAAATCATCATTTTCTTTCCAGAAGAGGAAGGTGTAACTATTCTTCATAAAAATCCACTATTTTAGGTATATTCCTTTAGGAGCTGAACTTCCACTTGAATCTGTTTGTCCGTATCTTTCTGTGTACATTCAGCAATTGATATACTTTATCCCCTTAGGGAGTCTCACAATGGATTTAGAAGTAAAAATCTAGATTAGAAGGTCTTAAAATGCAGTTTCAAAGGAAATTGTTATGCTTTGCTCCAGAAAAACTGAGTTAGAAGCTCTTTCGGTATGAAAACTGTCTGTGTAAGTCTAATGAATGTTCAAGTATGAGGGCCGTTGGCCTACCAGGGGTTGGACACCAAGTAGCAATCTTGCTGTAATCCTCTTGGGTAGGTAACACAGACATCCTTTTGGTTAATAGACTCAGGATTTCTTGAACAAGAATTCTGACATGCTTTTTCTTTCTCCTTTTGTAGTATTTTCATAGCGACAATGCCTATATTTGCTTAGCTATTCATTGTTTGTCCTCTAAAACAGTGACAGTTTCAGGAGGTCAGATTTATATCAGTCTCATTGATTCCTGGGATGCATAGAATCTGGCAAAAGAGTAGAATCAACATGCATATTTGCTGGGAGACTTAGCAATAGCTTGTGTTCCTCCTTTTCTTGTCACTAGGCTCATTGTAAGAAACCAACATGACCACACTCAATTATTGCACAGTTCCAGAAATCTGCAGAGCTAGATTTGTTATTGTCCTCAGCATGACAGCACATCACCTAGCATGTTTCCTTTTACAGAACTTTCAAATGTTGTATTCCCCTATTATGGGAGAATAAGAGAAAACATGGAAAACATGGAAGCATGCATGCTGTGGCTTGTGCGTAGATGTGGAGCCTGAGAACAGCTTTGGACAGTCAGGTCTCTCCTTCCACCATGGAGTAATCAGGGACTTCACTCAGGTCATCAGGCAAGAGCAGCAAGAACTTCACCGGCTAAACCATTTTATGAACCTCAAGCCTGCCTCTTGATTAAAGGTTCTAGTGGTAAAAGAAAGTACAATAGGACAAGTTTGTTTGACTCATTCTTTTGCCACACGTGTATCTACCACCTCATTGTCTCTCTTTGTATACCCACTGGAATAATGCAGATTCCTATCACCAGGTGATTTTGTGACCGATCGATTCTAATACTAGTATCTTTTGAAAGCATCTACATTTTGAAAGAAACCAGTACTTTTATTGCTGTATTACCAGATAGGTGTGGAATAAAGCCTGCTCTTTGCTTCTATCATTTATAGACTTAGCTGGCCTTCAGCAGACACTGTCTATACCTTCTTTTTTGTGTTGTTGTTTTCTATATGATCAATAGGAAATAACAGTGTAAATCACTTCCAACTGATAATGTAAATGGGCTCTTGAAGGCAGTCCCTGCTGTGAAATAAGTAGTTAGCAGTGACACTGGCATTAACCACAGTGGGGGTAATCAGCCTGTGGATGTGTTTAATCAGAGTTATCAGATAAGATTAAAAAGCGAGTCACAGTTGTGCAGAGATAATCATTTTCAAGGTTTAAAAGATGAATATGTGAAGGTGTTCTCATAAATTAAAGGCATCAGATGGCTTTGAGTAATTTAGGGTGTGTTGAGGTCAGGAACAGCCAAACAGGAGAGGTTAATATCAGGGCCATGGTCATTAATGTGTAGAGACAGCAGAATATGCTATGGAAATAAGTGACAGGCACTGTGTTAAATGATTTTCCCCATACATTAAAATAATCCTTGAGCTGTCACTAACATACATGATTTGACTAAAATTCAAACAACATAGAACCATTTGCACATGCATTAGTTATCTTAGTAATTAATCACTAATTTTGAAAACTAATGTTGGTTCACTTTATGACTTGGTTTAGAAACACTACCAGAGCCAATCAGACACTGCAGAATAAAGGTTTGGTTGCATGGTATCTATAACATTGAACTTCAAGGTCAATCTGAAAAGTCCTGAACTTGATATTCTAATTACCTTGTGAAGTCCTCTGATCATGAGTTACCTTGTTCATGATTATCTTCAGGTCATGGTATCTATTTTACCACAGTCTGTTATGAATAGACATAGAATCATGTCTTAATAATGTAAGACATAAGAGAGGTATGTGACTTTATTGGCAGCTGTAATAGAATTGTCATTTGTTTATTCAACCTATTTTTATTGGGTATGTGTTCTGACCTCAGGGTTCTTCTAGAAAGCAGAGAACTATGCCAAAGAAACCCTGGCACCTTAGACCTTACTGTTACAGCAGGTTTCCCCGCCGGCTGCCGCTGGTTCTGCCGCCATTGTCCTGCAACCACGTGTGCCCCAAATAACACTCAGAGACTCTGTATTTGATACAATCCTGTTGGCCAATTACCATTACTGTTTATGGGCTAGCTCTGTCTTAATTATTAACCCATTTCTACTTATCTAAGTATTTCCACGTGGTCGTCTTATGGGGAGCCGCTCGGCAGGCGTCCTGCTCCTTCCTGGGCTACATCTTGACTCCTACCACTTCCTGTCTCCTCCTCCTAGTCTCCTAGCCCCGCCTATCTAGTTTTCTATTGGCCACAGTGCTTTATTAACCAGTATGAGAAACATATATATAGAATAACATCTCCCATCATCTCCTCTTTTCTGTCTAAAGTAAAAGAAGGGGTTTAACCTTAACATAGCATAATATACCATTCAACAGTTATCAAATAAGAATCACAGTTAACAATATTTAGTCCATTAACATTTTGTAAGACTTAAAGAAAATATCATCAATCCTATCTTTGTGAGTCTAAAGTCTTATATGTAACTTATCTTTAATCCTAACTAAGGAAAACTATAACCATAACTATCTGTCTTCAACTCCTTCAAAGACCACAGAAGGATAATATATAAACTCTAGAAATGACAGAGACAACTCATTGCCTGGTCCGTCACCCGAAGTTTTTCTGTAATGTTCCATCTTCAGCCCATAGGCCATAGTGTGTGTCCAGACTCCTCAACAAGGCAGGAAACTTTAAACTATCCACCTGTATTGACAGGTTGTCAGGCATTTTTCCCTGTGTCCTGCAGAATGTCTGGCTGTCTGGCAGCCTCTTCCATGAAGTAGGAACCCTGTAGCAATGTCCATCTTGCATCAGTAGTCATCTTTTTGTGGGTCCTGCATGTCCAGTTTCTACAACATAAAGTCAAACATTTCAGACAAGAACAGTATCTTGTCCATATGGCTAGTCTTGCCATGATGGAAGCAAACTCCATAATACGTTTCTTTGATGTCCATCTTCCTTCCTGACGCAGGTGGTGTTACCAGGAGCAGTTGTGCCTCACTGTCAAGAAAATCCCTAAACCATTTTAAATGCCATATTCTGTAGGTCTTTGAAAGGTTTGAAGAATGCCTATTCATCTCAAATACATCTCTGTATATCTAGAAATCCTAATTAACTTAACTCTAAAGTTTTCATTATCATAGGCTACTCTCTAATTTGTACTAAATTATGCATTACATTTTCCAATGAGCTATATAAACATAATCCCTAAACAAGAGGAGAAATATACATATCACAAAATTGACCTTAAATTGTATCAATAAAAGAAAATCCATTCCAAAGCAAAGTATTCATATCTATACCATAATTTCCTTTTTACCTTTAAAAAGATTGTTTGTGGTTATAGCCATTTATAACCAAGTCCATTTAAATGAAAACAAACATTTATAAACACTATTTGGGAATTTGGGCGTCGTTCTTTCCAAACTACTTCCTGCTGGTAGAGGGCGCTGTCATGGGGGTCCAAAGAAGATGCAGAAATCTTGGCTGTAGTCTGCAAGGCTTTGTCTCAACTGCTTTGAATGTTGGATCATCTGGGGCATTGTTTCAGGGGGTCTGGCTTGATCAAACCATATAAGTCTGGAAAGAATCTGTAGCTTTTCATTTTCTGTGGAAACAAAAATAGAAATCCTTTTCCCCAGTAACTTGTCCTTAGGCTTAAATTTTTGAGTCAAAGTATTTTTAAAATATATAAATTCAATTAATCTAGCAGCATTTCTTTTATCAGTAGTTATTTTCTCAGCAATCAAATAATTTAAAGACAACAGAATCGCGTATAGTATCCAAAATTTCTCTGTGCTTTCCATTTTTACGTGGCTTTTTTGTTACTCTATTTCTTCTATTTCTATTTTTGCATATTTTGAGACAGGGTTTCACTGTGTAACTTTTATCTGTCCTGGAATTCACTCCATACCAGGTTTACTTTGAAATCACAGAGATCTGCTTGCCTCTGTCTGCCGAGTACTAGGATTAATTCTACTTCCTTTTTTCTTTTTTAAACCATTGTATCCTGCTTCTTTTTCTCTCCCAAGCCAGCGTATTTTTAAAAACACAGTGTAAACCTACATTGTAGCTCTTGTACACACCAATGAATTGTTAGCAGAGCTATTTAAAAGCTAGGCGGCTTTTTGCCGCTTATGCTAATTTTGGAAACTTCCCTTAAAGGAGCCGCGCAAATCTCTGTCTACAGCAAAACAAATCCAATCAAGAAAATGCTGCTAACAAGAAGTCTCTGTTCCCTTGTTTCTAAAAACTTTTTTAAGCTTTTGTTAAGTTTTAAGCGAAAGTTCTCAATCCCGCTTCTGACACCATTATGTTACAGCAGGTTTCCCTGCAGGCTGCCGCTGGTTCTGCCGCCATTGTCCTGCAACCACGTGTGCCCCAAATAACACTCAGAGACTCTGTATTTGATACAATCCTGTTGGCCAATTACCATTACTGTTTATGGGCTAGCTCTGTCTTAATTATTAACCCATTTCTACTTATCTAAGTATTTCCACGTGGTCGTCTTATGGGGAGCAGCTCGGCAGGCGTCCTGCTCCTTCCTGGGCTACATCTTGACTCCTACCACTTCCTGTCTCCTTCTCCTAGTCTCCTAGCCCCGCCTATCTAGTTTTCTATTGGCCACAGTGCTTTATTAACCAGTATGAGAAACATATATACAGAATAACATCTCCCATCACCTTACAATCAAACCAAGAGAGTCAGACAATGAACATGTTTGAACAAAACTAAGGACTTTTAGGACAGTAAAAACTATGAGAAGGATAGCACAAGCTAACAGTAGGAATGGGAAAAGGCAGCTTTCCTATGTGGTCAGGCAAGACCTCCCTGTGGATGTGATATTTGATCTGAGAGATGTACTGCTTCCTCAACGAGAAAACTATTGCAGACCAAAGAAAACACTTTACCATCGAGATAAAGTCAGCTTACTCACCATGGAAATGAGGACAGCTGGGGAATTTTCCTCCTTTCTTTTATTCTTGCAGTTGGTTTGTCTGGTTTTGTTCTGATGTACAGACATGTATATGTTGATATGTACAAATAACTATTTTAGTCTAGTTTTTTTACTGAATGAAAGTATTACTGTGGCTAATGGATCAGACAGGAATTTTAATGATCATTTACTGATAACCTCATAATTTCAGAGATAGGAAATCTGAAGCCCAGAATGATGGCTTAATCTTTCTCAAGATTATATAATAAGTGACAAACATAAGCACAAAGTCTGAGCTTCTCACATTACAGTGTAGGGACATTTTTGCTAGAATGTGCTTTTTTTATGCTAACAATGTTGTAAGAACATTATGAGAGTGTGGAGTGTAGCCTTCTATTCAATAAGATAAAGAACATAAACATTTGAAGAAAAAAGTTCTCACTTCACATGGTAAACCTGTTACTCCATTGGTAGTAATTTTGATAAGTTCCACATCACAGATAAAACCATGAGCTTCCCTGGTAGTGTTGTTGATAGTAGTCACTCAAAATCATCTAGTAGTATCTGATATCTAAGGAAACATGGAAGTCACCAGTATGAAGTAATGAGAAGTCTTCATTATCCTTAACTCAGACATTTGCAGTAGCATTAGAGGAAAGACATACAAAATGCCACGTCAGAATTCATCGCGACAAGCTTCAGACATGCCTACAAACCCACTGACATTTTGTTTTTCTCTTGGGGGGGGGGGTGTAGCGTAATCTCCTACTCCAACCTGAGAGCAGCCAGGACTTACCTTTCATGAAGTGAACAGAGTATGTTACAGTAGTGGGAATTGCCAAACTTAAGTTCACAGCGATGGTGGCTTCCATGGGTGATCTCTGTATCTCTTGGGCCAGCTGTTCACCTAAGGCTGCCATGACAGTTACAGTACTGTGTCTTAAATAGCACAAACTCTCTGCCCTGGAGAGCAGAGGATAGAAACCAAGGCAACACCATGGGTATATCCATTTCACAGAACTTATGAAGGAAGCGACACTCACTGGTTTAAGGCACATACTTTCCAGTTTATGTTTCAGCCCTCATATATTATGATCCCTGTCTCTGTGTCATTTCCTTAAGGTCCCTTGTCATTAGATTTAGGGTTCACTGTAAGCCGTCTCCCTTTTCAAGTTACAGAGATCCTTAATTACATGTATTTATAAAGATTCATTTTTTTTTTTCTAAATAAACTCACGCTCAAGTTTTGGGGCTAAGAATACTGACATTTCTCTTGAAAATCACTAGCCCACTATTCACTCTCTTCATGTCATAAGGCAACATTGAAGAAAGGAGGAACAAGCTATCAATCTGAGGGACCTCAGGACACCTCCTGAGAGAGCCATATAGTGAGGAGCTAGGGCTGCCAATAGCCTTGTGAGTGAGCCCAGAAGTGGATCTTGCATAGCCAGACAACAACCCTAAGTGTCCTTGGGACTGCATTCTCCATCCTCCGCCGTACTTTCAGGTGTCTTGTTCCCTTGAGGTTCACACACCAGAAAGCATCCTGATCCAAAGCCATCCAGCTAAGTCCTCCCAAAATTCTTGCCTGCTAAAGTAGGGATATACTGGAGCTATATGATGATGCAATAATCAGGCAAAAATACAGCAACCATGACCAAGTGTATGATGTCTCACAGAGACAGACACATACATACATACATACATACATGCATACATACATATATACAGACACACACTCATGTGCATACAGAAGACACACACAGAGACAAAGACACAAAGACAGAAGGAGACAAAGAGAGACAAAGACACAAAAACAAAAATACAGAGACACATAGAGAGACAGAGACAGAGAGAGACACACAGATAAGAAGACAACCAGACACACATACACACACAGACAAAGAGAGACAGACACACACAGGGACACATACACACAGAAGACACACACAGAGACAAAGACATAAAGACACACAGAGAGATACAAAGACACAAAGAGAAAGGCAAAAATACACAGAGAGAGATACAGAGAGAGAGACACACACAGAAAGATACATACTTACACACACAGCGACATACAGGGAGAGAGACAGAGATGAGACAGAGACAGCAGTGGGGAACAGACAGGTAGAGAGGAGACATACAGACAGAGACAGACAGAAGACTGGATGGAGTGAGCTAAAGTGAGTTAAGCCTCACGAATTAGTGAAACATTGGAAAGAAGACTTCAAATGGCATCAGCACTGGTGTTACTATACAGCGATTATTCCTTGGTTGCTGTTTCATTTTTATGCTGGTTGCTCAGATGCATCTTACTGACAGGTACTGCTGTTCCCATTTGCACAGAGGTGGAAGGGGAATCCATTTAGCTTTTCCCCTGTGCTACAAGAGGAAGCAGATCAGTGGTAAGTTGTATTTACATTTGTAGCAGCGCCCCTCTCTTCTGTTAGCTGTACTATGTGTGTTTCCCATTAGCTCTGTCATTTTTCAGCACCTCCTAGCGCTTGTCCCATTTCTAATCATATGCTATTTGTGAAATCCCTGTAATTTCCCAAGGCCTTCTGAAGCTTTCCTCTTCCTACCTGTGACATTTTGAGGAAAGATTTATTCTCTGTCTGTGTTTATTCTGCTTAGTGGGAAAAAAAAAACCTCTCACTGTATTCTTACAAGTTCTTTGTGGAATTGTGTGTGCATTATGTTGGAGTTTGGTTATCCAATTGAAGGTCTGTACAGGGCAAAGAGTTAGCTTGGAAAGCACTTCCTGTAAGCTACTCAGACTTGCTTTCTTATTTTCTTCCTGCTGTGATATCAGTCTTAGTCTCCCTGCTGTGATATCAATCTTACATGTGGCATAGTATGTCATGTGCATATACATGTCATTTTTCATGCATTCTGCTCCCATTCTGCTGACACTGACTACCCATTGCTCTGTAACATGCTTTGTGAATGTGGAAGTCAGGCATTTTGTCCTGTTTGTGTGGCTGTTTGGAAAAGTATTCTAGGAGATTGTGAATTTGAGATTGGAAGTGGCTTGTTGCAAAGGAGGGTTCTAAAATTCCCCATACAATTTATTGGTAGGTATCCTGAAGGAGTAGGCAGAGGAAAGCTAACTCTGCTTGACAGGCTAATAGGAAAGGGCCTTCCTTCCTCCTTCCAAGAAGTATACCCAGGATACTTCTTGCTTGCTATTTTCAAATTATCTCATTTATCTTCCTCTTGATAATATTCACTGCCTACAAAATGCAATACTGAAATGTGTTCCTTAGAATGATTAGGACTCTATGCACAGTACATGGCTTAGTTAGCACAATCCTTTTATCTATCTCTACAGCTACAGAAAAAGCCAAAATAGTATATCAAGTAGGAATTGATGTCTAACCTTCCCTTAAGTTCTCTGTTGTCTATAGTGGCACACTTTGTCCATCACAATTAGTTTCTACATTTAGGAATACTAGAGCTTGTGGTAGGAATTTTAAAATAACTTAATGATAGAATGAATTCCAGGAAATCATTCTTAATAGCAGCCAAAGCTCATTTGTCCCATTAAGAGCTAGTCAGAGTTTTACTCAGTTCTATATTATATACCTTTCCTGAACCATCTGTTTGATAAATAACAAATAAGTAAACTAGTATGGATCTCTAGTGTGTAGTATTGTGTACCTTTGGAAGAAAATTGGTTGTAAAACAGTCATGGATCTTATGTCCACAGAATTAAGCTGAGTCAAGCAAAAATGAGTCAAGTAACTTCTCAAGATAACAGGCATGTAAGCAATATGACTATTCTAGGAAATGCCATTGTCAGACTATTGGCTTGCAGCTCATTCTTCTTTCCAATGGAGATTTTTTTTATGGAGGTTATTGGAGATACAATATCTGCTGGTATTCACCTTGAATGGATGACTTTCCTCTTTGAAATGTCTTTCACATTGACATTTAGACTGTGAAAAATAGTTACGAACATGGACTTGGAAACTACCACTAGACTCAAATTCAGGCATTGGGTTCAGGAAGGTATTTAACTTCTCTCTGTCTACATTTTGCCATGTGGAGATGGAAATGAGACTCACTCTGCCTTCATGTGGGTGTTTGGGACCATATGAGTTAATATTTTGAATCATTCAGAGCACTCCTGAATTCCTCTGGATTATCTGAATTCTACAAGATTAGCTCTTTTACAGTTAAGTGACCCTGTCATTGTTGTCTAAATCATCACCCATCACCCTACACCCTCTTTCTTTGCTTTAGCTGATATCATAGCCCTTATCATCCTACAAGGATGTTTTATATATTTGTTGACCTTTGGGGTTGAATGTTTGTCTTTTTCACTATGGCACAATCTTCATTAGCTCAAGGACATCTTCATTCATGGTTATGCCAGGAAAATGCCCCACTATAATGAGCCTGTGTGTGAGTAAAACTAACTCTAGTGTACGAAAGATCTAACTAGACTGCACTGAATTTCCTCCTTTGTTAACTTTGGACTTCTATTGACTGGCTGAATAATCCAAGACAGTCAGGAAAATGACATCAACATATGTCTGGTCAAGCCTACTTAGATGTTTGCTGCATCCACCAAAAATATTGCAGGTGTGCTGCAAGACTTTGCACCTAATTCCTATTTTGTTTTTTGTTTTTGTTTTGTTTTGTTTTTTTTTTAAAAAAAAAAAACCCTGTAGCTTAAGCAATAGTGTCACACACAAGCAAAGCTGAATGGAAGGTGTTTGCAGAACTTCAGCATCTTGTGGAGAAGGCCCTGGCTTGTCTAATTAAGCCAATGGATTAACTGTAAGGTCCTTTCCAACTCTATAAAGTGTATGTTCAAAGATGATTTCCAAGCTTGATTTATTGTTAAGTCTCATTAAAATAAAGTGATAATTTTATGGATTTGAAATATTTTATGATCTCCTTTTTGATTGAGACTTCTAGTCCAAGTGCTTGTTACATGTGTTGTAAATGTGTTAAGAGGGGGGAATATTGATGTGTGTTTGCTCTGTATTCAAACTGTTGAGACTTTATTGCAAATAATAAAGCTTTACAACATGTTCTTTACAAATAGGATACTAGGGACCTTACAGCAGCAGGAAAAAAAATCTATTTATTGTTTTGTGTCAGAGCAAGCCAAGCTGTCTTCAATTTTATAGTCCCCTGAAGTTAATTGTAATTTGAGACAGAAAAGAGACCTTAATAGTTAGTGGTTTGGCAATTATTATTTGGAAAGGGGGGAATTTCATTTTATTTCAAGGAAGGCAGTCAACTTGTACTTGTTCAGAAAGATTTCTAAACAGTAATATGCAAATAAAATATATAACTATACATACATGAACACGTATTTCATTTCCACAAAATCCAGTTTTATCACAGCACCTGAAATCTGTATATTGGGGTTAACATTTCTTGAGATTGAAGCTTTGAACATGGTATAATACACTATAATTTGGGGAGAAAGCTCATTTTTAGCATTATTTATGTAAGAGTGACATCAATGTTACTGCATTGAATTTCATATTATAAACCTAAAGATTTAATTAATTGGGATTATAGACCGTAACTGAGTAATGATTAGCATGAAATAAAACAGAAGTTTGATTTGTGAAGCTGACTATTACTCAGTTATATTTGTTCATACATAATTAATATTGTCTTACTCTTAATCTATATAAATATAGGAGTTTATAGAGTGTTCAGATAATATATTGGCTTATTTTTATTGTCAACTTGATACAATCTGCAGTTATCTGGGATGAATGAACCCCAGTTGAAGAACTGCCTGAATCAGATTGGTCTGTGCCCTAGCTGTGGGATAGTGTCTTGAATGATGATAGATATTGGAGGGAACAGCCCACTATGAGTGGCAACATCCTTAGCCAGGTGTACCTTGGCTATATAAGAAAACAAACTGAGTAGTAGCATGTGGGAAAGCCAGAGAGTAAACCAGTAAGCATTATTCATACATGATGTCTATTCAAACATGGTTCCTGCTCTGACTTCCTACAATCATGAACAGTCCCATGTAATTATAAGTCAAATAACCCTTTCTTCCACAAGTTGCTTTTGGTCAGAGGGCTTTATCATAACAGAATTAAGGTAGGAGAAATAGCAAGAGTCTTTCTTCATTGCTTTGGGAAGACAAGAGATTCATGATACATATGTTCACTTAATATCATTTTGGCTATTTGTTGTACAATACCCATTTCACTGGGTGAACTGCATTGATTATATAAGTGATAGAACTGGATGGAAGAGTTCTCTTAGTCGTTGTTCAGTCCTCCTAGGTAGGGCCCAAGAAAGATCCCTTGTGCTGAATTATGACTGCTCAATAAAATGGCATAATGAGGTTTAATCTTATCAGTTAAATAGATGAATAGGAACTCAGCTGTTGTATTCATTAGTGTGTAATGCTGTAGAACAAGCGCTGTTGCTGCAGGCATGAGCTGTTGTCATTGCCACCTCTTACAGTCACTGGGTCAGTGTACCAAGGATTATTTCACTCCAAAGAGAAATGTTCTTCCAAAGACAAACTGGCAACGCATGGCCGTCACTTAACCACAGAGCTCTGGGTTGCAGGTCCCTTTCTGGAGTCCTGTGCAAAACTGCTTCATTTCCGACCTCAAGCCAACCATCTGTGGCAGATACTGTTACTGTAGGCACAAGGAGGAGAGCCAGACATGAATACTTTACAACCCTTTGCTGAGATGTCATAGCTAGCAAGGAGTCAAACTGATGTAATCACTCTCCATAGCTCTGCTCTTGTAAATAGGATGTTATCTTCTCCATGGTCATGAGCATGAAGACTGTAATATGTGAGTGATTTTACTGATATCATTTCACTTGGATTTTGTGTGTGTGTGTGTGTGTGTGTGTGTGTGTGTGCATGTGTGTAAATCTATGATGCTATTCACAAGCACTTTTAATTAAATCTTTGTAGATAGCATACAAAATAATGAATTTCTTTATGATAGTTTCATAAAATATGTATCATAGTAGTTGGATCACATTCATCCTGTATCTTTATACTGCCTCACCTTCCTCAGTGGTCACAAATCTTGATTTTTAAATATAAGCAAAATCAGGCAGTGATCTTTATTCTTTTGCCCACTGGCCTCCCTTACTGTTCCTTCACCTCTGATTTTGGTCTCTTCCTTCACACATAGTCCTCCTTCCTACTTTTATTCAGTGTGCACACAGCCTCCTATAAGTATTTTCAAGACCACCTGAGCTTCCTGGCTCAGAGTCTACCTTCTGGGGAAAAGCATAGAAACAGACATAGTCATCAACAGTCTTGACAATTTTTCTAACTTTGACCAAATTTTACACACTTTGAACATTCTTTCTCACCTATTCTAATACATAGAGTTCTCTAGGATCTTGTAACATCCACTTTTTAACCAAACCACACAAGTCTAGGTTTGGCTATCTGCTGTATTATAGTTATAGCTTTGGATTTGCACATTGATTTTGGTTCAGACTGGAAAGGCCACCCAAAGTTATGATTACCTTTCTGCCTGATTCTCACATGGCAAGGAAATAAAGTGCTGCTCATGTGTGTCTTTCTTCCTGTCTGTCTGTCTCTCTCTCTGAAATCCATTTCATAGTTATAAGGCATACAAAATAATATTATAAGATACACATAACTAATAAGATACCAATTAGATTAATGTATCTATTATACCCTTTGTGTTAGGAATGGCTAACTCATTAATATGAGTTAATATTAATACTAAGCAGAATTCATTAATACAACATAGCATCATCTACTATAGTCCTCATAAGGTCCATCAATGAACCAGACTACTTATATGTGTCTTTTTGTTTCATTTGACCCTTACCACCTTAATTCCCTCCAGTATTTATTCTATCATTCATATTACCCCCAGCCAGCATAAATTTTAAAAAGCAGAAACTAGAGAGGATATGGAGAAAGGGCAACTCTCCTTCACTGTTGGTGGATGTGCAAACTTGTACAACCACTTTTGAAATCAGTATGGTGGTTCCTTAGGAAAATGGGAATCAGTCTATCATAAGAGCCAGCAATTCTACTATTAGGCATATACTCAAAGATGCATAGCCACACAATGACATCCATTCAATTATGTTAATAGGAGCATTATTTGCATGGAAGCAACCCAAATGACCCTCAGCTGAAGAATGGATGGAGAAAATGAGGTACATTTAAACAATGGAGTACCAATCAGTGGGAAAAAAAATGGAATCTTGAAATTTGCAGGCAAATAGATGAAACTAGAAGAAACCATTCTGAGTGAGGTAACCCAGCCACAAAAAAGGCAAACATGATATGTACTCACTCATATATGGATTTTAGACATAGAACAAAGGATCACCAGCCTACAATCCACACCACCAGAAAAGCTAGAAAAAAAGGAGGACTCTAAGAATGCCCCCCTCCCCCGAGAATGGAAAAGGAACAAGATCTCCTGAGCAAATTTGGAGCATGGGGAAGAGGGAGTTAGGAGAAAGAGAAGGGGAGAGGGAGACATGAGGGAGCAAGAAGATTGAGTTGGGGGAAGAATAGAAGAGAGAAAGAAAATAGACAATATAATAGAGGGAGCCATTAAAAGTGTAAAGAGAAATCTGGCACTAGGAAAATGTCCAGAGATCTGAAAGGATGACCCCAACTAACAATCAAAGCAATAGTGGAGAGGCTACCTTAAATGTCCTTCCCTGATAATGAGAACCTGGAATCTTCATTCAGTAGCTGATGGAAGCAAAAGCAGACACCACAGACTGATTCTCTCATTGGATACTATCTAGAGTTCTAATCTAGGGATGATACCTTGTAAAATTTCCCTCATCCACAATGATATTTTAACCAGTATTGCCATTATGAAATTTTTGTTCAGTTTTTTCAATGACTTTGTTAAGATTCCGTGGATGTGGCTTCTCCATCACATCTACAAGACACTATCTCAGTCTATTTTAATGTCTTCAGAACTTAGCATGGACTCAAGCAGTACTCACTTGAAATAAGTCCCAAACTGAATAAATAATGAAGTCTTAAAATCAGCCCACTCCCTAAGGGCTGATTTTTGGTGGGTACCAGACACTTTATTTTTTGTTTGGATTCTTTGCCTTTTGATTATCTTGTGGTTTTTGTGGTCAAAGACAGGAGGTTGTAGAAGGGCCCTTCTTATCATTAAGGTAATACAAAGAAATACTGTCTGGTTAAACTTTCAGATCAGTGAAGCTTAGCTACATAATGCATTGGGAACTGGGAATTTAATTTTTATTAAATATTTTAAATTCTAAATGTATTCACACCTTTGTTTCAATTTTTTGACATACAAAATAATGGGTTTTATTGTAAATTCTAATATGTTATTTTATTTTGCTCATATCTACTCCTATTACCTTCTCTTGTCCTTCTCAAAACTCCAAGTGATTGATTAATCTGTGTATCCTCTGTTGATATTAATCAAGATTTTGCATGTGAGAGAAAAAACATAACATTTATTTTTTTTACCCCTCGTGTTGCCATTTTCCCTTCCCCTCCTTTTAATTCACATCATCTCCCCAAATAGTCTCCCTTGTGTCCCCCAGCCCACCACACACACATGTTCTGGGTTCCAGATCTGATTGAAAATGTGGCACTTGTTTTCTGAGTCTGATTTATTTCACTCAGCAGAATGATCTCCACTTCTATCCAGTTTCTTGAAAATTGGGTAAATTCATGTGGTGGTTTGAATGAGAATATCCTTCACAAGCTCCTACATTTGAGTGTTTGGTTTCCAACTGGTTGAGCTATTTGGGACAAATTAGGACATATGGTCTTATTGGAAGAGGTATGTCAATGAAGGTGGACATTGAGGATTTAAAATTTCACAACATTCCCAGTTATCCCTCTCTGCCTCCTACTTTTGTGAGTTATGGCTCTATGACTAGGCCTGGCTGACTGCTTTTATGTTCACTGCCTGTGATGTTCCTTTCTTCCTTCATGACCAGGCTGATAGAACTGGAAAGTTTGGAAAAGTGAAATAATAGGATCCCACATTTTACAAAATTGTTTGTGTCTTTCTGAAATATATGTCATTGACAAATTTGTGTAAGTCTATCCATCTCCTAAAAGACTAGACAGCAGCCATTTGAAATGTGCATCCTGTCTTTGCTGTATTCAGAGCATTCATGGAGGAACCCTGAATGGTATAGGAGTGATTACAATGAGAAATGAGAATGAAGGCAACAAGGAACCAGTTTTGTTGCTCTACATAACTCATAGTAACCACCTTCAACCTTTTTAAGTCACACTGGTTCTAAGAATGAATCAACCTAAACAGAATATTTTGTATAAGTATCATGTATTAATTGTTCCATGGATGAACCTCTGTCCTTTTCCTTGAGGTCCAAAGCAGGGTCTAAGTTTATATTGGAAAAAAATACATCCTATTTAAAGGAAATAGCATACATGTGAACTTGATGTTCTGTTTCTGTGAGAAGCTATCCCAGGGCTCAAGGGTGCGTCCTCTCAGTTTTACTCACCAGAATCACATAAACAGTCTCAGATTTCTGGCTGTTCCTTTTGGAAACACCACTTTCAATAAGATGGGGGCACCACCTTCAATATACTTATCCTCTTAGTTTTCACTAGAATTTTATGACAGGTAATAAGGGCTTCCAACTGTGGGCCAAAATGAAGAGAAACACCATCTTGATTTTTATCTCAGCAGCTCATAATGAAACCAAATACTCAGGTAAGTAATTCTATCTTAAATTCTACATTAAACTAAAGCTAAGAAGGTAAGGTCTTTTCAGGTGTACATAGACAATATGGCCTGGTAGTTCAGAGTTCCTTACATCTACAATCACTGATTTAAAAGTGGCCTCTTTATCCATCCTCTTAGCTGTGCTCAAAAAGTTACAAGCTCAACTGTAGAAGATGCATAACAGTAGCGACTAACTCATGCCATTGCTAGAATTAATGAAAAGGCATCTGCATGATTTAATGTAATACTGGGAACTTGGCAGACACAATTAGCATTAAGTATCAATAGCACCTCCATTTCTTTCCTATTTATTTTGACATGTTATCTTTATAACAAATATCAAGAATAAGGCAGAGTAGACAAAGATTTTATGAAAAGGGCAAGGCAGTAAATATGTTCAGCTTTGCTGGCCACATGTTTCTGTTACAACTATTGGGCTCTCCAGTGGTAGCAACAGGCAGGCAATGTAAAATGAATTGGTGTATCTATAAAACTTTGAATGCACACACACACACACACACACACACACACACACACACACACACACACGCACGCATGTGTGCGCACGCGCACTAGGCACTCAGGCATTGAATATAATTGGCTGATTATTGGCAATTCTGTTTGTTATTGCATATGAGAGAATCCTGGTGGCTAGGAGATCACCTGTGAGCCCTCTGTCAGTGATTCATACAAAGTGAGATTGATTGACAGCTGTTAAAATTTACACCAAGAAGGGACTTTGCTGAAGAATCATTCATGGCATTCATTTCTTATGTAATAGCCATACTCAGGCCTTGCTGGTTGTTATAGTGCAGGGTTCCTGTGGGCAATCTCCCTTTGCTTTATGTTCAGGAATTCAATTCCAGGTATGGAGATAACCTTCTTTCCAGCATTCATTTGAATCACATTCAAAAATGGCAAAATAGATGGATGTATCAACCCTAAATAGAGCTAGAAATCTAATCCCTCAAAGCCTTTTGAGGGAGACTGTAAAGGTTAAGGTGGTTTTCCATGGGACTGAATGCAGTTTGTCTGGCACACTGGGTTTTTGTGCGTATTTCTCCATCATCTACCACCATCTACCCTCTCTGTCATTTTGTATTGGTTTGCCTGAATAATGCAACCTACTATAAAATTCTTTTTTATTTTGTCTACTCCATAAATCTCACTAACAGTATTTTAAAATCTTTCTGAACAAACAAATGCAACTGAGCTGTGTAAATGTTTTCCCTAATTGAAATTCACTATTTGCCTTCACAAGGAGGCATCCACGCACACGTAAACGTGAGTTCTGTACCTCAGAGTGCACATTCTCAACTGCTGATGAGCCTCTGCCCTCTGAGGAGATTCATTATCTCCATCTTTCTTAGAGAGAGGTTTTCTACCATGTATATTAGAGTTCAAATGAATAGAAAACATGCAATCATTTTTATTTTTTCATAAATTATGTGCAAGCTTAGCACCAGATTGGTTGTAAATTCAAATGAGACTTGTTTGTACTCTAAGGATTGAGGAAGTTGTTTAGATTTCTCTGGAGTCAGATTTTTTCCCTTAGATTTTTTTTTTTTCAGAATAGACAACCACCTTTGATTTATTGTAGTCTCATGCTAACGCATAATTAAAACTCCCAGAGAATTCTTTTGAAGTCAATTCCTGCCTTTTTATATTGAAGGAAAGGGGAGATAAATCATGTCTTCATCTTTCTTCTCTACTTCTTCAGGAACCATTTTCAACGTCGCTAAAGAACAGAAACACCCCAGTTAATCTTTATATCATATAACTTCCACAAAAGCAGTGTATAAATCATTGGATGTGTTCAAGGCATCCATTTTTCTTGAATATTTGAAATAATATTAATTACAAAGACTGGAAGATAGTTTATAAGTCACCAATGACATTAAAATACAGTTAATCTTCTGTTGTAAGTGGAATCCATATTCACTATAGCTAGCTGTCTGTTTGTTTCTTGTTTGGAACCCACTGGATACTTATGACCAATGAACTAACTTGGGCTGTACCATCATCTCCTCCCTCTGACAGCCCTTCTTCCAGTTTTCATAACTCCTAGGACTACTTTCCCCATAGGTATTTCCAGTTGGCTACAGAACCGTTGCATTGTTCTTTTGCCCAAATCTCAAGCATTCTCCAGAGAGCTGTTTTCACTTTCTGCAGAGCACTTACAATTTATCTCTGAAACAGAATAGTTTGCGTTTGGTGCTTTGTCTATTTATTTCTTCTCCTAAAAAAGAAGTTACTTTGGAGCTAGCTAGGACACCATTAGTTGGCTTCCTAAGTGCTGCTCAGACATCTTCTGTCTGAATGAAATAGCCACTGTTTCCTACAGACCAGAACTCTTTAAAATGATGATGATGATGAAGAAGAAATCCTCAAATACAGTCAGGCCCATTTCACCTGTATCTTTTCAAGATAGGGTCTATATTGCTAAAAACTTATTTCTAAAACAATGTATTTCCAGCTGAGAGTCAAGATGTAGAGATGCATATTTATTTCCTATCTGTATCTTAAAACATGAAGAAATTATTTTCAATAAGAGAAACTTAGGGATGAGTGCCAGTGACATAAATGAAAGCTAGTGTGCATTAGGAGTAACAAGTAGCAAAGTCATATAATTCTGTGTAGGGTCTCGGAGAACAGCCACATAGCAATACTTGCTTGTTTTCCTGTGACACAAAGCAGACCCATAAAAAGGCATGGGTACTGAGGTTTAGAAATGGCTGGCATTTTCCTCCTCAGTTCTTCCAGCTCCTGGCATGGTGAACCTACATCTCTAAAGGGACTAGTTACTGCTGAGTCCCTTGGAGAAGTTAATACCAAACAGGACCACAATCTTGTTTTTGCTATTATCCCATACCTCAAGTATACAAAGGCTACCAGTAAACATTGTGGGTGCCTTTAGACTTTTCACTGGTTTAGATAGATTTTGATGAGAAAGGCCAACCTTTTGTGTTTCTTGGGCTTTTGGGGGGCTTTTTTATTTTTGTGAGCTTGAATTGCTAGTGTCTCCTAATCTCTCAGCTATGACCATTGGTAAGAGAATACAATAGAAGGATTAATGGCTCAGTTGAGAAATGTTTGCTTACTGGACAATGGGAAGGGAACTGGGTAGACATGCTTATCCTTCCTTTTTATATTCAGTAATGTAACCAGGATATTAAAAAGCCTGTCTAATAAAGATGATGCTTTTTTTCCCAAGTGTAATTTCTTATTTTAGAGGCTCATCAAATTAAGTAAGAGAAAGAAGAAAAGACAAGAATGAAAAGCTAATATATTTGAGAAGTCAGTGCTGTAACAAATAGGTCTAGAGGAGAGGATAAAAGAAGTGTGTGTAGTACATGTGTCTGAGAGAGCATGGAAAAGGCATTCATTTTTATTCGGATGTTTACTTGCTTCTGCATTCCTGGAAAACCAGTCGCTTTTTCTTATGTGTGTGGCATCTTTACATATAGGCTTATAGGTCCATGGAACTGCCTTTATTTTTCATGAGGAGACATGACCTCTTCAATTATGAATAACTGAACAAGAATTTGAATCGACTTTTCCCTCCCTCTTTGGCAAACCGGACTTCCCTTTGGAGTTGGTGATTTGATATTGCTGAGTGAATTTTGTTATCTCATCTATGTTATCCTGTTAATTTTATATATCTAATTCATAGCCTATATGGAGTTTTCAAAAACCTCTTACTAATGAGGTGGCTAAAGGTGAAGCATTTCTTAGAATGAAAATTAAAGTGCTTATTCACTAGAGGCCTACTATGTGCAATGCATTGTCCAAGTGCTAAGAAAGCAGAGGAAAAGAGGTGTCCCTGACAGCAGTGTTCTCTGAACTCAGTGAAAGTACATAACACACGTAAAGCAGGTCAAGTACTTTTCTCTATTAGGTACAGCAAAGCAGAATGGTTAATTGTCAAATCCATTGGCCCTTTCAACCATTGTTTTGTCAGAGGCATCTGGGACACAGCCTGTCACTACTGCTGGTAAACTGAGAAGTTTCTGCTTGAGGGGTCCTTTGTCTGCAAAAGCAGAATCTATGGCTTGAGTCAGGAAAAAGGAAGTAAGCCTATGGAGTGGAGGTCAGAAGTAATGCATGATCTAGAGGTAAGCCATGCAGTATAGAGAGAGATGGACACATCCTTAAGAAAAAAACAAGAAGATGAATGGGTGGGTACAAGATTCCCCAGAGTTACCTATTAAGTGTCTTAATTGCCATGCATATGGTTTTGGAGCTTTAGAGTTAAATTACTCAAAAGATGAAATTTGCAACTAGATTCATTCAAAATTCAAACGGGGGAAAAAGAAATGTAAGCTGGGTTACTCTGTCCTCTTCAAGAACTCCCCTCTCTCTTATTTTGAGTTCAGCATTTTCTTTCTTTTTAAAAATATAATATTTTTTCTTATTTTACATATTGATCCAAATTCCCTCTCCCTCCCTCCCATGCCCTCCAAACCCCCTCTCATCCCATTCCTACCCCACACTCCACAGGGAAGGTGATGCCTTCCAGGGAGGGTGATGCCTTCCAGGAGGGATCATCAAAATCTGTCAAGTCATTTGGAGTAGGGACTAGGCCCTCCCTCCTATCTCTAAGCTAAGGGAGTATCCCTCCATGAGGAATGTGCTCCCAACATCCTTTTGTGCACCGGGAATACATCCTGGTTCCACTGTCAGAGATACCTTAGACTGAGAGTGACATTGGAAGAAGGTTGTATGGGGTTGTTTGGGCATAGGGGAGAGAGATACGGTTAAACTCAAAGATCACAAACTTGAGCAAACAGTTCTTTTGTTTTCTAACATCCTTATTTGAGAGCTGTCTTGGAAAAGGAAATGTTGTCTCTGTAGACAACCTTGATTTTTTTTTTTTAACTTGTGTTTGGTTATCAGACAGGAGCTAATACAAAATGGACCTGGGGTGAAGCACTTGGGTCACTTCCAACATCCCTTCAGTTTCCTGATCTGTCTATCCTGCCTCAGGATTGCTTTCTGAGAGCTCAGTTATTCACTGCAGTTATCTACTTTGGCTCGAAATCTTAAAGGACAGCTGACACAACTAAGCCCATTGCTAAACTTAGTCTGTTTTATTATCAATGCTGTTTATTTCTTAAAATTTAAAGTATTTTTTTACATGTGTGGAAAAGCATGTAAAAATTGTCGTACTGTTCCTAGTTTGAGATATCAACCACAAATCTTTTAATATATCCTCTGTGGACCGGAGGGATGAGTATAACACATACTCATATGGCCTTTAGCATTCTGGGAATTCTTAATAGAAGACAAGAAAGGGATCTAAGCAAGTTGGTAAGTAAGGGTTGCAGGCTCTAGAAAATGAAGTCAGCAATTGGAAGATGATTCAGGCCTAATTAAAAGAAAATCACAACAGCAGAAGGCAAACATAGTATCTGAAATAGTTCAAAGCTAATTAATTAGAACAGTGAGATAAGTAAATTTGGACCAAGAAGGGCTTTGCACAGGGTAACCATCAGAGAAGTGGTCTGGAGTAAGTTGGCCTCAGACTGTTGGGCTGAGGAAAATGACAGGGTTTTTTGTTTGGTTGTTTGGTTGGTTGGTTGGTTGATTGTTTTTAAGGCCATTCAAGTGTGCCAGACAGTGGGGATATACAGGTGTGCTGAGAGGCCAAGACTGCCTTATACACTTCTCACCACAAGCTGATGCTCAGCTTCACAGCAGGATGCCCGAACCCATCTACCAATGTCCACTTTGACCTCCATCCACTTAATTATCTGTCATGGTGCCAGAATAAATGTCTTCCACCTCTACAGAGATCTTAACAGGATCTATAAAGACATTCTTATATTTGCGTCCCACCTCCTACTCTATGCTTAATATGGTCTTCAAGAACTGGCTCCCATTATTCTCTTTGAATTCATCTCCCATCTTGTTGATGCTTCTCTAATCGTGTTGGCTCTTTAAAATCATCAGAACCATCGTTTCAGTCTCACCAAGCTCCTTGCTCCAGCTTTGCACATGATGGTCCTTTTTTCTGGAATGTTCATCTTCACCTTCATGGTCATATATATTCTAGGTTCAATCCACTCTTATTTCTAGGCCTTTTGACATGGGAATGTCCATAACTGTCTGCAGCTCTCTCTTTTGCAGGTTTTATTATATGACACTTTTTACGTTTATCTGTCTGATGAATACCATTTCCCTCCCATTCATACTAAGCTGTTTTATTCTCAATTTAGTTCCAAAATAGCATATACCCAGCATCTAGTGGACAGTCCAATACATGATAAGATGAATGCGAAGCAATCTCTTGTTATATCTAAAGGAAATTAAAAATTTCTATGCCTAAATTTACTTATCTTTAAATACAATTGTCACTAATTTTAAAAGCAAATACCAGGAACCATAATATATAAGGAAAAGAACTGCAGGAAAAAAAGAAAAGCCCAGATAAAGCATTATGAAACAAAAATACCCTCCAAAAATACGCTTGTGTTTATTTTGTATTGGCCATCTACTGCTGGACCTGGGGCCTACCCTTAAAGTATGGTTTGTATATCTAGTAAGTTACTATTGAGAGATAGCTATGTATTTCTTGTGATTTTCT
Organism: Cricetiscus sungorus; assembly: GCA_030556225.1. Classification (NCBI taxonomy): domain Eukaryota; kingdom Metazoa; phylum Chordata; class Mammalia; order Rodentia; family Cricetidae; genus Cricetiscus; species Cricetiscus sungorus. Next base: position 75,653,893 of record JANBXA010000372.1, read on the forward strand.
TAGCCTCTGCTTTTCTTTTCTCTTGTTTGTTTTATACTTGTCAGGGTTTTAAAATTTTATCTTATGTCTCATTTCATTTTATTTTTCTTTTGTTTTAGACACATTTTTTTTTCTAATGAGGGAGAGCAAGAATGGATGTAGATTTGGGAGTGGGAAGGAGGAATCTATGAGGAGTTAGTCAAAAGGGTTAGGAAAAAAGTAGCTGAATACAAAAACAAACAACAACAAAACTATTTTCAACTAATAGACAAAAAAAAAAAAAAAAAGGAAAAAGAAAATATGACTCTCCAAATCATGACAAATTATCTTAGTGTTCAGGCTGAAGTGTCCCTTTATCCTTGGTGACAGACTCAAGCCCTTCCAGCCTACACAGGCAGGTATCAGGTCACCAACTCTCCCCCCACGTGTGTGTGTGTGTGTGTGTGTGTGTGTGTGTGTGTGTGTGTGTGTGTGTGTTTCCCATACGTTTTAAAACTAAGCAATGGGTCCATGAGCTCAGATGAACTGTTTTGTTGTAGCTTGCACATTAAATATGAACAGGAGGTGAAAACAAAGAAAGTGACTGAAGTTGGAAAAAAACTCCAGGTGTCAGGACATTATTTTGGGTCTTCTCCCTCTGAAACACAAATGGTAATTAACCAATGAGGAAGAAATGTCAATTTGAGAGGAAGGTAATGAGTAAATTTCCTAAATCATCAAAACACCAAGAAATCTGTTATATGTGATTTGTAGCCTGTGTGGTTGCTATGAAAACTGGCTCTTGTAACTCAGTTCTCCAAATAGGCCACATTACCATCCTGTACAAAAGATGCCCCCCCCATGATACTATATGTTTTTCTTTTGCCAACCTACAGGCTTTTCCAAAGGAATAAAGCCACCTAATAAGGTCCATACTTTGGGGGAATTATTTTGCCTTACCTACCTGTCCCTTCATAATCTGAATTGATGACACTGATTTTAGTTTTGTTCCTTTTCTTCCCTCTCTCCTCTCTCTCATGTGAGGTGGCAGCTCTGTTGGTCTCTGTGGTGTTTGTCAAATGATAGCTCATCTTTTCAAGATCGGTCTTTCTTTTGTTTCTCAATGGTTTGCTGGCTGAATCAAAGACTTTGCATCCTTCCCTTTGCATGAGTAGCAACTGGGAGGATGATCACAGGGAAGTAAGCAGGCTTCAGCAGTTCTGAAAAAGACTATTTCCATTCCCTAGGCAGAGAGGCCCCGTGCTGTGCTCCCTTGATTCTTAATTCTTGCTGCCATTGGTTCTGAGGGGCCAGTTTTTGTGAGGCAGGATTATTTGTTTCTTTAAAATCCACCCTGGTTCTTTTTCCTCCCTCCTTTTCCTCTTCCTTTTGTGGCCTGGAACAATACCATGTTACCGAGTCATTTCTGACTTGCAGGGAATCCATCTATGCTTGGGAAAATGTCATTAAATTGAATACAGCAGGCCTAGGTGAGATAGACTTGAGAATGGCTTAACACGTGAAGTGGGTAAAAATGCATAATTGAAACAGTATGATGTTGATGAGGCTGTGTGTGGCTGTCAGGAGGCGTGCTAATATGCTGATGAAAGAGATGAGCTTCCTAGTTCTGCTGTATGCAAATGCACCATTATTTTTGGTAGAGGGAAGAGAGCCTGGCATGTTAATTGGCTTTGCATTTATAGATTCAGGTGGAGCTTTTCATTTAGCTTTCTGAACAGAAATTTCCTGTATGTCCTTTAACTATGTTTAAAATTGAGTGTCACCTGACAAATTTAACAAATTAAAATGTGTCATATTAGAAAAAAAAATAGTCAAGACTGCTAATTCTAGATTCAAGATCTGTGTGAATCTGTATGAAGGCATCTAGTCTTTGTAACACTGAATTAGAATGGTTAAGTTTCTATAAATTCTTAACATTTTTCAAAGAATAGAAAATACACCCTATTTGTTTTCTTTCTTTGGAATTTTGAGTTGTCATGATTGGTAGGTTGTTTTCTAGTACAATCATCAGCAAGCTATACAGAATGTGTCAATCTGTCTCTTTTGAGTGAGCGTGTGTGTGTGTGTGTGTGTGTGTGTGTGTGTGTGTGTATAAGAGTGTGTTGAGTATTGTGTGTAAGAATGTGTGTGTGAGTATGTGTGTATGTGTGAGTATGTGTGTGTGTGTGTGTGTGTGTGTGTGTGTATGTGTGTGTGTGAGTATGTGTAAGTATGTATGTGTAGGTTAGGAATGAAACTGAGCATAGATAGGGTAAAAGGAGAAAATAATGGTAAACTTCAAAACCTCTCTCTAAAATTCTGAAATGTTATATTTAAAGTAACATCGTTTTAAAAATCTAATCAAGTGCTACACACACACACACACACACACACACACACACACACACACACAAATCCTCCAAGTTCTTAACCAACTGCTGCATTGAACAACCTTCATGTGGTTGTTTTAGTTACTGAATACCTTTTATGTGCTTATTTTGGTCAACATTTCCAAATCGTAAGGTATAGTTTTTCATTAACTGAGGATCCTAAACTTTGGCAATAAGAGGATTTACTTTTCATTTCCCCTCAGTTTTAAGATGATGAACAAGGTAGTCGGGATATGGGGCCCTGCAGGAAGGGAGGCTGGGAAGGAGGGAGGAGCAGGAGAAAGCACACTGATCCCTGACATTTTAGGATGTTTAGAGGTGATTTTCAGTTACTTGTCTCTAATCTGAGAAGTCTTTGGTTTTGGGGAAGCTGGGTTTGTGTGCTTCTGGGAATGGTTGGCAGTTTGGCTGCTGCCGGTGGAAGGCAGGAGGCACAGGAGAATGGTGAACTACAAAGCAGTTGTTCTTCCTAAGTAGAATTCGGCATGCCACCTTTCAAGAAAACTATCCACACACTCTTGTCTGTTCATATGTACATTGGTGTGTGGCCATGGCAGAGAAAACAAAATCTGACAAGTGATTCAAATGTTAACAGCAAGGCTGTGCAGCTGTGGGAGAGAAACTGCACGGTAGCCAACATCCTTTAGTCCTCTCTCCAGCCAATGGTGCAGCACCCACAGCATTCAAAAGCATTCTGTTTCTAGACAGAGAACGTGACTGTCTGTTCTGTGATGAAGGAAGAAATACGGAGCATCAGCCTCTAGTCTTGTGATTAAATGGCCAAGATCTTGTTAACAAATGATGCCCAGATGGGAAATCTTGTTCAAGCATGGGAATGAACAGAATAGCCTAAAAGTCAGTCTTGATACTCAATCTTTGTAAAAATAAATAAATGAACATAATATACAGAAATATATTTTAGTTATATGGAGAGGTGTCCTGAGCATGATAACTCTAGTGAGAATATGGGAATAAGGTCAGAGCATAGGTAAATAACATCCAGTTGGATCTGGTTTGTTCATTGTCATTGTTGAGTTTCACATAAACTATGGATCACTTACACTTTAAAAATACATGTAGTTATTTCATGTTCTAAATACTTATTTACACATTCCAAAAGAGAAGTAAAGTGTCCTGAGTCTCATTCCACAGTCCTCCATCATAGCCTCCTAATTTGAGTTAGTTTTATAATTTCTGAGATCTGACTTATTAAATTCACTCCATAATCACTTGTCTTGCTGTGTTTCTCTTATGAATGAGGCAAAGAAGATGGGGAGTCAGCATTTTGCCACTGTTGAGGAGGGCCTGCTCAGAGCCCTCCAATTTTTGAGATGTTCATACCTATCCATTAAAGAACATCGACAGTCAGTGACCCGTTGAGTTACATGAGATAAATAAAGCACTACCTACAACTCTTGACAAATTCCAAGTTGAATTACCTAAGGAGAAGAAATGAGTTCTGAATTGCGCAGGATATTAGAAATTGTGTTCTATTCCTGTAATTTGTACTCTGTTGAGTGATTAAGTGACTGTCATTCTAAAGACTCTTATCTTTGGGTACACATCCTGTACCCTGGTTCCACATTTCCCTAGACCTCCAGTGGGGAAACAAATAGTGATGGGCCCTGTGGCTTAGAGAGCAGAGATTAGAAGGATATATGTTTTTATGTCTGTAATTTGATCTTTTATCTTCCTAGACAAAACTTTTATGTTTAGTTTTTAGACTGACACAGGGTCTTACTGTTTACTTGAGTGTTCTGAACTAAAGCATCCTGTGTGTAGCACAATGAACCTCAAATTTTAGAACCTACCTCAGCCTTTCAGAAAGACAATTTTTATGGTTGGCTTTGCAGAAAACTTTATTGAAAGGCAGTTGCCTGCAATATAATGCAAAGTTCATTGTGTTGAAAAAGTCTCACTTGGTGCTTTTCTCCAAATAAGGTCAGCCATATGAAATAATAATAACATGTAAATTCTGAAATTTAGATATCATAGGTTACTATGTATGTATGTATGTATGTATGCATGTATGTATGTAGTCAACAGGTACCTTTCATTTAAAGTAAGAAAGATTATATATATATATATATATATATATATATATATATATATATATATATATATATATATATTGATTGATTGATAGTCCTTGTTATAGATGGCTTGGAAAAGAGTAGTAACCATTTTGTTGTGAGTAAGTTGATGTTGGGTTTGTATAGCTATCATATCATAATATAGTCACTGCCTCCTTTGTTAACATCTTAGCCTAATGGCAGTATATTCATGTTTTCAAACTGATTCATCCCTTAGCTGCCATAGAACTAATTTGACCTCATTTATAAATTGCTAGGTATCTGTATATAATCTAATTAATGACTAAATAGTGGATGAAAAATGTGTTGAAGGAATTAAATGTTAAGACTCAAGGAGTTAACTTACATTTTGCTAATCTTGATGTGTTTTCTAAAAAGTAAACCTTTTAGTGCTGTAGTGAGTGTCTATTGGGGCAAGTACAATTAATCCTGGATTAAAGATGAGAAATAATTGTCTATTATCTTTTACTTAACTGCCTAGCTTACTGCAAAAACCTGTGAGTGATCTTGCTAATATTTGTGTTAAATGGGGCTTTCTGAACTGTCTTCTTTCAATAGGTTTCTCCTGTATTCAAAATATTTTGATGGCTTTTCATGTCCTTAGATTGAAACTGCAATTCCTAATCTTGGTACTCAAGACTCTCATAAATTTAAACCTGTTATCTCCCCATCTTCGTGAATCATTATGCAACCTAAGACAATTGCAATCAAGTCAGACTTTTCATTCTGATATCCATCTCTTCCTTCATTGAGCTACTACCACCTGTGAAGAACCTCTAATTTGCCTCTTCAACATCAGTGATCTAAAGAGAATGTAAGTTTAAGTCCACAACAAACCAGAATTCTAATTCTGCATTTTGTGGTAAACCATTTCTTTCCTCTGAGCTCAGTTCTTAAGTGTGTATTGTTATAATCAGCTACTTGTGCACCTTGGAATAAAGAGCCATAAAAATTCAGTGGCATAAAACAAATATCAATCTGTCATGTGTAGGTGGCCTGTCTCAGCTATGTATGCAGAGTGCTGGTTCTAGTCCTTTCAGGGATTGGTCAGATAAAAAGATTGATTTTCTCCTTGAATTGATAGAAGTCCAGCTTTGAAAGTGTTCAGCCTTTGGATTATAGTATGTTCACTTAGTCATGAAAATGTCACATCAAGGTAGAGAAATACAGTGCATCCCTAGAGGAGAAATTGTTATGCTAATGAAGAAAGAGTATAAACAGAAGGATGGAGTAACAATCTGGAAATGATAGTGGAGTTCTCAAGAAAGTATTACTGGAGATTGAGATAGAGTAAATTAACAGAGAATGTGATTTGAAGGCAGTAAACACATATACTATTCTCTGTAGTTTTCTCACCTCCCTTCCCTCTATTCAAACTCACTTATTTTTGAAACTCAAAATAGATGTTATTTCCTCCCTTCAGTCTCCTCTGCCTTCAGTTGAAATTAACTGCTATTTCTCAGTGACAAGATTGTCTATAATAATTGACTTAAAGTCTTCATCATTCTCCTATGTGTTTAATTATTATTGTATCTAGTTTTTTTTACTTGAATTCCAAGTGCTTTTCAAACAGTGAGCATCCAATAATTTGTAGACATGTGTTTGTAGTCACTTTTAATCTTCTTTTGTTGAAATGCATATAGAGTATCCTACATCAACCCTTTTTATTAGCTAATTATTTCCAATATTTTTGAAGTCCAAATAGATTTTTATAGTTTCAGTGGTTCTAAGTCAATGTTAACAGCACCAATAACAGGCTAAGCTCAGCACCAAAACTACAGCAAACTTGAAATTTGACTAGGAATGGCTCATGGAAGATGAATATATAATTTTTTACCTGTTTCTTATTTACTTAAAACAAAGATGATAGAAATAGATTCTGTATATTAATGACAATTTATTAAGTGATGTGTGAAGTGACTGTGCAGATATTACACAAAGGGAACCTTATACTTCCTTACCTTTTTCATTCTTCCTAGTGTTCCTGTCAGTCAAGTTCATGAATCTCCTAAATCTGAGTTACTTTGCTTTTTGACTAATACTTTCTGCATTGCCATACTTCACTTGGTCATAACTTATTTTAGCTTTTGTAGAGCAAGGAAACATTTATATAAGATCAAATTGCATGAATAAGAACTTGATATTAGAAGGAAAAACTCTCAGCCCACAGCAATTTGTCTCTGCCTCATATGACCCCATTACAGCTAAGAACTGGAACCTAAATATCACCCTTTTAATTCTCAGATTTGATCACATTAGAAGTAGCTTCAACTCAAAGTTGATAGTACTTTATTGGTACTGCCATTCAAGTACCCACATAAAATGCATACTATGTGCCATTACCTTTATGTTGCAACTGTGCATTAAAGACAAAAAGATAGCAGTTAAAGATGAAATCTGGCACCTTGATTGAAATCCTGAATTCTAGGGACAGACTGATTCAGTATGCCAGTCTTTGTATTTGTTGGCATGTGTTTCTTATCTAACTGCTTTGAGGCTCAATGGTGGATCATAGATAGGGCCCTGTTGACTCTAGGAGTGGAGGAGAAGTGTGTAGTTAGAATGTGTTTTGAAAATGACATCTACAGACATGTTAATGGGTTTGGAATGGTGGCTAATATGGTAGGCAGCGGAAAAAGAGCTTTAGGCTTGGGCTTGAATAGCTATGGTTTGAGGCAGCATTTTCTGAGATGGAGAAGATGGAGACAAATCAGATTTTCGAAGTATCATCAAGAAACTTTTTTTGCAGGATGGGAGAAAGGTGTTTTATTACCATTTAATGCCAGGCTGTTAAGCAGTACTTGGACATTTGTATCTGCATTTAGGACACTAGTCAAAACTAAAATTAAAGATTTTAGTTTTATGATTGCACATGTAAAATGTATGAGTCTAATTAGGACAAACCTACATATGAAACACTTCCCAGAATGGGTTCCAAGTGTACTATCACTTAGAAGTAGGGCTGGATAGTCACAGTGACAGGGAAGGCATGGCTCTGAGCTAAAGAAAAGACAAGGGTCTGCAGTTTATTGCAGGCTTGCATGCACATGCAGTTCTTTGTAGGTAAACTGTCTTGCTTGGCTTTATTGGAAACACTGATGATTGTGAGTCAACCCTACAAAGAGCTGATATGGAAGAGAAATTGAGACAGCTGGAGGGGAGGGAGCCAGGAAAAGTTATGTTATCAAGTTGATTACTCTTACAGAATATTAAAACTCAGTCCAGCCAGAAACAGTATTGACTATACCTCAAAGACATACACTTTAAGTGCTGAGGGCATCTTTAATTATTGCACCATTAAATATAAAGGCAAATACATATGACTGTGTATTCAGTATATTAAACTACAGGAATAAGAATTGGCATGATAGAATGCCCTGAAAGTCAGTTCTTTTCAAGAGATCATAGGCCACACTTAATACTGTTAAAGAAACATTGTACTATGCAGTCACTTGATCCTAACCCCTAGGAGGTTAGTGAATAAAGTGGTGAGTGTCATAGCTGAAATGAGCTGCTAAGATTCTTATCTGAGCACATAATAGTACTGTGACCAAGACTTGGATATATTAACATCGAATTTCATGCCTCCCTATCTTTGCCTTATGCAAAAGGTAAAACACATTAATCAGACTTAATATAACCTTCTAAAAATATTAACTAATTCTGAACAGAATAGCATGGTTCCATAAGAAGCTTTTGGCATCTGAGGGTCTCCCACCTGAAGATTCAACCATTCATGGATGAGAAAAAGCATGTACACAGTATCAGTTATTCTGAGGAATCTGGAAATCATTTCAAATGTACAAAAAGATGCATATAGCGTATATTCAAACATGACACCATTTCTGTAAAAGACTTCTGCATTCATGCATCAGCAACTCTACTGCCTACTCCACCCAGACAACAAGGCTGTGTTTTACCTACTCATTTGAAGTTAAACTGGGCCATTTCATACCTCTTAAAACCAGCAAGGATTCATAAACATTGAGCCATCTGCCCAACTACCTTTTTCAGAAATTCTAAACAGTGCATTGGCAGTATGATTTTTGTTGTCTTGTGATTTCCCACCCTTTATCATTGAAATTAACAACATGGAGGACTGCTTCTACCAGTTCTTTAATCTCCTGAGTGGAAAGTGTGTTCTGGAGCTAAAACTTGGTCTGTCAGGATTGTAATATAAGTGCTTTACCTGCTGAGCCATCTTCCCAACGGAAAGGGAATGCTTTATAATGTCAAAAAATGTTTTAGGAAAAGAACATTAAAAACAAACTGACTTAAATGATTCATATTTTAATTATCAGTTGTTATTCTGATATTGGTACCGAGATATACAATTTAAATAACAAACATACTAACTAAAGATTGGACATAAAATACTAGAAACCCCTCTAAAGTCTATGTTCTGTTAGAAAAATTTGCTGAATAAAAGACCTTATTTCACTATTAATTTCCAGGTCAGATACAGGCTAGGGTAAGCTCTAGAGAGCTTTGAAATTCCTTGCAAAATTTTAGCCATCATATTTATTTCCACTCATAAAGGTATATTTCATTTCAAAACACAGTTAAGTGTTTTATTAATGTTGTTTGAGTGCTACACTGAAAGGTATAAGAATTCATAAATAAATATGACAAATAAATTAGTTGCTATATTTTATTTTTTTCCCAGATTACCCTGTACAGATATCTGAGTACAAAGTTAATTGTCTAATTAACCTTACCACGGTATTTTCATTTAAGACAAACGTTTTAAAACAAAGTAAATCCTTAAAGCAACTTCATTAATGCTACAAAACTTCAAGTTGGAGATTAACTCAGCCATTTGATCATATTCATAGCTTCTATTTAGATGGATTTCTGATTCTTGTCTCCATAGAATTTTATAATGAAAAGTGGAACAACACTTTAATTGAGTTTAGCACCATGTAATTGTTACAGTCTTTCTATAACTTAAAATGTATAGCACAAAACATTTGATACTCATAAATTTGTGAGTTTGTTCAATTCTGACTTTAACACAATATGGATATCATTATAAATTAAAGTAAATGTATGTCCTCATAGTGGCATTTACTTATAAGCATAGTGCCATGTACAGTTAAAAACTTTCTTGTCTGATGATGTGACTGAGTACACATCTTAGATATTTCTGTCACTGAAAGCCCTGTTAATACTGGACTATTTTATGTAACCATTTAGATTGTGTGATTGAGGTACCTTAAATTCACCTAAAGTTAAAGAACCTGGATACCTGGATATGTAATGATGTAAGAGCACACAGTTTCTTGCTGAAAGGGTGTCCCAACAATGTACAATGAGAAGGAAAACAATTTTATAAAAGAAGTCAAGTATAAAAATAACCAGTTATTAAAATGAATAGGCAATCTGTAGTTAGATCTGAAGAAACACTGATTGCAAAATTACCCTATATTTGGAGCTAAGACAGTTCTGAACAAACATTGCATAGAAGGTCAAATGTGTTAAAAATATTCTAAAAAGTGATCATCCTTGTATTAACTATAGTCATTACTAAATTAAATGTGGATTATTTTTTTGAGGAAGAATAGGAATTAGCCACATAGACACAGTCATAAACTATGCATCAGAAGTGTTGTCTTCTGTATTTTCAGGTGTTAATCTCTATTCAGCCTTTTGTAGAATTAAACAGGTTAAGTGCAAGAAATAGGACCCAACTCTGGGAGTTAAAAAAGTCATGAGTTTAACAGTACACATGGACCATTGTGAGAGAAGCCTCTGTAGGTTTACCTAAGAGAAAACATGGCTATCCTGTGCTCATGTCAGGAGTTCAGTGGTGCCCAGGCACTCTGATGGGCCTGCCATGACAACAACTGGTTTCAACAAAAATGCTAAAGACTTAATTGTCATTTTTGCATTTAGTCACAAACATAGGATGATTCCAGACACTCCATAATGAACTGTCTACCTATCTATATCTACCTGTTTGCACATCTATCTATCATCTATCTATCTATCTATCTATCTATCTATCTATCTATCATCTATTATTTTCTCTATATAAAGTATAAATATAAATATATATATAATATAACTTACAACATACTTATGGCATAGAACATGAAGATATCTACCTGGTAGTCAAATGGAAGGTTCATTTCTGCAGAATATGTAAATGAGGTCAAGAACCTGATACTAGATAGATCATGGGCTGTAGGAAAAAACTACTACTATTATCTTGGTAAGTGAACATAACAAAAAAAAATCCCGACTATTATCGACTTCTCTATCTCTATATAACATTTTCTAAACAGAGTCCCAATTTTTATTTGCTGGCTACCTGATACTCACTATGAAGCCAGACTTGCCTTGAATTATGGCACTCTTATGCCTCAGTCTCTCCAATTCTTGTATTTAGGTACATGCAGCCAGACCCTGCTTGGTACACTGTTAAGGGTAGGTTTTTCCAGCCAGCCTGGTCCCACAGCCTTGCCAGCCCCATATAACACAAGGAGACACTATATTAGATATAATGCTGTTGGCCAATTATTAGTTTCTTATCGGTTAGCTCTGTCTTAAATGTTAACCCATTTCTATTAATCTAAGTATTTCCACATGAACTCATCTTACTGGAGAAAGGATCCAGAGTCCTGCTTTCTGTTCTACATATTGAATCTCCCTCCTACCTCTCCCTGAATTCTCCTTGTCTCCTAGTCCCGCCTATCTTGCTTTAATATTGGCCAACAGTGCTTTATTCATTAACCAGTATGAGAAACATATTTACAGAATGACATCTCCCATCAGTGGACAACATTTTAACATACAGATTGCAAAAGCAGATATGAGAATTCAGCTGTTTTCTATTTACATAGAATTTAGAATATTTGTTCGAATTTAAACAACACCATTCTTTTTAATCAATTTTGATTTTGAAATGTTTATTTCCCATAACCCACATATTATACATTTTATGTAATGTGTTGTTTATAAAATAATTAAATATGCCCCAAATTAATAATTATTTCTATATGAAAATGAGAGATACAGTACACAGGAACAAAACTTCTAAACTTTTAATAATGCCTAAGTATATAGAAGTGGATTTAAGAAGCATAAGTGTGAGAATTACTATTGTAACACAATGGAGTATTTATGTCCCAAGATTTTGACTAGGTAGTGTGTTTGAATTTTTTAATGGGAGCTGTGACAAAAGAATTTCTATGAAAGTGTAATATGTGGCAATATATTTTGGAGAAATTAAGTTATATGTGTATGTTGAGGAATAGCTAGCTAGCTAGCATTTTTGTGCAAATTTTGACCATTATGTATTATCAGTCATTGTTAGTGGATTTGCTCATAAATTAGCATGCCTAATGTTTTCATAACTGGGGCTGAACTTGTTTTAGGACAGACACCAATAAATATAAAGGGCTTTGTTGGAAATCATAGAATAGCTTTAGAATTGTGAAAGGAAAAAAGAAAATAAAAAAAACCTAAAGGCATGTAAGTCAGGAATAGCACAAAGTTGTGTTAGCAGAGTTGGTGACATTGTGAAACAGAAATCAGTGCTTTAGAATGGTACCAGAAACTTAAGTGGCATTGTACAGGAAAGCCAGCCCATGTTTCAGCCTGTGTCTCAGGAGGAATTTGTACTTTGCTTTTGTTACTTCACTTTGGCCTCTCAGAAAGGTGGGTGATGACCTCACATTCTTCTACCTTCTGGCTTATTCGCTTTTTCTTCCCCTTCAAACCTTGATTAAATCTCCTTGGCCCCCAGGAGTTCTTACTTCTTATACAGCAAGTCATGCACTTTGTCCTCTTAAGGAGTGAATTAATAAGCTTAACTCCCTCTTTGAAGAAGAGTTTGGAATGCTTTTCTGGAAGAAATTAATATTCAATTACCAAGGCTGTCATTTTACCAAAGGGAAGAATAAAAGATGGCATAGCCACACTTGATAATAATTGAATTTGAATTTCAGTTAGAATTATACTGTAATGACTCAACCTTTCATGGAAAATTCTTCTGATTACTTTCTTATGAAGGGGACTATGTTTTTGCTTGCTGTGAATTTATAATAAGAGTTTAATATATAACTCTGAAAGGGCATGGGTTGTGTGGTTCTTGTGTTGGACTTCTAGTTAACCCCAGCTATCTGTGAAATATATTGTTTAACTTTTCGGCATTAAATCATACAAGGAGAAGTAACAATAATATACTTCCAACTCGAATCATTTGCATTGTATAACATTCCTGATTAGAGGTAGGAGCAGATGGATACATGAGAGGTATTTCAGGCCAGTTCCCCCAGAAATCCCTTGTCATACTGCTGGGTATAATAAACAATCTGTGTTGTGTATCTATATAATGAAAACATTTTATTAATGTAAATAATCTAATTTATTAAGAAAACCTGTAAAAGAAGAAAAGGAAATTGATAATGCAAGCATAAACGAAGAAAAACCAGAGCCTAGAACAGATTGTAAAGTGAATCAAATTGGAGCCATGCAATGTACATATAAGTAATACTTGTAAAAGTTGATCTATTTGCATCTGTAGTTTACATTTGTTTCTCTGAAAGTTTTCAATTAACCATTAACTGGCAGAAGCAGTGAAATATTTTACATCAATTTTCTTGTTCTTCATGGAAACTCTATGAAAAAGACTTCTACCTTTTACTACGGGGAAACTGAGCTCTAGAGAGTTTAACTGGTGCCTCACGTGTAATTGATAAGTAGTGTTCTCCTCTATATGTTTTTGGTCTAGTTTACTTTGACTTCTATTAATCTTGGCACATTACTTATGAAACTAGTTGCAGAAGATTTTGATTGTTTTTAACACAACTGTTTTGTCCCTATCAAATGCCTTATATTTTTTTCAATTGTAAACCAAAGTTTAAATTTTATATAAAATGTAATTCATTGCTTTATACTTTGGGTACACATTGAAACAGCCTTCTGATAGCACTTAAGCAAACATTTATAAAAGCTAATTAAATTAAAACAGAATAATTTTTAAAAAATATGTCTAGGTTTGGTGAGATGGCTCCATGGGTAAGAATATACAGGAGCATAAGGACTAGAAGTTTGAATTAAAGCCCCACATTAAAATAAACAACAACAACAACAACAACAACAACAACAAAAAATGACATGTCCCTAAGTGCACAAGTAGCCCCAGTATTGTATATGTTGGGGTGTTCAGGCAAGGGGAGAGAGGGGCAGGAGCATGGCTTGGTCTCACTGGCTGCCAGGCTAGCTGCAGACATAATGAGAGGCTTTGTCTTAAGGGAATAAGGAGTGGATCTAGACACCCACTGTCCTCTGGATTCTGCATAGGCATGCATACTTACTCACCCCCCTAATTAAACTATGATTTACAGTATGTATACAGGCCAAATAAAAAAGCAAAGAAACAACCCTTATTGTTCACAAACATAATTTGGTTATAGAAAAAGCTGTTTGTTTTTAGTAAGTGCCTAACCTTGAAAGACAGTTGACAAGGGGGAGCTCATGGACCCCAGTCTGATAGCTGGGAAATCAGCATAGGACTGACCCAGACCCGCTGATCGTGGGTGTCAGTTAGGAGGACTGGGCAGTCTATGAGACCTCTAGTAATGGATCAGTATTTACCCCTACTATACAAATGGTCTTTGGAACATCCCACATAGAGTGATATTCTCTCAGCCAAGAAACACAGGGGAGGGCCTAGGCCCTGCTCCAAATGACATGGCAGACTTTGAAGACCACTCATGGAAGACCTTGCCTTTTCTGGGGAGTAGAAGGAGGATGAGATAAAGGGTCAGTGGGGGAGGGCAGGAGAGGAGGGGAGAGAGAAGGAACTGGGATTGACATGTAAAACAAAATTGTTCCTAATTTAAATTTAAAAATTGTATTAAAAAGGCAGTTGATTGATAAATTTGAAAATAGAGATCTTCAGTTCCCTACCCCGTTGAAAAACAAAGAAAAAGAAAACTTGTTCCTTGTTCCATCTTTACCCTGGACTCCATCCATCCTTTAAACTTCTCTGTATTGAATCTTACACATACCCTGGGGCTGGAACACAGTTCTCCTCTGTGTTATCAGTGCCCAGCAATTCTTGGCACACACAGATATTTGATATATTTTGAGGTATTGCATACCTATGTTCATGAGGGAGTGGATATACCTTGCTTCCATGGCTCTAATAATGTTACATATTACAAAAGAACTTTAAGTAAAATACCCACTTAGGCAATTTCCAAATAACTTTAAGTTTTTTTTTTTAAAAGGAAACAATGTTAAAAAGTTTTCACAAATATTAAAGTAAAGCATGCTGTTGGAAATTGAGAAAATATAATATTTGAATAGGAATGTGAGGCAATGGCAGATGTAGGTATTTTTTTTTACAAAATGAAAATAGTTCATATGTGCTTTAAGAAGTCTACAACCACAATTATTATAAATAAGTTACAAGAAGATATCATCTTATCTACAGTAGTAAAACATGAAAATTATATCCAGTATCATAAAGAGAGGAAACTGGTTTATCCAATGAGGAATGCAATAAATTGTGATGCCACTTGCAGAAAAGAATTTAGTGACATTAACCAGTAGTTCAATAACTTGCTTACCTTTGACTTTGTAATAAGTGACTAGTATTATAGATTTAATAAGTTATGCTACATAAGATACAATGGGATGTTGGAAAAGAATGAGAGGTCACTTTAAGTACCAGTAAAGAAATGACAAAATAGGAAAAGCCAAATATACCATGTGTATATTCTTTACTATCTTTTAAGGAGTAAGAAAAATTATATGCAACTGTATTCCTTTTCCAGTTCGTGAGTTAGACTCAAAATGCTTCAGTAACAGCATTACCTGTGGGATGGACTAGGTGGCGAATGTGTAAAGAAGACACAGATGGTAGCAAGGGACTTGTAATGAGCTATTCTGGTTATATAAAGCAGGTTGTAAGACAGATGCATTTACGGCTCCAAAGTTAAAATTGAAAAGTCTTAAGAAAGAGATACATGCTAAGATGTTTGTTTAGGGAACGGAGCTATTAAAATATGTATATATTCATGAGATACTTGTTTTAATATTAGATTAAGAGATAATAGACTGGGTGGTGGTGGCACACACCTTTAATTCCAGCAGAGGCAAAGCAGGTTGATCTCTGAGTTTGAGGTCAGTCTGCTCTATACAATCAGGGCTGCACAGAGAAACCATGTTTTGAAATACAAAACAAACTAAAGTAATAATAATACATAAGGAATATTTATTGGCAGATACACTGCAATGCTGTTTACTAATTATCAGAAGCATCTCCAATACTGTGCTACACATATACAATGACACTACCAGTGTATGTAATGTTGTAAACTTATAAACATTTGGGAACATTTAAGTGATATATTAATAGAGATAGGGGCAGAAGACTACGATGTTTAATGGTCTGTAAAGTAGGACACCGTATTGCAAAAAATAAGAATTTGCAAGTCATGTATGCAAGTTTGCAACACAAGAAGAGGAATGTAGAAGAGAATTCACTAATTGGTAGCTATACTCCTCCAAGGTGGTGGGGTGGTAGGTACATTCTTCTCATGGATAGTTGGATGATAGGAACATAAACAAGAACCAAGAACACTATAGCATTTGTTCAAGACACTGAATGGGTCATTCCCCACATTGAACATTTTGAGGAGACTCTAAGTGGTCCTGTGAACCCATTTAATGATAAAAGCTTTAACCCCAGAAAGCTGTTTACTAAATGCACGTGCTCATCTCATCCAGTGTTAGACAGACACCTCCATTCTAAGGCTCACTGTATCCAATACGCATTCCTGGATCACCATACTAAATAATTAAACAACTGGAAAACATCCTTCTCACTTCTCAAGTGGCAAATCTTTGCTGTGGTTATTAGAACTTATGTTTTTGTGGGTGTGCTAGTAATGTTCAAGCATCCCCTGATAGTAATTTAAATTAAAGTATCTTGCATATATGAATTATTTCTTTTTGTTACAGTAGATAAAATATGTTAATTTGTGTAAATGGTCTTCTGGGTGTGGATGCTCACACTAAAAGCAGGCTTATTTAGAAGGCAATTGTCTTTCATTTGAAGCTTCTTTTAGATGCATAGTTTATTTTTCTAATGCTGTCTCAATATAGGAATAATTTTAAGGAGGCATTTGTGGCTAAATGAAAGAAAAAAATCCCTAGCTCTCTTGGCTTTGGTAAATATTAATGAGCTCTTAGAAAATCTTGTTACCGAAGTGCGGCTGTCTTTGGAGATTTCTCTGCCATCTTGGCCCTTTGTGGGCCTTGCTTCTTTGTTGTAGATTAGCATATTGGGTTGTATGTGCTGTTCTGAGCCTCACTTCAGCTCCATTGTGTGTGCTGACAGAAGGCTCACCTTGGTCTATTGTCTGCAGGGTCTAGGCATCTTAATAATATATTGGATTTCGGCAAGATAAAAGCAAATCATTCAAAAGTAATTAATCTGGCTTACTCATTTCAAAGCTTCCTCATGAAATGGATGGTGTTCAATTCTGATCATGTGTATATTGCTGTAATTAACAAAGTAAAATGTGGCTCTTTTATTAATTTTCAAAGGAGAAGTTCAGAATTTGATTCATTGATGTCAATATTCACATATATAGTATATGCATAAAATTATTGTAGCAAATCTACAATTTGATTTAAACATTTTATTTTATTTCTTATATCATGGGTACACATCCAAATATTTTAAAAATTACTTATAGCCAAAGACAATGACATTCTTTTACTTGTATAAAAACTAAGGAGAGAGTTTGCCTTGTTATGATATGACATTTTGATAATCCTTTAAAATTTGTGGTGCCTGAAAACATGAATTTAACTGGTTGCTGATTTCCTTATGCTATGCATAATCCCACAGTATAAAGAGAAAAAAAGGGAAAATTTCCCATGAAAGCATTTAGGGATTATAAAATTTACCTATGAAGAATTTTGAAAAAGTAAATGTGCTGAGCCCACTTTTCACTCGCCATTGGTCTAAGGGGTTATGCGATGCTTACAAGAGAACTATGTAGCAAAGCACCATTTATGCATCGAATTATAGTATGTGAGTTTATTTAAAAGGGTCCAAAACTCCTTTTTAAAAATGGGTTCATTGGAAATGTGTAAGTGTAGGAAATCAAGAAGATTGAAGCATTTCAGGCAGGCTAAAAAAAAAAAAAAAATGCATGAAGTGCTGCCCAGAGTTCCTGATAGTCATTCCCACACACATTTTCTTTGTGGAATTTCACCAAGGCTCAGTGTTCTACATGTTTTTATTATAGTAAAGAGAGCCCAGAACCCAACAGACATTTAGAGATACTCACAGCAATAACATGGAATCACGGTCAGTCTCTCCTCAAAGGCTGCTTGAATTGTGTCTGCAGTGATTCATATATCATGTGTAGATCCTTCTCCAACACTGCCCCCCCTCTCTGTCCCACAAGAAGTTTTACCAAAGATGATATCTAGCTCAGGTGTATGACAGTTAATCTCTATTGACAACTTGATAGAATTTAGAATCACTAGAAGACAAACCCCTAAGAAGGTGTCCAGAGAGACTGTGCTGAGGTAGGAAGACTCAAAGATGTGGAATAAAAGGAAAATGAACAGTGAACCTGAATTTCCATCTCCCTGCTTCCTGCCTGCAGAAGTAGTGTGACAAGTTGTTTCACGCCCTGGCCACAGTGCCTTTGCTGCTGGAATGAATTGAACTTTCAAAACATGAACAAAAGTAAAATCTTAATTTAGTTTGTAAATAAAAGATTATTATTTTTATTTGTTTTGGGAGGTGGGATGGAGATAAAGAGATCAGCTGAGTTTGCAGATGCCTGAAGAGGTCATTGGATGCTTTGGAGCTGGAGTTGCAGGCAGTCATGAGCAGCCATGTATGGGTACTGGGAACTAGTTTCTCTAGAAGAGCAACAAGTGCATTATACTGTGAAATCATCTCCCTAGACCAAAACATGTGTAGTTTTATGTGATTAAGTTTGTGAAAAAATTTTGCCACCATAGTAAGCATATAGACATACTTAAGATATGAAGTGAAATGTATATAAGAAGCTACCAATCATAATCACTGCTCAGTGATACCTTCCTAGACCATCAGGCTAACTTAGGCTGGAAGAATACGTCAATCAACCCTCTATATTATAAAATGTACTAAAGTTTTCATTAAAATCACTAAGATTTGCACTGGCTGGATTCTCTTCAGGAGCCATGCAGCAGATTGCATTTACTTTCTGGAGATACAGAGACCACTTCTGATGCAACTCTTACTGCAGCAGTCAGAGAACAAGGCATGTTGATAGCCTACAATAGATTTCCTTTGAATCACTTACAATAGTGTGCTGAATACTGGCATAGAGACTTTGGGAGCATCAGAAGAGTACTGAACAAGAAATGCATTGACTTGTACTTTTTAGCCTTATTCCCCCAATTCATCCAACTGAAAATAATGAGGTTAATAGTTTTGCAAAAGCTTTTTGTCATTCTGAATAAAAGAGACTGACTACTTATCAAGTAATAATACCAACATTTTAGAAGCCTACATGAGAATGGCAGAGGTAGGGTTACCTATGCAATTATTCGCTGGCCTTAATGGTGTGGAATCTTGTGGCTAAGGTTGTACAGCACTGAGGGCATGCCCAAGGGTATTTCTCTAGGTCTGCTGTATATTGGGGCAGGGGAAGTTGGGGCTCCTCATAGGTTCTGATTGCTAAAGCTTAGCTATAAATATTAACATTTAGTCACCAAAATTTGGCTCAATTTCCTGGTTTCCTTCACCAAATAGCTTTAGTATCCTTGTTTATAAAACAGAGAATAACAATTTTACCTACTCAGAGTGTTGCTAAAAGAAGGTTTTGAATTCACATGAAATGTTTAAAAGACATTGTGACCCTATCAGGGCTCAGTTGGTGTTTGGCCTGGCCTTTCTTGCTGTAGCAGTGCTGCTGAGTTATGATGAAGACAGATAACTTCAGTAGGACTCCTGAGTCAGATTTTTGAGATCAGAGATTTATCAAAAGGAAACAATGAACCAACCCATTTGCTCCTGCTAAAACTGAGTTCCAGGACACATCCTGAGAAGTGAAGTAGTGTAGAAGCTTTCCCTCCTCGCCTTTCAAATTTGTCTATCAATTTTTAAGGCAGCAAACAAATAATAGTTTGGAGATACCCTGACCAGATGACTGCCAAGGACTCCTCTAACTCTCAAGTTACAGGATCATGCCTCTCCCTTTGTATTAGGAAGAGAATCTTTATGTCCATGGAGGTCAGCAAAGTGAACTGCTTCCCTTGGGGATAGCAAAGTGACTGGGTTTACTTCACCATGAGCCAAGTCAACTGAGATAACTGTTCAGGCTCTCCAGCTGCCCTCAGCTTCCCTCTGCTGGGAGTCAACCTTCATATCTAGAGAGAGAGCAGTTCCTGAGGCTGTTTCTGCTGTGACCACTCATGTTTGCAGGATTACAGCTTTTCATGCCCAAGAGCTGACAAATGAAAGCTTAAAATGAAAATGAAATTTAAATATACTTGTTCCTAAAATTCCAAAACATTTTAAGAGACTTTACATTTTGCTAAATAATTTGAACTAAAAGGAAAAATATGAATCTTAAAATATTATAAGTTGAAGCATTTCCATTTTCCCAGCTATAATTTGAGTTGGGAAAGGCTTGTATATGCAGTCTGAAACATAAGGCTATAATAGAAACTACATTGCCTTCCTGTGTTTTATTCTGCTGTGTTCACACTTAATTTGATAGATAACTGTATTTCATATGGTCTCATGCAAAAAAATGAATCAGAATCTCCTATCTTGAAACCAGCTTGAGGCCTTCGGAAACAGTTTTCATACTATTGAGACAATAGTATATTTCTGTCATTGGCCTGAAAGAGTTAATGCATGTTTCAAAAAGAGTCTAATGTACTAGCTAATGGTATCTTTTCATAGGAATTACTTGGCTTTCTGGATCAGCCTTTTATCTTTCTGCTTTTTGGTTAATTCAATTGAATTTTCATCCAATCTACATTGTTTCCATTCTAATTGCAGTCAACCCCTCATCTTACAAATGATTTTGTTCCAAAAACTCATTTGTGAGTTGGTTATTTGGAACTTAGAAGGTACTTTTCAATGGAAAAATAAGAGCTACATGTCTTGGGTGTGTTCCCAGAATAGCCCACAGAAGCCAACTTAACCCATTACATGCCCAGTGCCTACTCTGCATTCTAGTGTTTCCAGCATAAGCAGCAGTGCATGTGAAAGTAGCATCCTTTGAAAGATCCAACTGGAGAGGCCTGTTGACATGAGTGAGAACTTTGCTATCTTCATTCCTTCCACATAAGAGGACGCTGATTGGAAGCATAGCTCTGTCATCATCCAGCAGTAATGGCTCTCACTGCAAGGGTCAAGGTCTGAGGTAGAATTACTAAGTAACAAGGAAGTGGCATGCTAGGGTTCAAGCTTCAAAATGGGCACTGTGGAGAATGTGGAACTGAATGGCTTGTGAGCCAGGAGGGTGAATAGAGAAAAGGGTTGGGAGTCTGTGAGAACGTAAAGGTGGGAAGTAAAGTGGGGATTCAAACCTTCTTCAAGGCCCACCTTAAACTTCCACCTTGAGAAGTTTCAGAACTTGACAGATTCAAATTAACTTTGGGAGTTTTGTTGGCATTATATTCATGGAAACCTATAATAGAAATAATACAATGTTCTTCACATTCTCCCCCCTGCCCCCAGCATCCTCAGCAGGAGACTCTAAGTGAGGTATGGAAAAGTACAGGTTACTGCATCAGTCCTGAGGCTGACATGCAGAAGGATTTCAGCCTTAGTCAGTACTGTTCTCAGCAATGTTGTGGTTAAGATAGATTGGAAAGAATTTGGTGACTAAGGAGGAGAAAAAGTGAACTCTTTAGAAAGGATATCAGTGGAGAGATCACTCATCTGTCTAGTAGGATGACATTCACATATTAATTATGTGTCAGTACAACCTGGGCATCTTGAATATAGACTACCAAGAGTATGCAGTCTATTTGGTAAATATTCATGGCGAGTTACTCAGAAGTCTACTAAGAAGCAGAAATATGCACCATAAAGGCATAAGATTTATTTGTAGGGAGATCATCTTGAAATGCATTCATTTCTCTATTATTAAGACAAGAAGGAAGCTGGGTGGTGATAGCACACACCTTTAGTCCCAGCAATTGGGAAGCAGAGGCAGGTGGATCTTTGTGAGTTTGTGATCAGCCTGGTCTACAAGAGCTAGTTCCAGGACAGGCTCCAAAGCTAAACAGAGGAGACCTGTCTTGAAAAACAAATAAACAAAAAAGACAAGTATGGCATAAAGGGAATCAGAAAATAGTTCATTCAAATAAAGCAACAGATTATTTGTAGTCTACTATAAGGTCAATGTCTAGCTTGCATTTATACTAGACTAAGATGCTTTTCTACTTCTGGGTTAAAATTATATCAGTTTTTCTATGCAGGTTCCAAACTGTTTAACACCATTTTGAGGTGATTAGTTTAAAATATCTTGAGGTGATAGATTTTGTTTTTCTACACTAAGTAGAAGTAGATTGTGTTTTAAAGGCAGGAGGCCAGAATAGCTATCAAAAATAGTCACTATGTCTATTTTCCGTGGCTTATGAGTGTCTACAGCAACAGAGACTACACACACACACACACACACACACACACACAGAGAGAGAGAGAGAGAGAGAGAGAGAGAGAGAGAGAGAGAGAGAGGGAGAGAGAGAGAGAGAGAGGGAGAGAGAAGGAGAGAGAGAGAGAACGGTTAGAGGGTTCGAGTATTGCTTTCAGCTTTTAAGATAATAACTGAAAAAGATTCTTTCTTTATACTCTTCATGAAACAACTCTTTTAGCCCAGAACTCCCATGAATCCATTCATCTTTCCTCCTTTTGTTTGTGCTACTGTATTTCATTGTTATTATGAAGCAAGGGCTAGTAAATACTTTTGTATTTTTTAAAGGTTTCTTCCTTTGACTTGTTGAGAAATTTCCTACAGTACACACCACACTACTTGAAAGTTTAAAATGTGACTATTTGTTACTTGTATATCCATTGGGTGTTGGTTAGCACTCTGGACTCCAAAACTCATATAATAAACACTGGGTAATGCAACTATATCTCTTTTTTCTTGTGCTTATTACTTGAACTTGAAAAGTACTGTCTAGAGCATGCATTTATTTGTACTTTCTGTGTTCAGGAAATATAGTGTGATATTAATTACACAAGTTAGTCTCTGAAAGACAAACAAGATGGGAAAAAAGAACAAATGATTGAGTGGAGTGAAGGAAGAAAGAGAAAGAAGGAAAGTGAGAGGAGGTAGAGCATACACAACCAGATGTACAGGAAGAATGTGGTTGTCTTAATCAGTGTTCTATTGCTATAAAGAAACTCCATGACCATAACAACTCTTATACAAGCACTGGGGTCTTGCTTACAGTTTCAGAGTCCATTGTCATCATTGCAAAGGGCATGGTATGAAGGCATGGAGGGTCTGGAGCAGTAGCTAAGAACTGCATCATGATCCTCAGCAGAAAGACAGAGACAGACAGAGAGAGAGAGAGAGAGAGAGAGAGAGAGAGAGAGAGAGAGAGAGAGAGAAGTATCGAAAAGATGGGTATCTTTAAACAGGAATGAGGGGCTATAATATATTGCAATATGAATAATGTTTAGGGATACTATGCTAAATGAAACAAATCAATAGCAAACATATACAAGTAGAGAGTGATTACACTTGAATGTTGGAGAGGTCAAGTTCATAAAGTAGAATAATCATTTCAGAGCTTTTTCATAGTATCTAAAATTAGCTTTTCATATATGTATAGAATATTTTTTTTAAGTTAAAAAAGCACCATTTGTTGTCCCCAGAAGTTGGACTATTCTAACCAATAATCATGAAATCAATAGAAATAACCATAATATATTAACACAATGAAACACAATCTTAAATATTATTTCTAATGTTATATTTTAAAAATTGTTACTATGTAGCCAAGTACCAGTGAATTGAATTTGTTGATGGCAGATACCTTTCCTTTTCCTTATTTCTGTTTCAATGATATGACTGTTTTTCTAATATGTACATTAGTATGTGTATTAATTTTGGTTCCAAACTCACCCTGACCTGTCATCATTCATATAGAAAAGTTCTTAATACATTATCTAATCTCTGTGTTGTCTGTCATATATTTTTTCTCATCGTAGATATTCAATTCCTGCCTTTTAAAACTGGCTCACTTAAATCCATATTCTTTACCTCATATTCTGCCCCCTCTCTTTCATCATCTGTTTATCTATCTATCTATCTATCTATCTATCTATCTATCTATCTATCATCTATTTGTCTATCTAATCTACCTATTATCTTAAAACAAGTTAAGAATCTACATCCTTAAATCTACCAGCAGTATTTTGGTTAGCATGTCCATATCTATTGTTCAGATAAATGTTGCATAATAATCACAAAATTTTAAGTACAAACAATATTTAAGTAAAACATTTAGTGATTTTATATGTGAGTTCATGGACTGATGGCTGTGCTACATAGTCTTTCTCCTGGGACTCACTGGTTGGCTATAACTCCATGTCCTTCTAATGCAGATAGCAGACAATCCATTGTTGAGATGCTCATTTTCTGTACCCTTACAGATGAGTTGTTATTCTATATTGCACTATATTATGTAAATGCAATTATTTCTTGGATAACATCTGTATAAATTCATCACAGTCTGAATACTTGTAAAACTTTTAGAACAGACCAGGAAAAAAAATGCACCTAAATTATTCTTGGATCTTAGCCTGTGAGCCATTATTAATTATGGTAAAAGAATATTAATAAATGCCTCATATGGCAATTGTATTTATGACAATTAGTGATTGCTATCAATTAATAGCCACTTACGTTCAGATGTTCTCATTTGTGAAATGTGCTGTGTAGCACAGTGAGTGTCCAGCAGGTGCAGAGTTTCTTTTCATTTCATAGTTGTACACATAGTTGCAATCTGAAAATGTCATGTAATGTGTTCTAGCATCTACAAAGTTTTCATGTGAGAGATTTTCCAGTTAAATGATTTTTTTCTGTAGGAGTGCTGTGAGTATAGTTGTGTACCATGAGTTTCTAGGTCATAGCATTTATGTAACTGAATATTCAAGCTGAAGTTTCTTGGATCTTAATTTTTGTCTGAAGATGCTTTAAAGCTGAGCCCTTTGCCATTTAAAAGCAGCTTAAAATGTGCAAATTTTATGGCAGTATTTTTGGAGTATTTTGGCTTAGATCTGGTCAGCTGACATGTGCTCAGCAAACACAGCATAGTTGCTACCGTGGTAGGATTGACAGCTCTAGGATTCAACTTTCTATCTTTCTGGGGAGCTATCCTTTCAAAATTAGGACACATGGAGACTCCAGAGTGATGTGTTTTGGAAGCAAAATTTCTATAAGATTTGGAGAATCTACTTTCTCTTCCTGATTTGTCCACTAGGGCCCTGGGCTGTTTCAGATTGTTAGTTCAACTATGTCACTGCCACTTCACATTTGGATTATCTAAGGTGAGGTCACTTTAACCATGTCATTACTACTTTAGCTTTGGGCCATTCCTGATAAAGTCACTTCAGCTGAATTCTCATCTAGGGCGAGAATAATCCCTGTCTGGGGTGTTTTGGATGAGGTCACCCTTTTGTGCACATTTCAAGAATGTTTAAGTGAAACGCTGGTACCTAACGGCTTCTCACTGATGTGTTCCTTACCCATTGGTCAGATGATTGGTAATTATAATCTTCCTGAGTGTCAGCTATGCACAAAATCTGGATCAATGAAGCCCAGTAATTCTTGGATCTTAATAGGAAAAGATGACTTAACTTTCAGAGATGACTCTTAGATTTCACTTGAGACTGCTAAAAGTTAGTCTAAAGTGTGCTGTACAAACGACTGAAGGAGTCAGTCTTGAAAATTAAAACCTGTTTGTGATGTGACCAGAGTCTTTATTTTCTTTGTTCTCTGTTTAATTTTTTTGGGGGGGGTGAATATAAGACCCTCAAAGGCTTGTGCATTAGCATATAAAAATGAAGAGAAAAGTTCCATCAGTAAGAAAACCTTCAAGAGTCCCAATATTGCTGGCATTCTATAGATGCTACACACAGTTTAGCTAATCTTGTAGAATTGGGGGTCCTTTATCAATTAAAATTGACCTCCTAAGACTTATCAGTCATGAAGGAATGGCAAATTTGATTCTTTTTATTCAGTGACATTAACCTTGATAGTCTCCTACGTCTTTTTATTTCAATGATAGCTTCATTCTGTAGAATCAAATATTTAATTTTTACTGAGATTTTGTAACTCTTCATGAATTGGCCTTACCTGTGGCTGCGTTTTTTCCTACAGTCCTCTCTACTGTTCACCAACCTCAATCCACTGTGTATCAATCCATTCTTAAAATGTAACAAAACTTTTTGTACTCTGGGTTTTACATTTTGTTCCCTTTTGCATACTGCCTCTTACTTCTGGTGTCAGCAGTAAGTATATCCTTTTAGGAGAGTGGCCTTTTCTCTGACTACTTACCTGCATTCATTACTCCATCTTCCTAGTGACTTCTTGATGCCTTTTCTGCACTTAATTTTTAGTGGGTCTTAAGAAGGTGTCTGCCTCACCACTGGGTTATATATGTGCTTCAGTACAGAAAGGCCTATGCCTATCCTGGTTGAATATATTCCTGATTTCATGACTGTCTGACATATAGCAGGCTACCTGATTATAATAAATGACTTTCCATTACAAATTAGAATCTTATTAAGATATTTTATTGCTAGTTGCTGACTTATATTCCCCATCTTTAGTTGTTGAGACTTTAACCAACAAACATTCCAAGATTTATTTAAATAAATAAATAAATAAATAAATAAATAAATAAACAAATAAACATAAAAGTAAAATAATCTTGTTTAAATTTTGGATCTTATTTTAAAAATAAAAATAATTTTATTTCAAAAGATTAGGTAACTGCTGCCTTAGAACCAGGGTGATTGCTGTGAAATGAGGTTGCTGAGTAGGACAGGGAGGAGATTTTCAACTATATGGTTGCCTGCACAAGACCTGAAAAAAAACAAACAAACAAACAAACAAACAAAATAACACATCGGTTGACATGCTGACATGAATGCAGGAGCATTTCATAAAGTATACTATATAAAGAGATATAGGTGGTCAGTGGTTCCTGAGGCAAGGTGCTTTCTTGTGGACATGACTGCTATCACATATGGGCAACAATAATTGAATACAATAGATTGCATGCATATGTGTATATATGAGCATACACACAGTCAGACAGGCATGAACACACACACACACACACACACACACAGAGAGAGACGAGAGAGAGAGAGAGAGAGAGAGAGAGAGAGAGAGAGAGAGAGAGAGAGAGAGAATAAAGGAGGCCATGATGTACTTGAGAATGGGTGTTGTAGGGACATGGGTCGAGGTGGAGACAGGATAAAATAGAAATCACACAAATGCAAGGTCCCATATATGAGTTTCTCAAATTTTAAATCATTAGCTCTCCGAAGGTAAGGGACGTTTTCCTTTATTGTTTGGTTTCCTTTATTGGCCTTATTGTAGTAGAAATTTGGTTTAATACAAAATTTAGTGAGTAAGGATTTCAAAAGGAAACCTTACAGTGATAGTTCATTAAAACCTTCCTTTAGTATATTCCATTTCTCTAGAGCAAATTGAAATGCAAAACAAAAGAACAGTGTTCTGCAATGCGAAGTTCAGAGCTGCAACACTGACATGTGCACAGGTCTTAGAAGCATTAAGTTCTAGCAGTTCACTATGAATTAGGACAACAGTGTTGCTTCCTTCTTATTAAAGAAAATGAAGCCCAATGTGATTCAAAAGAATAGCTGTAAACTTAACTGCTTTCAGACATTTCTTTAAAGGGAAAAATATAAGCAGGGATAGTTTTAAATTTTGGTATCACCTATGCTGTTTGTATGTTTTCATATATGTATAAAATATGTTTTCATATATGTATGTATGTAAGTATATTGTTTGATTGATAAAATGTCTCTTTGGATTTATATAGTACTACCTATTACTTAGGTGTTTAAAATCTTGACATCTGTTTCAGTATAAATCCAACACTTGGGGTAGATGCAGAACTAATGTGCACAAGCTGTCCAATGGTAACTTCATACCCTGAATGCCTCCTGGAGTGATTATGGAAGCAAGCAGTGTTGTGTTTTTCTAACCCCGCTGGGAACAGAGATAGAAGCAAGGGAGCAAGGGCAGAACACTTCAAATCATGGACTGGGACTGAACATTTATGAAAATTTGACTTTTTTAGTCCATATTTAGAGATTTAGATGAGTTCACATAATAGCAATAGCTGAAAATCTTTTCATTGCTTTATCCATCATTAGCTTTATGTGCCAAAACCTAAAATTCAAATCTGGGGGTCACATGTAGAGCACTAGCACTTCATGTCATGTGTCTGTGTATGAATCGGCCGACTTTGTCTATCCTTAATTCGCTGTATCTCATTTAGTTACATGCTCTCTGTCAAGCTGGGTTGGAGTTCTTTTATTGAAGTGTGGCACATTATCAATCCATTAATTACTGTATAGATTGCTTGTCTGTCTGGATCATTGTAATTTTCAAGTCATCAGCACAACAGGTAGTTCAGAAAGCATTTTTGATATGCTATTAGTTTCATCAAAACTAGTCTTTGTACTCATGTTTGAGTATCTTGTGTTAATTTTGAGAAACAATTTCACCAACATAGGAAATTTCTGATTTTTAGAATGAGGTAAGGTAGATCAATATCATAACTAATCTAGAAAATTTAATAATTTGAGAAAAAGGCACACTTAATGGTGATTTAGATATTTATGTTGTTATTTTTATGACAGCATTAAATATGCTATATGGTCATATCCAGCAATTTCCAACATACAAGAAGGTTGTATTACAGAAGTGTTTTATAAATTAGTCATCTAAGGGCTGGAGAGATGGCTCATTGGCTTAGAGCACTGACTGTTCTTTCAGGGACTCAGGCTCCATTCCCAGCACCCACATGACAGCTCACAATTCTCTGTAGCTTTAGTTCAGGGGTCTGCCACCCTTACATATTCATGCATGTAGGCAAAACACCAGTGCACAAAAAATAAAATAAAGTTATATTAAAAATTTATAAAAAATAAATTATTTTTCTAGAGAGTTGAATTCATTTTCATGAACAGTCAAATTTTTAGATTGAGTCTAGGCCTAAAAAGTCTGGCTTGACACTAACATAGATACCACAATGCTAATCAGTGGCCATAAACTTCAGAACATAAGGTGCCATATATTAAATTTTTTGAGTAATAAAAGCTACCTGATTTCAAATTTAACAGCAAAACAAGTGGTCTACTTAGGAGATTAAGAGGTAGACAGCCAAATTCATGCAGAGTCAGGGAAATACTCTGGATACATATGAAGGGAAGAGCAGGCACTACTCTGCATAGTTTCACCCTCAGCTACAGAGTTACACATTCTTTTTATTGATATGTCAATAATGGCATGCACTGTTGTTTGTCAGTGAGCACCAAGCTATGTATCAGTTTTGAAATATAATTAATATTGGGAAGATCAAAAGATATTACAAGTAGATTTATATTATTGCATTAAACAATTGCTTTACTTCAAATCACTGGCAACTTGGTACTTATAACCTGGATATAGCAATAATTTTGTAATTTTAGCTCTAACTTAGTCTTAGCTTATATGACACTGAAAGCCAGTGGTCCTCAACCTTCCTAATGCTGTGACCTATTAATATAGTTCTTTATGTTATGGTGACCCCAACCATATAATTACATTTTTTGCTATTTTATAAGTATAATTTTGCTACTGTTATGAACTATAATGTAAATATTGTTGGAACAGAATTTTGCCAAGGGGGTCACAACCCACAGGTTCAGAGTCACTGCTGCAAACAAGGTTTCATTGTGCCTGACCCCAGACACAGTGAAGAGTAATTGCTAGTTCTTACTATTTTCTGTCACATATCTGACTATGGAAATTATTTGTGTTCACTGCTTATCATCCCTTATTATAGTCATTTAAATCATTTTTAAGTGATATTTCCTTGCCCCCCTGTCTCAGGTTCATTTTGGAGGGCATTCTCCGTTAGGCAACCCATCAGTGACTATTTTTCCTTTTATTCTTGGCTTCCTTCATCCCTGTGTCCTGTCCTGTGCATTCTTTTACCTCTTCTGAAAAAAGAACATCCACCCTTCTATTGTTTCCTCCTCTTGTCAATGTTCTAAGCTTTTCCTCTACTCTCCCTCCCAGCAATAGACATTTTAAAACTTTGTTGTATTAGGCTTACCTCTCTCTTTTTTCCACTCTATGAAAGTACTGTTGTTAGGGTGAGGGAACTACTCTTTGTATAGAATTTACATGTTTTTTCTTCCTCTATTGGGTTCCTTTACAGTGTAGAAGCTGGTAGATGTTCTGCTCTCCTCCTCCCAGGACCTCTTCCTCCCCATTTTCCTGATACTTCCTCATCTCATAGGATCCATTGAAATCCTACACTTGATGTCTCCATCCAGACATCTCCTCACCAAGGCATCTACTGAATTTTTTCCCAGCTTCCCCAAAGACAAGGTCTTGTGGAAAGCCTGTTTGTTTTCCTTGATGTGGAACTGTTTTGGTACTGTTATGAAGGCTGCAAAAGTGATTCTAGATGATAAAGTCCTTACGCATCTGCAAAAATCTTTCAGAGAGCAAATTGTCAACAAGCACTTGCTGAAACCTGGCTTTCAATTTAGATACCATTTATTGAAACAGTCCCGTGCTGCATGCCATCAGCACTTAAGCAAATGTATCCTTGCTAGCATCTTATGCTGGAGACAGCACTGCAATTGAGGAAATTTCAGAATTCCACACACATTTATTTCAGTACACCCACTGCCCCTGTCAAAGTGTGGTTCTTTTTTACACTCATTGTGGTTTTGTCCCTTGATCCTAATTATAAAACAGAATTTGAGTTCACTGGTGTGCTAGAGCACATGGAAGAGACACTCATTCTCTATTCCTTGCATTCTTTTCCTAGGATGCTTTTCAGTGACTGCCTTTTTTTAGTTCAATAATCTAAAATGCAGCTTCCATTTGATAGAG
The DNA here is from genome assembly GCA_030556225.1 of Cricetiscus sungorus. Taxonomy (NCBI): domain Eukaryota; kingdom Metazoa; phylum Chordata; class Mammalia; order Rodentia; family Cricetidae; genus Cricetiscus; species Cricetiscus sungorus. Next base: position 75,684,496 of record JANBXA010000372.1, read on the forward strand.
TTGTGGATGGGCTTATTTTGAAAATATATGGATCATCCTCAGTTTTTGGGTGCGTACTTGTAATCCTTACCCATAAACCTAGGTCTGTATACATGGCTGTTTGCAAACAGTCAAACTCCTGTGTATTGAAGATAACTTTGTCAACAATGATGATAAATCTTTAAATACACAGCTATTTTCTTACCTGTAAATTGCTTTGCCTGGATCACTACCATGTTAGCACTTTTTTTTCCCTCTGTAATGAGTAGATATCAGAGACATCTTGTTGGAGGTGACCCTGCTCAGACACCCCTTGGGGTGGCCGTGGGGGATGAGAAGATGCAACACCAACAACACAGGCATTGGGAGTCAGTTAGTAGCAGAGGATGCTGGAGACTCCTTATTATGGAAGTCAGACCTGGATTTATATCATCTCCCAAGGTCTCATTGGCTCAGGTAGCTGACTCTGCTACCTTGTCCTTTCCTCATTGGTGTTTCCTTCATCAACAGTCTCTGGATCATAGAGACAGGCTTGGTTCAGGGAGGAAGTGCATGCCATGCATGCTCATACAGGCTGGCCTGGGCACCTGGGCAGGGCAACTGAGGCTTGGGTAAGTTGGTTGGCAGTTTTGCTTACAACATCCTTCCTTGTGCCTTTCACTGTTCAGTGTAACAGGAGGTCTGTGATCTGTTTGTGTGTGTGTGTGTGTTTTTTTTCAGACTATAAGCTAATTCCTGCTGCCTCCTACTGATGAGGCTGTTAGGTTTCTTTCCATCACCAAGAGAGATTGACAGTCGCTTTCATTCCTTCCAGGGCCTGTGCTATACTTTGAGTACAACCCTCACTTAGTCTGTCATGTTGCGTGTTAGGAATTCCTTCCTCTTGAACTTATCTCAAGTGTCTGTACAAGCTTACAAGAGTTACCTGGGGGTGGGGACATAGTGTTTCCTCACAGAGTGACAGGTTCTTTCTTTTTCCTCTACTCCTTTGACATCAACGAGTGACTGTAGCATTGACTGAATTTATGAAGTGGTTAAGAATATATACCAAATAAAGAAGAAACAAAACCTGCCAACCTGTAGCCTTTATTGATCTCTTGATCATAGACTGGGCTTTTACTCATTCACTAGATACTTATATCTTAGGTGCCTACTTGAGGTCATTTTTACAGTAGTCCCTAGACATGCCTTGCTCATGTCAGTATGTAACATGGCCTACTAAATGACAGCCAGTTAAGCAACAAAGCACAGAGCAATATCAGAGTTCATGCAATTACAATGACGAGCTGGAAAGTAACGGAAAGCAGAGTGAAGGAAAGGAACTGCAGAGGATGTTTATGAGAGACTAATCCTGGAAAATGATATTAAGAAATGAATGAAAATACAATAAAAAGACATGTAGGAGATCTTTGCATTGTACATGTACTTTATTTGTAATTTCAAAATTATCATGATCAAAGTTTATATGAACTCTCAGTGACAGAGACAATATGAACAGTGCCTGTATGGGTTTGCAACAGAATCTCTGCATGTATATTATGTCTTCCAGTTTAGTGGGTTTTGTTTGTTTGTTTGTTTTAATGGGATTCTGGAGTGTGCAAATGAGTAGGTCACTGTGTCTTCCTTGGGATCTTTTCCTTCTGTTTGTCTTAACCAACTCCACTATGCTAGTTTTTGGTTTTTATTACTATATTTTATATTATTAGGTTTTTCTTAACAAAAATTCACCAGACCAATGGAAATGGAACTGGACAAAGGATATTCAATACATATACAAAAACCTTTGCTATTTGTTTGGCATTGACAGAGCTTCAGAGTAGGAAACAACATGGGGACTGTTGTGTATGTAGGTGAACCTAGAGGGATTTAGGTTCCCTAAAGGAGAGAACAAAGAATTTTGGTTAAGTAAGTAGAGTGATGGGATTTCTTTTAAAAACAGGATCTGGGCCTGGAGACTGCTCAGTGGTTAAGTGTGTGTACTGCCCTTTCAGACAAACTAACACTGGTTCCCAGCACCCAAATCAGTGTGCTCAGAATCACCTGTAGCTCCAATGCCAGGTATCAGATACCCTCTTCTGTCCTCTATGTGGGTACTTGAACTCTTTCACACACACACACACACACACACACACACACACACACACACACACACACACACACACACTAAAAGGGTAAATCTCAAGAACCAAACAAAGCCAAAAGCAGGTTTCTGTGTCTTTGTGGAAAGAGGTGAGAAGTAGAGAAAGCACAAGAAGCACCAGGCTAGAGGTGAAGAAAATGTCAAGTAGCTTGACATACAATGATGTACAGTGCCATGATAAGTAAATGGGCAAGCTCCCACAAGACTGAGAAGGCAGGATGTGCAGGATAGAGTCTCTGATGAGATTAGAGACTGATGGAAAACGAAGTAAGGATTGACATTTATCTGGTCAGGTTGATTCACAGAAAAGGGGACCTGGGCACAAAGGTATCTAAATTGAAGAGGAAGACAAGGACTAGTGTTCTTAATGGTTTAATTTTGAGACAAACCTCAGATGTTAGCAAGGATACATCTGGTAAATAGTTCTATATATAAAGCTCGGTTTGGGGGACGAGAGAGCAATACAATTTAAAGCTATGTATTTGAAAGCCATCAATACATTCAGAGTCATATTCCAGAGGACTCAGAAACTTACTGTACATACAGGCATTTCTTAGGTAAGGTTCTGTAGTAGACATTTCACATGCCATATCTGTACACACTCCTTATCCATTCTTTACGCATTGTTGGTTCACATAGGCTAATGTGTTTTTACTGTACCCCACAACTTCCTTGATTTTTGTGTTATGGTGAGGAATTTTTCAGAGAAGGAATGAAGGAAGGGAAGGGACAATGTTTATGTCCCCTTTCTCCCTCCTGGCTTGTATTGCATTTTTGACAGAGACCATATTCCCACAGGATTACACCTCCTGTTCAGAGTACATAGACACAGACCTTCAGGAACATTCTGCCCTGGGTTCCAGTCCTACCTGGGAACTATTTACTAATCTTAGTACCTGAAGATCATTGTTGGTTCCCTAAAACTTAGTTGTATACCTGAAGGAGTATGTTTTAGCTCTGTGTTAAGTGGTTAATTCATGACAGTTTTTTTTTTTTGACCATTCAATTTCCACATGTATTGTATTTTTGATGTTCTAATACATGTGCTGTGATAATACTTGGCCATTTTTACAGTGTGTCTTTTGGACTATTCCAGTGAGATAGAGATCTTAGTCTCATTTACCCTAAAACAACTCTTAGAATCTTGGTGACAGAAAGATGTTATTACTATAAACCACACCCCCCCATACACCAAGTGAACTGAACACTGAAGATATTGTCCTGCTTCTTAGGTCTGTTTTTATTATTGCTGAACTTAGACAGGAGAGGAAACACAAAGGTGCAAAGTCTGCAGATAATTTCAAATGTGTCCATTCTCTCCTCTCTCTCTCTCTCTCTCTCTCTCTCTCTCTCTCTCTCTCTCTCTCTCTCTCTGTGTGTGTGTGTGTGTGTGTGTGTGTGTGTTTATGTGATCAGAATAGACTATTCTTAGAATATTCAGAACTTAGGGCTGACTCTGCATTGTCCAGTAGATACTGTCTTCTTGGCAGATCTCCCAGGGGTATGTTCTGTGACAGTGGCCGAGAATTGGATTTTCAAGTGGAAACGTGCTGTCCTCAAAACTGAGCCAGTCCCTGTATTTCCAGAGATGACTTCCAGCCTTAGGCAGTACTTTCTCCTCTGTTCAGATTGGAGAGAAGAGGTAGCTGGGCTGTCCATGGTTTCAGTCACTGAGGTCAACTGGGAGGAGGATGAGAACATAGTTTCAAGGATTTACCTGGGGAAAGAAAAGGAGATCACAGTCCTGACTTTGATAACATCTGTTATCATCATCACTCTATTTTATTAGTTCTTGCTGTTATTCTTTTAGTGACTTAATTTATAGATTGAATTTTAAAATGAAAAACTATATAAAATGACTGAAAATCCCCAGTCTGAAAGTGTGAAGACTAAAAATGCTTTGCAGTCCTAAACTTTTGGATATGCAGCATGACACTCAAACACTTTCATATTTGGGAGCTTTCTGATCAGCAGTGTTCAATTGCTAAGAATTTGCAAATATACCCAAATCTCCAAGATTCCCAAGTCTGAAGCACTTCTGGTCCCAAACACACTGTACATAAAAAATGTTGAGTCTGTGTGTTGTACATGAATACATGCATCTGTCTCTGTCTCTGTCTCTGTCTCTGTCTCTGTCTGTCTGTCTGTCTCTCTCTCTCTCTCTCTCTCTCTCTCTCTCTCTCTCTCACACTCACACACACACACACACACACACACACACCTCAGCACCGTACATGGTTTCAGGCATCTCCTGAGTATTTTGAGACAGAACCTTCACAGATTAAGGATACTATAGAGATCAAGTATACATGTTACTTTGAATGTAATAAAGAACCAGTGACTTGCACATTCAAAAATATAGTATACATTTTTGCCAGTTAGATCCATCCACAATTCCTCTGGCTGCCTCTCTCCCTCTGTCTTCCTCTGACATTCCCAGTTTCTTTCTCTGTCTGTCTGTCTGGCTGAAGTAGTCTTCTTATAAGGAAATGGCTAAATATCCCTTTCCCTGTGTTCTTGGCAGTTTCACTCCTTACAGATACATTCCACTCCTTACTCATACATGTGTTCCTCAAACACTACAAAATAACCCATCAGGTAACTGATGGGCAATTGACCATGTATGACTGAATTGACAATGTGTTGCTAGCCATTAAAATTATGATAGGCAATATCTCACAAGAAATTGGAAGAGAAATGCCTGTGATGTTACAAGTGAAATGGTTTGTTTCTCTTCTAGAGAACTGAGGTATAAAATATTAAGAGTTGGAAGAGGTCTTAGGAATGATTGTGATAAATTTGTTTAATCTTTTAAGTCTAAGAAGCCTATTTGCAGATAAAATCTTAAAAACAGTTGCATGTAGGTAAACAGATTTTTTTCCAGAGGAATTTGGTTGAAAGACTATGGCCATGTAAAAACACTCATCACTCTTCTAAGTCATTACTGTGTGGGCTCCTGAGGACTTCAGGTACTTCAAAGTCTGCTTTGAAAAACCTCTACTCCAATCTGTCATGCCACAGAAGTTAAATTGCTTAGATTGTTGGAGTGTGGATACAGGAGACCATCCCTCAGACCCACACTGCCCCTTCAAATGTACATTAGATTCAAGACCATGTGTTTCATACCTACTTCAGCATTGTTCATGTATTTCTGATTTATTTTATCAATCATTTCTTGTTATATCAGAAAAAAGTTTTATGCTTAAAGGGATATAAGTTATAGATGTGTACACTGAAGAGTATGATGGTGGTTTTGTGGCTCATGAATAGTTAACTGATGGGTTGTTGACTCAGTCTCTTAACCAGTGAATATCTGACCATTTTCCACAGTCTACTTAGCTCTTCTAGAAGAGCTCTCATAAGTTACTTAGCTAGTCAGCCATGACCCTTCTGGTTTTCATTGTCTCTACTCTGGCAAACAGTTATTATTATTGGCTAAAAAGGGAATGTTAGTGATAGTCTGGGGAACATCAAGCATAGGGACACTTTTTAGTCCCATCAAACTTAACACTTGTTAGTATTCACTTGACTGTATATCCAGCAAGAAAAAGGGGAAAAGGTCTGTAAATCAATTTGTGATCAGAAGAGATCCTTCACTGTCAAGGATAGGAAGCCTCCAAAAATGCAATAAGGTTAACCAATAATTCTGAGGATAATAACTGGAAATAACTCTTGCTGAGGCATATCTCAAGTTCAGTAGATATGAAAAGAAAAATGTAATTGCTTGTTTTGCTAGTGAAAATTGCTATTCAAAAAGACTGTACTCCAAAGACCTCAGAAACTCAGATTGAATTAGGTCTACCATCATGAAGAACTCATTCTTTATGTTGAAGTGTATGTTTCTTCTCAGCCTGGAGACATACAAAGGAAAACAGGATCCTTTTCTTTTCTCTTTGGTTTTTTTTTTTTTGTTATACTCAAAGCAAATTGAGATTTGTTAAGAATGTACACAAAGAATTCTGACCATATCGACTGTTCTACCCAAAAGTTTTCCACAAAGTTACTTGTACAGTCAGGAGATATGATCCAAGGATTTATTGTATTGTTACCCTTTTAAGGCAAAGTGCTAGCTATAATCAACTCTAGATAAGGAGATGGTAATAAAGGACTAGAAAACATGAGAAATTCAAGTGTCTCAGCAGACACTTACTTCTAAACCTTGGCAGGTAAGAGATACAGCATCAATTTGCCTGGAGAAAAGATGGTAAGAAGCTTGTGACTCTGACTTCACTATTTATTGCTCCTCCCTTGAAATTTGTTCATTTTCAGCAACCCTTAGTTTCTTCTTTGATTAAATATGGGCTAAGTTCACCTACCTAACTCACCTCCTATGGATGCTGAAAATCCAGGGAGATTGTATGTAACCATTGCCTTTCTATGTTGATTGATAATTGCTTTCATTTTCTGTTCTCAGATAAACCATGTGAAATCCTGGATCCTAGAAAGATATAGACCTCTTCTTTAAGAAAACATTTTAGAATTGGGTAGTGGTAGTGCACACCTTTAATCCCATCACTTGGGAAGCAGAGACAGGTGATCTCAGTGAACTCAAGGCCAGCCTGGTCTATAGAGCTAGTTCCAGGATACACAAAGAAACCATGTCTCAAACAACAAAACAAAAACAAAACAGAAAACAAGCAAGAGAATACCAAATTGCATATTTTACTAGGACAACACTAATATCATAAAATTCTAACTCTTGTAACTTTGTAAATTCGAACTAAAAGAGCACCCAGAACTTCGATTAATAAATTGCAAAAGGATTAGGAAATTCAAGAGTAAAATAAAGGGTCTTATCTGTTTGACTGGAATAAGGAGACAGGTTGTAAGACCTTATTGTTAGTATATTGTTAGTTATGAGGTCTTAGATGCCATTTAAAAAATAACCCTTGAACATGGCACAGAGACACTTCTCTGAGAACTGTTAAGCTTTCAAAAAAGCATGTTTCTTCCACTAGGAAATACAACTGGAAAGGTGAAACTATGGTCCCAGGCTCATCATCCTTCATGTAGCATAAGTATTAAATGGAGTTGTATAGTCGAGGAGCCAGAGTTTTCTCTGAGTTCCTTAGTGCACAGAGGTGACTCCTGGGACCATTTTCTAGTAGAGCATTTTATTTCCTTACCCAGCCATGATGTGGAATTTCTTCATTCTTATCAGGAAGAAACATTTACACCCCACTTATTTACTTTTGGCAAAACAATTCCCATTTTAACACCTATTTGAAAGTGTAAAAACATTTTTTTCTGTTGTTGGAGGATGAATTATTCATATAATTTTCTTGCTTTAAGCCAGAACAATGATGCATCACTTTTTAAATACCCATCAGCTTTAACTCTCTTGGCCCTGAGTTGTACCCAGTCTAGTCATTCATCAGGCTCTATTTGACTCCATACATTTAAAATTATTTTATTTTTGCTATAATAGTGGAACAACTTTTCCTACACATCTGGTTTGAAGTTACTTTCAAGACCCAGGAGAAGCATCCAGGAATCAAGACAGGGGGCAGTGTTTTTTTTTTTTTTAATATTTATTTTTATTTTTGTTTTTTATATAACTGTTATGTGTCAAAAGGCAAAACTTATCTTTAAAAATAGGTTTGTATGATGTGTGTGTGTGTGTGTGTGTGTGTGTGTGTGTGTGTGACAAGCACATGCTTGCCATATGCTTGCTATTGATGGGAATGTAGAGGTCAGAGGATAACTTCTGAAAGTTGATTTCCTTCTATGTTACATGTGCTTTATGTCTGAATGCAGCACACCAGGCTTTCATGACAAATGCCTTTACCCTACAAGCCAAATAACTTATTTCCAACAGCCGAGCTTAAGCAAAGCATGAGCTACAAGAAATAATCAGGATCATATGCAGTAGAGGAACCTAAGGGCCACAAATAAGGGTTGTATGATAAAATTCAGAAACATTTCTGAGAACTAGATATTTCAACTGAAAATGATGCTACAGGAGCTAGAGAGATGGCTTGGTAGTTAAGAATACTTAGTGCTCTTCCACAGGACCCAGCTTTGACTCTCAGCACTTACATGGCAGGTCACAACTCTTTGTAAGTCTATTTCCAAGGGATTTGCACATGGTACATACATATAATGAAAATAACTCATACACACCTTTATCTTAATGCAATAAGATATTGACATAAACATTTCATGGAGTACTAAATAGAAAACAGTTGTAAGCAATACAAATACACAATCAAATTTGGGTATTCAAATAGATAGTATTTATATAAGTAGTTGAAATGCAAAGAAAATGGTATAAAAGGACATAACTCCTACACAGTCAGCATTTATCCCCAGCTGGTGTGGAGGAAGCGAGAACTTGCTGTGCTTTGCCTGTCTCAGAGTTCAGCCTTCAACTTCTGAGAACCACACCAGCTTCGCTACATTGCCAACTTACAAATCACACGCCATGGGGCATCTCAGTTTCCATGATTATGTGATCAATTCCTTATTTTCTCCCTCTGGAGAATCCTGTCTTACACAATTTGATGAGTAAAAAATTTTCATTTCTAGTGAAAGAAAAATTCAAGCACCACACCAGGTTACTATTGTTTCTGGAAGTATTAAGCAGATGATGTTTTAAAAGTACAAAACCAAAAATCATTTGAGGATTGAGAAACAAAAGCATGTTTACTAGTCTGTGAGTGAGGTAAACATTTTTGTAACATAAAAAAATAAAAGACCCAGAGACAGACATTGGGATTCAACCCTGAAGATCAGAAAGGAAAAGCAGCCAAGCTACCAGGGAGTTATCTCTAAAAGGGCTGGGATGTTCCTATTTTTAATGTACCTGGAGAATGAATCGCTGATATTGACTAGTAAAGACCCTATGCCTATTTTTTATACCTTCTAATGCTGGGATTAAAGGTGTGTGATCCCAAGTGCTGAGATCATCTTTGTGTGAACAATTTCTCTTTAGGACTTGATAAATCTTGTGTAGATTGGAGTGGCCTTGAACTCACAGAGCTGTCTACCTCTTAATCCTGAGTCCTAGGATTAAAGGTGTGTATCACCACTTTCTAACACCTGGCTGCTGGCATTAAAGGTGTGTGCCTAGCTTCTATAGATTGTGACTGACTTTGCTTTCTGAATCCTCAGGCAAGCTTTAATAAATCATATATAATATATCACTACACATTTTAGCCATGAAGTATATGTTGGATCTCTATCTGCTAGGTGTCATTTTAACTCTGCTATCCATCTTTGTTGGACTGATGAGGGAATTATTCACTGGGAGGGTTTTTGAAGAGTCAATTGCCTAGTAGCCTCTGGACTATGAAAGGTCAACCAGCCAACACAGATATAGACACCCAAGCACCTTCCAGAGTGTCCAACTAGAGTAGTACAATAAAATCTCCCTCAGGAAACCAGTCATACATTGGCACACCCTGCATGGCCTGTCAGTTCTATGTCCTAAGACGCAGCACTAGTAAGTATCTCCTAGGAACTATTACTGTGCTTCGAAGGACCTGTTTGGATGATCCCCAAACTGGAAAAGTGCCCATTTAATGTAGAGATGTGAGTGGTTTGCATGCAGCTCTGGAATGGATGGATACCACTCTCCCAGGGTCTGCCATCTGCTCATATCCTCTGCTGTATGACTCTGATACCTTTTGAGATAGAAGTTTGTGTTGAAGCGTCAACTGTTGGGGAGATGTTGGTGTTTTTAACCTCCATCCTAAAGGGTTCCTTAAGACAAGAGCATTTTCCATCTGGTTATGTAGCGTTCAGTCTCTTACAAGAATGCTATTTTGTTAGCAGTTGAGAATCAAGAGTTAGCTGCAACGAGAGGATGGTAGACTATCTAGTTGAAATTCTAAGTTATCCTTCAATGTAGTGTGCACATGATATCATACAATGGTCTGAATAGAACAACGGAATGACCAGGCCTGCTTACAGTGTAGGCATCATGGCCACCATGTGGCTCAAATGGATTTTTTTATTCAAACTAAAGTGAATATTTATTTAACAAAAAATAGTCTTCTTTTTTTTAATACATGTGTTATAAAGGACTTTAAAATTTTCAATGTGTAAGTAATTTCTTTCCTGTTTCTGTTGTTGAGTAAGTGACAAATTCTGTATGACTGTGTCCTGGTTAGAGTTATTATTTCTGTGATGAAATATCATAACCAAAGCAACTTGTGGAGGAAAGCTTACACTTTTCCACATCCTAGACTGTAGAAAGTCAAGACAGGAACTCAAACAGGGCAGGAACCTGGTTGTAGGAACTAATGCAGAGGCAATAGAGGGGTGTAGCTTACTGGCTTGCTCCTCGTAGCTTTGTCAGCCTGCTTTCTTGTAGTACTCCAGACCATCAGCTGAAGGATGCTACAATCCACAATGTGCTTGGCCCAGCACCATCAAACACCAATTAAGAAAATGACCTACAGCCAGATCTTATGGAGGCATTTTCCTAGTTGATATTCCCTCCTCTCAGATGATTTTAGCTTGTGGATAAAATTGTCCAGCAAAGATTGACAGACTGTCATAATATACTAGGTCCTAAAATATTTGTGAAAATATTTAAGTTAATATTTATTTTATTTGGAATGTAAATATATCCATACCCCATCTTTCCTATATAAACTTACAACACTTATATGATATACACTTCTTTAATGTACGTAGTACATGAACTAAAACTTTCAAATTCACTATGCTTTCAGGGGTTCTGCTCCTTGTCACATATCTTCTTACAAAAAAAAATACAATTATCAAACACCAAGATAGGACTTTTACTACTTAGTAGAAAAAGTACAATCAGTGGAACAAATTTCTGACATGATAACAGAAGTCCCATTGCTTCCAATAGCATAAAAGACACTGACTTAACAGGGAGACAGAAAAGATCCATATGTTTAGATTATTCTAACCATCTTCATACTCATTTCCTTTCACCAGCTGTCTCAGTTATTGGTCTATTGCTGTGAAGAGACACCATGACCAAGGCAACTTATAAAAGAAAGCATTTAATTGGAGACTTGCTTACGCTTTCACAGGATGGTTCATGAACATCATGGTGGCAAGTGTGTCAGAAGGCAGACAGACATGCCACTGAAGCAGTAGCAGAGAGCTTATATCTGACCCACAAGCAAGAGACAGAGGCAGAGAGTGAGATTAGCCCTAGGATTGGCTTTTGAAACCTCAAAGCCCACCCCAGTGGTACATCCCCTGTGAAGGCCACATCTCAAAATCTTTCCCAAATAATTGCACTAGCTGAGAACCAAGCGTTCTAATATATGGGGTGATGAGTGCAATTCTGTGCAATGAATGTATTGTATTGTGTTCCTCCGTACTGTTTCCTTTTCTGTTTCTATCTTCTTTAACCCTGCGCAATTGCTTTCTTCTTCTTTGGCTGCTTTAACTTTTTCCTTCTAGGAGTTCCTTTGTAGCCAAGTCAACAATATAACAGGATATAAAACAGAGCAAGTTTGATTCTAGATATTCTTTTTAATGAATTCTGACTTTTCATGACAGTGGAAATGATTTTTGGAGAATGAAAGGAGGTGTGTCAGATCCCTCTAGATTATATAAAATAGGATATAGCTTTTCTGGTGAAGATTGTGTCTCAGTGCAGGAAACAGAAAAATGACAGAAATTAGGTTTAGAGTAGATACTGTTCTTGTACAGCAGGCACAAAGGCAGGGTTCCTCACAGTACTTCAGTAGGTCAATCATGGTAGGGCCCAGATCAAGAGAAAAATTGCCTTGGCCTTTGTACTTGGTGGAAGAAATATCATTGTAATGTAAAGCTGTCAAATAGACAGTAAATATAGGAAAAATATAAGAATATTGACCAGAACCTCAATTTAGACTTCTCTGAAAATTTCTCTTTATAGTCCATTGCAACAACCATTGGTTTAGGGCCAATTTGAGCTTTAGTAGATTGCATTTTTTTTAGTAGCAAAATTTGTGTTTTCAAACAGACTTTTTTCTTAGAAGATATAGAATTTAATATATAGATACATATTTTAAGTTTTTTGTACAATGAATTATTCCCTCAATGTATTGGTGTTAGGAGTAAGATTTTTCCTTGCCACCTATGACCACAGCCACACTAGTCCCAAATAACACAGAGAGATATTATATTAGATATAAAGCTGTAGGCCAGTTACTAGTTTCTTATCAGCAAGCTCTGTCTTAAATATTAACCCATTTCTATTAATTTAAGTACTTCCATGTGGACTTATCTTACCAGAGAGAGTGGCTGGCATTTTGCTCTCTCCGTCTTCCACCTTGGCTCCTCCCTACTCACTCTTTCCTCCTTGTTTCCTAGTCCCTCCTATCTTCCTTTCCTATTGGCCAATAGTGCTTTATTCATTAACCAATAAGAGAAACATATTTACAGAATGACATCTCCCATCATATTGGTTTGAAACAACACTTATCATTTCAGATTTGAAGCAACACACTTATCATTTAATGCATTTTTTTGTACTTGCTGACCAAAATCTTCCCATTTTCTCACTTCCTAGCCCCTGGTAATCATTTGATCTTATTTTTCCTTTCAATGAACTTAGATTTAGTTTCCATATAAAAGTAGAGGTGAGACCATGAATTTGTCTTCTATGTCTGGTTCAATCCATTTAACATGATATCTTTTATATTATTGTTATCATAGATGACCATATTTACCTCTTTGTTATATTTAAATAAAATAACCGATGTTATTCTTCTGTGTCTATATATTTGCTTATCACTCATACCCCAGAATGTTTTCATGTCTGACGGTTTCATGAAAAATGCTGCAATGAATGTGAGTGACAGATATCTTGAGATACTGCTTTTTTTTTTCTTTGACTGTTAATATGTGAAGTGTTATTGCTTGATCAACATGTAATTAATTCTGTCATTTATGGAAATGCTTTGTTCTGTTTTTCCTAAAAGCACTAACTTCCATCCCCATCAAGAATGCACATGCTACCCATTTGCATCATATCCCAGCCAAAACTTTCCATATTTCATCCTTTTAAACATGTATTCCTTTCTTCATTCATTTACTTGCTAATATCTATTTATGTTGCCTATGCTATAGTCTGCATATGTAGGTCAGAGGAGAACTTGTGGGAATCTCTCTGCTGTTATGTGTGTTCCAGGGGTTGAATCCAGGTTTTCAAGACCAGCAAGTTCCTTTAATTTCTGGGTTACTTCTCTGGGCCCAGTTATATGTATTCTAACAGAGGTGAGAAGGCACTTTATTGTTTTGACCTTTATTGTTTCTCTGATTAGCAGTACTAAGTACTTCCATATTTGTTAGACAGTTTTGTCTTCTTTTTGTTGGTGCTATACCTTTGTCCATTTTAAAATTGGACATTTACTTTATATGTGGAATTTCTTCACATCATATGCTTTACTTATGTTTTCTCCCAGTTTTTTTTTTTTTTTTGTCAATTACCTTTGTGAGAAAGAGGCCTTTTATTTTGCTGTCACATATAATTTTTTTTATATATCTGTTGCCTGTCCTCTGTTGGGATAACCAAATACTCATTGTCTAGACCAATGACCATGATATCCCTGAAACTAGGATCTTTTTTATTATTATTATTATTTATTGAAGTCTTGAACAGATTTACACTTAATTTTCATAAGAGGTATAAAACAAGAATCCAATTTTACTCCTAGGTAGACAGAAGCACAATTTCTGAATATCTTTTAGAGGGACTTCACTTTCCTCTTTGTGTATTCTCTGTACTTCAGTCAAAGCAGCTTATCAGGTATGTGTAAATCTGTGTCTGAGCTCGTCGTGTTGTTCCATTGCTATGTGTGCTGTTTTTTTTTGTTTTTTTGGTTTTTTTTTTTTTTGGCAATGCCATTCCTCTTGATGAGTAATATAGTTTAAAATCAGGAATGCAATGCTTCCAGCTTTGTTCTGATTTCTGAAAATTGCTTTGGCTAATCAAGTATTTTGTAGTCCTATACAAATCTTAAATTTGCTTTTGTATTTCTCTGTAAAATGCCATTGGAATTTTGATAGAAATGCCATTGACCCTATAGATTACTTTGGGCAGAGAGCCTTGCAATTCATGACCACCTGGTATCACCCACTTTGTGTCTTCTGATACTTCTTTCACCAGTGTCTTATCATTGTCTATAGACAAAATTTTACCCTTTTCCATCCTTAGTTAAACTTGCTTCTTTTTTCTCAGAGTTTCTGTATATACATGCATATGTGCATAAATTTAGACATGTATGCATTGTGTTCATTCTTGTGCATATATAAATGCACACATGCATGCATGTAGACTTCAGAGCTCAACAGCAGGAGTCTTCTTCAATGGCTCTCCACCTCATTCTTTGAGATAGAACCCCTCAACAAGTCTAGAGCTCCCTGATTTTGTTAGGTTGATTGGCCAGCAAGCTCCAAAGATGTGGTTATCATCTATGCATCTCCAGTTTTGGGTTTACATATATGCACTGCTGGACCCATCTTTCAGGTGATACTGGTGATCTAAATGAATGTCATTCTTGTACGTAAGTATTTTACCTAAGGAGTCATCTCCACACTTACTAGTTAAACTTCTTCCAGTGTATTGTTATTATCTATAGGTGCTCTACCTCAGGAGCATGAGATCAGCCTGTTTCAGTGTTTCTATCTTCAACTCTCATAATCTGTAGTGATGATGCTGGAGCTCCATGTTTTGGAAGATCCACACCATTGGTGTCTTCCAGGTTCTCCTAGGTTATGTAGTCACATAACAGTAGACAAGAGAGTACTCCACAGTAGAGTTTTAGTTAAACAAATCTGAAGTTTTATTGTAATATGTGACTAATTAATGTAAGTTTTTCACTAATGTTATTGTCTCAAATATGAACAACTCTATTATATATTGTACAATAAATTTATTAGTTATGGTGCTATTTTTAATTTTTTACTAATAAAGTACCACAGAGTAGGTAGCTAAAACATGGAAAGTTACTTGCTTAGCCATATTAATTGTTCCCCTATTGAATATGCTTATGGTGAAATAGTTATACTTCTGTATAAATACCATAAGATTATCTTCCAGAAATATTTTAAAATAGTACTTTATGTGCATGTATGAGTTCAGAACATGGTGTTGGATGTTCTGTAACTGAACTTATGGATGATTTATAAGCCATGTGATGTAGACACTGGGAATTGAACTTGGATCCTCTGAAAGAGAATCAAATGCTCTTAACCAGTGAAGTGTATATCTCCCTCTGTATGCTTATTTTATTTGTATGTATGTGTGTTTATGTACATAAATCATGTGTGCTGGTGCTGTTGAAGGTCTTGGAACTGGAGCTTATGAGTTGCTTGATGCCACAACTCCTAACAATTGAGGTGTTTACTCTAGGCTCCAATCCTTAATGTCTTAATGTGTACTCATTAGGACCACCACCCAAAAAGGACTGTGTGCAATTACATTTTCCCATAGATCTCTTGGCAGTAAGTAGTAGTATCTTAATAAACTATAGGTGTTATCCATACAACATGAATGTATTTGATTGCTGGTATTGTGTTCTAATACTATAGTTGAAGTATAAGTTCATGCTACCCTGGAAGGATGCACTGTAAATACCTAAGAAACAGTGATTAGTGTAAGGTTAAGGAAACAAAGGCAGCTTTTCAGGAACCTCTCTTCAAAAATAGCTTGGTCTTACTTGTAAATGAGTTTTTTCTCAACAGTGCTCTGTAACCTTTTAGAAATTTTCCACCAGCATGATGATACTCCTTAATAGTCTGCTAGCAGCACCAGATCTCAGGATATGTGCTTTCTCATCGCCATTTTCAAGGTCTAATTGCTTTCTCTGTGTTGGGGCAAGAGAATGTAATGAGGAAGTAAGGCATTAGACACTATTAGACACCAGTGAGCCAGGAACAGAGTTTTTGGCCAGGAGCTAGCTTTCTAGTGTAGCTGTGCTTGTGGCTAAGATCTTTCTGAAGGCCTTCTTTGAGAGGTCACATAAAGCATAAAGCAGTCTGCAAATCTCTGTTGATCTTCAATGGAAAGAGAAGACTATGAATTACAAGGTTAGCATCGCTTCTAGCGTGCAGTTAAGAGTTCATTATCCTTAAAGTGTCAGTGTTCTGTAAACAAGCACTGTGTGAGGTCACAGGAGAATGACATTCTGACTGTGTGTGTGTGTGTGTTATACTTTATTCTGCCTTTCACATTTAATGCATTCCTATAATCTTCAGCTTCTCTAGACGATTGTGTAGTACCCCAACCCCCCACACACACACATATGCAAACACACACACATACACACAAGCAAACAAACCAAAGCTTGTAAAACTAAGACTTTGCATGACGACCAAGAAATCATGGACTTTTGACTGTAAGGGGGGGGGTATTTGGATATTTGTTAACAAAAAATTCATGATGTTACTAATTAATATGCCAAATCATGTATGTGTGTACTTGTTACTTGGCAGTGAAGAACCAAGTGCTTTCAAGATTACACATTTGTCTCAATGACAGAATTTATTTTTACTTTTTCACCTTTATTAGGTGAATATGAGCGTTGTGGGGATTTGGACCTAGGTCTGTATCTCTAAAGACTATGTATATAAACATAAAATGACCTTATTATTTCTTATTCTTTAAACATCTTCCATGTTGCTAGTGTTGATTACAAATGATATGTTTCCATTAAGAAAAAATCTCCTGGAGTCTGGTTAAAGCTTCAATGTATGTCTAGTGTGGGTGTGGGTATGTCTCTGAGTTTGATTCTTAGCACCACTTTAAAAAAGGGGAAAGAAGAAGAAGAAATAAAACTTAAGCCTTACTTTGGAATTTTGAAGACACCTGTCTTCATTTCATCCCTTGAAAATTCTAAAGCAAGAGATTGTGTTACCTCTGTGATCGCATGAATAATTCCAAAAGGCAAATCATTGTTACAATGAGTCCCGGGAGTCCAGCCAGACTGGTAGCCTTGATTTCGGGCTCCTAGAACTTAATTGCTTGTGCATAAGAGACAGGGAAGCTATATATTGCGATGGTTCCCCACATTGTCTTTTTAATTGAATGAGGAACAAGGACTGAACAAACCTGAACCCATGAGGAAAAAATGACCATCAGAAAATGAAACCATTGATGTCTTTTACACAAAGGGACAGAGAGTTGCTGTAGTCTATGTGTATAGACACTGCTTCAACAGTGTATAATCAAGGAGACACAGGTGACCAGTATAAGTGATGGTTCATTTCTTGAGGGTCTAACAAATTGGTACAAATAGTTCAATATGTTTGACCAACAGTTTCCATAGCTGCAAAATTTAAAGTATAGCAATGATGCAGTCTTAGAGTGACAATGAAAGGGACCTCAATACTGTGACTGGACTCCGTTAAAATAGATGGATAATAATAATGTCACGTGTAGCAAGGACATTGACCTAGCTGGCCTCAAATCAGAATTAGTCTCTGGAATTTCTGCTTGAATTTGTGATCCTGTTCACATGACAAACCAGATAGCTCTTAATACTTGAGGATTTGCTTTATTTTATAGCAAGAATTTTTGAGGCATGTATACATTTTAAACTCCATATTTGAAACACTTACTGGAATACACCTAGTAGGATGTGAATATGCCTAGTGTTGGACTTGAAATTTTGCCAACTAAATGATCGTGGGTTTTTTTGTTTTTGTTTTTGTTTTTGTTTTTGTTTTTGTTTTTGGTTTTGTTTTGTTTTGTTTTGTAGCCAGCAGCCTGTTAAGATGCAGTACATTCCTCCATTTCCACAAGGAAGAGCGTCCAGGACTCATAGATTAGTTCTGCTTGCTTTTGAAATTCATATAAACAGATCCATATAGTTATAGCTATTTATATCTCAGTTCTTTAGTCAACATTATGTCTTTGAGGTTTCATGTTTTGCCTATGACAGTATAGTTTCATTTTTAGTGCTATTCATATTCTGCTATGTGATTGATTATACTAGTTCATTTTCCTGTTATTAGGCACTAGCAATTTCTAGCTTATAGAGATTCTGTAAACACTCTATGCATACCTTTTGGCAAACACATGAATAAATTTTGCTGAACATCTTCCTAGGTTTTATATTATTAGGTACATCATAATATGCAAACATTCAACATTTTATCCAAAGTGCGAATATTAATTTTTATTCCAACTGGTGGTGTCCTGAGATATTCAAAGTGATTGCTGACTTACCAATTCACTGTGTTATTTTTAAAATGCCCAACTGAACAGACTGCGGTTATTGTATGGGCTGGTGCTCGAGGGCAATAGACCCTGTAGAGATGCCTGAGGGCAGGGCTTGGCCTGTGATGTGGGTGAGAGTCTGCTTTTGTTTCATGTCTTGATACATTATGATGGCAGTCTCAACAGCTGTGATTTTTTTTTTTCTGCTTTCCTGGAAAATGACACAAATCTGAAAGTTGCTGAATTCTTAGAGACCACACAAGTAAGAAGATGTATATTAAGTAACACAAATAGGGGCTTTGGTGGCGCCAGAGAACAAAGAAGAAAAAAAAATAGCTTATTAGGTAACTAGTGGACCCAGGCATGAAATTCCATAATATGCTATTCAAACATAAAAGGCAAGGAAAAACTTGTTTGAAACTGTAGATGTGTCTGATGGCTAATGTAAGGAATGTGCCAGCTTTCACACTGATATACTCTATACCTAAAGCAGTTTCAGCTTTTATCAAGGTGGCCTCCAATTTCTTCTCCAAAGAGAAGAAAATGGGTTATAAATATGATATCTTGCATTAACTCGAACCATTCACAAACCTCTGTATTTTGAAGAAAGTTGAGCTACTACAACCGCAAAGCCGTGGGGCCAATGAAAGTTTCTGAAAATGGACTGAGTACCTGCAAAGCATGAGGTCTCACGGGTAACCCCACTCCATCCTGAATCCTTGCGAGCTGCCTTTCCACCATCAAACCTGACTCCCAACCCCACCTGGCCCTAGAAATTCTGAGTAACTTGTTCAAATTTCCAAAGTTTGCAAACGGCAGCCATTTTCAAGGAAGGTTTATCTGAGGCTTTACTGTCTCCCACTACCAATGAGGCAGGTTTAAAGTGAGACGCTTCATGTTGGCATTAAACAGCAGGCAAACCATTAAGATGTCCCGTTACAAATGTGTCTTAAATTTTTCTGTTTCCAGTCTGTGGAGCAGAAGTACTGACTGCACCTCTGCTGCCTTAGAGAAGCAAGCCAAACATAGATCCATCACCGGCTTCATTGTCCAGTCCTCACCCCCCCCTACCTCTGCCCATCTCTGTTTCTTCATGTTTATGTTTTAAACCCCTTCCTTCCATTTAGTGGTCTTATCTGTAAAATGGATGCTCAAGTTGTTCAGAATTCTTCACCAAGACAACAGCTCAGCACAGATCAAATGTAAGTACAGGGCACTCTCATCTACCTGGAGAAAGTGTAG
This sequence comes from Cricetiscus sungorus, assembly GCA_030556225.1. Taxonomy (NCBI): domain Eukaryota; kingdom Metazoa; phylum Chordata; class Mammalia; order Rodentia; family Cricetidae; genus Cricetiscus; species Cricetiscus sungorus. The sequence continues at coordinate 75,703,998 of JANBXA010000372.1, forward strand.
AGTTGATGGCATTTTAGGGGTGAGTGTAGTGCAACCAATTCTTTCTGTGTTTCATTGGAATCACACGAAAGCTCTCAGCAGCTTGCTCCACAAGGTGCACTCAAAGTGACTTGGGGTACACTTTTATAATTTCCTCATTTTGCATAGGCTTAAAGTCAATAAAAGTTTAGGTGTTTGATTCCTCATAATATCTACCTTTATATTTGAATGATGTTGTGGGTACAGTGCTTATAAAATCATGTAGTTCAAGTGCTTCATCTAGGGATGGAATGTCAATAAGTCAGACTTAGGCTGGCAGGTGGCTCAGCAGGGAACAACACCTGCCTTCCAAGCACACCAATGTGAATGTGCTTTCCAGCACCTACAGAGAGGTGAGGGGGGCGTGGGAAACTGACTCCAAAATGCTGTCCTCTAACCTTCACATGTATACCATGACATGCACAAATAATAAATAAAAAAATAAAAGGAGCCCAGCCTAGCATGCCAAGCTAAGTCAAGAAGAGCCAGGATGAAATATACCAATTCAAAGTACTGGGTTTTGTTGTTGCTTACTCTAAAATTCACTTTTATCTGTGAAATAATAACAAGAAAAATAAAGTTAGCTTATTAAACAGGCTCGATTCCACTGCAAACCCCAATGCATAAGAGTCAGCTTTGGTATAGACAAGGTTATGAGTGGGAGAAAAAAAAAATCATCAGATGTGTCCTAGTAAAAATCATCATTAGATGTCTCCATGCCAAGCTCAGAGTATACACAGGGCAATCTGATGCTCACAGTATGTCTATGTTAATTTATTTATTTTTTTAATTCAGAACTGTGGTTATTTAATCTGCTATTCTCAATATTGGTCTCATACACACGCGTGCGTGCGCACACACACACACACACACACACATACACACACATATATATATATATGCATATATATTCGTGTATGTCTATCTTATGCAGAGATTATACTGGCCTTCATATAGCTACATATTCATATGCCAAGATCATACTTGTATTTCCCCTGACTGCTATACATAAGTCATGAAGGTGTCTTTGGACTTTCCCATCTATGCAGACCCTTCCCCCATCCTGGTGCTTAAGACCAGCTGGCAGCACAAGGTGGTTAGTGACCTAGTAACAGCCCCATTGCTCAGTGCTACTCAAAATGGAAATTAACTGGGAAATTCAAGTTGAAGTTCACACTGTAATTCAATTTTCTTATTATAGATTGTTATTGATAAGGATTTGAGGAAAATAAAATTTGACTTTCTCAAATTCTCCTCAACACACTAAATATTTAGTAGGTCAATAAACAATAGGTTTTTGAAAAACCTTACAAATCATCACATTCTCTTTCTTTCCTAGAAACTCACTATCTCTTCCAGATAGTCTACTTTAAATATTCATAAGTTCAAAAATCACACTGACTATTTTATTCTTGTATTCTGCATTTTCCCACATTGCTTGTATTTATGTGCTTATGGTCCAGAAATGGCACCAGCATCCCACAGTCAGCTGGTGCCGTATCTGGGCCAGGCCCTTCTAAGTAGTCAGTTGACCTCCTTCACTCACACTTGAACCCTATAAAGTGCACATCACTGTTCACTTTTTTAGAAGGAAACTGAGGCTCAGAAGGGGTTAAATCAGGGTTCTAATATTAAACTTAAAAAAATCTAGTCAAATTAGAGCTTGTTATCAAAAATCCCCAACATTAAAGAGGTCTTAAGAGAAGAGACACTGTTTTCCCTTGAAATAATCAGCCCTTTTTCTTCTTCCATGTTCACATGAGCCTCTTTGCAGAAAAAAATAAGAGGGGGTAAAAGTGACCATGATTCATAGCAAAATTACCAATGGATTAATAGCAACGAAGAAACTTAGGAGTACCCACAGCAGCGTGAGGGTAGATTTGTCAGTCAAAATCTATTCAAATGCTGGTGATGGACTAATTTCACAGAAACTAGGATGCAGAAACCCCTTTCTGAGCTAATGTCAGTTTATCAATTCAAATACTGGAATGCTTAAAAAGTAATGCTTCATGGAAATCATTCTACAGTATCCTATAGGCACTTCTGCACATTCAGTCAAAGGCAAGGGCATCATTTGAAAATATAGAACGTTGTGCTGTGCAATTCCTCGGCATTTGTGTTCAGCTTGCTTCTCTCAGTACTGTTTTCCTTCATGTTTGGATCAGATTAATTCTTCCTCTAATTATCTATCTTCTTTTTGTATGTTGAAACAAAATCACCGTGCACTTCAGATTTACAAATGGCACCAAATGGTACAGAATGACTGGAGTTGTTTAAAAAAAAATGTTAAATTATACTTTAGTTATAGTGTTTGGGGACAACAGAAAAGTTGTATAACTTCAAAGTACTCATTTATTTAGACGGGACATTGATCACACGTATAAATCCCAGTGTTGTAAAATGATGGTATATATCTATCAAGAACAACAACAAAACATGAGAAAGAATTAAGTAAATAAGAAACAACATGAAGTGTCCTTGCCCTAGGTGGTAACATCTCCCCTCCATGCTTACAGTGATCTGAGTAATATCTACTGCCGTAGAGAACACCTAGATCCAAGGCATCCAGGATCACCTCCTTCACAATAGTTTTTGATGACTTTCAATGGGTTCTACATTCGAGCTGTCTGTGAGGTGACTGGCTCACAAGCTGGTTTCTTTCTAGTCTCAGTTTTCCTTTCCTTCCTTCACTTCCACCACGTTTTTCTCCAGATCATTCCATCAGAATTTCCTGAGCTCCACTCTCAATCCCTAGAAAATAAGACTTCCATGGTTCAAGCCATCGGCAGTTGTGTTTAGGGGAGATTATGGTCTAGTTTAAAAGACAGGATATGATAATGCATACTACAAGGAAGTCACACTGCAAGGGAAATGAAGTTGTCCAGTTCAGAATGCTCATCTGTTCTCTAATCTGGGCAGAGTGGTAAGAGCCAGAGTAGCCGAGGAAGGCATCTCAGAGGTAATTTTCAAGTGTTTCCTTTCTTCCACTCACCACAGCCTTTGGAGTGTTGCATAATTCAACAGAACTACTTTGAATGCTTGTAAGTGTTTCTGATAATGCATAACTATTAAGGGGATCATACTAGCTACTATTCCTTCCTTAGTCCTCTTTTGATTTGTGTGTACGTCATAGAAGTACAAGCTGCGTAGAACTTGTTCAAGTGTACCCTTTCCCTTGGAATGTTGCATAGCTTCCACTTGAAGAAATGTACATGCATCTCACTAAATGATGCTTTTGCTGTAATCTGCCTCAGGTATTTGGTATTTGGATATGTGTACTGTTGTGTCATCTTTGCTGTCCATAATCTACTCTCTTGATAGTATTGCTTTCTCTCTCTCTTCACACTGATCATGATTTTCAAAGAAAGTGTTAGAGATTCATGGTGATAACACCAACTTGATGCATTCTCCCCTTCATCATGTAGTTCTGTACGTGCATTTTTACACGTTGTCATCACCTATTCTAGCTGTCTTCAGTTGTGATTCTCTAATAATAGATCCTAAGAGTTTTTTTCTAAGGACTTGAGGTTAGATAATTTCTTAGGGAGCTATTCCAAGAAACAGTTTTTCTTTTTGTTTTTGTTTTTTTCCCTTTTCTGGGAATAACTGTTCCCAGAAAAAGGAAATGGGGTAGAGAAGGAAAGGAAAAGGATGTCAATTTTTAAGCAATTTACTAGAAATTTACAAACTCTGGCAACAAGAGTTTAATGTAGCTGGCAGCTTTGGTAGGCCTCATGAAACATGGACCTCACTGCTTAGTCCACCTCTTACAGCCTGAACCTGAAATATGCCCCAAAGATTGATGAGGGAAACAGGGCTTGGAGGAGAACAGATATTGAGTGTAAATCAGACTTCATTGGTAGATTAGCCCATTGATAAATTCATACCTAAATTGTTAAAGGTGCTTTAAGGAAAAGGAGTTGGCACCTAGTTGTACCGCGCCTGACCCTGCCAGCAAGGAAGATGCGACTCCAGGAAGATTTTCTTCATGCAGTTTTAATCAGGATTATTGAAACATGTTCTTCTGACCAGCAAGAGACCAGAGGACCCCTGCACAGGCTTAAATACCCTTTCGCTAACCAACCCCAGTGAGCTATGTGGAAGCAGACAGGCTGAACAGACTTAACCAAATAAAAGCTTGTTTACACCAGAGAGCGCTCACCCTTGGGGAGGTGGAAGGCAGAAGCCAGCGCCATCTTTAAGGTGTGGCACTTCGCGGCTCTCTACACCTAGTAAAGGGGAGAAAGTTACTGGGGGCACTCTCAAGGAGTGTTTTCTGCCAGTCTATGGCCATTCCTTCTTCTTGTCTTGGTCACTGTCTTAATTTCTTTTCCTGTTACTGTAACGAAATACTCTGACAGAGGTGCTTTAAGGAAGAAAGGGTTTGCTTGATCTCACAGTTCTGGGGAATAGTCTGCTATGCTGGCAAATGTGTGGCAGCAGGACCTTGAGCAGATGGTTATATTGTATGCACAATGTGGAAGGGGATGTTGAATTCTAAGGCTCAGCTCACTCACTCCTTTTTAATGAGTCTAGGATCCCAGCCCATGAGATGGTGCTACTCAGAGGCAAGGTCAGTTTTCCAACTTCAATTAATCTATACAATTGCTCATACACACTCTCAGAGGTTCAGTATGGTGGCTTGAACAAGATATCCCATATAATCTAAGACATTTTAATGCTTGGTACCCTGTGAGTGACATTGATTGTAGAGGCTTAGGAGGTATAACCTTGTTGGACAAAAAAAAAAAAAATGTGACTGAAGGCAGAGTTTGCAACTTTAAACACTTAGGCCATTTCAACTTTGATCTTTCTGCCTTTTGCTCTCAATTAAGGAGTGCTATTCTGTCCACTGTGCCTACCATTTCCACAGCATGGGGGACTCTTACCCTCTGAACCAATATGTCCAAATAAACCATTTGTTCTATAAGTTGCCTTGGTCATGGTGTTCTTTAACGTGCCTTAGTCACAGCAATTGAAAAGTAATGCTGGTAGTCTCACTTAGTCAGTGTTACTGGGTAATTAAGAGAAAACACATAGTAAAGCAATCATATTGAATATACTGGACACTATCTTCCTCGTTCCTATGTTTAATCAGTCAGCAACATTTGCCCAAGTTTCTTCCTTTTCTTTCCACATTTGCCATCTCAGAAGTCATGACTGTTCACTTCTTGCCTCTAAACATGTCCCAGCATTCTTGACTGTTAGTTTATGAGGTTGGAGGTTAAGTATCTTTGCTGGGGTGTTTTGCCTCTTCAAAATCCTCCTCCTCCAAGATGCTTTACACATCCCTCTCTGCTGTACATGACACTTAAATTTAGCCTTATTCCAGCACTTCTCATAATATGCCTCTTATTAAAGTTGTTTAAATAGGCATCTTTCTCTCTCACTAGACTGTGACCTCTGAAATTTGCCATTGTTGGTGTTCAATAGCTATGGACTCCACTGTAGCCCTTCACATAGAGTGGACATTCGATAAATGCTTGTTGAATTAAATTGAATAATTAAAATCCAAAGTAAATTTTAAAAGGGTGCTGTCTGGAGGGGAGTCCAGATCGGGTTACCTGGATAGGAAAACATACACTCAGGTTTTCTAACAGCTTGCACTCAAGCTGTCGTTAAAATTAAAGTCCTTTATTATGGGCTTTCATTGTTGCTGAAATAATACTCCCTGTGCCTTAGAGCAATAGATGTAACAGTCTCTCTTAGTTATAATTTTGTGACATCAGGCATCAAGCAGTTGGGAAATTGCATGTGCTGGTAATATAACTTTACATACAGTATATCATTACAAATGAGAACATGGGGCCTGGGGGCAAGGAATGTTCTCTGACATACTTTCCTGAGAAGAAAGAAAATTCTACTACAATTTTTTTTGTAAAAAGCATTTCCAACGTGGAAAAAGAAAGACTACTTCTATTTCTGTTGCCTTCTCAATTGTATTTTCAATTCTATATGGCACCATGCAAAAATAAAAAGTAAAATTTCTCTTTTCCTCCCCTGCATCACTGTTCCTCATGTGCCCTCCCCCACATAAACATACAGAGACACCCAAGTCAGACTTGTGAACCCTGGATGGTTGATTTAACATTCTGAACTGACACCAGCTATTTCTCTGAAGTCAAGGGCCTAAGCATTCTGTTTGGAGCCTCCAACCAACCAGTTCCCATGACTGCCCACCCTTTTCAAGTGAGCATGGGAAACCTCCACAAAGCAGAGTTAAGAACGAGAAGAAATGCCTCATTCTGTTGAGGTGAAGGCAAACGCAGTCATATTTCAAGGTCCTCCTAAGACTTGTAGCCAAGGCAGAGGTTGGTGGGTGCTATGCAGCTAGTCCTCTTCCAAGTATCTCTCCCATGCAGTTCCTGCTCCCCCAATTTGTAAAATGATATAGGTATACTCTATCACCAGACTGAGGGGAAAGCTTCCTGAAACTGCAATTTAAACCAATGTAGGCTCGTTCATATTTCTTATGGTTGTTGTTCATTTTTATGATTATTGTTACAATCTTGTTGAAAGAATATCTCTCTTTGTAGCCTTGTCTGACCTCAAACACAGTTAATGATATCCTTGCCTTCACCTCCTGGATAATAGAATTTAATTATAACAACAGGCTGCTGCCTGCAGTCATCACCATCATCATCTTCATCACCATCATCATTATAGCAAGAGTCAGACCATACCTTGTATGAGAAACCCAGTGCTATTAGGAACCTAGGCTTCTTTGTTATATTTGATAGTTAGTAGCTGATTTCCAGCTTCAGTACTAACTTGGGGTCATAAATAACATTCTAGAGCTCCAGAAGTGACATCTGTGTTCAAGGCAGATTGTATTGAAAAGCAGTGGCTGAAGAGCATACGTTGAATTTTCCTGCCAGACAACTGCATTCAAAGATTTCCTCTTATGCCCGAAAAACACTTTTGCTGTTTGGCTCCTTGCTAAGGTTCTCTCTCTCTCTCTCTCTCTCTCTCTCTCTCTCTGTGTGCCTGAATTTGTCTGTGTTTGCTTTTCGGTGGTGGTAATAATGGGGTTTTGTTGTTGTTAGTTGATAATTATTTTTGTGGTGTTGGTGTTCAAGACTAGAGCTTTATATATGTTAGGCAAATATTCAACTGTTGTCATAGGGTTCTTTTTCTTAGCTAAAGGAGATCACATTTTAAGAAGTCCAAGAAAACACACACAGTACTGTTTCTGCTTGATACTTATATAATTGGGCACACAAAGAATGATTACAACATGCTTTAAGTTACTCAAAACTCTCTATGTTCCCAAGATACCTGTTGGTTAACCCAGAGAAAATAACATCAAGCTGGTTTTTTTGTTTTGTTTTGTTTTTGTTTTGTTTTGTTTTTCTGAAGTACTGCTATCTTGTCTTGAGACTGCTTGTGTTTTTCCAGCATCTGGACTAATAAACTCTGGCTATTTGTGTCAGACCAAGTCAAGACACCACACGTTATTTATTAACAAGTCTTACACCCTTCTTAATAGCCTGGTTATTTCTTCCCTAAGGGGGAGGTTGGCCTCAAGGATGTTGTCATTATTTTCTCTTTTTCTGGTTCAAAGTGTCTTTGTTCATTCTTACCTTCTAAGAGAAGCCAAGTTAAATCTACTTTTAAAGCTTTAGGGATACATTAGCAGAACAAGAAGAGAAAAGAGACTTGTCACTATTTTAGTAGAAGTTATGGAGACCAGGAAGTGAGATGCTTAGCTCGCTGCTTGAATGTATGAAAACTAGAGTAGATCATGAGTTGCAGAGTAGCTCAGGTTCCTGTCATCCTGCTTTAAATATTTGAAGGAATATTCACAAGCTTTTGTGAAGACAACCAGTGTTTCTTTCTGCCATATTCCCAAGTTACATTTCTCCTCTTCATTGTTGCATATAGGCTTTGAGTTCTGAGGTTGCCAATGTTGTTCTACCTGTTTTGAAAGCCTTAAAATACACATCTTACAAAAAAAGCAGTAGGACAATGAAGAAGCCCAGATAGCAGAAGGGGTAACTACAAGGGCCCAAGAAAAGCTGTGTCTGAAAGATAGACAGAATCAGAGGTACTTCTAAGGAGATAGGGGATACATGTTTGAATTTCACTTGGATCACTAGTTCTATTCCCTAGCTACACATTTCTGATCATCTCAGTTACCAAGTGTAAGACCCGGGAGAGCGTGGTCCCTCGCGCTCCCACTCAGGAAAGGCGGCCCCCCCCAAATCACTCACGAGAAGCGGTCTTGATGCAAACACATAAGGTCCTTTATATTCCAGTATACTGGGGTCATCAGCCATACACCACTCAGGGTAGAGGGCTTAGCGACGACCCCCTAGCACAGAATTGAGACAGCTTTTATAGGGTTACAGCAAAGCCCGCGCATCATGAACCAATCACCTCGTAGCATCCAGTGCAGACCAATTACTTTAAAGTATCCAACCCTGCCCTTAGCCCAGGAACTCTGCTTTCTCACAGGCTTCTGGGTGTTCATTCACTACCGTAAACATTAAAGTAGGTGACCATCAGCTTGGGATTTAAGACTCCCAGCTTCCTGGGTTTTCTGGGGAATTAGGCTAAATTTTTCCATCCTAACACAAGCATATTTGTCATCTCTGATAAGCTATAATTGATAAAGACTACTTGATTTAGAGTTAAATATGTACTGAGGTGATAGTACTTAAGTTTTTGCTTTGTTTTGTTTTTGTTGTTGTTGATGATGTTTTGTTTTTGTTTTGCTTTGTTTTTTTGTTTTTGTTTTCTGAAACAGGGTTTCTTGGTAGCTTTGGAGGCTGTTCTAGAACTTTCTCAGTAGACCAGGCTGGTCTCAAACTCACAGAGATCCACCTGCCACTGGCTCCCGAGTACTGAGATTAAAAGTGGGCACCATCACTGCCTGGCAGTCCTTAAGTTTTAACAATCATTTTGATGCACCTTCATCTGCTTTCAAATATAATTTATATTTTAAATGAGTTGTTTTGCAAACATTTGTCATTAAATATATAGGAAAGAGTGAGAAAAATTTAAGCAAGCATTTATGCCACACTCTGGTTTATCCTTAAAGGTGGATACAAAATAACTTCTGTCATTGTTAAAGAGCCTGAGCCTTTTTCTCTCCTAAGGAAAGTGTGAAGTTGAGGGCTAGCTCACTAGGAGATCTGTGACAGGAGGTAAGTTGACAGGGCAAGTGAGATAAGGTTTACCAAGGAGGTTCTGCCTTGACATCCTGTCCATGATCTCACCTGAAACAAAATCCTGGCTGTCCTCCAGCAGATTTTAGTAGTAACGTAATGGATGCTGTCTATTGAGCAAGGACTATAGACATAATACCACACCCTGTTTCCATTTCCACAATACAGAGGCCATGCTCCCTGTCATGCAGCCTCCACACTTTGTATTCTTCCCTGGAGCATGGTTTGCAGAGGGAGGGGAGAGGCAGGATTATCATTCTTTACACTGCTTGGAACAGATTTAGGTTGGTCTTTTGAAAACAATTGACTTAAATTTGTTTCAGATCCTATTCTATGACATTCTTGATAGCCAAAAATAGAAGCACTTTGTGCAGAAAAAATATAGCAAGACTTCAAGACCTCTAATATATTTTGGCTTTGTTACCTACTTTATAAAATATTTACTTAAAGTGCTTTCTCAAAACATTTAGCCTAGCCTAATTTCTGACAATTCAAGTCTAAGAAACAGATACTATATGCTTTCTGACAATTCAAATCCAAGTATCAGATACTTCGCATTTTCTAAATAAAGAAAATTGTGAAACATTGAAGAAGAAGAAGAAGAAGAAGAAGAAGAAGAAGAAGAAGAAGAAGAAGAAGAAGAAGAAACTTTTTACTCAGTTGGAAAGATACACCAGTGTGTATTTATTTTCATTGTCTTTTGTCAACTTGACACAGACCTAGAAATACATGTGATAAGGGAATCTTAATTGAAAACAAAAAAGCTTCCATAAGATTGGCCTCTAGGCAAGACTGTAGGGGCATTTTTTTTTTTTTTGATTCATGATTAATGTGGGAGGGCCCAGCCTACTGCAGGAAGTCCCACCCCTGAGCAGGTGGTCATGGGTTATACAAGAGAGAAGGCTTGTCAAGCCATGATGGACAAGCATTTTTCTGTGGCTTCAGCTCTAGTTCAAGCCTTGAATTCCTATGGCAACTTTCCTCAGCAATGGAGTGTGATCTAAGAGATATAAAATAAAATAAACCCTTTCCTTCCCAAGTTGCTTTGTCACAGTGTTTTATCACAGCAATAGAGACTCTAAGACTGTTAAATATCTAAGCATCTATCTGCACAAATCAATATCAGTAATCTTATCTCTCGTTATAAAAGACAAGTAGGTGACAATGGAAGGCAGTCACAGTAGGTGTGACTTTTTGATTCACATAGTAACAATGAGATTTGCAAAAAACATTTAGGTTAAAGAGACTGCAAAACAGTATTTGTACAAGTTGTTTTCTTCTTTAAAAGGTTTAGATAAGAGTTGGTAGAGGTAGTACACACACCCTTAACAGCATGGGAGACAAAGGCAGGCAGGGCTCTGTTAGTTTGAGGCCAGCCTAATCTACAAATCAAGTTCAGGCCGTCTAGGGATGCATAGTGAGAACTTGTCTCACAAAAACAAAAAACAAAAACAACAACAACAAAAAAACAAATAACAAAAGCAAAACCAAAACTATCATTATCATTTATTAGAATGTTGATATATTGAGGCGGTCACTTTTTATGTTATACTATGTATTAAAATCACCTTTAAATCACTGCTAATGTTTAAAAGTGTTCATACTGCATTGTCCTTTTTGTTGTTATTAAAGATTGTTTTTTTTTTCAGATGGGGTTTCACTCTGTAGCTCAAGCTGATCTCAAACTCATTGCAATCTTTCAGCTTTAACCTTATTCATATTTGGACGATGACATAATCTACCATGCCCAGTTAAATGTTTGTAAAAATTGTTTTAATTCATTCATGTTCTCAGCTCCAGGTTTACCCAGCTGACTGAAAAAGATGAGTAGGTTCCCAGAAGTTGCTTTTACAATGTGTTTTTACATGTAGAAAAATCACTCTGACCTTACTTGCCTGATTATATATATATTTACCCTATGAGATATATATATATATATATATATATATATGGCCCATTTATGATAAAAATCAAATGAATACAGCATTGTTGGATCTTTTCAGTTCTAATATGTGAGAAAAATATTTCACCTTAAGTACAATGCATTAAAAGTTGTGCTTAGATATTTTGCAGTTGTGCACAGCATCCTGAGGCTGTACTAAGACTGCATAGTGATTGGTGGTTTAGAAATGGCTTTTACAAGTACAGTATTGTTGGTAACTTACAAAAGATGATGTTTACTGGGGATTCATCATTCCAATTTTCCAGTTGACAAAACTAAGACCTAGGATATAATATAGGGATAAAAATACAGCTGTGGGAGTGAGGAAGAGACTAGTTATTACTGTTGGTTTTACCTGGGGTATTACCTCTGTATGTACTGTTTTCTCCTCTGAATCTTAGCTTATTCATGTGTAACATGAAAGAATTGACAAGTGATTGTAAGCTTGACAGTATTCTGACCTGATGAGCTAGGGCATGAATCAAAGACTTGTAAACCACCTCTTAATTGTCACTGCCCCTGATGCCACCCTGAATCTTCTTTAGCACCCATGCACACAGTATGGCCTATACCAAATCAATTCATACATATTATTTTAAGACTAAAATTGGATGATAAGAGCTTTTCAGAAAGCATATAGTGCAGCAGTTCCTTCTAGCCCATCCCCTTTCCTTCGGGATGTCTGCTATCAGAGATATTCTCTACCAGGTAACCTACAGACTCCACACTTGGCTAGGACTCAGAGTAGGCAAAGCAACCAAACAACAAATAAACAAACAAAAAACAAAAGCAAAAGCAAAAATGAACAAAAATTACAACAACAACAAAAAACAAAACACAAAAAATTGAACATGCACCCAACAAAGATGAGTCTAGGACAGATACCTATATCAAGATTTATTTCAAGTGTCTTAACTCCAGATGTCCTGATCCCAGTGCAAAACCACAAACATGAACAACCAAGACAGCACTAGTCTCCAGGATAAAGCTAACTTTTTACAGTAGAACTTGAGAAAAGGCACTTATCTGCGGTGTAAGAGAAGAACTTCAAAATAGGAAGTATGGCTATGTAAGGGCCTTAAAGAGGACATAAATAAATGCATTAATGAATACTGTAAAACAAAAATAGTTCAATGAAATAATGAAAAGATTTTAAGATATGAAAGTATAATTTAAGAAACAAATAAAATAATAAAGAAAATTCAAACTAAAATAAAACTGGAAATGGAAAACTCATGGTGCTAAATTAAAGTCTCATTAACAGATTAAATGACAGAGAGACTATCAGGTCTTGAAGGCAAGATAGAGGAAATGGACAGCTCAGTCAAAGAAAATTCTAAATCTAAAAACACTAGACACAAAATAGCCAGTAAGTCTGGGACACTGCCAAAAGACAAAACCTGTGAATAATGGGTATACAGGAAGGAGAAGAAACCAAAATTATAGAAGAAAATATCCTCAATCTAAAGAGAGAAAGATGCCAATTAGGTACAAGAAGCATACAAAACAGCAAATAAATATGGCCAGAAAGAAACTCCCACCACACATAATAATAAAAACACTAAACATACTGAGGAAAAAAAAAGATATTAAAATCTGCAAAGGAAAAAGACCCAAGCCACATATAACAGCTTGACCATTAGAGTAACACCTGACTTTTCGGTGGGAACCCTGAAGACAGAAGGTCTGTATGGACATTCTACAAGATCTGGAAGACCACCAATGATGAGAGCCCATACTACTATATCCAACAAAGCCATAAATCATGACAGACAGAGAAAGAAAACCATTGCACAAAATATAAACAGATTCATGTGGATTATGTTTAGCAATCCAGAAGGCTCTAGGAGGACATTTGAAGTCTGAAGACAAAGATAACTATGCTCAAGAGGACACAAGAAATAAATGAACCCAGAGAGTAAATCAGAAGGGGGGGGACCCACACTGCAAAAACAAAATTACAGTAATCAATAAACATTGATCACTAATAACTCTTAATATTAACCATCTCTGTACCCCAATAAAATCATACAGACTAACAGATTAGATTGGAAAACAGTACCCATCTTTCTGTTACATACAAGAAATACCCTTCACCATCAAGGACAGACATCATCTTAGGTTGAAAGGATAGAAAAAGATATTCCAAGCAAACAAAGCAAGAATCAAGCAGATGTGGCTACTTTAATATGTGAAAAAATAGACTTCATACCCAAGCTAAGCAAAACAGATAGGAAAACATAGATACTACATACACAATAAATGAAAATTTCACCAAGACTATATTGCAATTCTAAATATTTATGCATAAAACACAAAGCAACCAAGTTCTTAAAAAAATTACTACAGCTAAAATACATAGTCATCCTATTCCTTTGCTTCACATAGACACTTCATCAAGACAAAAACTGAACAGAGAAATACTAAAGTTAAATAGCATAAATCAATTGAATTTACCAGCTATCTACATAAGGTTCCACCCAAACACCAATGGAACTTTTTTCAGAATCCCATGGAACTTTCTCTAAAATTGACCATATATTTAAAAAAGCAAGTCTCAACAGATGCAAAAATAATTTAAACAACACTGTATCTTATCCAGCCACCATGGAAGGACTAAAGCTGGATGCCATCAAAAATAAAAATAACAGAACGTATACAAATTCATAGAACCAGAACAAACACTACTGTATGAAATCTGGGTCAACACAGAAATCAATAAGAAAACTGAAAGCTTTGAATAATTAAATGAAACACAACATAGCCAAACCTATGGAAAATATTTATAGACAGTTCTAAGAGACAAGTTCATAGCACTAAGTCCTCATATAAACAAAAACAGCAATACAAAAAAAAAAAAAGGAAAACTGTAGAGTTCTGGGTTCTGGTTTTAGTTACTTAATAACAAACCTGAAGTCTCTTAAAGAAAAAGAAAGAAATGGAGGGAGAAAGAAAGGGAGGGAGAAAAGAAAAAAGGAAGGAAAGAAGGAAGGAAGGAAGGAAGGAAGGAAGAAAAAAAGAAAGAAAGGGTACCCAAAAAGAGAATAGGAGAAAAAAAATTCCAAAAATTGATTTAATATAAGAGCCAGCTAAAGCACTCTAGGACATATATCCAAAGGACTTTACATTTTAATTAGAGATACTTGTTTATCCATACTCATTACTGTGATATTTGTAACAGCCAGAAATTGGTAACAGCATAGATGTCTATCTACTGATGAACGGATTGTGAAAATATGGTATATGAACACAATGGAATATTGCTCAACTGTTAAAAAAATGAAATTTATAGGTTAGAAATGAATGAGGTTAGAAATAGGTATTATGAATGAGGTAATGAAGGCTCCCAAAGATAAAAATTATTGAAAGGTTTCTCTTGTAAGTAGATGCTAACTTTTAAGCTTTTGCTATGTTTGCTTCTGTCCAAATAATCACAAAGGTTTGGTACTTAACAAAGGACTAGAGAGAGATGAGGATCTTTCAAGAGAGAGGAAATATAAAGCACTGATTTTAAGAGGTATAGATGAAACTAGAGTAGGGAGATTAAATGGATAGCAGGGTAAAGGAAAAAAACATGATGAGAGAAAGCTAACACAATGCTCTTTATTAAAGCAAGAGAGACTACTCTACATACTCCCTAAAATATATACATGGTGAATACAATTTAGATGGAGTAACTATATAGTGGGGTAGACAGTGCTCCTACTTGATATCTCATCCCACCAAGCAAAACCTCTGGTGCCAACAATGAGTTACATCTTGTTGACTCTTTAGCTAAAGCAATCCTATAGACCCTCAGCATCTTTCCACACAAAGATCAGAGAGTGTTGCCAAGAGTATTTGTTGCTCTATACAACCTGCTGGTAGGCCCCATTGCTGAAGAGTCTTCTTACTTGTATTATCAAATAAAGAGATATTGAGCTGGTGCCTATTTGAAAGCTTCATTCCCACTGACTAGAGTTCATGTAGTTAGAATGTACTCAGTATACTACCAGAAAAAAGGTAATTGACAATATTGCCCATTTATAAATTTTGTGACCCTCAACAGATACCTACCCGCAAGGTATACTGGTATAATAATGACATGATTGCTATGGGAGTAACCAATCACTTTTTAAAACTTGAATTTAAGACATACTTCAGAAGATGGAATCCAACCCATACTTGACACTACTGAAGTTGCCAAGAACCTGAGACTATATGGATAATGGGCCTAGAGGAAAACCAACTATTATTTATTATTCTTCTAAAGGAATATACTAATAAAATGGCTGATCATTAGGCCCTAATCAGAGACGCTTCTTCTTGCAGTAGATAGGATTTAGCACAGAGATCCAGAACTGGACAATGTTCAGAGTGTGAGGGACTATAGAGCACAAAGTACAAAATTGCATGTCTTCATTCACCCCACCCCCTTCCAGGCTGAGGAATCTATGTGGATGAGGTAGAAAAAACATTGTAAGAGCCAGATGTAATGGATGACTTAGGAAAATAGCATCTTCCAGACATTGCAGAACCGATGCTCATATGAAATCACAGACTAGGACACCATACACAACACATAAGAATTTTAATTAGGTAAAAGCTTAGCACTGAGAAGTGAAAGTGTGCAGTTTCACTCCTAACAAAGAAGCTATTTGCAGTTGATACCTGTTTGAAAAGGGAAAATCTGTTTTCTTCACTGTAATGCCACTGGGTATATCAAAAATACTATTGGCAGGCCCAATGTTCAGGAGTAGTGGGTCAACACAAATAGACTCCATTTGTTTGATGGGCTTTTTGTTTAGTTTCATTTCATTTGGGTATTTTTTTTCGGTCTTACTAGTATTTTATTTGTTTTGGTATTCATTTTTTGATTGATTTGTTTTATGTTTTTAAAGTGAGTGAGAAAGAACATGAAATTGGATGTATAGTGAAGTTTAGAGGATCTAGGAGGAATTGGGAAGAAAAACAATAAAAAATGTATAAAAAATTTTAATAAAATATTAAGTTGTATAGGTTTACCATTAAGTAGACTATATTAGAAACAAAATACTGTTAAACAAAAAGAACACAGTATATAAATATAGTTGTGCACAGTATCACATTTACTTTGTTAATAAATCAAGTTAGAATATCCTCTAATTGTTTAATCTTAATGTTAACCATGTTTGTCAGATTTTATTGCTATGATAATATGTGTGATATAAGCATGTGGAAAGACATATTTTATCTTATGGTTCTAGATGATGTATTTGTCATGGTGTTGATCATCACACAGTGGCAATCGAGAAATGGGGAGAGAGAGCTCATGGTGAGATATACCCCAAAGGAAACATCCTGACTAATCTGCTTCCTCCAACAAGGCCCTACATTCCACAGTTATATCTCCTCCAAAAATATGAAAACTCAAATGTAGCAGTTGGATTAAATCACTCATTACATCCAACCCTTAAGATTTATTCTCTTTCTCAAACCTCATCAGCTGACAACCAAGACCCAGTAAAATTGGAATATTTTATACTCAATCCATAACACACACTTGGATATCTAACTTGGGAAGCAGTTTATTATCATAGAATGATGATCAGTCCATGTTTCTTTCACATCTAATTCAATAGAATACTGACTTAGTATTGAATCACTCTGTATTAGTTAATGAATGAAAAATTATTGGCTCTGATTTGATATGCAAAAATTGTGCCTGCACAGACATATTTTATTATAGAAAATGATATTTTTCCCAAATCAATTCTTTCTCCTGCTGGACCATAATAATCCTATGCCTGTATTCTGCTAGGTTGTTTGTGTTCTTGATGGTTTAATTGCATTCATTACTTTGAGCTGAATACTGGTTAGGGATATTCTTCAAAGATTAAAGCTGTTTGTTTGGGTATGAGAAAAAAATTGATGATCTGCCAAAAATCACTTGTTCACCAGAGAAAGCTTTTTCATCAAAAAATGAACCAGACACAGAAGCAGATTCTCCCCCCCCTCAAGGTATCACACCTCTGTGGAGTCACCAGAGCAAAACACCTCCACCTCAAAGCACTTATATAGGTCCAGATGCAACGAGGACCTGGGATATTGAAGACTAGAAACCCCATGTCCTCAAGTTATACCACTATCCTAGGTTTACTGTACTGGAAATCCCATTTGCTTCTTCTATTTCATTTGTTTTCTTTCCACAGATTTGTCCTGCTCATCAGATGAGGCTTTTATTTATTATAATGGTACACATACTGAATTGCAGTCACAAAGCTTATTTCCTTTTGAACAGAAATGTTCATTTTATTAGTAGATTTCCAAGGTCATAGTGGTACCAAACAAAGCTAGTTTGTTTTTGAAGAAAGTATTCTATTTGGCCATCCACTGGACAAGTACTAACTGAGCACCTGCTTATATAACGGGTCATTTCATCTTTCTTGTGGCAAGAGAAAGAAAGATGAGAGCAGCTTGGTGTAAAGGAGAATGAGAACTCTGAAGTCCTGACAATGTGGGCTGAAATTCTACTTAGTCGTGTAATAGCAGTGTGATCTTGAGATTTCATCTACCACCATTTCTTTACAGGTGTGTGTGTGTGTGTGTGTGTGTGTGTGCGTGCATGACAGAGAAAGAGGGGGGAGAGGTAGAAACAGTAACTATGGTGTTACATTATTGTATGAATTATGAGGTAAATATTTGACATGCTTCACATAATAATAATAATAAAGGCATGGCAACAGTTGGTTGTAACGAGTATGTTTTCCCCACCGCTGGTCTGTTCTGGTCCCACTGCCGCGCCAGCCCCAAATAACATGCTGAGACTCTTTATTAGATATAATGCTGTTGATCAGGTACTAGTTTCTTATCAGATAGCTCTTTCTTAATGATTAACCCATTTCTATTAATCTAAGTATTTCCATGTGGCTCATCTTACCGGGGAGCGACAGGCCAGCATGCTGCTCTCTCCAGGCTCTCCATGCTGACTCCTCCTAACTCCTTCTTCTTTCCTCCTAGTCTCCTGGCCCCGCCTATCTTGCTTTCCTATTGGCCAACAGTGCTTTATTCATTAACCAGTATGAGAAACATATTTACAGAATAACATCTCCCATCAGTTGGTAATGGCTCTCAGCATCTCTGTAATTGCATTAGTAAGACCCCAACTCTATCTTTAAAAGAGTTCATATTATATTAGTAAACAATATACCCAGGCCCACAAAAAGTTTGAACTAATTCGTTAAATATACAATTTTTTTATTCTGTTCCCCACAGAGATTTTTCTGGCCATTGCTCCTTTACCAAAGGTCACTTTGTCTGTCCTGTTCCATATCATTCTATCCTATCCTATCCTATCTTATCAGAAAGCAGAATTCTTTCATAGTTGCTTCACTTTTGAGGCAAATCTGATCTATATAGAAATTTCCAGGCCAGCCAAGGCTATACACAGTGAAATCCAAAAATTAAATAAATAAAAATTAATTGTTGCAAAGTGCTAGAAATCCTAAATGTGTGGGGGGGGGCTTGAGAGGTAAGATTTATCAAATATTAGAATGACAGGGAACTAGAGACAGGACTCGAGAAACAGGCTTAGATCACCAGCAGATGATGTCAATAACTCATAGGATGCAACTGGTTCTTTCAAAGATGTGTCACTCAAATATTACCTTTGTGAGATGCTACATAATTAATACTGGAAATACCCTAAGCTGAGAAATAAAGAAGCTGAAACTGGAGCTCCTATAGCAAAGAGCAGGTGTGGCCAGCTCCCCATTGATAGTGAGCTTGAAATCAGGAGAAAAATCTTAATTTAATTTCTTCCTCTCACTGACAATTTAATTTTGGTTTTCTTATTGGCAGAACATACCAAGCCAGCTGTTACAATGTAGCATCAAAACTCAGCTCGAGAATCATACAGCAAGGTGTAAAAGGATGGAAGTGATTCTGAGAAAGTCTTAAGCATACAGAGGGCACACATCCTGATGGGGGAAAGAGAATGACGCTGAAACAACACTGAAATATTAAGAAAAAGCTGAAAAGGAAAAGAAAATCTGTCTTATGGTTTAGCCTGTTTTAGTATATAACAATGGTTTTCAAGAGATGTATTTGAGAAACACCAAAGAAACAAAATTATTTATTGTTGAATGAGGAGGTCTTAGACTAGAAGGACCTGCTACAATAGAGTAAGCAATTGGCCTTATTTTAAAAGGAAAAAATTAAAAAGGAACCAGAAGTAGTTTCACATATGGGAGTCATTTAAACAAGTTCATAGTCTAAAGGTCACTCCAGTAACTAGATGTTAGATCCTAAGAGCTGAACAGAGACAATTACTAAAAGAAATCCTAGATATAGACCATGATGATGACAGTTTGAGGTAATGCTTTGGAAGTAAGCCTGGACCAACTCTCTGATGACTTAGGTATGAGGGTTAGTCAGAGAGTGGGGTGGGGAGAGAAATCAAGAATGTTCTGCATGGGTAGATAAAATCACTATGTGAATATTGATGTAATTATAAATCTGACAAAAGCAAATAAAAGAACACTTGGAAGAGAAAAAAGTGAAGCCACTTTTATACCCTGGGATGTTTAAAACAGCTAGGAGATGTTCAAGTGATTAGATATCAGATAGACAGTCCATTATCTAAGTGGTAACAGAGGGGAAGGCAGTACTGCAAATTAATTTATTTCTATTAGTCTTTTTAAAATCATCAGATGGGCATAAAGCTGTGTCCATGGAAGGATTCACTTAGAGAGATTCTATGCAGAGGAAAGAGTAACTCCAACATCTAGAAGACTGGTGTAGTAGGATGAGCAACTAACTCACTAGGAGACTGGAAGAGGGGCAGAGTGCAGCCTTCTGAAGTTTAAGGAAGAGGTTTTGAACAAATAAAGAAACTAACCATCTTATAGGAAGCAGGTGGCTTGGAGCAAAATCCAAGTGGCTGGGTAAATAGAAGTGTATCCGCTGGATACGGGCACATGGAGGGGTTTCCTCTGACCTTGACATGAACAATTTCGAGTATCAGCAAGTTCTATGATTGCATAGCCATTCTGGATTCTATGAGCCGTAGGTAGTTGATAGGAAAGAATAGTCATCACCACAGTTTCTGTCCAGATGAGGGAACCTGGCTGCCGACTTACCATATTTTCTGTTAGGGAATAATATTTGATATAAGTGGCTCTGAAAGGTTTTCTGCCTCCTCTGTGATTGGAATCTATAACTGGAAATTGATCCAGCGTGATAACAAGAATGCTGCCCACCTATTTAATCTTTTTCTCTGTAGGGCACTCATTGAACATGATGGCCCGGAATCCTTTTAGTGCAGTCGGGATGGGGGAAATCAGAACAGCCAGGGTAGGAAGAGCAGGCAGTGCTTCATCAGACTAGGCAGAATCTTGGAATATTAAATTTTTTATTTCATCTATATAAAATGTTGATAAAATCATTAGAACTGATGAGTTAAGTTAAATTTACTTATTCATGGATACTCTAAAATTTGTGGCTTCCATTTTGTGGGCCGAATGGTTTGCTATAGTTTTAGTTGATGAGAGTAAAGCCTCTTTTTGTGTAACGTTTGCTCTGCTCCCACCCCACCCCCACCTTTGGCTGTGAGTATTGCTGTTCCCCTTACATCAGGATGATGTAAGTGTGGAGCATTCATTTCATTTATTTATCACTATCCACAATAGTTGCTGCACATGTCCTTAATGTGTGCCATTAGATAAAAAGTATTAATCTCTAATGTTTATTTCCTTTAAATTCCACTTGAAAAAAAATGGGAAAGATTGCCAGTATCAGTAACCTCTCCATTGCTATAATATAGTTTCTAGTATTAACAACTTTGAAGCAAGGACCGTTCATGCCCAGCATTGACACTGGCAGGAGCATGTATTGGAAGAGGCTGCTAACCTCATAGCCATCAGGAAACAGTGAAAGAGGAGGGGTTGGAATCCCATCTTCTTCAGGGATTCCCTGAGACTTAACTTCCTCCAGCTGGAGGACCATGCAGACACATTTGACCTATATTTTCTCATAGCTACTTTAGATTCTAGCTGTCTAGTAAAGCTCATGACTCTGCTCCAATGAGCCTTTTCCTCTCCCTCTCATTCTTTGCAATGGTGCCATTGAGGAAATCAACCCTGAAGTCTCCATCCCTCACAATATGTTCTACCATGATCATCTGTTATTGCTATTCATTCAGTTTTACCTCTTGTCCCTATTTATCTGCAGCCCAAACTATCTTCATCCCTCACCTAGTCTGTTAGCCTTCTAAATGGCTAACATTCATTCTCTAGACCAGGGACAGAATGTTATTTTCAAATTAAAAATCTAAGCCCATCATTCCTGTTGAATACTTTTTATTGACCAGCCAATGTTACTGGAATATTGACCAAGATCTTTCAACTAGTTTACCAGATGTATATAGATCTGGTCCCAGCACCTCTTTTCCTGAGTCGGCCTTTAGCGCTCTGTGTTCTTTCTATGGCATAACTGTCCTTTCTTCCTTCCTTCCTTCCTTCCTTCCTTCCTTCCTTCCTTCCTTCCTTCCTTCCTCCCTCCTCCCTTCCTTCCCCTCTCTATTTTATTCTTTCTAGAAAGTGTTAACCATTTGGATCTCAGAACTTTCATCTGTATTAATTCAAGCTGGCAATGTCCTTCCTTCTCCCTTTTTACCTAGTCAATCTTTGATTCCTAACTCATGCAGTCACAGGTTCATTCTTATCCCCATGTAGTTCTAGCTATCATTTCTTGACAGTATACATAGGTACAGATATTATTTTCACATATTCTGTGGTGAGATGAAGGATGGCTGATTGCTCATCTGTCTCCAACTATAGGCTATAAATTCCATGAGGACCTTCAGTGGTCCTACTCTTGTTCAACTGATATTCATGGCAATTATTGCCAATAGCAGAAGAGTGCCTTGGGTCTTTGGTGATAAATGAATGAGTAAGTGATCTTAAAAGAACTATGGGCTGATTTAAGTCACCATAACTTATTGAATAATCAGAGCTGAATTTTTATGTAAAAGTTGTATTAAAGGTTAGCATACTTTAAGATTTAGATTGATTAAGTTGATTTTCTATTAGTTTTATAGATTGGCATGCAATTAATAATGTCAGAGTATGGTACTCTGGACAAAAAAAGCTAATCTTTTCAGATGTTTCACAATATTTCTCGTTACTGTTAAAATTGTGGTTTCTAGCATTAGCAATTTGTAAAATGCACTCATGAACCTTATTCCACTTGTTCAAAATACACTGAATATAAAACACACTTGTAACTTGAATGTCAGCTACATATTTGGAGAAAACACAGCTCTCCTGTAAATGCATGAACGGGAATCTGGCTGTTTTCCCTTGTGTGCTTAGCTTTGAATTTTCCTACAATTACTCAATTAAGAGTTTTCATAATAGTTTTTAGCCCGATTCTAATTTAAGCAGGTGATTGTTTTTCTATTCATAGTTAAAAATCTCGGCTAGTTAAGTGTTAATCATTCTTATATGGATGTTTGGCAGTTTCTGAATCTTTTTTAAAGTTGAAACATTTTATTAATTTATTTTTATATAGTCTTGTGTAACTCAGACTTGCTTGAAACTTTCTATGTACAAGGGTGGCCTTGAAGTAATATGATCCTCCTGTCTCCTCCTCCTAAACATTTGGAACTAAATTGAACCTGAATTCTTGCATTAATTCAGTGGCAGCCACTACTCATATTTCATTGGCACTTGCTACATTATGAGCACACAATAAACATTAATCACACTAATCCAAGTGTAATTTATAATTTAGAAAGTAAATTGATTTGAGTTTCTGTCTGATAAACACTATCATATCTTGTAAAAATTGTTTGTCTTGGTTTGATGCATGGCCATAGCCACACAAATGAGCAAAGAAAACTATGAAACCTTCTGCTTTGATAGTTTAGAAATAATGACACATTTGTAAGAGGGCTGTTGAATCTCCAAATTAATTTTTAATTGTGATAAGAATTAATTAAATATGCTAAGGGATGCTATAATTTTCATTAATCATAAAAATGTGTTTTCTGTGCCAGATTTTCTCAACTAGAAAGTATTAGCAGTGAAATATAAAGATTACTTATGTTTTGTATGTTGAAGTATGTCAATTTGTTGTATATAACATAGTTTGGTATGTTCTTTAATAGAATATATTTTTATTTTTGTAATTTACCTAGAAGAAATAATTGGAGATGGCACCTTGTAGAACTGTGGACAAAGTAACAAAAATATAGTAATTTAGTATTATTTGAACCTGTAAAGACACTTCATTTGTATAAATATGCTTCAGATGAGCGTTTGATTTTGAAAAAACATTGTTGCTTTTTTTCATGTATCTCAAATCAACTTGACGAAGCCCTTACTTATTAACATTTTAATTTAGGAAGTCCCAGCATAATCTTAATATTAAAATAAAAACAAAGTGATAGTGATTTTGATTGTCATTGTGACCCTGTAAAGCAGCAGCTAAAGCATACCAATTAGGTGCTTTATGCAAATTATAATGTGTTTTCTTTTATGAAATTGCTTGAAATTATGGTACAATTTTTTTCTCACTCAACTTTAATCTCAGAATAGAAGGTGTTGAGTGCTACATTGACAAGAAACAAGTCACCCTCATTGTGAAGTAATGTCACCCCTTTACATATAGGCAAAGCCATGCATGGTATGTCTAAAGGAAGTTTGAAGTAATGGTTTAAATGTTGGGTTTTTTTTTGTGTGTGTGTGTGTGTGTGTGTGTGTGTGTGTGTGTGTGTGTCTCCAGCCCATGGGGCAGATGGACTCTCAGTAGGATTGTAGATAGCAGTATGCAACACCAGGACACTTTTCCAGATAGTTGTTGAGCCCTCACTACCTGGGTTAGAATCTCACTTGGAGCCCTGTTTGTTGATATGGTAGTTTGCAACAAAAAGCCATTAACTTACAGGGTCAAGAGGTTAATGGAAAAACTGCTCTCATCTTCCCATTATCTCACATCATTTTTGTGGGAGCTGAGGAGAGAGAACACTCTTCTCCCCCAGTTTTCTTGTGGCAGTTTAAAAAATAGTGACTTTTTGTTTCTGTGACTAAATAAAAGATGAAATGCCGGTATACAAAGCTTTAAAATTGCAATTGTTCAGGATGACAGTTCAGGCAAGTGTTCCATCAAGGTCACCTTTGCTGAGGTCACTGAATGGCATCTGGTAACAAGAGCCAGAGGAAGGTGCCTGGGAGATTTCTCTATCTCCATGTTTTGAGGTTTGTCTTTCCTTTTTATTTTATAAGAAAAGGCAAGGAATTTTCAAAAGTCTTTACAGGAGAGAATCAAAACTTCCTGACTCTGCTAATGGCAAAAAACTATTCTCTCTATAAGGGACAATGTACTCAAATCAGTACTCCCACAATTCCAGGTATTCCAGAGATATATAAAAAGTGTAAAGAGCAACCCTTGTGATGAAGAAATTCATATTAAACTTCTATTGGTGTTTTTTGCCTGAATTCATAGATGAATTATTTTGTTAGATTTTACCAGCTAATGTTTTTTCCTTTGAAAATAATATGCCACACAGTCCAAAGTCCCCACATAGTGTATTTGTTGAGCTGACATCTTACAGTGTATGTTTAAGAGTCTCTAGAAGGTCTTCTTTTCATATAAGGATTTCACTGGAAAATTCTTCTCAGAATTTGACCTATTAGAAGATTCTCTAAATTAAATAAAGTAAGTGCCATGATATAAAATGTGTTGTTGAGTTCTTTGAATATTTGTTCACTCCTCTATCTGAAAGGTTAGTATAATTGTATAATTTCATTTGAAAGTTAATCCAGCCATTGGTACAGTTTTCTCCATATTAGTTTCTCTGTCTCCTATCTTACTAAAAACATAGCTTTGAGGATGTCTAAAGAAATACCTGACTTATAAGTGGAAAGATGGCTTTGCAGTGAGCACTAGCTGTGCTTGTAGAGGACCAGAGTTCAATTCCCAGCACATGACAACTCACAACAATTTGATAACTCCAGAATTAGGGGATATGACACACTTTCTTGGTTTTCATGGGCCTCAAGCCTGCAAGTGGCAGCCAGATTTACCCATAGGCAAGACACCAATGCACACAAATAAATAAATTAAATAAATAAATGCAAAATAAAACAAGCAAGCAAACAAGAGGTAAACAGTTTTAACGGTTTATTAGTATATGCACAAATTTTTTTTTCATTAGAATTTCTAAACTTCTTAATTGAATTTTGGGGAGTTTCACATCATGCACCCCAATCCTGTTCACCTCCTGGTCCCCCATTCCTCTCCCTCATCCCTGCTGCACCCCACCCACCCATGGAAGAAAACTGATATTGATATGAAAACTTATTTTTAACCAGTAGCGTTTAATTATTTAGCTAGCCATCTTTTACCAGCCATTTAATATCAGTGGATATTGCTATGATAGGCAGCATTAGATTCTATATATGTTCAGTATTGTGTGGGGTTCACGGCTTCCCACTATAGTGATGTTCCCCTATCACCTCTATACAATTTCAGTTAGAACAAAATAGCACCTCCAACAGAAATCAAGTGAAGTCTCCTCCCCTGTAAACTGTAATTGAGGTTATGGCTCAGCATATTGCCTGTAGCAAAATCTATTACCAAGAAATGGAGACCATGATTTGAAGCTGGCTGCAGTGTAAGCAAAATGAATTAATTATTAGGGAGGTGGAATTGAAGGAAAATACAGGCCTTCCTAGAGCAAAATGCATTGATACTCTGGGAAACAGGACACAGGAAGGAAACCATTGAAGAATCTGACACCCTGCTTGCCTTGCCTTTTGAAATTTCCCATGATTCACAGCACTCAGCATTCGGGAAGATATTTACAGTATAACATTTATAAACATTTACAAATTCTTATTATAAATGTGCAAACATTTATTGGTAAGTGTCAAATTAAAAGTCTTCACAGCAAAAAATCATGCATTTCTACTTGGAATTGTATTATGACTAGTTCAATTCACTAGTCTTTGGTACCAGAGTAGCTTATAGTCCATAAATAAAAAATAAATAATTATGACGAAGAGATAGAGAACCTTTTAAAATATTTTCAACTTACCGAGGAGAAGTTGCATGGTGTACCAGGTAAAGATAAAACTACAAAAAAAAAAAAAAAAGGATGTAGTTGTAGTTACATGTCTTATACAACTCACAGATCGATTCTCCTATTGGTACAATCACATGTTCCTTTTCTTTTCACTTTGTGTTTCTGTTTTTAACTTAAGAGAATTTTATCCTGTTTTATACTGCTCCTATCCTCAATATAAATTACATAATAATTATTCAATCTGTTAGAATAAATAGTGATAGAATTATCCAATTTTTGTTGGCATGTTTACCCACTAACAATCAACAAAGCTACTTGGATATTCATTTTTAACTGTTCACTTATTCAGATAAAGCAGAAAAAAGTTATGTGTTAATTTCAATAAAAACAATGTTTATACAACCTGCTGCTATGTGAAATTTCATTCAATTGTTAATATTAATATTTATTTTTCAATTTAAATGTCACCATATAACAAAAAAAGAATTCTATTTTAGAGCTTTTCTTTCTAGGAATAGGTTTTGTATTTAAGGTACAATGTCCAAAGTATTCTTTCTGATCATTGAAAATAATGGTCACTTGAATGAGTATACTACTTATGTTTGTTAAGAGCGTTTATACATTCATAGATTCATTGTCAAACTTTAGGAAATTTGAGGAACATTAAATAGTTTTCTAGAAGTAATACAACTATGTAGTAACATCCAAACTTCAAATGTGTCCTCTGATTGTTATTACCATACCTGACCACTGTGCCATGATAGACCACTTATATTGGATAAACGATACCTGCCAGTTTTCACAATTTTGAAACAAGAGCAATCTTCTGAACAATTCATATTTTCATTTCCTGAGGTTTAGGTGCAATGTGTTAAGCAGATACAAAGCAAAATAAACAAACAAACCATCAAACAATCAACCCCCTCCCCCAAACAGTGCCCTATTAGGCTCTTGCTAGTTTACAGAGATTTATGTTTCAGGCTTTCCCCTTGTTTAGAATAGTGGATAGTAGATCCTGGGGTAGATGCTTTCTTTGTAAGTGACTTTGAACATCTCTTATGTCTAAAGTGGGATGACTATAAGGTTCATTGTGATTGTGTAAGTAGCATAGCACCTGATCCCTAGTAAGGATTCAGAAAAGACAGCTATTGTTCACACTTCTAATCCTAGCACTGGAAGATGAAGCTGGGATTATCCTTAGTTTGAAGCAGACTCCTCCACATAGCAAGTTTCACGTCAGTCTAAACAAATAGGAAAAACACAAACAGTTATAAGGAGAAAACAACCAAGAGATACTGTGAAGTGTAGCTATTATTTTTAGTTATGGTCCAAACTGAATCTTGCTTCTGAGAGTATCTTAAGATAGAAATAACCTGAAAGTTATTGCAGTTTAATAAGGATCAGGATAAACAAATAGGCCAAGCAGATGTTTATTCAGGGAGAAATAACTTACAACCTAGACAGATGAACACCAGCAAGTTCTACTGGATGCTCTCCTCTCCACATCCCACCAGCAAAAGAACATTCCTGGCTCCTCCTCAGACTTAGTTTCAGAGGTCACTTCCACCTCTGCTCCATGCCCAATGGGTGTAGTCAGTGCCATAGAAGCAGACAAAGTGAATATCTCACTACAGAAAGTGACAGTCACTTATATGTACCTGTGGAGAGAAAAGAAGCAAATGTGTTTTCACACAGCACTTAGCAAAATATTTGGACACCACATACATTGGAGTTCCTGTCTGCATATCTAGCATTCAGTTTGCTAGCAGACAATGGAATATCCTATAATTCAGTTCAGTTATGACACTGCTCTGGAGTTTGAGTCAGACCTCCTATATAACAGCTGGATCCTGTAAAGTTGTCCTCTATTGTTCTCTTCAGAAGCTCTACACAAGTCCAGGTAGTGATCTATAATTCCCATCAACCCATAGCAAATTGATGTTTCCTACAGCCTCCTCCTGAGGTCTACTTAATTTGCTAGAGTGGCTAATTCAACTCAGAGAAACATGTTACATAGAGTCAAGTGAAAGAGATACATAGTGGAGGCATCATCCAGAAAGGTGAGTGGAACCCCTTGAGTTCTGTGACTGCCTCACCCTCTAGGCATCTGTTAAGCACTCTGGAAGCTTTGTGACTATTCTCTTTCTGTCTTTCTGGGGACCTGTATTGTATAGCACTATTTCTTGAATCATTATCCTTTGGTGATCCACTCAGGTGTCAATTCTAGCTCCAGAGGCTGTGGGGTGGGGGAGGGTGGTGAGGAGGAAGGCTTGGAATTTCTTAGTCATATCTCTTTCTTTGTGGAGACCAGTCATTTTACTGGGGGCCACCAACCATCAGTCATCTCACTGGCAAACAAAAGACACCCATGGGATTTCAAGGAACTTAAGAGTTGGATGTCAGTGGACGAATGGAAGTCAAACATATTATTTCTCACGAATGGACAGTATCACACTTCCCCTAACATCAGCAGCTTTGAAGCTCCTCTATGGTAGATGAATTTTGAACAGCAGGGAACAAGAAGCTGAAAGATGAGCTCCGAAAGAGAGTGTGAGCTCAGGCAGAGTGCATCCATTCCAGGTCGGTGGACTGTTGAATGCTGTTAACTTCAACTTTGGTATATTGATATTTCAAAATTATAATTCTCTGGTTGTATCCAGAAAGCAAACACAAAAAGCAAAAAGGTAACATGCTTCTATCTTTCAGTTGCTGGTAATGATAAATGTTTGCAGTTTGTTTTGGGTGAAATAAAAGTGATATACACCTAGGGAAATCAGTTATGAAAATTTGTTAACAGATATTTTATCATCATCATTCAACATTCCACTGGCCAATGTATTCGTGCAAAATAATCATGTTGGTAAATACTAAAAGTTTTACAATAAGAAATGTAAATAATACTCTCATCAGAGAGAAATGGAACCCTGGGATATACTAGAAAATATAAAATCATTGTGTTCCAAGAAGAGACTATATTACTGTGATAATGATTCATACAGAAAACAACATGGATACATATGTTCCATATATATGGCTGTTTTCTGGGACAACAAAATTGACTGAACCATCACTGCCCTTGTACCTAAAATACAGATTAAAGGTAACATACAATAAAGAAAATAATTGAAGAACATGACACTGAGCATAACAACAAAGGCAGAAAAATGTTGCTGAGAGAGCACAGACTAGGGAGTCATTACACTCTAGTTCTTGGAAAATCATAGAGGTGAATAGCAAACATCAGATGAATTGATGATGGGCAAATGGATTGATTGATGCATGGATGAATGCGTAGATGAGTGTAAGTATCATAGAAGCTTAGATAATGATGTATTAGGTGCCTTGTTCTGAGATTATACCTTGGGATTTCTCAAAGAAAGGGAGTGGTCAGAACACTATGGTTAATATTCCAGGTTAAACACTGTAATATGACATGGAGTAGTCAGAACACTGTGGTTCTGGGGCAAGAAGAAAAACTACAGGTCCTATGGAGCACCCCCAAAATTGAGTAAATGTAAAAACTGCAAGTTAAAGGTTATTCCCCAAATGCCATAATTTACTGGGAGTAAACTCTCATCTGCTGATAGTATATTTCAAGTTACAAAATAGGATACACATTATAAAGGGAGTCTAGGGTAAATCTTTAAGAAAGAAAAATTTCTTAAAATCGGATGCATATGGTTTTTATTTAAGGTTTTGTGTATCTGTTTTTATAAGTAGGTTTCAATTTATTACTATCCAATGATAAGTTTTAACCTATTTCATTTTCATACAGGTTATATAACTATTTGTTCCTTGAAATCACATTTGTGAGTGTGTATACATGCACTTGTATGTAGTTTTCCTTAGACAGTTAAATCCCCTTTATATTAATATAAACCTAAAGTTGGTACATCTATTTTAGAACTGCTAGTTGGTTTCTTCATTTATTGATAAATATTAGTTAATTGCTCTTTGAATAAGGCTTTTTCCCTGACATGATATAGTATTCTGTCACAAGAAAGTAATGGCGATGTTAAAAATATCTACTATAACAGTGTTTACTGGGCATTTATTAAATGTCAAATGCTGCTGTCAACTGTTCACATAATTTTACTTGACTTTTATTAATTTTTCACAGTCTGAAAGTGTCCAATTTTTCTTTAAAACTTAGCCATTCCCCCATTCTCCAGCTGATTCTTGTGCTTCAAGTAGGTCATTCAGCTTCTAATTTCCCTCTCAAATAGATTGAGTCATCTTAAGCTCCTTAGGTTCCTTTAGAAGATAGGTTTTCTGCAGTCCCAAATCAAAAAAGTGTTGAGAAGAACACAGAATGAAGGCTACATCATCTCCTTTACTCTTCCTTCCTTGGCAGTTGAAGGGCAGGAAGATGTGGTGATAGCCTCATGGGATAAAAAGGATGAAGGGAAGTCCATCAGAAGGGAAAAAAGAATGAGGTGAGGAGTTAAGAATGGAGAAGAGACATCTGCTGTCTGTGTTCCCAGAGATGAACACAGAATTCCTTAGTTCTGATTTTCATTATCTCTTCAATTTACAAACTTCTACATGCTATATTTTTTACTTTATATAGACAAAAGGGACATCTAAGAAGTCAATAATTGATCATATTTTAGAGACATAATGATCAATACATTGTAAAGCAAAAGAGCAAAAGATTTCATCCATAAACACACAGGCATTCTGGAAGTTAGGCCACAGAAGACCCTTAGAGAAACTATCTCTGTTGGTTGCAAATACCTGTTTATATCTGCCTAAATAATAGAGATAAGTAAGGTATTTTAAGTAGAGGCACTTACATAATTGTATATGTGTATGATTTAAGCCATGCTTTTAAAGATGCATTTCAGTGTTCCCTTTTGCCTAACACAGATGTTAATAAAAGTTTATGGTTCAGCAAGGAGAGTGATGAAGTAGCTTCATTATTGACCATGTTCAGGTAAAATTGTTGGGCAGATTGGGGAATGGAACTCAGATAAGGTGGCAGCCTTAAAGCTATCACTGTATTATATCTTTTGATGGATTACAATTGTGCTTTAGTTATATAAAATGATTGAGTGAATAATTGAATAGTGAAAAGATAAACTAGTTATATGGACCATAAAGGAACTCACTTACCGAAATGAAGATGTTATTGGCTGCTTTAAACATCTATACCAGTGTTCTAAAAAAGCATGTCTAAGACTATCAAAGATCAATGTAATTTTTTCAATCTTATTAAAAAACAAATTATATATTCACAAATCCTTTAATTTTAAATTTCCTATTTACAGTTTTTCCTTTCATCTCTTGTTTTGAAGGCTTGATGTGCGAGTTCTAATTAATGTTAGGATTCTTAACTGATATGTTTGTTGCTAAGCAAACAGAACTGTAACATTATTTTAAAACTGCACCTTGTGTGTACATAGGTGCCTGTGTTTATGTGTATATTCATGTTGCATGCCTGTGTGTATGGTGTGTGTGTGTGTGTGTGTACATGTGATGGTACATTTGAAATCATGCTTGAAGAAATATTTCCTGGCAGACAGCGAGCACTGCCTTTATAACACACTGCCATGACCTACTAACTTAGTTGCTTCTTCAAAGCTAACTTCTCAAGTGGCTCACCCAATAATGTTACAACTGTGCATATAAAATAATGTGTCTGAGAGTTGTCTTTTACAATGAGAAGATGCCATTTAGGAAGTACACATGGAAGATTCTAGATATGTAATTATCATTGTATGTTTCTTGCTCGTAGGCAGGCCTTTGGGTTGTCTTAGCCAGACTACGAGTTACTTTTGGAATTGTCCTTTTTTGTTTGTTTGTTTTTTGGTTGGTTTTCCTTGGTTGTTTTTTAAATCTTGATTTAGGTTTATTCTGTCGTTTCTGTGTCAAGAATTCCCTTGTAATTTAGGAGGGAAATTCAGAAAATACTGATATGGTCATTGGAAAGGAGATGGAAGGAGACTCTCAATTGAGAGCATTTGTAGGAATGGTTTAAAATCATGTCTGGGATATCGTCATCCAAGGCTGAGGGAGGAAGGATGTTGACACACATATTCCATACCATTGGTCCACGGCCATCAGGTTTGAATAGTGCATGTTTTCCCTGCCTTACCAAAGGACGGGAGTCTTCCCAGGCTCAGAGAAAACTCTAAAGCAGAGGAAAGGCTTTTAATTGGATTTGAGCTGGAACAGAATAGAGCAGATCAACTGGGTGCCCCCCAGTAGGGGAGGGGGAAGGACGAACAAAGGCATATGTCAAATGTCTGTGCTGTGTCCTCCCAGAAAGTTCTTTGTATTTTATCTCCATCTATGGAGAAAGAGAAGAGCCATTTCTTAATGATCCTTCTCTGTTAGAGAATAGTGTTTGCAGCATGGAAGCAGACACCGGGGGAAAAAATTACATAGCACTCTTATTGAGGACTCCACAATCAGGCCACAGGAACCAAAGAGCTAACAATTTTGTAAAGTGTGCAAAAGGTTGACTCATTTACTTAGTTTAAAAAAGTACATGGATTCCACATAGCATCCCCCCCACTTACCTTCTGCAGTGGTTGTGACCCCTTTGTTTCTCATTCTGTTTTCCCACCTTCATGCATCAATCTCTGTCTCTGTCCCTTTGGTGATGAGTGCTCCAAGAGGAAGAGGTAACTATATGTCACTCTTCCATTCTGATTATTTTGTCAGCGTCAGTGTCATCTTTTGAAGATTTTGACCTGGGAGGGCTCTGAATCCATGTAGGAGAGAGAAGATGCCCACTAGTGTTTGCCATGCATAGCTTTTGAGGGAGCACATATGAAAAAGTAATAATTACTTAAGTATATGCACATGTACTTATTAATTCAGAATTAGAGATGCAATAATAGTAATGTGAATAGAAGTGCAAAGTTATGCGAAATAATACTGCTCTTTAATATTTTCATTACCCTTCCTTGACTTTCCTAAGGGGGATGATAGCCAGTTACTATTTGGCTGAATACCTGTTAGGTGTTGCCAAACATATCTTATTTCTGAAAGCCTGACAACTGTTCTGCAAGGCAGATTTTCATTGTCCATTAACAAAACTAAAGAAGAGAGGTTAATGAACTTGTCTAAAAATCAAAATTCAGTCATGATTTAAACTGGGTACCTCAAATTCTGAGGCATGCAACAGAACAATAAAAAAGACAAAGTACATTATGATGGAGTCCAGGGTGGTGGTCCTGTAGAATCCACCGTAGGCCAGGCTCTTGGGGAGGCACTGTGCCTGCCAATGTGACCATGGAGGCAAATTCCTGCTCTCTGATAGCTTTGCCTGTAATAGAGAGGGCACCTAATCTAGGAAAGAAAGTGGAGGGGGGCATAGCAGGGGATAAATGTCTGATGGCAATGTCAGGTGTTAAGAGAGCCTGAAGCTAGGCTTTATTGACTGTAGGATTTTAATATGGCTTTTTGAGGAAGGGTATTTTATCTGTAAGTTGAAAGATGACTATGCAAAAGGTACTGTGGAGGAGAGAGGAGAGGAAAGTGCTGTTGGCATACTCAAGGACCCAGTACCCTCATTTCAAAAATGCAAGAGCGTCATAAGTAGGAGTTGAATTCTAAAGGGAGAAGCAACATGGTAGAAATTGGAGAGATGGTGGCCCTGGGAGCCATGGTGTTGAGTCTTGATGCCATTTGTGGAAGAGTTGGCACAATGATCTGTGTTCTCTCTCTCAGTCTAGGCAAATGGATTGAAGAGGGATGCACTCAAGTAGCAAGAAGATTCATGGGCAATTGTGTTGGTGAGGAAGAAGTGGGTGTCTAGGAAGATATAGGAAACTTGGGCAGAAAAGAAATGAGTTTACAGTGAAGGAGGGAGAAAGTTTTCATGGTGCTTGTGATTTTTGTGGAAGTATTTCTGAGAATCTTTAAGAACGCTGGCTGTCTATGTGAAAGCTATGCCTGTCTGCTGGCCAAAGACCTGGGTAACCCCACCCTCAAATTTTCAAAGGGACACTCAAGGAGTTGGTGGGATCAGGAATAATTTTTGTCTTGTTTTCTTAAATGTTTAAATCTTTACATGTATCATGTAAAATGATATTTTCTTATAAAATACTGGGGCATTTCCAATGGGCACAAATTTTAACCACTTAAACAGAAGACAATTTCCTCACCAGTGAATCTTCCCAGAACTTAAGTTAACATCCCATCCATGTACAGGACTCCAAGCTTGGTGGGTTCTAGTGTTTATTTTAATCTTCTATTGTCATTAGCAAGTTTGCTACATGAGTTACCCATGAGGTACCCTGTGGAAATGGCTTTCTATTGCGTTCTCTTTGTGTCTTTCTATTTTAAGGATTTAGGGTATTATGCCTGAGTGAATTGGTTCACAGGGATTTTACTTACTCACTATATGCCGCTGCGCTTTTGTTCTCCATCTGGCTAAGCCACATAACCTCCTGAATAGCATGTTCACAAAGAGTTCACGTGATGCTGGGGTGCTAAGGTGCCAGTCTTTCATTCTGCCTGGGCAGTGTGTGGTGCATGGAAAGTCACTAGAACTATAAACTCTAATTTCTCAATCAAGAATTGTTAGGAAACCAGAGTTCTGCATTTTCATTAACACAGGGCTCTGCATGCCAGCTCAGCTTACTACCTGCTAAGCCTCCTAGGTCTTTTAGAGAATGTGCATTGGCAGTTTTCCAGTCTTACAAAGGCTCATAAATATCTGCCTTTCATATGAAATGTATTTGGTTTGGCATATTGACACTGGAATACATTATTCTTTTAGCAGTTAAAATGAAATGATGGCTCCGTCTTTTTCAGTGTAATAAAATGAGCATAATTGGGTTACTATCTCTATCTTAGTCAGGAATTAGATAGTATGCCCAGTTGTACTAGGGGAAATTTACCAATAGGAAATTTACCAATTTCCTATTCCTGTTGTAATGACGACGTTCCTGTTGTTATGATGACGTTCTTAGGTATGAACAATTAAGAGAGAGAATGACCAGGCAAGATGATTGTAGCCATATTACCTGAGTTCTATCTCCATAACAGTCCTTACTTATATGATCTTGGATACAGCCTGGGCACCTGAATTTTGTTGCTGCTGTTGTTTAATCTTTTTTCTTAAACTCCAGGTCATTCCAATGTGAGCCAAAATTGAGAGCCAGTGTTGCCCACACATGTATCATTGAGAAGTCTCCTCTAGTGACATTTTTACTAAATGTCCTTATTTCTCTCTGCCTCTTGTTCCCTAAGTCTTGTTCACAACTTGGTATGGATATAGGCTATCAGAATAAAGAAATCATTAAATATGAAGAAGGGAATGACTCAATAGCTTTACTTTATAATTAAACCAAACATCAATGATGCTTAGAATGACAGTAAGCTACTGTCATCAGACTGTCTACAAGCTGCTATGACATTTTCCAGCTTGCTCTGGCACACTGGTCACTTGACTTGTAAATTATCACAGACATCTGCATAGGAGTATCTCATTGTGTGTATGCGTTTCATTTTTATACTATTAAATGAATTGTAATCATTAATTGTATATTCCCTTACATATCCATCATAGAGCATGTACCTGTTACCACCCAACTTTGAGTATAACCAAAAGAACAAGATGTATGGAGGAAGTCTATTCTGGTAAAAGTCTCAGAAGTCCATTTCCTGACCAGCTCTTTGGAAACAGGAGGTCTTATAAACTTGATAAATTTTGGTTAAAATGTGATAGTACATGTATTTAGGTTATTTTAAATCATTGTGTGCACTTCTAAAACTTTAGTAAAACATGTCAGCATCTTAGCCATTGAGGGGCTGTGAAACATCTTTCACTTAAAATAAGTCATTCTTTGAAAAAAAATGTAACACTTTTGACAGTACCATTGAATTTTAATAAGATATCTCTAATTAAAACTATAAATGACTGGGCCTGTAATCCCAGCACCTGTGAGGCAGAGGCTAGAGGCTAGAATCTCAAGGTAGAACACAGTTTCGACTAGAGAAAATGTTCCTTTCTTCTCTCTCTTCTCTCTCTCTCTCTCTCTCTCTCTCTCTCTCTCTCTCTCTC
This sequence comes from Cricetiscus sungorus, assembly GCA_030556225.1. Classification (NCBI taxonomy): domain Eukaryota; kingdom Metazoa; phylum Chordata; class Mammalia; order Rodentia; family Cricetidae; genus Cricetiscus; species Cricetiscus sungorus. The sequence goes on from JANBXA010000372.1 coordinate 75,740,195, forward strand.
TCTCTCTTTCTTTTTCCCAACAGGCTTCATGGGAAGACCTTGTGGAGAAAAAAACAGAACCAAACAAAATACTGGAAAAACACAGGGAGTGGACAGAATAGGGAAATGAACTCACTCAGAACAATTTCATTTATAAATAATTCTTAAATATGATACTCATTGAAAATATTTTTATCTATATTTCACTTTTAAACATGGTATGTGTGATTTGTTTACACTACATTGTGAACCATCAAGCTGTCATTCAAAAAAGTCTTCCGGTCTCTGTCAGCAACTGAATTTGTCTACTCTTTGCCAATCTTGTGATAGTATTAGGAGCTGAGCTATGATTTAACATCAGAGGCCCAGGTTTTGGCAAAGACTTTTCCAAGTTGATACTGAAAAAAAATGTTAGGAAAGCAGTTGAACTTCGGCTATTTTCTCTTAAAACCTATAATGACTACCTCTATTATGTTATCTCTTTTCTTGCTCTTCTCTCTCTATTCTTTCCCTGACTCAATCTGGTTTTGTGTTGAGGAGCAGGAAGTTAGTGAGTAATGGTATAGGTTATATCAAGTTCTTAAAATTGCACTATTGTGAAGCAGGGGCAGATAGAAAGTATAAGCATATGCATGCAAATTATTTTATTTTTATAGAGAATAAAAGAACCAATATGTGCAAAGCTAGTAAGATATTTGAATTATTGACAGTTTTGGAATTTGATTTAAAAAGGTGAATCATACAGGGAATAGTACCAGGAACAAATATGTAAGCTTTGGAAAATTCAAATTTCATGTATATTATGACCATTTTTCAACAACTTTATTTATTTAGAAAACATATAAGAAAGAGATGCATATTATCCATCTAATCCTCAGTGATAAACTAGAATTTATGAACTATATTGAATTATAGTTATGAATTATATTATGAATTATATTGAACATGTGTCTCCTTTAAGGACCACAGTGTTCTTAAGTCATTAAGCAGTAGAAAATGACAAGGTAATGGAATCTGCGCACTACCCAATGCTAAGCGATCGGCTCAAAGCAGAATGGCTGAAATAGGTACGATGGGTTCTTTGCTCACAATTCTGTAATTTGTACAAGACGAAGTTAGGAAGACCACCCTCTGTTCCACCTGCTGCGGCTGAAAGATCTTCGTCTATGATGATCTCAAGCAGATTGCTGGTAAATCAGTACTGGCTGTCAGTTGGTGGTCTCATCCATCCTTCTGTGGCCTCTTTACAGACCTAGGTTGAGCCTCTAACAGAATGGAAGCAGATTTCTAACAAGAATCTTCCTGAGGATATTCAAGCACAAGTACTTATCAAGTGTCCAAGTTAATTTCTCATTGGCCAAAGTCCCAGAGAGAGAGAGAAGCTGCCCATGGACAGAAAAATAGCAAAGCATGTACTTTATCAGAGGCCATCAATGTAATTGCCTGCCACAGCATCTTCTAAGAAAGGAACATATGAGGACTACTTTTTGAGCTCCAGCCATGTGCTAGTCACTGTCTTTAATCACCAAATTGGCTTGCAAAGGAGGTGTCACCTATTTGATTTACCATGTAAGAAAAGAGGTTAGAATGTTTTAAATGACCTGAATGAGGTCACATAGCTCTTACATGGTGAGGTCCTTTATTACAGCCCATTGTCAGGTGCTTCTACAGTCTTTCACCTCACTGTGTCTGTGCTAGCCCATAACTGTGAGTGCACCGTAACTGTGGCTGGTATGGGCACAGTGTGCTTTTACTCTGAATCACAATAACGTCTTGGCACATGCTGAGTTGTGTAGCATATTGAGCACAGGGGAAGGGGTTCCTGGATATTGGTGATAATCATTTGCTGCTCCCTTTCCACAGAGAAGCTAGGGCCAGGGAGCCATCTAAAGAAGTTGTGGGAGTAGAACATGACAAGGAATTGTTCTCTGTGTTACTTGGCATGAAATGTTCTTTCTTCTTAAGGAAACCAACCAGTGATAATGTCATTTCAAGTCTTTCCTAGAATACCCTCCCTAACTTTTACTTTCTCCCTAGAATGAAGTTTTAGAACAAAGGCATAACGAATACACTGATTTCTAATGCTTTCTAATTGGCATATTTGACAAGGAGTATACTCTTTTAAAAACCATCTTGGGCCATGCCCATGGCTGTGAAATTCTTGTCTTTGTAGTTAAAACAGCATCAAGATTGTCCCTTTCTTCTGCATGGAAGATTAGCGCTCATCTTCAGCATGTGAGAAGTTAGTTACTTATCAAATCATTCAATTAATGAGGTAGACCTGTCAGACCAAACAGAAATAGCTGAGACTTTTAAATCTTTTAATATGAGCCAATTTTCACAATAACCTGTTTCGTTCATCACCTTGGCATTTTAAATGCTTGCTCATTAGTGACCTGGTATTTGGGCTTGTCTGAGGGGCACATATCCATTGTACTAAGCAGGACTCATTATGGATTATCGGTTTCGAACAGGGATGCCTTTACACAAAAGGCTGCCCTCCCATTTGCCTCTGGTTCACTAATTGAACCTTTGACCTGTTTTTGCAAGCAAGGGCTAAGTTTCAGGAAGGAAAATGGTTTTCCTAATGCCACAACTTGGAGTGTACTGAAGAGCCTGCAGCCTACCATTATCAATATAGATGTGGAGCTAAAATAAAGCATGTGTTTGGTTTTGCTGGAGACAATGAAAGCAAAGACTGCTTTTAAAACTAGTCACACAAACACTGAACTTGATGGAAAGAGAAATTCATTGAGTATATCACCCAGCAATAGCTTACTTCCTCTGGTAATAAAATACACTCAGAAATAAACACCAGATAGTTAAAAAAAAAAAGAAAGAAAAAAAAGAAAGAAAGGAAACATGTTTCAACCTACAATACCCATACACTGAATTCTAAAGGATCCAATTGCCTATATTCCTGAAGAAATACATGTATTATTATACCACAGGGTTTTAGAGTAATCATAGTATATCACTCTAATGTCCCTAATAGAATTCCTCCTGGATTTGCCTTGGTTAATGTCATCTATTTTGATGGGTATTTGCAATTAGTTTTAAAATGTCATTTGTATTACTTGCATGATTCTTTTCTTCTGTTCCTCCTTTCACTTTCATTTTCTTTTCTTGCAGAATTTACTGTTCATTTTCAAATTACTCCAGACCCCAATAGTCTATTTTGCTCTTGGCAAAATTTGTGTGTCTATTGAATTGCATTCTGTTTTGCTGAAATTTCTTTCAGTGAGTGTCTCTCCATTGGCTTCCTTCAGTGGTAAACCATTAAATGACTTCTTTTGGGCCTTTGGGGTGCATTTGTCATGTACCCATAATAAACCCCATAACATGCCAAGTGTCCTAATTAATTCACTGCACCCTCCAGTTTAAATATTTATGAATGTGTCTAGTTGAAATGCTGATACACACATTATTACTGGCCTTAAAAGAAATGAATTATTATGGTAGTATTATCAGTTTTAAGAATTCAGATTGAAACATTTGGGGTTAGCAAATTTAGTGGCAGCATCGTGTTAACGGAGTCCTGGAAGCTGCCAGTGTTAAGATGAGTAAATTAGGGAGTCAACACAGCTTATTTAGGCACATTAGGATAAAATAGTAGGAAAGCTTGGACATAACAAAAATCAATTCGGCACACAGACTGCACATTCATCAGGACTCTGTTAAATGGCAGGGGCAACCACCTTGATTCTTATAAAAGAATGCTACATTAATGTCCTCAAGATCTTGGACCATTGGGACTGTTTTGGAACTACTTTGAGACAGCCAGAAGGTCCCCAGAGATCACTCCAGCTACATTTTTTAAAAAATTCAGTAGTCATCAAATGACTTTCTGAACTCTTTATTGATATCTTTGGGTTTTGGCTGTCAATTTGCACCCTAGTTGGTTGCCCTTTCCAAGCAGCTACATTTAGCAGGAATTTGTGACCATCATATTAAGGATTTGAACAAACTCTTTCTCTGCAGTCTCACATTATAAGAATGTAGTTTGAATTTAAATGTAAGATCCAGGCATGATATGGGCTCTTGCTTTACAATGGCTTCTAGCTAGATAAGTCCTCCTGTGGGACTTTAAGCACCACCATGGACACCATCATACACCAAATCTTATGCCATTAATTATAGTTATATGAAGGCAATTTTAAATTTCACTTTGATTTTGTTTTTTTAACACTCAAAAAGACCCCAAAGATTATGTTTACAAATAACATAACTAAGTCTTGGTTTCATTTTATTTTTATGTTCACGTGTTCTTCCTGCCAGAAGAAAGTATTGGTGGAATATCTTCCTTGCTGTGTTCAATCTTCATGTCCATTAGCCTTCATTATGCAAGATGTTGGAAGTTAGATATTTAATATTACAAGCTTAATAATTGATTAACATTTTAACAAGCATTTTATATTTGTTACTGATAATTATGTAATTAGTTTATTTCTTTCCACATCATAGACTAGTTAATACATTTATCATTTATATGAAGTATTGCCCTTTCTTGTGGGTATTCCAACATTCGCAACTGATGCCTGTAACTCCAAGTGATGCAAAATCATATATGTAAATGTATATAAGTGTAATACCTTTTCCATCTTAGCTAGACACTTCCCAAATTCTGGGGACTGAACTCCTAAACTTTGAAGTTTAATCTTCAATTTGTATATATGTCCTTCTTGATCCACAAATGTTTACCGATTAATTATTACCATGGATCATAATAAACTTCTTAAGAAACATATAAAATTTTCTAATCTTTATTAAATCAGTAATTGTCTATGTTTTCATAAATGTAGTTCATGACTTTTCTTTGTCATGACCAAAATCTCAATAATATTCCTACTGGACTTTGGGGTCTTTATGATTTGTAGGTAAAATGCCACTTGTAGGCTCTTGTGATTGTTTTTTCTTTTTCTTTCCTTTTTTTTTTAGGACAGGGTTTCTCTGTTGCTTTGGAACCTGTCCTGAGAGTCACTCTGTAGATCAAGGCTGGTCTTGAACTCACAAAATATCTACCTGTTTCTGTCTCCGGATTGCTGGGATTAAAGGCATGCACCGCCACTGTCAATTTTTACTTCTTTTGACTAAAACTATGGTAAATAAAACCATGAGTAAAGGGAGAGGGCAATACTGCATGTGTAGAACATACTACACTCTATCCCTATTATTATCAAAATCTAATTTTTTTGTTTCTCCTTTTAGTGATTTTATAATCAACACACTCTAGCCACTAAAGGTAAGTTTAGGGAAGTGCAACAAAGAAAAGAAAATAAACTTCATTATCACCATATGAAAGTTTTCCTACTGATCACATCTGTCTCTTAGACTTGTATGTTTTCCTATGTATGTGTCTACAGTTTTTATGTGTGTTTGTGATAGACTGTTACAAGTAGACCACTGCAAGAAACAAATAATTATGATCTATCTTAAGTATGAGCTTTGAACTTATGAAAGAATCACAGATAAGAAGTGGGACTAGACCCCTCTCCTTCCTTGGGTACCCTCAGGCTTATACTAGGGTTGAAAAGTTAGACATTTCTTCTACAGTACTGCACCAATGATCAGGTCTTAGGATTGTGTCCTAAACCATTAGGATGGGGAATTGGGTGATGTGGCTGTGCTAGAGGAACACAAAGATTATAATTCCATTGGGTACTAGCTTATGGTAAAAAGAAAGCAGGAATTTCTCAGAAGCAAGAACGTGAAAGACAAACAAACAAACAAACAAACTGCTGTCTCTTGCCAAACATGTAGGCTGGTCAGTTTCAGCATTTCTCTAGACAGGCATCTGAAGACGCAAAAATAAAAACTCTTTCGCTTCCACTCACCTGTTGAGTTGTTACCAAGTGAGGATCTTGTTTCTCTCAACCCCACAACAAGTTTTGTGCCAATCCAGGATATATACCTGTCATTAACATATTTTATTTAGTTAATAAGTTGTTGTTGGGATTGCAGATAATTCTGAGGTTTTTTTAACAGCACATATTGACATATTGTTCTATTAATGACTCCTTTATATTCAATTACTGTGAAAGATTATGAACATGTCGTAGTCATATTACCATCATATCAACCATGTAGTTTTCGCTGTCTTTAGGATTACCTAAGATTGAGTGATCATTTGTTTTTTTCAGTCCTTCAAAACCATTTAAGAGCCTAATCTACATCAGACATTGAACAAGGCCCAGGAAATAGAAGTGATGGAAGATAGATGACCACTGTGCTGTGGATGGAGATGAGACTGTAATAAATCATTGTTTAAATTCTTTCCCACTGGAGTTTGTCTTGTGAAGGAGCATTAGGACATGGACATGATCTATCATGGGGAGTCAGGACAGACCTCTCTGAAGAAAAAATATTTAACATTTGGGAGATATGGCATGGTTGATTCCATTACTCTTAAAAAAAATCTTAAACGTAGTCCCAGTGGTTGCTTTGACATAGTCTATGTTTGATTTTTATCCCTTTTATTGTTCTAAAATATAATAGTCTTGTCCTACTCCTTTCCCCTTCAATTGCCTATAAAATGGTACAGACCTATTTGGAAAGAAACAACAAATCCATAAGTTTCGCAAAGCTCCATGGTAGGGTTTCATCTTACAGTGTATTCAGAAATTCAATGTTCTTCTTTCTCCATCAGGACCATAGCGGATTGTTCTGCCTGGAGTTGTCTAAATATTGTGTTTGAGAGTCTTAACATTTCTAAAGTAGCACCATGTTTACAATGTGAATAGTGTTATTTCCATAGACTGACTTTATTTATTTGAATATTTTTATCCATCACTGTCTATTAATGACTGTAATTAGGAAGGAATGGCATTAGGTGGTCTTTGAAAATTTGTTGACTGAGTTGCTTTCTTTAATTACTGCATTAGTTTCTTATAGATAAAAATGCTGTAAGTTCTCTGGATGTTTCTAAATACACCCTTTTGGTATACAATTCCAGAGCTTGGGGCTGGAGAGCTGATCCACAGTAAAAAGCTTGTTTACAAGTGTAAGGATCTAAGTTTGAACCCACTTGAAAAATGTCAGGTATGGTGGAATGCACTTGTAATCCCAGTGGTGGGGAGGCAGAAAGAGAGAATTCAGGGATCACTGGAAAGCCAATATATCCTAATTGTGAGCTCCAGGACAATGAAAGAACATGTCTCATTGGAGGTGGATGGTATATCTGTGAATGACACCCATTGTTGTGTTCTAGTCTTCATGCAGGTGGGAACATGTGCCTCCGTGTACATGTATCTACACAAAAACATATGTATCCATATGCATAAAACCACAGAAATGGATTTCATAAAATAATTTCAGTTGACAAATTGAAAATGTATCATTTATTGACTTATGCTGAATAGCTCATGTGATGAGTTTCCTGTTAAATTAAGTGAATACACCAATGTGTGAGCCTAACAAAAAAAGCCTCCCTCATTTAGTTTTTTTCTCAAAAGGAAAAATAACACATAACACTGTTGATGCAAATAGCACCTTTTGAAATGCAGAGAGTTTCCAGTTTTCTCTTTGCTCTGTGAAATGTATGCTTCGTTGACCAAGATTCAGTGAAACCTCTCATTAGGGCATCATGGTTCATTAGGGCTTAAAGAGGCATCACTGAAACTGGAATTGGCCATGCTGTGATCACTGGCCTCTCTGAGTGGCAATCAAGCAATATTATGTGTGTGCTTTACTCTTGCGATGGTTTTTAATGCCTTGGTGTTTCTTTTAATATTAATGATTTAGCTATGTGCTGTATAAAATGTCCACAAGCTTCTTAGAGATAATATCTTTCTGCTTGTAAGTGGAGATTCAAATTCAGATGCTTGCAAAAATATTCAAATACACAATTAGAATGTGATGTTGAGTTTATTATTCCCTCATTATGAGAAGTGTGTTGGGTTAGTATTGGTATTCATTTTCTCTAAGTAGATGAAATATCTACATGTGCACAAAGCACTGAAAGAAATCAATAATTAATCTAGTTGTTGGTTTACTGAATATCCAACATGAAAATTGAGAGAAATCATATTCAAAATGTAATAACTTAGTGAAGAACACATTGAAATAGTATGGAGTTAATAGACAGGGAATTGCTAGGCAGAAGTTACAGCTGGATCCACAAAGGGCCATTTTCTACCTACAAGTTTATACTGGGGCATTAAGAAATAATAACTTACCATATCTGGACCAGCTGAAAGTACCTCTTTGATCCGTGAAGTCCAGATGATCAACTTGCTTATGCTTCACTAGCTAGAACAAAATTGCCCTGCTAAATAATGAATACTTTTTTAAAACTATTATTTTCAAAGAATTTAGATGACCATCCTGTGTTTATTCCAAATAGGTGTTTATTCCTGCATAGCTAGAGCTAAATCTTTTTGTCAGTTGGTTAGCCTCTTGCTTTGCTCTGGCTTGTCGCTGTAAGAATTCCTGATATAGCCTCCCTTACTGAGGGCCTTCCTGCTGCCTCATCACCAACCATGAGACATAACAGATTATATACATCTGATACATTTTTTGTTGTTGAGTAAGTTAATCACTCTGGATTCCTACTCTGTAGCCAGGTGCTGATAGAAACACTTCCATACTTGTTTTGTGAATAAATGTATACGAGCTTGGGGCAATTTACTTTTGGTTAGAGAGTATTTCCAGTTTTGTAGACATGATTCCCACAAGACATTATCATTGACATAAGTTTAGAGAAACATTTTTTTCTTCTGATATCCTTTGGAATATTGTCACAAGTTTAGCTTATTTCCCAACCCACCTACCTATACCTTCTCTACCCCTAATGAGGCAGGGAATACATCAAACACATTGGAGATGTTATCTTCAGTTTCCAGGATGTTTGTTGAAGGTTGTGTGAGTTAAAGCATGATACAGTGGTACACATGAAAGCTCATGATTCATTGTTTCATTCCTGGAGATACATACTGTGTGGTTCACCTAAATAAAAGGTTGTTTAAAAAAAAAAAAGGCAGCCAAAGACAGAGCTTCTGGGTAGCCTCCTCTTCCTGGACCTGATCTCTGTTCTCACTTAGATTTATAACCATGAGATATTCAGTGAAAATGAGAATATCAGAAACCAACCTTACACTTCATGAAACTGTATATTGAAACTAAGGATGCTGGAAGAATGAAAGGGACCACTGAAATGGGAGTTTGAGGTACTTGGACGTGTATCTTTTCTGATGTAACACCTGTTCTAGTGGCTACCTTGAAAAGTCCTATATTGTCCTTCAAGATTTTTTTGGAGTTAAGCTGGGAGGTGGCAGCATATACCTTTAATCTCAGCACTGGGGAGACAGAGACAAGTGACTCTGAGAATTCAAGGCCAGCCTGGTCTACTGAGCTGCTTCCAGGAAAACCAGGGCAGTTACATGAAGAAACTATCTTAAACAAACAAACAAAAAATAATTTTACGGTTAAATTTCTACTTTTTGCCCCCCTAAAACTGATCTCAAGAGGACCCAACACAGTATGAAGACATGCCCATGAGATTATATATAATATAATCATTCTGTTAAAGTATTACATATGTTGTCATTACTTGAGGGAACAAGGGTAGGAGGTCCAGCTCCGTTCCATCACTCTTAGCATACTGAAGAGTTCCCCCAATATTTTAGAAAAGTTGATTTGGGGAGAACTGAAACTGTTGACACAGAAAATAATTTCAAGATTAGGCAATATAAAGCAGAGTTGGAAATTAACAAATATATGATAATATTTTAAGTATGAGGATAAAGAGAGGAACAGGTGCTCAGACAACACTAAAAAAGGAATGAGAATCTCAGATAGAGGGTCATAGCCATTTTTTTTATACAATAGTTGAGTCTGGTGAATCTTGAAGATACCACCTTTAAAGGGTAGGTAGGAAATATCAATGAGATCACCAGTAACTCCTAAATGATTAGGACTGAGTCTAGATCACAAGGGTGAGGATAAATAGGAGATGTTGGCTATAAGCAAAACTAATGGTTTTGTATCAGATTCTTAGCTGATGTCTGGGGAAAGGAATGAAGCCCTGCAAAAGGTCACATATATTCAGGCCTTATGCTGGTTTATTGCTATTTTATCACAAAATACTTTTATGGAAAGAAATATTAACTCCACTTTGGGAGCCTAAGGCAAATGCTCATTGTATTGAAATTCTGTCTTCTCAGCTGGTGAGTCTTCAGTCTGACAACAGTGATAGATTCCCTTCTCTGTATATTCCCACAATTCTCCTCCCTTTGTATCCTGCCTCAAAAGTCACTGATCATCATGACATAATTCTAACTCATTGTCAAAAAAACTGAGATTCTACATTTTGTAGTTTGAGTTTCCACATAGAGAAGAGCCTCAGACAAAGACTTGGATGCAAGTAGTTTGTAGCCAGGTCATCTAAGAAAGTAGAAATGAAGAAGGAAGTGTAGCGAGCCAGGCAATAAAGAGTGATGTTCAATGGGTTTCCCTGTGGGTAATTTCTCTGGACCCTTTAAAAGGCCATATACAAAACATTCCTAATGGGTCCCTTCAAAGAGCAGAGCCCAATTGAACTCTTAATGATGGAACATGACTAGTATGGCTAAGAAATGTAAATGCTAATTTAAGTGTAAGTAGTTAAGAAGAACTAGATGAGATTCCATAGCTCTGAGGGTCAGAAGCTAAGATATGTCTTTGAACCATGTGTCTTATACATCAAGGCCTAAGGGATGGTGTGCAAATCTTACAATCTGCCCTGCAAGGAGGTGGAGATAGCTGCAGAGCTGGGGTGAAATGCCCGAGGAGGAGAAGGTAAGAAACACAGCTCTTGGGAGGGAACACTGCCTTGATGTGAGTAAGTGATCCCTGTAGCAAGAAGAAATCATACAAGCTGAGGCAATCCTTGAGAGACACAGGCTACCTGTGACAGCCTGCATTTGGGGCAGTGAATAAACAATAACTCCTTACATTCACATCTGTTTTGATCATTCTCAAGTATCAAAGTTCACGTCAGAAGAGATTTAATTATTGCAATAATTCTGAAGTTCAAAGTTAATGTGTCAAAATCTCTAATGTTTTCTTAACAGCCTTTTTTTTTCTTGTGGAAAAAAAGTATAGTTGGTTTGGCTTTGAACCACACACTAGGACACACTGGCTTTATTAGAAAGGGTATTATACTCTGTTTTCAAATGCAAGTAGAAAACACTTTCTGCTTCATATGCTTATTTCATAGATGTGAGCATAAATAAGTTTCAACCATAACAAAGAGGAGTTGAAGCTACTTGTCACCAATAAATGGTAAAGCACTGAAAACTGCATAATCTAAATTGAAGTATTACATATGGTGATTCAAACTGATAAATGAGACCTAACTTTCTGAAAATTTGATTTCAAATAATACTTTAAATATCTAAATTAAAAACATGAAATTGTTTGAGAAAATCTTTGTCCTAAATATATCTCTCAAGTTCTAAAATATAATGGGGCTTTTGGTATATACTATAAATAAAGCCAAAAAACATACTGATGAGTTACTGTACACATATGAAATCACAAAATTTACTCTTTTGTATTTCTATAAAATGACTATTTAAAGGTTAGGAAGAAAGGCCAATTTTGCATTTAAATGGAGATATTCTAAGCAGAAATGCCAATTTATGACCTTTCTCCTAGCTGGGGATATGTTCTTCTTAGGTTTAAGAGTCAAACTTCAGATAAAATACTAGAATGGAAGTAAATTGATTTTTAAAATTGTTTAGTTCATCTAACATTTCAGAATACTATTTTCATACCCTAATTGTGCTTTGTCTTAAGTCAGTTCATGTAGTCTTTGACACTTAGTATGTGATAGCAAATAATGACTCTTAGGAATGTAAGTCAAAAGTCCCATCTCTCTATACCTCATGGAAGCAAATAATTAAGATTGTAAAAAATGAGTTAAATGCTCAGTGAGGATCCCAGGATAAGATTCTCTATCCCATGTATTCCCTGCATGCATTTAATTTTTTTAGGAAGATATCTCAAATATATTAAGGGACTTTTAGAATTATACAACCTTCACTAGGTAATAGTCTTTTCTACCCCCTGTATATTCAGAATCAGTAGTTAAAATAGCTTTATTATATTATCTCCCCAATTGTGTCCAACAGAATTAGAGTAATAGCCTATAGTAATAGCCAACAGTAATTCAGCATATGCCTTACATTATCATTTATGTGCATTGACTGCTTATGAAAACACATATAAGTTTATATTTGAACAATAGAATGAAAAATAGGAATCGATTCTTGAAAGCTGATGTTCTCTTGAGTACCATGTAATGAGCTAGAGTAATACTTTTGTGGTTTGTTCATGTACACCCTCAGTAATAGCCATTTTCCTAAACCATATCAGATCCTTGGTGTGATGATTTTCTTGTCAGCACTTTAAAAATTATTTTTTGAATATTGGATACTTAGAGAAAGTCTCCACAAAATGCCAGAATAATCTATTTAGAGAGGTTCAGTATTCCAATAAGGTAGACACATAAAGGTATATACGTGTTTTATCATGAGTGAAAGAATAAAGGGAATGTGTTTTTATCCAGTTAATATTGAGTATAAGATGGCCTGTTAGCATAGTCAGTAAGGTGGTAGGCTGACCAATTGAAATATTCTTTTCATACTAAGGCTGCCATTGTTTGATATCACTGTTCTCAATAATTGGAAATTCATACGGAAGTTGGCACTTTTAATCCTCTCTATGATAAGGAGCAATTTCCGTGATTTCAGACTCTAAATGTCTACCAAAGGAGAAGCCAAGAACAGTTGGACTTTCCCAGAGCATAGTCCTAGAAAAATGACTCAAGTTACCACCTTGATTACAGGTATCTGAGGTTAATGTGACAGTAAATGAATTTTTTACTCATCAGATACTAGGACAGAGCAGTAATTGTGCTGTAGGTAACTATGCCAACCTCTTATAGCAACTGGACTTTAATAAGTGGGTGACAAGTCCAATTCTAGTTTTATCTTTATTATACATTTCTTCATAAATACTAAAGTGCTAGGGCCCCATAACTTATGGTATCTTGGTATTGGTTGGCACTATGTACTGTTTTCTCAGATAATTTCTCCTACATAGAGTTTGCTCAGGAAAAGTTGGACAAATTTATTAGGGATGTGTAACAAAGATGTTATTATATCAAATTATAGTTTTTATAGTATGCTTTTATTAATACTTATTTTTGTTAAACAGATTAAAATTCCCAGAGACATTTATAGCAGAATTCCAAAAAGTAGATTATTCATACACTAGATTAAAGTAATAAGAGAAAAAATTCTAAACTGATGAGTGCACAGGAAAATCTGAAATGCCCCACTCAAAACTATCTGACAAATGCTGTGTCATTCACTTTACCAGACAATTTCATTATACCTATAATGAATGGCAGTCTTTATATGCATACATGATGATGTAATTTCCATAACAATGTAATTTGTGTGAATTCCCTCAAGTCATTTGAGTTGGGAAAAGTTTGTACTGAAAAACTTGGAGTGATTAGGGGTATATAAAAGCTGAAATTAGTTAAAAACCTAGTGTCTCTGTTTTATTTATCACCAAGAGACACTAACCCAAGCAAAAAGTGATACTACATGACTTCTTCCTGTTTGTCCTAAAATAAAATGAAAAAAGAAAAAGAAAAAAGCAAGTGGATTCTCATGAGATCACAAAGAAAATCAAGGTTAACGGAGGTTCTGCAATGAGATGTCTGTCTGTGAATTCCTGATTGGGGATTCTCTGGACTGAAATGCCATAGATCTGATACACTCTCATTGAAATGTATGCAGTTACCCATTATCTGTGGGTTATATATACTTTTTGGGCAAATTATAGACTATAGAATTGGTGATCTAAACCTTTTTGTCACAGACATCTTGAAAAGCACAGAGGTCCACTGAGGGATGGGAACCACACTTTAGAACAGAATTCTTGGTCATTAAGTCAGCTGGTAGAAGGGTGGGCTTTGAGGACTTGGCTGCATCAAGTCATGTTTGAACATTTTCTAATTGACAAGCAGCATTAGTTGGTCAAGAACTAACTGTTGAAAGAATAAAAGAAGAGAAGCTATTTAACACATGTGTGTGTTAAAAGGTTCATAAAAGTATCAGAAAGGGATGAGGAAATAGAAAGCTAAAGATTAACTCCAAACAAACACATGAGACTGGCCTGAAAAGTCACAGGAGATAACTTATTCATGAGCCTGTATCTTCTCCTGAGAATCTTATTTTCCAAAGACTAAAGTGGAAGGTGATTTTTATATTTGACATTAGGCAAAAAACAACACACACACACAAATATGTTGTGAGATATTCACCTTGTCTGCACCTGTGGCTTCGACCACGCCCATTGGGGGGTGGAGACATGACCTGGGGGAAAAGGCTGAGGAGAGGGTCAGAGGCTCTCTCTTGCTGGTGGATGCTGGGAGGTTAGAATTCTGTGGAACCCGCTGCATTCATCTGCCTATGTTGTGAGTTATTTCTTCCTGAATAAACATCTATTCGGCCTAATTGTTTATCCTGATCCTTATTAAACCGCAATACAAATATATTTACAAAATGAACTTTGTCTCTCCATGAACCATGAAAAACCTTGACTCTGAAACCAAAAACAGCTATGAGGATATATGTCCAATACATGGGAAATTTTCTTTATAAACTTTTCACAGCAATGCAAATATGTCTGATGCACTTAGGAGGTTCTAATGAGGACTCTTTTAACTGGATTTCCTTGAAAATAGATACAACATAATATTTTATTATTTTTACTGTTGAATCATTTGGTATATAGATAGATGAGCAATAAAAACTTTGATAAAATATTTCCTCTTTGAGTTGCTGTTTTCATTAATTTCTTAGTTTGGAATTAGCTGTACCTGGAAATATTTTTGCCTTTTTCCTCCAACATTACAATTCTGAGATGACAGTACAGGGCTACCTGAGGTGGGATTGACCATGACCGTATTTCATGGAATTGCCCACCTATCTCAAAAAATAAAAAAAAATCAATCTCTTTGCGCAAGTCATCAATAAAACCACAGCTTAGTATGATAAATTATAATGTATCATGTACCTTTGGGAAATTTAATTTGATTGGTGTTTTGCATACAGTCAAATATTGTTTTTTGTCAGAACACATAGAGGGCTCTGTGGGTAGGAAAGGAAGGCCAGACTTTTCTATTGTTTTCATGAGAAGCTCTGTAATGATGGCACAGATTAAATTAGCCTGCTAAGCATATGTATAACATAACACAGCACAACTAAATAAAAATAAAATGAATCAAAAGCATAGGAATTCTTAAATGAGGATAACTCTCCCTACTATTGGGGGAATTTGTTCTAGGGGAAGAAAGGAAATGCAATGAAAAATAAAGCTCAAAAAGTGTCAAGTGTTTGTCCGTGTGATAAACTAAGCAAAAGTTTAAAGGTATGTTTTCCTCTTGGTGTGATTTTTGTTATGCAGAAAATAGCTCATCTGAATTACTTGCTTAAGAATCTCTCTCTCTCTCTCTCTCTCTCTCTCTCTCTCTCTCTCTCTCTCTCTCTCTCTCCCTCCCCCCTCAGTGTATGTTTGTGTGTGTGTGTGTGTGTGTGTGTGTGTGTGTGTGTGTGTGTGTGTGTGTGTGTGTGCATGCGCTGTTGGAAGAAAAGCAAAATCTTTACCCATCTCTTTTGTCAGGAACCATTAAATCCAGTACCCTGAGAATGTTGTAAATCAGCATCTATAAAATTAAAATATGCTTGAAAGTCATAATCAGTTGTGTAAAATTCTTTTACAAGACCAGACAATGGTTCTACATTTTATGTTATATTAAAAATTGAGAAAACATCATTTATGAAATCTAATAAGGCATAACTTTATTATGCTCATATTGAATGTCTGACTAATCAGAGTGGATTAAAGGTACCTTGTGGAATATGTTACATTAGTTGACTAATTCTTGTCCTCATTATTAATGCTCTTTGGTAATTGTAATACCTACAATAAACATCTATACAAAATAACTTCACAAACACTTCTTAATCATCACAGACAGAATATTGTTTGCTCTATTAATGCATATTTAATAGCATGATTTGTGCTTATCTGTTTTGAGAAGCAGTTTAGTGAATGGCAGAGCTGTCACCCTTAATAAAGCTGTTCCACATCTTTGGAGTTTAAACATGATACATGAAAGTGTGTTTGCTGTCCCTTATGGGTAGTAAGTGGTTTACAAGATAAAAGAGAGAAACCAGAAGTGAGGTTTCCATTACAAATCTAGATGGTGCATATTAAATTCCCACTCCATTTCCCCCCCCCACTCCCCAGAACCTCAGTGTCGTTTATGACATACAACTGAACAGGAGACATTAGAATCACATTTTTCACAGGGATTTGAAATGTCTTTGTGGTCATGGTCTGGTGGTAATTGAAGCCATATGCCTTGGGTCAGAAGGAAACCTATCTTGAAACAGAAGAACCCATCTCTTGGCCCAGTGACCTCAGTGCAGTTTAGTTATCATGGTGGATTTACCCTTGTGACAGTGAGGGGGTTATTCGGGTGGCTATTTTCTCCATGCAACTCTAGATAGCAAGTGGGGGGGGGGGGGACTAAGAAGAAGTATCCACAGAGAGGATGGTATCGGTAATAAGCAAATGATATCAGTATCTATGAAGTCCTCTTATACAGCACCTGTTAAAATGATTTATTGTAGTTTGATTTGTGAATTTGCAGTCTGTTGGGTATCCTAATACTTTAAAATACAAGGCTGATGTAACGAAAGATCACATGAAAGCATTTGATTTAAGCTGAACACTATAGACATCAGACAACCAGCTTTTGTCTTAAGTTACATGGCCTTTGGAATGCCAGCATGTAAGACAAAGCAACATGATCTTCGTAATGGCTGCTGGCCCATCTCCAAGTGACACACACATGAGAGTTATGTGGACTGGGTCACTTGAGGTTTCTCATTTCCCATAAAATAATGTTCATCATGGACTGATGGAGGTCAGAATTGGTCCCTAAGTAAATTTTTTTCTCCAGTCTCCTGCAGTCATGCATGAACATGTACAGAAGCTGGCTGACTTAGCTGCACTGGCTATTTAAAATGTTGCTAGTGGGTACCCATAATGTGGCCAGGATATTTATATAAACTATATTCAGAGAAAAACTACTATTGGTTTTGAACTTTTGTCTCTACTGTTGAATTTTGGTTACAGGTATAGCCCACTTTTTCAGAAATTTTGATTAACATTTATTAAAACTTCTCCTATTCTTATCATGAATCCCCAAACTGCCATATACTATTTCTTCTTTTTCTCCCATTGAAAATAGTAGTGATGGTGCTTTCTCTCTTATTTCCTTCATCTTCTTTACTTCTTATGTAATCCTATTACTTACCCCTTTTCTGTCTTCATGGAGCTTATGATTTCAGGGATATAAGGTGCAAAACTATCTTTGGGGCTTGGTGTAGTAGCACCCACTTTTAATCCTAGAACTCTGGAGGGAAATGCAAGCAGATTTCTCAGTTTGAGGTCAGACTGTTCTACACAGTAAGTTCCAGGGCAAGCCAGAGCTAAGTAGAGAAATCCTGTCTCAAAAACAAACAAGCAAACATGCATGCATGTGTGCACACACACACACACACACGCAAAACATACAAAATGTGTCATATTCTTCATTTTCATTTCAGTTTGTGTTCTGGGAAGGATACAGTTACTAAGATTTAAATTTGACCCTTGCTGTTCTATTAGGGTTTTCCTCTATATGAACCTGTTCCTTGGCTTCTAGGAGGTCTTGAGAAGACTAGTTTGTTCCCTTATCTTCTGGGGATGTATTCGTTAAAACAAAAAGAAGACAGAAGTTTGAATTAAACTGTCCTTAAAAGTATTAATGTTCTTTCATTGCCGAGGCCAGCAAGTTTTTTCAAAGGTCACTTAGCCAACTTGATAAACCTTTTTCTTAACTGTGTTTGTTTCTCTAATCTGAGAGCACAGGTAAAATGTCTCCTGTAGCACTTCACGGTGAAAAATAGATTGTGGCACAAAGTTCTCCAGGCTAGGGCGAGGGTGATGCACTTGGAAGTAAACAGGAGATGTTTGTCTTCATCACAAGTCCTGTAATGATGCTTCACTTTCTTTACTGCCTGAAATCAGCATGCCTTTATGTCAGTGAATGCACTTATAAAGTTTAAATCAAAATCAAGAATTGCTTAAGTTTTCAAAATATTTGAAAAGTTTTAATATTGAATTTTTCTTTTACTTTTACTTTAATTATTTTCTTTTGATCACTAATAGATACTTCTATTAAAGTCTCTGCACATTGAAAGACTAGAGAGGTATCTCAGTAAGTAAAGTGCACGTCATTTACTCCCAAGGGCATGAGTTTAGATCACTAGCTTTAACCAAATGCCAGTTACCATAACACCTGTCTGAATTCCTAGAACTTTTGAGAAAGTCAAAAAGCTTCTTCTGGTCTCCACACATGTGCACACAGCTGCATGTACACGTGTATACATATGAATGTGTATACACATGCCTCTGGGTAGTGAACTAATTGTGAATGTGTATAACCTAGGTATAAATAAATGACTTGTCTTCTAAAATAATGAAAAAGAGAAATTAATAGACATTCCTTAGAGAAACCCTTTGACCACCAAATACAAGTCTTTGATTGAAAAATCCCCTCATTTGTGTAGATTGAGTAAATGAACTAATTACTTTGTCATTTGCTCTGATAGGAACTTTTAAAGGACTAAGAAAAATGCTACTCACATCACTGTCATGAAAATGATAAAGACTCATAATGGACATCTAGAATATTTCTTCCATTTTCAACATTTTTGCTTAAGGTATTTGAAGACCATCTTTTAACAGGTATGCTAGAAGTAGCCTCTCAATCTATTAGGAACTATGGACCCTAAAGAAATGGAAATTACCCCAAAGATTTTTCTGCTGGAAGAAGGCAACTTGACTCTTGGGAAGAAATTTCAAATAGTATTAACAACTTGTAAAACCACCTTACAGGGTGAGACTGAAGTCCAGGCAAGAATGTGTCAGTGGTAGCCAGGACCACACCTTCACCCATAACTGAGACTGCTTGGATGTACATTTTTGACCCTATATTTAAATTCAGTCTCACTTCAGGATCCTGAAGACAGACTTAGGAAGGGTGCTACATCTCTTTGTTTCTCTTTCCAGTATAACCTCATTGAATAAATTTCTGCTTTCTGCTTTCCACTTTTAATTTGTTTCTTTTAATTGGCTTATTGAAGACAGGTGACTGGACCTGACATGGGGCACAGATTGTGATTCACCAGCTTCAAGAACAACCTAAGATTATCTTTAGTAGATATGTTTTCAGAAAGGAAAAAAATAAAGGCAACCTTTGTCACACTTAATATATGTGAAGGACACTCTAATGCAGCTTTCGTAGGTGGCCAGATAGAAGCGTCTTGATGTTCAATGCATTTCAGCTTTAACATCCTTCATCTAGGCAGTTATTGTTGTACAGTTTTGTAAATGTGAACTAAAATGACATGATTATAAGTAAACCTGAGTTTGGCTTATTACCTGTCATTTATAAGGTAGTGATGCCCCATAAAAGAAATTGTACCTTCCAGGTAATGAAGCCATACTCTATGATCTTGCTGTTACTTGCATTAAGATTAGTGTTCTTGAAATGTTTGTATGTGTATGTGGGGAGGTGTTAGAGATGAAAAGCAGAGTTAGAAAAGAGTGACCATGTTAGCCCCACCACCACCCTGCTGACATTATTAAGGTATTGTATTGATTTTTGTTGGAAGTGCTTTTCTTGTAATTCCTTCAAGAGCAGTAATCTTTAACCTTTGGTATTTCACAGAAATTCTCACATTCAGATCTTTTCCTAAAACTGCATCCTGTAGTTTAAAAAATAATAATAAATCTTTATTGTGATATTCTTTTCTTCTCTGTTTATAGGACAGCTAAAAAGTATGAGATTTTTGTTGTTATGCTCTTTGAGCATCAGTACTAGGGCAGATGCAAAATGATCTAAAGAATATGCTAATGGTAGACTATAAAATCAAAGCACATATTTGTCTGCGATTAAAGTATAAGATGACACACTAGAATTATTTAGACATTTTCAAGCCATTTGACACTCTACATTAATCTCCAGAATTAGTTTGTTTGATTACCTTTCTGTGAGTTGCAGGACAGCGTGATGACTAGGAAAGTCACTAAAATCTCTTCAGCACATGAGTGGACTCTTAAAGCTGACAACACACATTATCATTTTCCTCATCCTACAGCTCACCACATACCTATAGTAAAAACAAACGAACAAAACATGAGTAATGCATCACAAATTATTTCAACCAAAGTTGATTGAGATACAGTGTCTTCAAAGACAAAGGGAGAATTGTTTCAATGCTTAAGTGCGAGGAATGGTCCCATAGAAAAGTGATTGAACTAAAATATTTAGTTTTCGTGGGTGGAGGGGAATCAGGCATGGTATGTTTATTCAGGTTCTACTTGATCTCAGTAGAGCATTCTCTCCTTTCAAATCCACCAGTATCTTTTCTGGCATGCACCTTAAGATCTAGTAGTAGACAAGGTAGCAGAGATAGTTTCTTTATGGCCAGTTACCTAGGAGGACCAGAAGAGTGGGGCAGAAGGTCAGAGAGACTTGATGTTATTTTAGGGTTTTATCCTAATTATGCTTGAGTACCACCTATTGAAGTATTTTTTGAGACAAAACAGAGACAAGAGTCATATCCAGGAGACATGTCAGCTGAGAAGTTGGGTTACACTCCCCGTCTTCACAAAATACACTCATAAGAGATAATTTTTAGTAATTTTCAAAGACCATAGTGTGTGGACTTTCTCTTCATTTGTGTGTTAATACAAATCACGCCTTTATCATTTTAAGTCATAGCTTCCAATCTAGCCTTGTCTCCTGCTCTGCTATCCCAACTAAGTTCCTTTCTATCAATTCCAACTTGGATGTCATAACTTAGTTGTTCTAAACAGCCACCTGATAATCTTATTTGATGTTCATAAATTTTTTTAATGCCTGCCCAGTATAAAGCCTATGCACTTTGCATTATGATTGAGGCTGGAAAAGAAAGCAATTACATAATTTACAGGACTCTGAAGAAACATTAAGAATGTCTTACTATATTTGTTTTTTTCATCCTTCTAAAGTTATTAGTTTACAATAAACATACAAGCTTCTAATTGTTGAAAAATTGCTAGAGGTATTATTGAAATATCTTTTATAAAGGAAGGCATCCACATCAAAATTGTTGATGTGCATTGATTCTCCTGATCTTTTCATTGGATAGTCAATATAGGTGATCAACTGTCCTCTTAGAAGATCCAGACCTAAACACAGAAACATTAAGTATGCTATGGCTGTTGAGATGTTTTGATCATTCCCTTCCTATAATGGTAACTTGTGAGTTTTATACTGTTGAGCATGTTTCAGAAATAGAGTCCATTTTTTTTTTACATCTTTCCTAGCCTATGCCTTGGCTTTCACATCTTTATTCCTCTATGTTCTTTTTCAACTTGTAGTTTCTCTTACAGTCTTTACTTTGGACACTGGCATCCCAGAAGAACTTGGTATCTTTAATAGTCTTGGCATGTCACTGCCACCATCACAAGCATAAAAGCTGATTCCTGTTTTGTCTTAAACTGAGACACATTTTCTACAAGAGAAAGGAAAGCCAACTGTCTGGCAAGTTTGTCTTTATGGTTCTTGTAAAGTGAATCCAGGCACATGCTAGTCAAAATGAACATTAGAATCCCTTCTGTAATTTCAGCAGGAGCAGCAGTCTTCCACAAACACTCTGTAAGTGATCTCTGCATTCACCTATACCTTGCTCTGGCCATTTGTCTTCTCCCTCCTACCCACTATAATGTCCTAATCACACAGAGACTGCCTCTTGCCTTTATCCACATCTAAATATGATTCCTAGCTTCCTAGCCACAATCCATCAGCTGAAATGCCAACCATCCTTGAATAACTCACTTACACAAGCATGAGCAACCCCTGCCCTACACCACCACCAAAAGGGGCATCTTTTATGGTGGCTTGTAGTATTTGTATTAGGGTTACTTTTTATGATATAAAAACATTTTATAATACCCAAAGTGATAATTTATGTCAATTGAAAATATATTGTTTCTTGAGAGTTTTTTTTTTTTTTTTTTTTTTTTTGAGACATGGTTTCATTCTTTGGCCAAGCCAACTTTGAACCTCTTCTCAGCAGTCTTTCTCTCAGTTTCCCTAATGCTGTAATAAAGGGCACAAGGCTTCGAGCCTGTCTTGTATGTCAAATTGATCTTGGTATACCTCAGTGGCCTAGTTACCATGATTGTAATATTTCAGTGCCATGGTTGTATTTCTAGAGGGGTTTGTGTTAGTGAATGAGATGTTTCACAGTGATGTGTTCTTCTGATGGCATTTTTAACACGGACTTGTTGAGAATTCCTTAGGTAGTCAAGGCACAGTGTATCATTTTGACACTCCTTTGAGGCATATGCTTATTTAGTGTCCACTTTCTTACACGCATATATTTAATTAAAAGAAAAAAATCTGTGGCTTGATTATATGCTTAGGCAAGAAAGTTCTTTTGCAGTTCTAAGGAAAATCTCTAGCAAACTGAATTACTCACCCAGAAATGCACTTCAAAAGAGAGAAGAATGCATTTCTTGTATGGAATTCCTGGATATGTTTGATCATTAGTCTGGGCAAGTAGTTTGACTTGAGGCTGTTTACTTAGCAGGCATAGAAACTACAGCATTGCTTCCACCAAGAGGAGTGCCCCATGCCTTCCCCAAGCAGAGTTTAATTCAGTCTATCAGAGAGGGTATAGAGGCTTGCTATGGGAACGAGTCAGTCAGTAAGATTTGGCTGACTTTTGGACCATTAAAAATGCTCCTTTCCCCCAGGTGTCATTTTTCAAGAATGGTAATATCAAAGACACGTGGCACAGAGTAATTGACTGAGAACCTGCAGTCTCACAGCAATACTTAGCATGAAAAAAGGTTTTGTTTCTTTGAGCATAAGCAAAACAGGGGCAACTTAATAAAAACAAGTGTCTTATTACTGATGTTTCATTTACCATGGAAGTGCCACAAAAAGCTTTTGATGTAGTCAAAATATATGGCAATTTTTATTAGACTCATAAGTATAAATATTTGGTAGAGAAATATCAATTAAAGATAAAGGAGGTCTGGGGCTATAGGTCCATGGGAGAACACTGGTCTAGCATATGTAAGAGACATTAGATTAAGTCCCAGAACCACACAAAAGAACATTTTAAATGTCAGTATATTAGGAAAACCTTTAATATATCTTTTATAATCTAAACTATATTTCATTCTGAGGAGGGGGCGGGGTAGCATTTGCCCAAAACTTTCCAATTTTTAATTTCCCAGTACTTGACCATTTAATTGGATTTCATTTGAGTCCTAAAGCTGTATGATGATTTAGTATATTATTCAGATAAAATAAGGAACAATAATAATTAAAATATCTCAATCTTGAAATTCCCCTTTTAGGTGTTATGAAGCTAATGTGTTTCTTCTGTAGAAAAATGAGTGTGCCACCAGAGAGGCTTTAGACAATGTCTATTTATAACCACTGCTGAAAGAAATAACTTTCAGTACTTGCAAGAGAAAATTTGAAAAGCAATAGTGAACCTTTCAACTGTTATTGGTTACTTTGAAAACTGAATAAAATTATTTCTGTAACATTAATTTTGAAAAGTTAATTCCCATATTCTAATGGGAGTTTAATGAGTTTTCCTCACAGTGAACTCTAATGAGTTTATGAATGTGCTGCCATATTTAAGGTAGAGTCTATGCAAATTGGACTGGTGTTTATTTATGCACGCCTTTCATTGGGGAATATATTTAGAGACCATAAGCATGTTGGAGAATTTGTTGCAGGGAAGAAAAATGTTGGAAGAGGTTTTCTTATCCCAGGAGTGGAATTAAGGTAAAATTAACAAGGAAGTGAAGTTATCTTTGATCATGATCTTTATTCCAGTTTTATTCACATTAAGGAATTGCTGCCTGTTTTTCTTTTTGTTTGTTTGTTTGTTTTTCATTTTATTTTTTTTCTTATTTTTTTTGTTTTTTGTTTTTTGATGCTCAGCAGAACAGTACAATGCAATACACAGAAACATAATGTTGAATTTTCATAATAATGTTTGTGATGCAGATGAGAAACACTTCAAACGTAGGTTGATTAGCATTTCTTAGTAAGACGACAGTCCCCCTTTCTGCAAATTTTTTGTTCATTAGTTTTATCGGTGGATTACATATCCAGATTTCAAATGTGAAGTGCATAGTTTTTTTCTTATAATTATAACGTGAATTTAAATAGTTTGAGATTGTGCATTTAAAACAATTCTTCTGTCACTGAATTACACTCTGAATTAATGAGCTATTTGCACCTTAGAGTCCTTTGCTTTGAAATTCTGTCTGCTTTAAAGTGAACCCTAACCATTTCAGGCCAGCAGCTTGCAGAAGGTTGCAGGATTAATGAGCTGCAGGGGCTCTGTGGTTCTTACAGAAGCATATATCATTGGATTCTCTTCTCTGGTAACATCCTTATTGCACAATAAGAACATGGGAGCTGAGTGTGGAAAAAATGGTATTTGAGCAAATAATTTGATAATTGCTAGTGAGAGAGTTCTTCCTTCCCACTAGACATACAAGACTGGCGCCTTTACCTTTTCTAAGTGGAGTGAAATTAAAATTGATGGGCATTTTAATAAAGCTGCTAATGTAGTTGAAACACTACTCCATTATGGCTTGTTAAGCAACTCTTCATTTTCATTGTATTTAATGAACTTTCCTAGACTTGGTGAAGATCCTATAGGCACATTCTCAAATAAACTTAGCTGCATATGTTTCTTTTATATTAGTGCATGCTCATTACAGAAAATAGTGGTTTATCGCATTTTTTACATATGTACATCATACACTTTTGTAGTGAGATATTCACCTTGTTTGCACCTGTGGCTTAGGCCACACCCATTGGGGGACAGAGACAGGGCTGGACATGACCTGGGGGAAAAGGCTGGGAAAGGGTCAGGCTGCTCTCTTTGGTGGTGAACGCTGGAAGGCTTACGATCCTATGGAACCTGCCCCGTTCATCTGCCTATGTTGTGAGTTATTTCTCCCTTAATAAACATCTATTCGGCCTAATTGTTTATCCTGATCCTTATTAAATTGCAATACACTTTGGCCATATTCATCCCTGCTGTTACCTTCTCTTGCCCTCCCACTGCTGCTCTTCCTAGACCCTAATAGTCCCACTTACACTTGCATTGCATGCACATATTATTAACTAAAGAAGCCTATAGAAACCTTACATGCCTTTGCCTTATCAGAATGGCTATCATTTTCCTCTTTCCAGATCCTCTCACAGCATCTCCTGAACCTATAGAACAGAATTAGTATTATAGAAAAGAGTGTTCTCTTGATATTTAGACTACTATAACTTCTGCTTTTAAAATGTTTACTAATTAATATGTGTTGTTCTTTTGTTTTGCTATTGCCTATGAAACACAAACATGAGATTCAGTGCCCACATAGAGTTTATTGGTAGAGGGGAGAGGAAAGAGGGGTAGCTGGTGGCCAACTGAAAGCAGGAGAGAGAGAGAGAAAGAGAGGAAAGAAAAGCAGAAGAGAGAGAGAAAGAGGGAGAAAGAGATGGGGAAAGAGAGAGGTGGCATGCTTTAAAAGGGAAACTTGGGCATGTGTAACTGAGTCCCCTGTGCAGCCAGGTAACTCATGAGCAGCCAAGTAAAGCCTTCTGCTACTGAAGATGACACTTCTCTCCAAAATATCTGTCATTGTCTGTTATTTCTAGATTGAATTTAAAAGGTTTTCATGATGATTGAATGAAATATCACTAACATGTGGTTTTTAAAAGAATAAACCTCAGAGGGCCGTTGTTTACTAGAGTGTTTTCCAGGTCATCTAGGACATTGAGATTCAGCTTGTAATTCATTATGTCAAAAGACAAGGAACATGCAAATAAGACATGGAGATGACCATCTTCTGCCTTGGGTACATGGATAATTTGAAGCTCCATAACAATATGAAAAGCTAGAGTAATAAAGTATGGTGAATTCTGAAGAATGTTCATAAATTGTTGCAAATAATCTATGAATGGAAAATGCAAATGAGTTGAGGTGACTGAGGGCAACATACTCTTTCAGTCTCAGGGAACATCAGCTTCTTAAGTTACAGGAAGAAATGCACAAAGACTTTCTTCAGAAGAATTCACTCAGCAGACAGATGATAAAACATCCTAGATGGAGTTTGTTCAGGAATGCTTTAACTAGACTGGTTCTTTGCCACCATGATGCTTCTGTAAAAGTTGATCAAATCTCTTCACAATTAAGAAAAGATGAAATAATTTAGGAAATCCCAAATAGATGTGTCAATTTTGGACTTTTCTGGTCTTAGATGCAAACAAAATTTGTAACTTAAATTGTGGCGAACTTATCTTACCCTGAAGAGTATCATCTCCATTGGGGTTAGATCTTTAAAACACAAATGCCTAATTGTAGAGAGCTGCGAAATGCCACGCCTTAAAGATGGTGCTGGCTTCCGCCTTCCACCTCCCCATGGATGAACGCTCTCTGGTGTAAATAAGCCCTTATTTGGTTAAGTCTGTTCAGCCTGTTTGCTTCCATGTTAGAGTTGCCTATCTGCAGGGTCCACGTGGCTCACTGGGGTTGGTGAGCTCAAGGGTATTTAAGCCTGTGCAGGGGTCCCCAGGGCTCTCACGGGTCAGACGAAACATGTTTCAAGGATCCTGATTAAAATTGCAAGATTTTCCAGGAGTCGCGTCTTCCTTGCTGATCAGGATAGGTGCATACATCTAATTAGCATGAATATAGGCCAGTGGACTGGCAAATTATAAAATGTGAAGAAGGCATTGGCATGTAAGGAGCATCAAGATGGGGTGACCAAAATGTTAAAAGCAACCATGCTTCATCAAAAATGCTTTTATTTTACAGGAGGGTGATTAGAGGAAGGAGTTCACCAGAGTTTGTGACTTCTATAGTCTTTTCCTCAACAATGACATTACACTTCCAAGTAAAGGGCTATAGAATGAAAAACCAGTGCCATCTGCTTTCTGAAAATGTATTCTTTTATTATTTTTTTAAATGGATACCTACCAAAAGATATGATGCTATCTATAAGAGTAATGAAGTAATGAAGTCATACCGAGAATTAAGTAGTCATTCAAGAAAAGAGTTAACTAGAGTGGTTCACTTTATTAGTGAATTCTGTCAGTTTTGATCTTGGGGTATTTTGAACATATTTATTTCATTTTACTCAGAGAAGACCTATATTGGAATATGGATATTAAGTAGGAGATTAACCTTTATCTCATAGACCCTGAAGAGCGAGGATTACTTTATTTGCTAATGAACTGTAGTCTCTAGCACAGAATAATTAGAATGGGATATAAGGAGTTGAAAGAGCATCTTGGGGATGTGGGTAGATTCAAATTAATCTCTTCTTTTGCCATTGTCAGGTCAGTTTACTAAGGGTTAAGAGGTCTTGGTACATGATTTCCAAGGAGGGACAAAATGATATCTTTGGATAACTGGCTCCAGGGTTAATTGGATTCAACAAACATTTACTCACAATTTTCAGATGCAGTATCATAGGAGTTATAGGGGTACTAAGATGACTATGAAAAAAAATGTTTTTCTTCAGCAGATTGGCTTGGTGACCTTTTTAGGCAAAGTTATAGAGAGCTGAAGTGTAAAACCTGTCAAGTGTTCTCACATATACATAAAGTTAAATGTTGTACGCTTCATACAAAGTCTTATTTGCTTCTCATGATGGCCCCACTTTAAAATGTTCCAGCTAGTTCTCACATCACAACATATGACAGACAGTATCATAAAGCAGCATGATAGAGAAATAATTCAAGGACTCGTTCTTAAGCTATTTATTAGAAATCAGACCATACATCTGTATTGGATATTAGAGAAGACCTGACAATAAAGCATTGCATAGAAAAGATGCATGAGCCAGGCAGCGATTGCACATGCCTTTAATTCCAGCACTCAGGAGGCAGAGGCAGGCAGGAAGGAAGGGAGGGAAGAAGGAAGAAAGGAAGGAAGGAAGGAAGGAAGGAAGGAAGGAAGGAAGGAAGGAAGAAAAAGAAAGAAAGAAAAAAGGGAAGGAGGAAGAAAGGGAGGGTGGGAGGAAAGAAAGGATTAAGAAAGGAAGGAAGGAAAGAAGGAAGGAAGGAAGGAAGGGAGGGAGGGAGGGAGGGAGGGAGGGAGGGAGGAAGGAAGGAAGGAAGGAAGGAAGGAAGGAAGGAAGGATGCATGTGATTGACCTTGGCAATGCATCTTCTCAAAAGAAGTACAAGCAGAGGGAAGGCATCAGAGAGTTGTGAGGCGGCACTAAAGAGCAGGCGGAGGTGGGTAAAGAGGTGGAGGAAGAACCACCTGCCAGAAAAGCAGAGAAGGAGCAGTTTTGGAAATGGTGAAGTTCCCTAGGAGAATGGGGTGCCCCAAAACCAAGGTTCAGAATTCTATACACTCCAGAGCTGAAGCACCAGAGTAGTCAGCTTCAGCTGGAAAGACGAGTGGGGACTAAAATATTCCTGAGAACTTCCTGGCCTTAAGGGTCACCCATGGCTGTGGACAAAATTTAGAGTAGTGTTAAATTTCAAAGCATAGAATAAAAACTGTATCCTACACAGTGTGAAAAGAAAGCCATGCCAGTTTGCCTTTTATTCTTAAGACATGTTGGAAAGAATTGATGTCTCATGAATACTGAAACTTGCTCAACATTTGGAACATATATATATATATATATATATATATATATATATATATATATATATTCCTGGGTTATGTTTTATATTTTATGGAATTTACTCTTTTAAAATTATTATTGTTAATTTGGTACAAGCATATAAATATATAAGTTCAACTTGCTGAGTCTATTTAATATTGCTCATACATACATGTGTTTAATGTTGGCCAGTTGTTGTTAGCTAGCTAGTTGAGGGATGATGTGTCCTCTTTAAGAAAAAGACAAACTTACATATGTATAATCAGGGAGAAAAAGTTATTTAAATGCAATCTATTCACCAAGGTGATTGAACTTTAAGAGATCATTGAGAGTTGAAATGTTTCCCTCTACTCTATAAATCTTTATTAATGATATATACCCTGTGAGCATCATGGTTAAATTGGGGAAAATTGCTTCTCTGCCAATGAACTGCAAACTTTGGGCCTTTTGAATTTCCTGACTAATAATAAATAATTTTAAAACTGATTATATTCATCAGTTATCTTATTGTTAAAATCCTCATTTTTGCTAATTAAAAAAAATGACCGTGTTGAACAAATTGTGTGGATTATATCCCACCCCTCAGAAAGGGGACAGAAGCAAGATATGTGAAGAAACTTAAGGCTTAAGCAAAATTTTTTCTTCATGTTAAACTCACCTCTGATCTGATAGCACCATAATTTCTCACCCCATCTTCCCATGCAGCATTACAGTCACTAGTACCAAAGAACAGTATACTTTTTCATTCTGCATGCAGTCAATCAGTTAAGGGAAAAGGCAGACTTGTAGTGACCCTGCTAAATTATTTTAAAATTAAACTTTGTCAATTCTTATCTCTTGATTTGACTGGTGTTCAATAGCTTTTTGTAAGACTGTTATATTATGTCCTCATGTCTATTACAAGCTTTACTTTATTGCTGATAGCTTAAGAAGCAACTAATATCTCATATAAGACCAAGAAAATATTTCCAAAGATGTTATCTTCATGGTGTGTGTTTATACTCCACAGAGTAGATTGGTTGCAGTCATCAAAAATTACTAAGAGGACATATAGTTAAGTCAAAGCATACTATGTATAAGCAACTATTCTGAATGGTGCATCTTTACATTTTAAAATGTTATTTTTAAATATTAAAATGGAGGTGATTTCAGTATAGATTTTTTTATCCCATTGAACATCATATGGCTTTTTGTCAAATTAATCAAGACCCTTCTGATTATAAAACCAACTTAGTTTCATTATGGGTTCCTGGGCCCCCTTTTTGACCTCTTCCCTCTATGTACACAAATCCAGCAACCTAATCATGTCACCTTTGATGAAATTTAATTTGGATTTCCCCTTAGTAATGCTGTCTTGTGGCAGTGAAACAAAATTTAATTTAAGAACATACAAGATTTAATAGAGCTTAATATTCTGATTTGAGTTAGTAAAATTTGGCAGAAAGTCTAGACATTATATGATAAACCTGTCTTTGACTAGGATAAAGGCGTTGTTAAACATAGTCTAACATTTAGAAAGAAGGAAGGGAGAAATCCTCTTGTAGAAGTTATCTGTGTATTTATTTGGGATTCTAAGTACACTAGCATATCACTGTGAACTTATACCCCCAGTATAAATTATGGTGATTCTTGTTTTTCTACTCCATCACAAGCTTAAAATGTTAATTGTTAGTAGGCATTCCATTTATTAGAGGATAATTTAGATTGGCTAGCTATTTTCCTTGATTTGGTTTTTGGATCAGTGATGGTCAACCATTATTATGTATGTGAATAATCCCATAGCCATATGGAAGTACACAATGTGATTCCATGGGTTCTGGGCAGACACACTTGTGAGCAGTGCCATACTGTGAGTCTAAGGAGCCTTGAGTATTAAGTTACTAGACTTGGAAACAAAAACATTTGATTTGGCTACCACTTGTCATTGCTACAGTTCTCCTGATAATAACGTATATCAAATGTAGTGTGCATTTCCATCTTTTTATGACATCATTTTGGTTCCCACATCATACAATGACTAGCTTTATCTTGGCTCAGCCACAAGCCTTTGTGAAGCCGTAATTTAGAAAGACATCCTATCCCATTGCACCATGAACAAAGCTGAAGCAGTGTTATCTTTGCAGAACACACTCATCACTCAAGCTCACTCCGTTGACTCTCCTCTAACCCTTCTGTCATGTGTCTCTCTGGTCCTGCGAACCACTGCTCCTATTTTCTCTCTTTCTTTTTCCCTCTTAGCCCAGTCTTTATAACTATCCTGTACCTAGGCTGATTTCAATCTTGAATTCAGATCGAGCCCATGCAGCTTCCGGACCGAGAATGTCCTCATCCACATCTCTGGTCTTCATGAAGTCTTCCTTAAGACTCCCGTAGTGATATATTGTTTATGATTTATCAAAGCCACTGGAGATCAAAATAGCAAAACAGCCGTACTAGTTAGCCATAGATGCCAGGCATTGGTGGCACACACTTTTAATTCCAGGACTCAGGAGGCAAAGACAGATGGATATCTCTGAGTTCAAGGTCACCCAGGGATAAAAGAGATTGAGTCAGTCTAAAAAAGTAACGTGCACACTTTTAATACCAGGACTCATGAGAGGTTTTCAAGACAGGAACAGGATCTCAGAACTGGCATTCATTCTCCAATCACACTGAGGATAGGAAGATATCATTCTCCAGCCATGCTGAGGAGAGGCAGCAGTCTGCAGCTTGGTGAGAGCTTGTGGAGACAGAGGTAGAGGTAAGAGCTGGTGGCTTGACTTCTTTGCTTTCTGATCTTCAGCTTGAAGCTTTAACCCCAATATCAGTCTCTGGGTTTTTAATTATCATATTACAGACTCCCTGGTGCTCTCACAATTCTTCCTCTGCTAACTCATCTTCTGACAGAACTGAGCAGCTGGCCTGAATTGTTAAAACTATATCAGTGTACACTATATCAGCACCCTAATACTGGAGCCTGCTAACTCTCAAAGTATGTTCCCTCTAGGCTGTGTGTCAAACAAATGTCCATTATTCAGCCGCAGTGTGACAATAGAACTCTGCCTTAGCACATGTGCCCAGCTGTAACATCACAAGTTATACATTGTCTTAATCTCTAAAGCCTTGAATCAAAAGCCACAAAGTTAACAGCTAATTAATGTATAAAATGAAAGCTCTGTTTTAAAGAAAAGGAAGTAGTTATACAATTAAATACTAATCTAAAAGAATTTTCAGGTTGGGTCAATAAGAATAAATATTAGTAATTACTTCATACTGGTGTAGAGTAATTTAATCCGCAGAGAGCATGTTTTGTGCAATAGTGTCATTTGAAGGACAGCTGTGAAAGAATCCCAGGATGCAGCATTACTACCCTGGCATGTGCAGCATATGTCTTATATGCCCAAGGGACAGACACAGCTGGGAAATATGTTTTACCCAGAGCAGGGGACCAATGGGTCTCTGAAAGAGAAAAGGTGGCAGAGAATAGATTAATTTCTTCTGTTCTCTTTTCCTTAACTACCCACCTTGACGGGTTTCTTGGTTAATATGGAAAGTCTCTATACTTCTTGTAAGTGTGTATTAGGGAGACTAGGTAAATAAATATTATGTGTCCAGCCAGTTAGAGGTTTGTCTCTGTCCACACATCAATCACCAATTAAGAAAATGAAACACAGATTTACCCACATTACAGTCTGGTGGGGGCTTTTTCTTAGCCATGGTTCTCTTTTCCAAAATGACTCTAGCTTGTCTCAAATTGACATAAAATTAGCCAGCATGTTATATAAGAGACAGGAAAATCTTGTGGTCTTAGCATGATACATCCCGGGTCACAACATTCAAATACAGCACCTCTTGGCATCCAAACCATCAGATTTTATTTAAATATCTACAAAAATTGACATCTATCTGTCTATGCTGATATGTCTATCAGCAAAAACTAATTAAGAACTTATGAGTTATATTTCAGCACTGTGCTCTGGAATCATGCTAGGGTAAAACCCCCACTTTTCCGTTCAGCAATAGATGTGCCATAGACATGTTTATAAATCTTTCTAAACATAAATTTATCTGTAAAACATGATGATAATAGTCTCCACTCACCTTTAAAAAACTGTTGTGAGGACTAGTAATAAAAAAATTTCATTTAGAGAAAGAGTTAAAATTTATATTAATAAAGGAATATTCAAGTAAGGGTCATGTAGTTAAATAATTACTTAAAATTAATGCTTCCATATAGCACTATTTAAATGACCTACACCTAGCAAATAGGAAATATTTTATAACTGTTAATTGTTATAATAACCATGATTATAGCTGTGGATTTAAGAAAAACCAGGGACTGCATCTTTAGATATTTTTAATTAGTATAAATATTTAAAAGGTGCTTACATGTGTGTTGGATTAGCATTAGTTATCATCAGTATTCTTGCTAATCATGACAGCAGACATCTTCCATGTCTATCCCCCAAAAAATACTCCAAAGGAGTGAAGGTGGTGTTGCTGTCTGCCTGTTATCTTTCAGAGTTATATTAGGAGTGGTTATTTTCTAATGTATATTTTCCCTCTAAACCACCAATAGCTTCATTTGTACTATTGGGTATTCTTTATGGCCAATAATATTTTTCTTCTGTTTATGATCCTATTTCAGAAATCCCAGTCTCCACTGTCTATTTAGGAACTAATCCATGCTAAGTCTTCAATGGTGTGAGATTTCTCAGTATTCTAAATGACTAACTAGGAAAACACAGTTGGATGTGAAATTAGGAAAGGTGTCTCTGGGATTACTTTCCCAGTATCTAGATACTTTTTGGTACAGAGGTAGGTATGCCTTGGTCACAATAACTCATTTAGTCAGAGGCATATCCAGGACAGTTATGCTAAAGGGCATGTGTTAAAATAGAAGTTTAAAGGAATACAAAGTGTTTATTAATTGGTGGTCATTTCAAGATTAGAGATTAGATCTGGGGTTATCTTAGTGGTTCTAACTTAGCACATACAAGGTCATAGGTTGAATACACAATGAGATGGGAGGGATGGTACGGGGAAGCAGGAAAATAAAATTCATACATAATGTCCTTGAAAAGAATCCCAGAAAGAGGGAGATTATACTCTGGGTTCAAAACAAACAAGCAAACAAACAGCAAACTACTTTTATGTTCCTGAAACCAGACTAAAATATAATTGCAAGGACAATTCTTTTAACTCTTGACAGAGACAGAGATAGTCATACATGCCATCATTTTCTGAAGTCAGAACAAAAATCTATGGAAAAGAATTTGCACACAAATTTCTGATTTTTTTTTGGTCTCTTTTTTTTTAATTTTTTTATTTAAAATTGGAATAAGCTTGTTTTACATGTCAATCCCAGTTTCTGCACCCTCCCTTCCTTCCCTATTCCACCCAGCAACCCCTATCTCATCCCCTTTCTGCTCCCCAGGGAGGGAGATATTTTACATGGAGGATCTTCAAAGTTTGTCATATCATTTGGAGCAGGGCCTAGGCCCTCCCCCTTGTGTCTAGGCTGAGAGAGCTTTCTGATTTTCTTTTGAATGAAGGGCGTGGGCCATGCGATCTTTCCACTCTTAGTTCCCATCCATTCCTTGCAGAGTCTGGCAGAAGGATGATTACTTAGTGAGAAACTTCATTTATGGTAAGAGTTGAGGGTGAAAATTTATCCAGAGATGGAAGCCGAGGGAAGGTTGCATCTCTCTCCTTGATGGAATGTGCTGTCTGTGATCTGGGACTCAGAAGGTTCCTGTTTGCCTACAGCAGCTTGTGCTGATGCTCTCCAGTTTGCTCAAGCCCTTTTGATGTTTGTCAACAGGTCCTTTCAAAGCAGCAGAACAAAGTAGGGAGCTAAGCAATAACCTTACATGAAAGGGCACCGCAAAGCCCAGATGGGGGTCCTGCTGGGCTGCTCCCTTCCAAAGCTGTGACTGTACAGCCTAAGAAAACACTGATGATAGTGCCAGCAGATAAAACACCTGTTTAAACTGTAACCCACAACATTCATCCCACTAACCAAGACAAATATAACACAGACACTTAAAAACCTTTTTCTAGGAATATTCTTACTGGACTGTAGTGACTATATTAGATATCACCACTGCTAACTATGTCCTTTTCCTAGTAGATGTTGGTGTTAAAATCATCATTAGTATTTTGGTTTTTTTCCAGATCAACAACTCAGTGGTTCAGCCATACTATTCTTTTATGAATGGGAGAGATAAATAAAAGACCATGGTAAGAAACAAGATTTAGCCTGAGATAATTTAAATAGAGAAACTTCAATTAAGTGAATGTACGCAGAGTTTGGGGCAGGCTTCAGGGAACTGAGGCAGATGTTGAGTTGCTAACAGCAGGGGAAGTTGTAATTGTATCCTCAGGTCAAAAAGTATCAGAAGCTTGAGCCAGTGAGAGGCAGAGTCATGGAAGGTTGAGTGCCACAGAGCTGTACTTCTTAGTGCTTTCTATTCATTGGAGTCACCAAAGAGTAACTACATCCTTTAATGCCTGGCCTCTTGCCGTAGAAAAGCTAATTGCTTGTTTCTGTGATCACTAGGAGTGTCACATCATCCCAAGTCATAGAATATAATAAAATATGATCATCGTGACCAATATCTTAAGTTCTCTCTCTTGTTCTGATGAGGCCTCCAGTCATAACCCAGATGGAGAAGGAGCAGGGATAATATGTAGTCAGTTTCCTCTGACCCATGTTCAAGAGGAAATGGGAGAAAACCCTACTTGGTGTAGGCAATGAAAGCCCACCAAGGCCTTTGCTTCTTAACCCCTAGAATATGGAAGTGAGGATGGATTCACAAACCATCATGGAAGGGGCACAAAGTGCTTCAGTGTTAATCAAAGTACCCTTCATGAGGAATGACCCCCTAAAACACTAACACTTGATACTACCTTAAATATCCATAGGTTGTAGTGCTTTCTGCTGTTGGACACACAAGATCCTAAGATCTGTTCCAAAATAAGTACATAAGCTGTGTCAGCATGAAATGCTGGTGCAAGCCATAAATTAATAAGATAGAACATAAGTGGTGATTTATTTTTTCTGGGAAATGAAACCAGAAGTGTAATTCTTACTTTTCCCAACTCTTGCATTTATCTGATGAATGACCAAACCATAGTAGACACTACATTCTAGAACAAATGACTATTAAAATTGGCATTAATGAAGGATTTGGGGCATTGAGCTGAATATTCACACACGAGAGTCAACTCTGACATACAAATGCTGCTGCTGTGTGGGCCATCAATATCCTTTCTACCCATACAGAATAGGAACAATGAGAGGATTTTTAGAAGTACCTTGAATGAAAAAGCACTAATACTCTGGAAGAGGACAAAATACTCACTAGCCAGTCTCCTTAATCCCAAGGGTTGGTTTTCAAATGCAATAAGTAATGTGGATGCAAACTTCTCACAGATTCTTTTCCAGCCCCTTTTACTTCATACATCTCAGCTGACTCTTCACATCTATAGAAAGAAACATGGAATTCCTAAAGGCTGAAGCATCTCAATGGCAACAATTGCAGGTACAGCATTAGGCTTCTCAGGAGGCTTGTCACATGGACAATGCTCACATCTTTGGGCAGCTTTCATATTTTGGATTTGGATTTGGATCATCTCTCCCATGCATATTCAGGTTGTTATGACAAAAGCCAGTTCTTATAACTTGTGTAAACCTCAAGGATGGGGGGGGCAGGAAAATGTGGATAGACCAGGTATGGATGATTCTTACAGGTGTGACTCTGATTATTTTTTATTTCAGGCTTTTTTGGACTGCCAGCACCCAAATCATGACACAGCACGTAGTAATTATGAAACCTAGGTCTTAGCTTAAACTTGTTTTTAACTAGCTCAGCTCATATAAT
This sequence comes from Cricetiscus sungorus, assembly GCA_030556225.1. Classification (NCBI taxonomy): domain Eukaryota; kingdom Metazoa; phylum Chordata; class Mammalia; order Rodentia; family Cricetidae; genus Cricetiscus; species Cricetiscus sungorus. The sequence goes on from JANBXA010000372.1 coordinate 75,776,860, forward strand.
TTAAATTAACCCATACTTTTTTAAACTATGTTATCCCACATGCTTGCTACCTTATGTCCATTTTGCTCATCTAACTTCCTCCTCATCTGGCTTACAACTCTGCCTTTCTTCTTTCATCTCTCTCTCTCTCTCTCTCTCTCTCTCTCTCTCTCTCTCTCTCTCTCTCTCTCTCTCTCTCTCTCTCTGTCTCTGTCTAGAAGCCCTGGGTATACCTCCTGCCTAGCTATTGGCTGTTTAGCTTTTTGTTAAATCAGTCACAGTGATATATCTTTACCCAATGTAATCAGTTTTCTAACAAGAAACCAATCTAGATAAGTTAATTTATAATGTGTGTTGCAATTATATAGCTTAACCAATTATAATAGCATAAAAGCATACTGGACAGGAGATGAAAAACAAGGTGTGAGAATAGACATCCTTGAAAAATACAAACTTCCAAACTGGGGAAAAGTAGAGGGTAAAGGGGGAAGAAGAGGGGGAGGAGGAGCAGGAGGAGGAGGAGGAGGAGGAGGAGGAGGAGGAGGAGGAGGAGGAGGAGGAGGAGGAGAAGAAGAAGAAGGATAAGAAGAAGAAGAAGAAGAAGAAGAAGAAGAAGAAGAAGAAGAAGAAGAAGAAGAAGAAGAAGAAGAAGAAGAAGAAGAAGAAGAAGAAGAAAAAGAAGAAGAAAAAGGTTGTTATTATGGAACATTCAACATTTGTTAGAAAACATTCATTGGTAAACATTTTATGCCACGCTGACCTCACTAAAGAACCATTACCATCCCCACACAATGGATGGAAAACAAAGGTCCTCAAAATTTAAGAAATTGTCTATGATCACATAGTCTAAAAGCAGCAGTGCCAGGATTCAGTCCCTGGTACTCTCGACTTCACCCTCAGCCTCACAGCATCATTTTTCTTAAATTCAGCAGGAACACTGGCTTAAAGAGGAGTCTCCACATTCTTCTCAGGAATCTGTAGTTTGCAAAGGTTCATGGGCTAGGCTTGAATCTAGTAGAACTTGGATCACCCTGCAATGATGCTTTTCTCTGATGTCTAGAATTTCTTTCACTTCCATGAACTGTCACTTCCCAGAATATGGATGAGCTCAGTCTTTCTAAGTGTCTATAAGCATACAATTTTCATCATTATATTCATTGTGTAAGTAGTAAATACTTGTTCTTTCTGTCTTTAAGAATGCACAAACACCTAGAAAATATATCTTTTCACTGAAGGACTTCTGCCCATAAGCAGTACCCACATAGTGAACTCTTTAGGGATGTCCATCTTGTATTTGTACCATCATGGGTTGTACAATAGTTTTCTTCTATATTTTTAATTATGTCTATTTATTTATTATTTATGGGAAGCAGGTATGCAAATGCCAAGGTGCATGTGTGGATGTCAGATAAATGACTGAGTCATTTTTCTACCTCTGCCATGTGTGCCCCAGGGATTGAACTTGAATTTTACGGCTTTGTGGTAAGTGCCTCTATCCACAGAGGCATCTTGTCAGCCTATAATAATTAATATATTTATATATTTGGTTACTTATTTCCTTTTATGATATAAGTCTTAATACTTTGATTTTTAAATAATTTTAAGTATGTGAGTCAATTCTGTTTCCTATTTTTAACCTGTAAATTGATGTTTTCTGCAAAAAGATGTTAGAACATTCTACATAATACTGTGATGAACTCTTTTTTCTTATGGTGAAATGCTGAGTGTTGAAATCAGAAACTTTGTCCTTAGGACAAGAAGACTTATCTTCAGGAGCTTCTGTGTCTACTGTGTTATTTCCTGCCTGTGAAGCTCCCTAGATTTACAGTTTCCCGAGCGGAGCTGAGTTTTAGTGGCATGATGCTTTCTGTCTTTCTGCTGTTTCCTGCCCCTGATATAACCTTGGTTACCTAATTGTTATTTATTTGCTATTTATTGTTATTTGACCTTTTTGGATGTCCCATGCTTGTGAAACTGATAGCCTTTCTGATAGTATTGCATTTCTTCAGCAAAGCTATTTGTTGGCATGTATTTTACTGACTGTACTCTGACTGTTTAAGTCTTTATTTAGATGCCAGAACTTTCTTGGAGTTACCCAAGTGTAGTATCAGTTACAGCCAACTCTTTAACTTACCTGCTGCTTTCCTCAGAATTTGCTCTTCACAAATGAGTTATTTGTGAATACATTATATTCTGATTGTGTTTCCCCTCCCCCAAAACCTCCCAGATCATTTCCTCATTCCCACCCATCCAAATCTATATCCTCCCATGCTCTCTCACTGGAAAACAGACACCAAGTAATAATTTAAAAATTGTAAGATAAAATAAAAGCAAGATCACCTGAATAGGTCAGAACCAACAAAGAGAAAATCAAAGAGGCAAAGAAAAAGTGCAGGAAACATTTTGAATCTTGTGTTCTAACTTTTATCATTTTAAAACTCAAATACTACTGCTGATGATAATATAAGGTTTCTTAAATTTGGATTTTCATCCATGTATCCTGTGATCTAAGTTCAACTCAATTAATTATTTAATTTATTTATTTGTATTATTTTTTAAATTATGTGCATGTGTTAGCCAGGGTGGTGGTGGTAGTATGTGCTCATCTGAATGAAGGAACTCATGGAGGCCAGAGTCATTGTTTCTCTGTAGCTAGAATTACAGGCCATTGTGAGCCTCAAGACTAGGTGCTGAGAACTGAACTCAGGTACTCTGAAGGCAATATACACATATACACTCTTAACCACTAAGCCATATCCACAGCATCCTTAAACATGCCCAATCCTCCTTAAAGCTCCTCGAGGTTAATATTTCTTTGCTGGATCTAGTTAATGAAATAATACCCGCTGATGAGAAAGCAAGCACAGATCTAGCCTTGATTTACATATCTTTGCTTCTTCTTAACACACTACAGGAATTTACCAAGTTCACAAAAAGATAATCTTCTGATATTTCATTTCTTTCTTAAATTATAATTTTTATTATCTGTGATTATTATGTAATTACAATATTTCACCCTCCTCACCTCCCATGCCTTTTGCTTTCTCTCAAACTTGTAGCTTCTTTCTCTTGTTATATATATGTACATATGTTTGTGTATATGTGCCCACACAAATATGACAGTGTGCATGTTTGTGTTTTTCTAAATAAATACAATCTGTTCAGACTGTATACTGTTACCTGTATGTATGACCATTTGATATTGTAGAACCAGTTGGTGTGCTCTTCTCCAGGGAAAACTATTTCTTCTGCTCTCAGCACTCCTCAATTGCCTGTAGTTCTGTCCAGGACTGAGACCTCATGAGCTTTTCTCCTTCCATTTTAGCAGGTCCATTGGTGTAATCCTTGTTCAGGCTACTTTTGGACAGTAATTTTGGTGAGACTTCATGAGCGTAGTTTCTTTGATTTTCTAGGAAACAAAAATCTCACAAGAAATTTCTTGTTCAGGCTTTTGCTATCTTTCTGTGTCTTTTCCTGCAACTATCTCCGAGGCTTACATACCAGAGCTATGTCATATCAATTATAACTAGGCTACACGTACACTTCAAATTTTTATCACCTATGAATTTCTTTGATTATCTCTACCTGTTGCAAAGAGAAGTTTCTTTAATAACAGGGGGAAAACTATAGTTGTTTGTGGTTGTAAGGATAAATATTTATAATGTAGTTAGAGATTATGCTTGCTTAGTTAAATGGTAGTCATAGGTTCTCCTCCAAGATCCATGATTTTACTAACCCTGAGTAATTGTCTGGATTTCCAGTACTAGGCATGAGTTCCTTCTTGTTGAGTGGGTCTTAAGTCCAAATATAGAGTTGCTGGTTACTACCAAGGTATGAGTACCACTGCTGCACCTTGAGGGTTGTTGTGCCATCCTAGTTGTTGTTATGGTTCAGAGGCATCATAGCTGGGTAGGGTTATTGGTTGCCTAGACCTTTTTGAAGTTTGCATGGTGCCTTCTGTATTATGAAAGCTAGTTCTAAGGAAGGAGATATTCAGATCAGATCTGGTTTGGAAACTTTGGGTCCTGTGTCTGAAGTGAAGGTTTCTTCAGCAATAGAGACTTATCTTCAGGTTCCGGAGGGCAACCAGAGGACAATATCAATATTTTGCAATGCTTTTTGTGTCACTTAGACAATGCTGACCAACAATTCAAAAGATGACTTCTCATGCTTGATGTTGAAGCTTTTGATAGTCTTCTGGATAAAAGAAATATTGTCAGTACCATGGGGAAGTTCCACTTATACCATATATTGGTATTTTAGGTAAATAGTTAATATATTGCTTATGACTCTTTCAGACATCTGTTAGTTTACCTTTCTCTCTACTCCATTTTCTGTATATATTTCCCCCCATTTTCTCTACTTTGTCCTCAGAGCACTTCTACCGCTAGTCCATTTCTATTGCTGCTCTTCCTCCACTGCTCACAATGGTCACTCTTTTCTTCCCTGGTTTCTGCAATTAGTTCAGCTTGTAGCTCATCTGAAGGAGCTAGAAGCTGATGAGAGAGAGTCCATAATGTTTGTCTTTTAATGTTGCCCTTACAAGAATCTAGAAAGCAACCCTAAAATGTTTCTTAAGCTGTAAGTTCAGCCTCTCTAAAAGCATGTGTAGAAGTCAGGTTTCCTGAATAGTTCATATCTCAGTTTTTTGTTTTTTTGTTTTTTTTGGTATAGTTTACTGAAAGCTTGCATAGTGTTCTGGGCAAAACATGGACACAGGTGAACTTTAAAAACTTTCTCAGATAAGTATTTTCAGCTATCATATATTAACTATTTTAGACATGCAGGAAACTATTTTAGTTATGCAGGAAAAGTTTACAACTAGCTTTCTATAATGATCTTGGTTTGAAATACAGTGAATGGACTGCAGACCATTGGAGTCAGCAGCTCAAAACTCAAGTGTTGACAGTAGATTAACAAACAACCTTCCCATAATTGATAGTATCCAGTGTGTACTTTGTCTGTCAGTTGGCAGAGGACCCAGCAGTCAGACACACTCTATTGCTTAGTGAAATTATAAGAAAAAAAAACAATTTGTTGGTGAATAGGTCTTTGTGATTCATAAATTAGTAGATGGTATGTTCAAATTTATCAAGTTGACCTAAACATAAAAAATTGTTCAAAAAGGCAATTAATGTGTAACACTTTATGGAATAGTGTAGTCTCTACTCATACTATATATTTGACTATTTATTTTTATAAAGAATATAGGTAAAGTGTGAACTCTTCAGGTTTTATAATGTACAGTTGTTGGAAAATTAATTTTAATTTCTTGAAGTGGTACAAAGGTGTGCCTAATGTTGATATAGGCAATAAGCAATTTTGTGCATAGAATTCATGTTGGATAAATATGAATTTGCTTTAGGTTAAGGTGTTAATGCAACATTTTACAGAACAAATAAGAAAAGCAGTTAAAGTGGTTTTAAAGAAATACAGTTATCATCTCTGAGACAGTATTATCTTTGTGTGGGAATAATTTTCCCATTCCTATAATTCAGAGATGTATGAAGAAACAAAGGGTGCCAATGTTGAGAATGAGCTAACTTTTGTAACTACGTTCATACTTTAAGGACCATATTATGGTGTCTCTCCTTGGAATGCCTGTAGTAAGCACTTCTATTCTTAAATAAATACTGAATTCTTGCAGAAATCTCATGAATCAAAGTACAATCTGACTAGCTGCTTCATAAGTTCAAGATGTCTTAGAGTCATCCAGACTTTGTCTATATTTTGTATAAGTGTGATTACATCTACAAGTAATGAAAGATCAGCATAGTAGATGCAAACAGACAAGAGTCAGGTGGAAGGTCACTGTGTATTGTCACAAGCTGATTAGAAATCGATGATTAAATATAATCCTGATATTGACAACTTTCCTATGCCTCAACATCCCCTTTGATAAAACCAGGTTCCTTTTTTTTAGGCCTAAAACTCACAATGTGAAAGTATGTTGGTATGTACACGGAAGAACAGACTGAGCAGATACTTACATTTCAAAGGATATGTTTGAAGCCTATTTCATTTCCTAACCCAGAAGCAAAGGGATCAGCTTGCTAGCCAGATGCTACCAGAAGCAAGGCTTCACCATCCACCATGAATTGTCATCATATGTTTCAATACACATGGAAGTTGTCACCTTCACAGTTAACTAGTTCCAAATACTTATCTCCACTACTTACAAAGCAGCTATTTAAGTGGTACATTGATTCATGAGTTTTCTTCAGGTACTCAGTATTTATTATTTATTTATGAGTAGACTTGAACTATCAAACTCTAGAATCTGGGCCCAACTTTTCATCTCTGAAAAGAATTATACAACGTTCTTCCAAATGAAAATTTATTTTACACATCTGAATATCTACCAGAAAAATAGGTAATTTCTCTTGATGTTGTTGGTTTTTTTTTTTTTTTTTTTTTGGTTAATGTGTCAAAAGTCATTGGCTATTCTCTGTACATTAGGCCATATAGGATTGGTGTTGAGGTACTCAGGGTTGACATTACCATCTTGAACTAAAGGAATTCTCCCCTGGAGTTCTTGGTGAGACAGTTTTCAATGCAAAACAAGCTATAGAACTCCTTATGCCATCAGAAATGACTTAAGGCAGGAAAAATTTAATTTGCCCCATGGTATGAAAGGAATTTTAGTTATTTACAACAGGGATGGTGGAGTGTATCGTGGTAAAAGTACCTGTCAGTCCTCACATCACCTTGGACCAGGAAGCAGAAAATGGCAGAGTAAAGTTCAAAAAGCTGTCCCCAGTTAGGCACTTCTTCCAGTCAATCTCTCTCTTAAAATCTCTGAAAACCACTTAAAATCATACCCCAAATTAGTGATCAGTTGTTAAAGACATGAACCCATGGGGAACTCTTTGTGTTCTATCCATGATGAAACCAGTAAAATTATGATAATGTGGCCCCCTTGTTAGAAATGATATGGAGGTCTAAGAAAGCCTTTCAGATCATGAAACCAGTGATGGCCTCTTGTACACTGGATCCTGTACAATGATATGGGTTACACACCCAGGAAACCAGCACTATGTGGATGGTTTTTATTGATCCATGGGAGATTTGACATTTGAGATGAATTTCCTTTTTTTTATTATTCAATTATACCACATAAGGGGAAACAGTTACTCAAGGTAGAATGGAGAGGCTACAGGAGTGAAATACAGTAACAACATAGCCAGACAGGATGAAGAAAGGATGATCAAGAAGCCTGACTCTGAGGAGTAGTGATTCAGCACTGACAGAGATGGTGATGATGTTACCTTAGCCTTGCATCACATTTACCAGCTTAACTGTGCAATGTACAGAATGTACACACATCACCAGCTTAACTTTGGGATGTACAGAGTATGCATGTGCTGCCAGCTTAGCTGTGGAATATGTAGAATTTGGCTGATCCAGGAGAAAATTGGTCATTAAACTTCTTGGTCGTCTTCTTCTCCTTCTCCTTCTCCTTCTCCTTCTCCTTCTCCTTCTCCTTCTCCTTCTCCTTCTCCTTCTCCTCTCTTCTCCTTCTCCTCCTCCTCCTCCTCCTCCTCCTCCTCCTCCTCCTCCTCCTCCTCCTCTCCTTTCTCCTTCTTCTTCTTCTTCTTTTTCTTCTTCTGTATAGTGAGTTAAAAGAGCACACATAAGTCCTGTTGAAATCAAACTGAAAGGGATTTTAAATACACTCTGGTTTGCAAATGGGCATCGGCCTTCAAGTTCCTTTGTAAGTTGTATCAATGTACTTGAAATCACTTTGTATGTTTTCTAAATAAGTTTTGTTTGAATCACAATAAAAACTAAACTTGTGAAAACCTCACCATTGTCTTTCTGTGGCCCGATGAGAACAGAACATGAAGTGTACTTTAGCTTTTGATGTGAATGCCAACTGTGTGGATGTGTCCAGCAGGTTTTCTGTGAGCTGTAGTATGTCTTCCTCTGACAATCACAGGATCGACTTCAGAGTCATGACAGGATCTGAGAAAGAAATCACATGTACCAAGGAGCATATGAAAAGGCACATGTGTCTTACCTCAACATCAGTTTGCAGAGGAGAGGCACAAAAATATAGACTGGTGGCTTCATTGTCAACACAGCCATGGATGACCTGGTGTGCTGCAAATTCTTCTGGTCTTCTGCTTTTTGTGTGTCAGTTTAAAGAATCCTGTTTATCCCTCCCCTTTGCATCTTGTCTCCATGGAGGCCTAGAGCAAGGATAAGAGTGATCACTGAACACTAATTTGAATATAAAATCCATGGCCATTTGAAAGGGAAACCTTTTGGAGCCTGTGTAATAAATCCCTGGGGAACTTGAGAGAGATGAACTGTGCCTAATTGCATCTGACATAACTAAAGCACACAGGACTCACTGACGAGCACAAGGGCTGATTCCCCAGATCCTCTGCTCAGCACTATTCAAAGTCCAAAATAGTTCATGCATTTAGCTAACATACAGCTGCGTGGTCAAACCTCTCCTAGCCTCCTCTTGATGGCCAGGCATGGGAAATCAACACTATAAAGTTATATCATTAAATAGTTTTTTTTTAATGGGAAAGAATGGGAGGGACTGTCTGACTCATGGTTTGGAGTGCAATCATTTGCTCCATCTAAGCTGGCTGCAGAAAACAAAGATTGCTCCTACCACAAGGGATTAATTTGCTGGACCAAAGTGGCCTCCTATTTCTGGGAGCAACTGCTGTCCAGTGTGGGCAGCTGCAAACACAGCATGCCTGTCCCTGACTAGGTGGTCCTGGTGAGCCAGAAATCTTTGCAATTCCTTGGGTCCTTTCTCACATACCTCTATTATGTCTACCTGTAAATTATTTTTAAGAAATTCCAGGACAATGAGCTTTGTTGTAAATTATTATTGATCATTAATAAGAATGTTTGAAGAAAAAGAAAGAATTTATTACTGGTAGGGCTCAGTCAACAGCATCATCTCCCACTGGTTGAGACTGCCCAATGAGACTGTTTATTCAGAATTCACCTACCATAGAATACCTGCCGTGTTTTCTTGACTGGACAAAGCTCTGGAAAATCAACCACAGTCAGAGGCAACACATAACCACTCAGTACAGCATCACTTTTTCATTGTAGATTTCCTTCTTCTCATGGATTTAACTGTACTGGGTATTGAATAGTCCTGAGCTCTTACATTTGAGATCTTAGTTGGAACAGGCTGGGGTTTCTGGACCTAAGAGACAAATGAAAAGGCTGATCAGGCTTACTGAGCACACTTGATCTCCTTATGTTTCTGTCCTCTCATCTATAAAGTGACCCTTGGTGCCCTCATCTCATGGGTTTATTGGTGACAACTGAGTGAAATAATCCATGAACTCTCAAGGCTGGCACTCTTGCCATGATGTCTTGAGGGAGAGTTAGAGGTTCTCTCCCACTATTCATTTTGGGCACTAGTGGGTGAGAATATAAGCCATATTTGACTTGGTTTCAATGCAGATGGGTTTGTCATTATTTAGGGTATAACTGGACTCTGAAATGCCTCACGCACTCTTGAGTTTGAAGACTAAGGGATACATTTCAGGAGTACTGAAATTCTCAGCTGTACCCTTGCCTTAGCTGGGTTTGTATAAGAGGGCCAAAGGAAACCCCATAATCTTTGATCTAATTGAAATATGTACTGCTTGTCTTCTGTGTTATAAGCAATAGGTTTATACCTGCATAATGCTTAGTAAGGGCCTTGCTTACATGTGTCAACTAATTTAATCCTCTCAAGAATTCTACAAGGCACTTTCTTTCTCTCTCAGCTTATAGAAGAAGCCAAAAGACTTTAAGCAGCTTGCCCAAAGCCCTATGAGGCCATATCACTAAGTGTCCATATGAGGATTCAAGCTCAGGCAGTTTTGCTCCTGAATTTATGAATTGCAAAGGCCACAATAGTGAGAAGTTATGTCTTCTTATTGTGGCTTAGCCCAAGTCACAAGAGCATTGTGGGTACTCTCTGGCAGGTGCATGTGTGCACGGATGATGCTTTGGTAATTAGCCCATTCTCTCTGCTCTCATCAGACATCTAATTCATAGAATCATACAGTTTAGAATTTTTTTCCCTCTTCATTTTGCTTGATACCTTTTGTCATTGTGTGTGCCCATATGAGCCAGAATATAAAGGATACGTTGGTGATGGACAGGGCCTTGTTTTATACCATTACACAACTCTTACAAGAATAGCTAAAGGTCACATATATCACACAAAAAGCTTGGAGATAGCTTACCAAGGAGACTTCAGATAGGTTGTTAAGATGGAGAGGATTTACAACACCCCCCTCACCCATTTAACACTTACCTTTGCTGTTTCCTCACTCGCTCCAAATCTTTGGTTGGGTATTTTAAAGATTAAAAGACATAATAGCAAACCATGTAAAGCTAAAACAGTTAACTGAGATCACCCTGAAGAGGAAGACTGGTGTTCAGACTCTGAAGATAGACAGTGGAGAGTATGAAAGCCATGCCTTGTTGTAAAGACATCATGTTTCTAAATGATATGTTGAATTGCATCATTTATATTTTCATAAAAAGGTAGCCTCCAGATTACCCTTTGATGGTATCCTTATTCCTCAAACTATATTCAAGTAGAGCTTGAATGTATAGACCTTGTATTAGACACAGGAAAAAGTATCCTATCAGCTATAATATTCTAGGAGACATGAATTCCCATCCATAGTTAGGGCGTAAGAAGTAACAATGTCCACAGTTTTTGTGTTGAGGTGTTTGACATTATTCTCTTTTCCTAGATGGAGGCCAAACCCAAGTCTGAGTCACGAATAATGGTGGCAGCTTCACCTTCCTTTAACCGCTTACCTATTCATTTATCTCATATATTAAATACTACAAAAGAGTTTGACTTTATTATATGTTGGGTATAGAAATATGCACAACCCATTTCTTAAAAAGACTGTAATCAGGCCTGGAAAATGCTAGTAATTAACTGAGTGCAGGGTTAGTCTAAGCTAGTTTCCTGAAAAACCAAGAGCCATATCTAACCTTTCCTAAGCTGCAGGGCCTGCACATAATTTGAACATTATTTCTACAATCCTGATGTACTTTCTTCCTTTTTGGTGAAAAGGGTGATTAGGATGATAATAGGAATAATGCTTAAGCTTAGGGAGCCTTTGACTTAGGTTTACCGCAGTGGTTTCTGGCTCTCCAGTAAGCTTGTCGGACTGAATGTTAGCTTTAGATGGAAGTAAGTTTTTCATGCCTCTTTCCCTCTGGGCTTCCTCTTTCTCTAATAAAACTGCTCATCCACATTCCTGTCTTGAATACCAGCACTTAAAATGAACTGTCTATATCTGAGTCATTAAAAAAAAAGTAACTCATAATAGCAAAGAGTTGTTTGCTCTCTTTTCCCACCTGGCTGCACCTGTCACATACATGTACTGGTCCCTGACACGAGGCTCTGATATTGATCTGGAGGTTTATCGATCTCCCACTTAATATAAGGATACTGTCTACCAATAACTTGGGTAGCTCCAGAGGCACTCAGTTAATCTTCTTTTGTTCACTTACAAAATGAAGAGAACGTCTTTGCTAGGATGACTATTGAAGTAGTCCAGTGTGCCATACCCCAAGCTGAGCCCAGAAATCTGATGAAATACATTTTAAGCTAGCTTCTGCTTTTGATATATTAATTTGGGATTGGATTTCCTCCAGTGGTTCAAATGAAATGAGAGCATGATCCTAAAGTATTTAGTACATTGTCTTCCTTCTCTTCTTAATTGGAATCACAGTTAACTCTTTGCAAAATGTTTCCAAAATAGGAAGGGCACACTTCTTCCCTCTGATATTGGAGGGGGCTCCAGTTTCACCTCTGTGCTTCCTCAAAGAAAACCTGAAGCAGTTCCTCTTCTCGTTGCCTATTTCTCATTGGTTTTTCTTTTTATCATAAGGCATTTAACAAACTGTTCTCAATGTCATTTGCTTAAAACTAGTGGAGGTTACTTAGCTTATGACTGCAAACTTAGCTTATGAGTTCAACAAGAAAGGTATGTACTTCTTTACTATGTGGAAACATCTATCAAAACTCAACTGGTCCAGAAGGAGGCTGATGCTAGAGAGTTACTAGGAACACAGCTGGGTTTTTGCTTCTGTGAGAAAACAAAACAGAAAGTAAAACAAACAAACAAAACAACAACAACAGAGCTGGAAGCTGACATTCTCTTGAATCCAGGACAACATCATTCCTCATTGGTTTAGTTCCCAAATGATGCAGACATTTAAGGGAAGGGCACCATTGGAAGGAATGTCAATGAAATGGGCTGTCTTTATGCTACCACTCCCTGCGACCACTAATTAGTTACCCAGGGAAGAAACTTGGTCTTCCCCTCTGAAGTTTTCTTCTCTTCTTGACCTCTTCTAAATAATCCACCACAGAAATGGATAATATATACAGCATGCTTATAGCATCTAATCATAACATACCCAAACATACTAACTACAGTACATATATGTATCAACATTAGCTACCAAGGCCTCTTAACTGGCCTTGGAGTCCTGTCACCTCTTTTGAGTACCATCATCCCTGTAACACACACTCCATTCCTAAGCAGAATCTCACTGGTCTTTGCCCCCAGCCTTGCTGTCTCCAAATCTACTCAATGGTGTTTTTGCTTTTATTTGCAAATAATGTCACTGTGCTGGCTAATATCCCCCAGTTGTCCTCCATGGTCATATGCATATTTGCTTCTGTGTCTCACCAAGACCCTGTATGATGTTGTTCCTGCCTTCTCTTTCAGCTAGAAGTTTTTATTTTTTCCCATCTAGGTGAAGTCTTCAGCTTTACCCCAATCTTCCTGTTACCCAAATGTTTTCTCCTATGTCTAAGTGCAATCGTACCCCTTTCTTTGAAATGTTCTTTCTTGCCCTCTCTCACTAGCATGGTTCCCCATTCCCATTGCCAGTATATTGTCTTATTCTTCAGATTTATGTTAGCTTCAAACTAGTCACCTATACTAGAAAACAACCTCATTCACAAAATAGAGCACCAATGATTTTCCAGATCTTCTTATATAATCTGGGTATTATAGTGAGAAAAATAGACTGAACAACTTTCTGACATTGAATTTAGCCTTCAGGAAATAAAAATCAGGCAATAATTAAACAGATAAAACATACTATATGTTAAATAGTAAAAAGAGCTGATCAGAATTAAATAAAGCAGCATGGACAGCAAAACAAAACAAAGAAAAACAAGAAAAAACAAAACACTCTAGTTGAGAATAGTGGTGTTTGGCACAGGACACACATAGGAAAGGTATTATACAGTCAAACTTGAAGGGATTGTCAAGGACTAGTTATGAGGTTGCCTGGGAGAAGGACATTCTAGAGAGAGGCTGGTGAGATAGATCAGTGGTTGGTTAAGAATGCTCTGTTACACAGGACTTCAGTTTCAGTCCCAATAACCTTGTCAGGCCTCTTACAATCACTTATAACTTCAGATCTAGGGAAACTGATGCCTTCCTCTGGCCTAGGGAAACTGATGCCTTCCTCTGGCCTCCCTAGACATCTGAATACAACATGATGTGCATACACATAGATGCATAAGCACACACATAAACAATAATGAAGGTAAACCTTGTTTAAAACGAGTACAGAGTCCTTGAGGTATATGTGAGTCACTAGGTTTAAAGAATGTAGGAGCCAGAGTAACTGGAGTTACCGAGCAGGAGGACAGAACAAAGAGTGGGAACAGGTGATGTACCTACCAATGGGAAGCCTGACAAACAGCTCTAAGACTTCAGTTTTCATCTTAAGAAGGGTAAGAAACATGGAAAGAGTTTTAGAAGAGGGAGTTGTATTATTGTGATTTAAGGGATCCCCTTCCTTGCCCAAATCCTCCCATGTTTTCCCCTGAACTCATAACTTCTCATCCGTCCTACAATATAGTTTTCTCTCTCCCTCACATTTAGATTGTGTGAGGGGAGATGCCCTACCCAGTTGTTAATATTTTATCTCCACTGCCACAACCCAGTGGCTGTGAATCATAGGTTCTCAATAAACATGTGTTTTTTTTATACTCAGTGAATTAATAAAAGCTGGTCTGCATGCTAATCTTTAATCTTTTTTATTTATTGCTGCAATTTCTTTAAGACAATTGATAGCAGAAATTCACAATTTCAAAGAACGAGGAAAAGGCATGAATAAGAAGTGATAAAGAAAACAGAAAGAAATATCCTTAACTGTTATGGTATCCCCCTTTATTCTGAGAAGCCCAGCTTCACCTTTGTACTCTGGAGTCTACAGTGAGAAATTTTCTATGAGACTGTAGACAAGCCTTGCACTTCTCTGGAAAGAAATTTTCACAGTGGGTATTGGTTAGACTTCTGGTAGGGAGGGAGAGGAGCTTTGCTTTGAGGCTATTAGGATGACAAGGGAGAAGTTTCAAGTCATAGCATATTTATATATTAACAAAAAGTGATGGTTATAATATGTGTGTTTGTGCATGCACACATACCTAAGTCCACACACAATGTATGTGTACAAATGCTTCATTACTATTTTGTATACTAATTGGTAGATGCTATATATCTAGTATTAGGAATGGAATGTCTCCCCACAGTCTTAAACTACAAAAGAATACTGTATTTCTCAAATTTATGTTACTGTAACAAAATATATAAAATGATATGGTAATAAAGAAAAATTGAATCATTTTGGCTCATAGTTTATGTTTAATTAAATTCTATTACATTGAACTTATAGTAAGGAAGCTTTTAATGATGGGAGCATTCAAAGCATAACTTTTCATACCAGGGAGTGAAATCAGGAGTAGGGAAGGACATGAGGCTCAGGTAAATTGAAGGACATGGCTACTGTAGCCTAAGGATGGATGTTCTACGTTCTACAAGACCCAATCTTTCCAAAAGTGCCACTACTTCCCATGAGTACCACCTTGGGGGGGGGTCAAGCCTTTAACTTTCCTTGGACCATTGGGGGATACAGTAAACTATAGTAAGGCTCTTAAAAATTATAGACTGGGATAGTAACATAGAGGGGGATGAGTACTGAACAGAATATACTGGGAAGAAAAACATACTGATAATGGCTACATTGTTAGAATTTCTTGAATATCTGACCTATGTGTGATGTTTCTTATGCTTGGTTTGATGGGTAAGTTCAGGAAAGTGTACACTGAGGATCACTTGCTTGGAAAAGCACACTTGATGTGTCTCATCAGGTCACAACATATTCAAACAGGAAAAGAAAGGGGAAAATATATTCAGCTGTTGGTTTAAATTGTAAAGAACATAAGGCCCAGAGAGATTTGATCTTGTGAAAATATGAGAGGAACGGAGAAAAAAACAAAGTCTCTGAGCCTGGAACCAGTCAAAAAGCATTTTGTTCCTTAAATCACAAGAGTGTGGGGGGGATGTTTTGAGGGTGGGTAGTAGGTGGTCTCTATTGAAAAGCCTCTGCCTTGGTGGGTGTGTTGTGTGTTGATTTCTTGTCATTTCATCTCAAAGTGTTGTTATTGGTCTTGGAACCTGCTTATCCTGTAAGGGCTTCTGCTATGGAGCCTGCTTACCCTGTAAGGGTTTCTGCTCTACTTCTCTTTCTCTGCACTCTGAAAAGGGATGTTTGTAAGATCCTGTCTCAGCAACATGAGCCCTGTAGTATAAACTCCCTGTTTCTCACTTCCATCTGAGGCGTTTAGGCTTGCAGGCTTGTCTGTTCTGGATCCAGCTTTCTAGAACCCAGAGAGAGCTGGAGCAATGCTCGCTCACATTCTGCAAAGAAGGGGAGTACCAGCCAGGCAGCAAGCCTTCAGTGATCACCAGAAACTTCTATATCTAATATATATATTGTCAAAATATCTCATATATAAATGTAGACTGATGTCCACTGCTGTAGTATATAGAGGAGAGACATGCAGCCAACACAAATAAAAACTAATTTCAAGCACATACTTGATTTGGAGAATTCACCCAATTACAGAGTCAGCATGAGTCACTTACCCTGAACTGTTTTACTATTGTGACCCTGATTTGAAAGTCACCAAACTTGCTATGCATGACAAACTCGAATCATATTTTGCCCTTAAGTCTTCAGGAACTGCAATTTAATGCATCTGTAGCAAAATAATCTACAAGTAAATGAGGTCTCCCCAAATTAGATGCCCCTTTGAGCAGGACAATGAGCAATTCTGTCCGATATGATAACATTGGCAGGCTCTGGGAGTCTCTTTATTAAATAGTAATCCTTTCTCATATAGGATTTTGCATAATTTGGGGGAGAAAACTTATTAACCTGCTTGATCTTGAACAACAGACAATGCTTCTCTGCTTGCTGTATCATCATGGCTGCAGGTGTTCTTGTGTGGAAATAGTGATAACTTTATATTGTTTAATGCCATGGGAATCTACACACACACACACACACACACAGCACAGCACATCTTGAACCCTACCTGAGGCAGAAGGCTCTAGTGACCTGCCATCTCTTGCTGTTAATTTCCTCTTTGCTTATATGATGAGTGGTTGCAATTTATTATTTAGCTACTGTCTGGTACAAATGAAGGACTTGGAGCTACTAAGAATGTATCAGTGGCTGAAGCAGAGAAAGAGCTCTCCCCTTAGTAGGGCTTATATTTTAGCAAAGGCTAGATTCAAAGAACAGTGCCAAACATTTAAGTAATTACTGTGCATATTTGGAACTAAAGCTGCAAGTAAAAAGAAGGGTGAAGTAGAGTTAGAAGGAAATGCCCAGCATTAAAGAGACACAGTGGGATCAGCAAAGGAAGTTGGAGGAAGTTAAGGAATGAGGAAGGGTTTTCTTGCTTACCAGGATGTGGTTACTGCAAATGCTAAGATGATTGTGGATGAAGTCAGGTAAGTAAAGGCAACCAATGCTAATATATTTGATAGCACTGCCTTTTCCTTTTCCGTATTTTGTGTTCTACATAATATTTCCCACATGGATTCTGTTGAAAGAAGCAAGGGGAGTCACCAAATTAATTGGAGTCTTGAGTCATTGGTGAGATAACTGAGTTTAATTCTGTTGTTTTGTTGAGATAGGATCCCTGTGTCCCAAGCCAACTTCAAGTTCATTGTGTAGCTAAGGATGACTTTTAACTCTTGATTTTCCTATGCTCTCTCTCAAGTGCTGCCAGTATAGGTGTGTACCATCATCCCCAGTTCTTGGTTTAACTCTGTTTTGAACCATTGCAGTTGCTTAAGGAGAGTATTAGCATAACTCAATTTAAGATCCTCAAATATTACTCTGGCTAGTGTTTCACCCAGAATTATCTGTTTAGGGAGGATGCCCTGGTATGACAAGGTATATAGGAGTGGACCACATGGAATGCAGAAGGAAGTCATAATTTCTAGATCAGGATGGTAAGAGGGAGACTAGAAATTTTGCAGATGACACTAAGAAGAATGAAGCTGAGGATAACTGGTGGGCTTCAGTCTGAGCAGCTGGAAAGACAGACTTGTTACCAGATGATACACAAATAGAGTTGGAGTCAGGAATTTCACTTTGACTGAATAATTTTGAGAAGATAGCTAGATGTCTAAGGAGAGGATGTATAAGTCATTAGAGAGACATGGACAGGAAACAGAACTTGAGTTGTCAGTAGCTAGAAAGTGGATAGGTTAGGAAGACATATGCAAACACAAGGGAGTGAGACCAGATAAAAAGAAGATCCAGCTCTGAGTCAGGGACATGGTACCGTACCATCAATGGGGATAGGATCATTTGTAGGAACCAGGCGGGGAGGTTAAACAGAAATGACCATTAATGCAGTAGGAAAGCCAGGAAGAGATGGCTGTGTTGGCACAATGCTTTGAGGAGTGGGTGCTCAGAGTGCCAGATTGTGTTGAACAGTAAGAAAAGCTGATTGCCAGAAATGGCCAGTCTTAAGCAATGTGGAGGGTATGGCTCCAATGACTGGTAACTGTTTAACAAGACTGGGATAAAATGTTGATTGGACAGGCAAAGGGTTTTGTTTTGTCTTTTCTTCTGCCACCATAGTATGTTAAAACACTATGCAGATAATATGTTGACAGAGTAATTTTAATGAGTGCCATTAGGGATTTGTTTTAAGCCCTTGGAAGTTATTCAATTGTTTAATCTGGCTTTAATATTCCCAAACTGGCATGGATCTTAATTGTAATCAAAATTCATTTGTTGATAAATCAGCCAAGAAAATAGACACAGATTTTAGAAAGCCCCTGATTTATGTGGGTACAATAAATTATATTTTATACATTTAGCATGAAGTAAAAGTGTTAGTTATATGCCTTATTAGATCATAATAATTTAAAGCAGTGGTTATCAGCCTTCCTAATGCTACGACTCTTTAATTCAGTACCTTGTGTTGTGGTGATTCCCCACAATAACATTATTTTTGCCGCTACTTTATAACTGAAATTTTGCTACTTTCATGAATCATAATGTAAACATTTGATATGCAGGCTATCCGATATATGAGCACTGTAGAAAGGTTGTTTGACTCCCAAAGGGGTCCCAATTAAATCAGTTGAGAATCACTGATTTAAAGTGCGCCACACTCTTCAAATAATACCCAAGATGTATTTGTTTTATGTGCATCAATTCTCCAGTATTTTAAGAAAACAACCAGATCTTATAATTTTTATTTATCTTTTGAGTTAAACCATGTTGTAGACATAATAGATATGAAGTCAGTTTTAGTTGGCTTAATTGTCTGTTCACACTTTGGCTGATTTTGTTCCCTGTCATGCATGGCTCATTCCATAATGGCAAAGAAGGAGAAGATGGCAACCAGAGAGAACACTTCCAGTTAGGGAACAGACACCGTCTGTTTGAAAAATCGAGTGACAAGTAAAGACTGATACGTGCACCAATAAAAGATGTGCATGTGATCACTGGCAAAGAAACTCTGAAAGTGATAGGCATTGGCTTGATTGTCTGTGCAGGGCAGGTCAGCGTTCCTGCTTTCTGTGCCCTGGGCTTTTTGTAGTGCTACTGGGTGGCCACAAACCTTGTGCTCTTTGATTTCCTTAGTTCCTTTTGCAACTGAGGGCCTTTGCAGAGAAGGACTATTATACAAACTGTATTTGTAGTTTTTGATGTACTTGTCTGTTGTTATTTGAATGGATTTTGTTTTGTTTTTGAGAGAGTCTCTCTATATAGCCTTAGCTGGCCTAGTCTTTGCTGTGTAGCCAGCCTGGCCTTGCAGTCACTAAGATCTACCAGTTGCTGCTTCTTAAGTGCTGGGATGAAAGGCATGTGCCACCATGCGAGAAATTTTAAGGCTTGAAACTCAAATTATCTTATTGTGGTTATTGAAAAAACATTCTAAGGAAGTTATTCCTAAAATACTCTCCCATACTTCCCCTTCACCTCTGAATAAGAAAACGAAACATGTGTACAAAAAAAAATCAGTTAGTATGGTGTGCAGAATTCACATTGCTAATTCAATTGTTTTGAACACTTGCAAGGCTACAAAAAAAAAAAAGTATCATTTTACTTCCCCACTAACAATGCATGGAAGCTCCAATGAATTTTCTTTCTTTCCTAAGAGTTGTTATTTTTTCTAAAAATTAAAAAAAAATATATATTTAGAAGAGGGGGGCTGGAGAGATGATTCAGAGTTTAAGAGCACTGACTGCTCTTCTAGAGGACCCAGGTTCAATTCTCAGCACCCACATGACAGCTCACAACCATCTGTAACTCCAGTTCCCTGGGACCCAACACCCATGGCAAAATACTAATACACTTAAAAGTTAATAAAAGAAACAGTAATTATTTTGCTTCATTTTCCACAAATAATTCTATTCTAATTGGTGTGATAGACAGATGACAGGTAGAAATTCTGAACGTTCAGAACACCTGCATATATCATTAAAGCATCTTTTACCTTTTATACTATGTATGCTATCTTTGCTTATGTGATTTATGAAAAATAGCACATTTATCTGACTACAAATTTTAAACACTTTTTGTAAACGCCTAGTGACTGATTATATTTTTCTTCTATAAATTATAGAATTCTGTTGTGTTTTCCATGCCTTCACCGTTAATTTATTAGAGTTACTAATGCAGAAAATATCCTTTTGTTTTATTTCATATTTTCAAACATTCTCAAGTTTCATTTATATTGAAAGCTTGTTGATTGTAATTTTGTTTCCATATTATTCAAACATTAAACATTTGGAACAATTTTAATTCTCACTTTTTCATATGAAGAAAAATGTTTCTATTTTGGCCATATACTAAATTTTTGTCCTATTAATGTGTTTAAAAATTACATTAAGCATATAGTTAGTATTTGATCTGCTTAGTATTATTGGATTTGAAAAACTCTATAGTTATATTCTGAATAGCATCATAACTAACCAAGGGGGAATTCTTACTAATAGTTTGACATACTAATGTCTGATCTTATATGTACATTTGAAACTTATGCAATTATCTCTTTACAACCATTCAGAAACCCATTCTTCTCCATCCTTTAGGCATCTGCCATAAAAAAAAAATTCTTGTATATTTTTAAGGACATGTACTTACTTGTTTTATATAGTATATAAAGTATAAATGCATAATATAATTGTGATCATTTAAACTAATGTAGCATTCTATTGTCTGTATCAGCTTATTTATCTCATAAGACATTTCTAAGATATATACATGTTGACACATGAAGACCTTTGTAATCTTTTTAAATGATTGGATTAATGTCAGGATCTATGAATACACAGCAATGTTGTTTGTTCATTCTGTTGGTAGATACAATAACTTAATCCCATTTGTCTTATGGTGGGAGTACTTCAATTGTGCCTCCCACACATGTGTTCAAGTTTGTCAAGGCATGAGTCTACACATATGAGCATACTTGGAATATATGAGGGCACATTTTCAGTTTTCATTGAATGTATCATATGCCTCTGTGGTCCTTTGAGAACAATTTAAGTCTCTATCCTTTTGCTTTTTTGTGTAAGAAAAAGGAGATAAGGTTTCTTTGCCTCAATTGTGTTGGGATTCCATGTACTAACATATAATCCTGTTTATAACAGTACCTGGTAACAAGAATAAGCTTAAGGATGATAAGTGAATCAAAAAAAGAAAAAAAAAAAAACACTCTATGCTCTGATATATGGAACTTGAAAACCTAACTGTAACAGAAACAGACAATACAACAGAGCTGTTAACAGCATAGAACATCTTAAAAATAAGGTGTTAACAGTTAAAGAGAGCAAAGAAGTAGTACATGCAAAAAAGTCAGACTCAAGTGTCTGTTTAAGAAACACCAAATAATTCATGATTTCATCTTCTTAGTCTATGAAGGGATTCCTAGAAGGGTTATTGGTAGAGAAGATTTCTCTGAATGGAGATAGTATGATCCCATAGGCCAATGTCCTCCATGGATAAAATAAAAAGGAATTTCAGAAAAGGAGAAAGCCAGCTAGTGCACCATGCTTCCATGGCATGCCCATCTTGGCATGTGCTCTCTGTTATGTGGAGATGAAACCTCTTAACCTATGAATGGAGATATCTGCCTTAATTTTCTTTTTAATCTTGGGTATTTGTTATTCTGATTAAGGTTAATACTCTGAAATTTTTATGAAAGTTAAAATAAGCATTCATATAGCAGTGGAGGGGCAAAGGAAAATTGGGGGAAGATTTTACCTGTGAGTCAAGGAACAGGGGAGCATGGAGCTGAGCCGAAGCATGTGAGTGTGTGTGTGGCCAGATGCACACAGACTTCTAATTAGTCTTTGCCTCTGAGGGGGAAGATGGTAGATACTTTCCCAGAGCCTTCAATGTCTATTACTTGACACTTTAAGTAAAAGAAATCCAAAACAAAAGTGTTAGCATCTTGTTGAATGTGGGAAGTAGTTACTTTATCACTCTGTTTTGGCTCCTTTTATACTGAAATGTTTTAAAATTAAAAGGAATTCTATGAAAGTCAGGAGATATAGGGAAATAACCTTGGAAGAAAAAGGAAAATTGACCAAAAATATTTTTAAATATTAGTTCATTTCAAATAAATTAAAGTTTTGAGTTCACTATTTACCTATGGCTTTCTCTTTAACATGAAAATGGAAATGAGTTAAGTCAACTTAGACCAATAATATTTAAACAGGAGAACATATTTGCTATTAATTTTAAAAGGAAGCTATTTATTTTTGAATTATATGTCCTAAATTAGTAATTTTACTGCTTAATTTTTTAAAAGTAAAGTAATATCAGAATTATTTCCCTCTCCTGAAAATTCTGAACAAGCTATGCTGATCAGTCTAGGAAAGGCTTGGAAATGTAGGTGGATATGGTCTTTTTCTTTCAGAACTCTGACTTTTAAATATTTTGCTTTTAAGCAACTTGCTCGTCTCCTATGGCTTGAGGAACCATACTTTAGTAGGTTTTCTATATACAAACTAGGTATATGGGTTTCTGTAGAAGAAGGAACATCAAGTTTTGATTGGCCTGAGAAAAGCAATTCTACTAGCTACGCAGCATTTGGTACCACCTATAATTGGTGCAAACTTCATTAAAGAAAATGACAGATGGCATATGGCTGCAGGCAAAATGCCAGTTCACATGATGAATCCTACTATATTCTAGTCCAAGATAAACAATGATTTTAATCACCTTGAAAACAACAACAAAAAAAAAAAAAAAAAGCTTTCTTCCCCCCTCCTCCCCCCTAATAACCTCATTATTGTGAACTTGCATCAAGTCCCTTACTTAGCTTGTGAAAAAATAGTAATAAAAATCTGGCAGCTGACTACTGAAGAGTCTGAGGCCATCAAGTAATGCAGTAATGAAATGAGCTCTTCACATAGACAGTGCCACAGATGACTGACCACAGAGCCCCAAGTTGGCTCACCTTTCTCGGGTTGTTTAAAATATTGCTGTGGGATTCAGAAAGCCTGTGGGGCACAAAAACAGATGGTGAGATATTTGCGTTTGTGTGTGTGTGTGTGTGTGTGTGTGTGTGTGAGAGAGAGAGAGAGAGAGAGAGAGAGAGAGAGAGAGAGAGAAAGAGAGAGAGAGAGACTCACACACTCATGATCCACTGCATTCCTTTCACAAGGAGCCATCAAACAAAAGTTGAGTTTAGGGAAATAATTGAAGTCCTATCAAGTTCTGAGGTTAACATCAATGTTCATTGCTTAAGACATTTTTTTAAAAAAAAATCAATTAGTTTTTGTGATGATGTAATTTCCTTGACAATTTTATATGTGTAACATAACGCTGCATATATGTACACATTTTACAAACCCCCAATACAGTGTAGATATGCCAGGAATAAAGATAATTTTTTAAAGTTTATAGGAAATAGAGCTAGATCTTAATTTGAGTCCAGGGAATTGATACAGTTAATTTTAGTTAGTGATTCATGTCAGCCTTCTTTGCAGAAACAGAAATTACCTCTGGCTAATTTAAATAGACACACGAATTAGAGAATGCTGGCTAAATAGGCAGAAAGACAGAAGAACCATGTGGGAATTAGGCTTCACAGTGTGTTATTCTACTCAGGCTGGTATAACAAAGCTGTGGATGGATGGTTTGTAAGCAGAGGAAAATGTATTATTTGCAGGTTTGGAGGTGGCAAATCAGAGACTAGTGTTCTAGAAAACTCAGTATCTGATTGGGTCTCCTTCCACACAGCCAGCCTACCATGGTTTCACTGTTCATTTGTTTCCTGTTGTTGTTGTTTGCAATGAGAAAGGGGCTTTTCAGATCAGTTAGCCAGAGGCAGCAGGATAGCCAAATCACTATCAGTCTGTACTTGCCCAGATCCTAGCTCAGAAACAAAAACAATGACACACAGAAATAGTGCTAGAAAAAAAAAATCAGTCTATTCCAAATTCTTTCACAGAAACATTAGTTATTGTAAAATACTAATGACTAATTGTGCATGTTCTTGATGGGACTTTTATTCACTGGTGTTTTACATACTGTAAAAGAAAACACATTACTGATTATATGGATACAGTCAAACAGACATCTAAATAAATTGAGTACAGGTAGATATCATCCAGAGGTCTTTGATGGAAATGGTATTATTTTTTATATACAAAACTTAAATTTTTGCTTATGGTAGATTAATGCTACTTCAGTTTACAGAAGATACCACTTGGCATTAAATCAGTTGTCTGAATTTTTTAATAGCTTTTATAGAGCCTTTGTGAACACTTCTACCCATAATCTTAGCTATTTAGTTGGTTGAACAGAAACAATTTGTGTGAATTTAAGGACATTTGGGGCACACAGTTAGTTACAGGTCAGCCTGGGCTGTAACATGAGATCATCTCTCAACAAAATCAAATGAACATATAAAATATTAAAATTATTTATAGACTACAAGCAATACTTATACCATTTGTATTTACTAAACCATCGCTCTATCTTTGGGGGATGCTTTTTAAAATTATTTTTTTGAGGCAGTATTCTAAACCATTTGGGACAAATATGACAATGCCAATTGGTTATGACTGATTGTCATTTTTAGATTCTTTTAAAATGTACAATAGTGAACATATTAGAAATTAATCTAAATAGATGAGTTTCTGACTCAAAAATGTAAACAATATAACACACACACACACACACACACACACACACACACATATTAAGCCTCTTGAAGAATCAATTAAATGATATTGAATAGTTAAATACATCCAAAACTGTAGCCTCCATGTAGCCAAGATAGAATGTACAGGATCATATTCCCTGAGCCTTGGGAATGAATGTCTTAAATAGCTAAGGCTCTTTAGGGTCATGGAATTAAATGTCTATTAGCTCGATGACTAACTTCCACTAACTATGGATGAGTGGAGAGAAAGCCCTTTAAGATGGTCTTACCAGAAAATGCATTCCTAAGTATATGTCAAAACTTTTGTTCTTACTAAGCATTTACATGGTAAAGGGTTAGAGAAATAGTTTAACAGTTGAACACTTGGTGCATACTCACGAGAGAGCACAAGTTCAGATCACAGCACCCACTTAAAAAGTTGAGTGTCCTGTAAATACATTTATCTGTAGCTCTGGGGATAATAACAGGAAGCCCACCAGAGATGACCACTCAAATGCAATTCATTGCCAACTGAAAGTCTTTATTCCACCTAGCTGTGACATCATTCAGGTACTGGGGACCCAAGTGTACCACTGAGTATTTAGGGTAAGTTTTTTTCTTCCTTTTTTATCTTTCTTTCTTTCCTTTCTTTCTTTCTTTCTTTTCTTTTTAAAATACTAACCATAATCTATTATCTCACTCAATAGCTACAAGGGGAAGGCTTTTGAAAGCAAGCAGTTTAACAGAAGTGAAGGTAAGCATTAGCAGGAGGGTTGCACACACAGACAGTTTAAAATAATCTAAGACAAGTTTGCTGGGGTATTGTGACTACAGGGTCCTAGTACAGAGTTGGGTAACTTTCCACAGAGCTTCCCATCAAAGACATCAAATTCTAGCTAAAACCTCAGCAAAAATCTAAGATGGAGGAACCTCTGCCTTATCTTTCTCTGTCATACCGACACATTCTTTTCACTCTTACATGTATACTAGCACATACTTTTGCACATATTGGTAAATATGTATAAATAAATAAAATTAAATAATTAAAATTTACATGATAAAAATATAAACTCATTTAGTAACCTTAATTCTAAAATGCCCAATAGTAGATATGTTCCTGAAAACTTGCTTTAGAATAGACTTCAATAAGTGAGACATTAACATATAAATGTGCTGAACTTTGAACTTTCATAGTCAAAGGAATTATTAAAAGACATTTTACAAATGTATGAGGTTCTCTTTTTGTTTGTTTGTTTGTTTTTTTACAAATTTCAACTTAACAGTTTCAAGAACATATAACTTTATGTCAGATTTTCCTCGAGTAGCTACAAGTCAGCTTCTTTATGTGTGATATATTTTTTTAGAGCTTAAATGAGGAGTTTATATAGAAAGGGGAGTGAGGGGGAAGAGAAAAGACATAGAGACACCAGGAACAGAAGAGAAGGAGAGAGAGAGAGAGAGAAATGAGTTACCTTTTAAATTTTACTCGTGTTCTAACACCTCAGGTTAGACTCCTATATATAAAAGTAGAAAATATCAATGTATCTTAAATAATTGTAATATTCATTGATTTTAGCTCCATAAAAGAAATTTTATGGATTATAGGAGGAGCAAAGGAGGATGATAAACATAACCTAAAACAGGTATTTCTTTGTCATGATACTACTCAGAGTTCAAATTTTATATTTCAAGTATAATGAAAATATACATATTCGTATATGTTTATGCACACATGTGTGAATTGCTATTTTAAGTATTTATATATCTATGCCCATGACTGCATAAATTTACATGGAGGAGTTAAGCTATTGTAGTAAACTAAACTCATTCTTTTGTTTGATTATGCTGTCTAGTTTCATTACTTTATTATAAGATACCCTGACCAAAAGCATCTTAGGGCAGAAATATTTATTTTAGCTCACAATTCCAAGTTACAGTGCATGATTGTACAGATTCAATGCAGGAATTCGAAGCAGCTAGTCACATTCTGGATCAAGAGCAGAGAGAGAATGAATGCATACATGTTACTTAAGCTCAGTTGCTTCTCTACACTTATAACAGTCCTGGACCCCAACCCAGGGAATGCTACTACCCATAGTTGGTGTATATTATACCTCAGTTAATGCATTCAAGGCAATCCTTTACAGACATATCCATAGGAAGACTTGATCTAAACAGTTCCTCATAGAAGCTCTTCTTAAGTGATTCAAATTGCATCAAATTACCAATTAAAAATAACCATAACACCTGGACACTTTGTTCATTTATTTTCTAATTTTGGTAGTGGAATTTAATACCTGGTTGACCCTAAATAAATTTCTCAACTTATTATCCTTCCTCACCTCTACTTGCCACATTGTATTTTCTTCCTCATTATTTTTTTTGTACAATAAACTCTAATATTTCATAATGACTTCAATTTTTTCCTGGTACCAGCATTTTTTGAAGAAAATTAAAAGAAAGCTGGTGGGGTGGGCTATCATCATAGAAAAATAAGCAGGAATTAACTGGGGTGAAATTACAAGAAAAAATATCATGTAAAGGATAATTGGGGGGGTAAATCCCCTTTTACCTTGTTATAGTGATGAAACCAATTAAATATACATTTGTTCAAGTCAGCATGAACAATGTCCTAATTATATGCAGCATTTACTAATAGCATGTTTCCCTCTTTGGTGAAGAAAATGTTTCAGCCCAGTCTACTAAGTTTAATTTTCATTGGGAATAGTAAGTGTGGAGAGCCAACCAACATTCACTCATGCTTTTTTGAATCCTGTATTGGGACTTGCATTGAGTGCAGGACTATGATGTATTTCTCCATCTTTGGGGAATAACACTCTATTATTTTCTCAGTAAGTCTGCTCAGGACTTAAAATTGTTTCCTTGATCTGAAGCACCTATCAACCTCTCAACCCTGATTTCTTTTGTAATAGGCCACAATATTAATTATCTAATTCATGCTTAATTGAAGGATGCTGTAGAGAATACATTCATGATGTTCCAGAGCCTGCATTTAAGAAGTCTCTGGGGAGAGAGACTAGGATAAAAATATGGAATTGTATGCAGTAAGTGGCTGAATGTAACTCAGTTCACACCATTCAGGAGGGATTAGTTTGCTGATAGAGTTAAGCTGATAGAACAGTCCATGAAAATCAAATTTCAGTGTGTTGGGACAAAGATGGAAAAACACCAACTCAGATAAGAATAGGCTAAGAAACAGGACATACAAGAATAAAATGAGAAGACAGGGAAAGGGACTAGAGGGAGTTGTACAAAACTAAGTGTGGCTTGCCAATCAATGTGAGGAGATGCATAAAAAGAAAAGGAATGGGAAAGGGACTAATTGATAAAATTCTTTGTCCAAGAGTTTAGACCTCCATTAATGTATCTGTTTCATTTTTGGTTGGATTCATTGATTGGAAAGTACTTCTCACTTGCATGTTCTTAAAGAAACTCCAAGAACTGGTCATAAAATGACTTTGTACACAGATCCATGATCCTGAAACTCTAGCTGCAAATCATTGTTTATGGTCACAAAACCCACTGATACCAGGTGAGCCATCATTGTGCCTGGAAGTAGCAATGACAAAGAGAGTATCTTTACCATAATGCAGAGGAAACATTAGAGTTGGTGCAGCTAGTGTTAAGAGAAATGGAGATTTATTATTGTATATCAGTGAAGTGATTAAGATCTGTAATGAAGTACCAGAAAATATTTGTTTTTTAATACAGTACTTATGCTATATGTGTATGTCAGCCTCTCTGTTGAGGAGGCAGCACCACAGGAGGCAAGGCTGTGAATGGCTTTGTCTTGAGTTGAAATGTTGATTTCAGATATGAGTGCCAGTATCGGAGAAGAACAAACAAATTGGGTGGCAGTGCGAGGAATCTAAAGGGTCTCTGGGTTGTAACATTGCAGGCATGAGCCAGCAGATCAAGAGTGAGATTGGAGTTGAAGACATTAAAGCATATATTCTGTGCCACTGCAAAGATGCGGGCCATAAGGTAGTATTAGATTTCACCAGCAAAGGAGTGAGAGTTAAAAAATAGTTGGAGGTGTGAGCTGTCTTCACTGTTTGGGGGATTTCAGTTTTAATTCTATTGCTGACTGTCACTCCATGCACTCCATGTTACTAAGTACAAACCTGCTTTGCACCTTGAACCTAAGTTAAGTGAGAGAATGGAGAAGTTGACAAATTGTAAGAAAAATTTTGGTGGATATTATGAAGTCATAAATTGAATTCCGAAACCAGTAGACCTATTTTCTGTGTTAAGCCATTGAGAGTTAGCTGACTTTAACTTTGAACTTTGACCTCGACGTGGAACTGATGCTGGTTGCTTACCATTTTCTTCTTTTTTAAAATGACATAGATAAAATACTTCAGTGATACAAACAGAGGGAATAAGATACTCTGTATAAACCTGTTTTGATTTGTATCTGAAGGATGCCTCTGCCCCAAAGACCCCAGCGTTTAAGTCTTAGTTATTTGCAGTTGTCCTTGTCAATCACCAAAAGAAGGCCTGATCATAAGGGCCCAAAATTCATCAGAAGGTTGATTCATTAGTGAGTTCTTGTTCAGCTGGGAAGAAGACATTGTAATGGAGCTGAGTCTTTGACAGCTATCTCCTGCTGTGCCTTATTCCTATCCCTCTCTTCTTTCTGACCATTGTGAGGTGAGTAACTTTGCTTCTTCATCCTTTCCTCCATGCTTAACATCAGACCCTCAGCAGTAGAGCAAGCCAGTTATGGACAATAGATTCCAAGATTAATCTACCTACCTTTTAAGTTATGCTTTCAGGAATTTGTCATGTTATCTGTAGAAGGGCAAAAGCATCCTCCGTCTAAAGGAGCTGAATAAGAATGAAAAGCTTTTGTCTTAGCTTCCTTATAATTCATCTAGTTCTAAACTAACCAGTGAATTACTTGTATGGACTCTAACTACTTAGCCACATGCAAGTCCTTTTGCTCTTCTCTGAGATATGAAATGAAAGTCTCCTTAGAGAAGGTTCAAGTTGGGATCTGGATTATCAGAGGTCATCAAATCTAGCAATTTTATTGGCCATCAACTATTTATTTAAGTTTGTTGTACTCAGGAATTGAAGATCACATTTCCCTTCTATTTTGTATTACAGTTGAAAAAAAAATCTCAGTCATAAACTCCTCATTTGCCCAGAACCCTGATTGCAGGGAGAATTAGTGGCTTCAAGTGGAGAAAGAAGTTGGGCACAGAAGTATAATGCTTCTGTAGTACTCAACTCAAGGGACTACATTTGATGTATTCAAGGGAAACACCACAAAGAAACTAAAGAACATACTGAAATAATTTCTCCCATGTTTTCAAAATAAAGAAATCACTACAAAACTTCAGAAGCATGGAGAGTTTCAGAGGAAAGGCAATTTGTTGAGGTGGCTATGAAGGAGATGATAATAGTAGCTGGCTAGATTGGAAAGCTTCTTACTAACTTAGGCTTCCCCCACCATCTATAGGAGCTCCATGGTCTTTGACCATAGTCAACATTCTACATGCTCATCTCTCTAATTACAGGTCAGAGCTTGTTTACAGTCTAGTGATTGTTTTTTCTTTGCATCATGTAATAAGATTCTTATACTAGTGGATACCAAAGTAGCTTTTTCCTTCTTCCTTCCACCTTATTCCTTTCTTATACTAAGATTGTTAGGTAATTCTAGAGTTTAAAACCCTTGTAATTGCATAGCCCTTGTTGCAGATGCTATGAATTCCCCAAAACAAAGCCTTCCTAATTACTTTGTCTACAACTCATAGTAAGAATTCTATTTTATGTTGAATCTAATACATACATATTCAAGTGATTGAAAATTAAAGTTTTATTGAACTTGTTATGTATGATATGTTCTGAAACATTGGCTTCTCTTCAACTCTACTTCATTTACATAGGTGAGGAAGAAAAGCTATGGAGGAATATTCATCAAAGATGAAGACCATTTATTTGCTCCTCAGTTTTACTCAGCAAAAATGAATAAGTTTGGATTTGCAGGCCATTTTTAAGCAATCTCTACAACAATCAACTCTGAATTCTCTTCCAGAACTCATAAATCAGAATGTGCAATGTGTGCTGGCTGCTTATAGTAAAGCATTCTTCAGTCAGGTCAATGTGGGCTTTGCAATTCAGATCCATAATCATCATCAGGGTCACTCTGTAGCTCAGTAGTAGAGTACTTGCCTAGCATGCACTGGGTTTAATTCTCTGCTGTGGGGGGCACTTTAATACCTAAACATTACCTCATTACAGGAACGTGTTTCCATTTTCAGGTGATATTTTGACATTCGTGTGGGTATACATTTCAATACTAATCTCTGAGCCTCTGAGCCCCTGAAGGCCCTGTTGATCTAGAATTGTCCATCAGTTCTAGAGGTTGCAGAAGCCTTGGGAATCTAATCAAGCATACTGAATGCAAGGTGATATTCTAAATGAATTGTATGAATTACATCTCTGAGCTGTGTTTCATTTGTGATACTGTTAGCTTATTTTTGTAGATAGAGAAACTGAATTCCAGGGAAGGTAAAATATTCTGCTACGTTATAGCAAGGCACTGACAGATATGTGATTCAGACATTAGCACATTGCTGCTAGAACCCATGTTCTTACCCTATGTACTATCCTCTATTTCTCCATTCCATATCAAGTGAGAAGTAACAGCTGTGTCTGTCAGTGAGCCTTAGATGATCAAGGTAACGCACGGTGTGCTGTGAAAAGGTGAGGTAGGAGATCATGAGGTTCAGTTTTATTCTAA
Source organism: Cricetiscus sungorus (assembly GCA_030556225.1). Classification (NCBI taxonomy): domain Eukaryota; kingdom Metazoa; phylum Chordata; class Mammalia; order Rodentia; family Cricetidae; genus Cricetiscus; species Cricetiscus sungorus. The sequence goes on from JANBXA010000372.1 coordinate 75,808,116, forward strand.
GTACCTTATATTTGCTTCAGGAGATACAATAATTATTCTTATTCCAGTCATCCCTCAGTCTTGAGGAGGAGGAGGGTAGCCACTTCTGGCCTTTGTTATCTTTAGCTTTGACTCATTGTCTACTGTTAAAATACCATAATTTCCATCACTTCAGTGACCAATTATCTATAATTTTCAAACCAGCAATATAATTCAAATATTTTAAATATAGCAAACTCAATACTCAATGATAATCATATAGCAGGTGCACTTACAAATTATTAAATTCATTATGTCTAAATATTCAAATGATTCTAACTATATAAAGGAATTTAACAATACAAAGGGATAATTTAAAGTATAATTTTAGAACGAAATGGCCTTTCAAAGTCATTACTAAGGAAACTTTATTGAATCCCCTGTTAGAACATTCCAGCTAGTCTTCCAGGGACTCTTCAAGCATTTTCCTTTGGTGCATTCTAAGGGAGAATTGAATTCCAAAGCATAAACTTCAGAAAATGTATGATTAAAGTTAAACTGTAGCTGTTGGAAAAGCAAAGAAATAAAAGCTGGATTTGTGTAGAATGATCCTCCTATATGAAAAATGAGGTGTAAAAATCCATGTTGTTTTCAAGGATTACTACTGAGTGAAGGGTAGGACAGTTTAAAATTAAGCAAATGGAATTGATAATCTACCAATGAGTTTAAAGCTTATCTTTACACTCCTTAATGTCACATTCAGATACCTATGAAAGATATGTGTCATGATCTCACAGTGAGACAACCTACATGCTTCTGTATTAAAGAAACTATCTTAGACACACTCTAGCTCCCCATATGGTTTGGGCCAGTGCTTGGCTCTTATACATAAACTATTCAGAAACACTCAATATGATAGAAACCCAAATATTTTCTCAGTTCAGTATAGATACAAAAAGGGCATGCTAGCTAAAAGAGCAAAGATGGTGAGTGTGTATATGTGTGTTAGTATATACATGCAAGTGTATTGGCCCTAAGTTAAATGCTCCATTATTCACTCAAAAACTAAGATAGAAATGAAGTAAAACCACAATCATTTTTTACTTCTCCCTATACTTTCCCAGTTCATGTTCTAGACTATGAACCAACAGTTATTGTGATCATTTAGTAAATGACTGCCAATAATCAGATGAAATAATTTAGTACCTACTTCAGGCCAACCTAGTTACTATGTTTATTACGAAGCTTAAAGAGCTTAAAGAAATAACAGTCCTGTGTAGACAATACTTTGTGTCTCAGAAATTTTCAAATTATTCATTATTTTCCCATAAAAAGTTATTTACCCTGGGCATTTTTCTTCTTGTCCCATTACTCTTCTTATTTTATTGTTAGTTTCTTTATATTTATTTCAAATACCAAGATGGGGTAGTATTCAGTTTGTGTCACATCTAGACCTAGTTTCATGAATTGTCCAAGACTTAATCAACCTACTTTCTGAACGGGTACCTTGGGCAGCTGTAAATTATACTTGAATAATTTCTTTTTATTTGATTTACTGTCTTATATTCTATGGTTTTTTTTCATAAAGAGATGTTTCTGAATGAGAATTCTTCAGCCACAATTTTTCTTGGTATCTTTGCTTCAACACCAAAGCCCTCACTGTTGTACCTAAAATAGTGAAATCTGCTGTTTTTCAGTTCCCCACTCAGTGGAAGAATGTGGGGGATTTGCTGTTATAACTGATCACAGTTGGAATATTTCATTCCTGATATAGAGTTGAAGACTCTATTAAGCCATAGAAGGGACCACTGCCCACAGTCTGTGTCTAACAGTTTCCCCAGAATCTTTAGTGTGTGGTGCTAACATACATTTAGGGTTATTTAGACCAATGTTTTCAAAATTCAAAATACAGGATAAAATTACACACTGTGGTAGCCAAAGAAAATGAGCTCTCTGTAAGCAAGTTGGATAAAGATCTATATGAGAGCTGAGGACATGGGAAATAAAGTGGTGTGCCAGGAATGAGATTTGCTTTTGTGTAGCCAACTCCTGCAATGTGATCCTTAGGCCATGGAAGAACAACCACAGACCCATCCATATATTGAAATATTGAAAGAATTTCAGATGATTTATGGTATTATTTCATTGCCGTTTATATAAAAATAAGAGGGGGTATACTTGGCTAAACCTAGATAATACTTGGTTTTAAAATATATGGTTTCTCCTCAATTTTTGTTGAATAAACTGGTGAACTCATCCAACAATTAATTCTCCTGGTATATGCCATGTTTCGTGTTGTATCTGCTGGTTTTGTACATTTAGAAAAACACAGAAGGAATTTTTTTCCTTGCCAAAATTTATGTATGCATGTGATAGACAGACTCTGAGAAGCCTAAATCTCAAATAAAACCATTTCATACAATAAAAGCAATACAACGCAGAGGGCTGGATTATAATTTAAACACCCTATTTTTTTCCTAGCCCTAACCCTGATACTACATTTTAAAAATAAAACCCTCTCTATGCTTTCTTTAAAGCCATGAAGAAAAGAGGCTATCTATAATTACATGAACCTTCAGCATGTAAAATGTGTGTTCATATGGAATTTGTAAACTTAGCTCCAGAAAAGCTTAACAGTGACATAGAATTGAAGGTACCTGTGGTCTTTTAAGCAAAATGCATATACAGAAACATAACACATGGGAGAATCAGCAAAGACTCTAAGGAAATTTCTAGTTTCTTGGAAGGAACACTGCTAGATGAAACATCCTGTATCAAAATGGAAACCCCAAATAAGAGCAATGTGGGAAAAAAGTTCAAGGCATTGAAAACATTTGGGGCAGATGATTTGAATGTTTTCCCAAACCTCTGAGAAGCATTAAGCTGAACCTCAGCCCTTTATCTTTGACAAATACCACACCGTGTTTCTGCTTGTTATTTTGTAGTCCTGGTGCTCCTGTCAGCTTGTTAAATGGAACTCTGGCTTCAGTCGGGAGATGATAATGTGGTAATCTCTGCGCTCTGCTTGCCTGGGCATCCAGAGGAGCGGCTGTGCCCAACTGTGCGAGGCCGCCCAGTGCCAAGGGTAACTGCGGGCAGCTGGGCTGATGGAGAACTGCCTGCACCAACAGACTCAAAATGTTTTCAGATCTTTAGATTGGAGCCTGGGCTTTATTTCTCAAAGTTTTATGTTGGCAGCACGGTTCGCAACATAAATTACGAAACCAATTGCTTTAGGAGTCTCCAAGCCGTGACATTAAGGTGGCTGAGATTCGTTGTTCTTGATGAAATGGAAGCAGCAGCCTCAGAGTTGCTGTCCATCACAGGGAGGTTGAGCAAAGTCTTTGTGTGTGACCGTCCGCAGGTGGATGGCTCAGAAGTCCCATGTGTAGACATTTATTTTCATGAAGGAAGAAAAAGAGGCATGCATTTAAGGATTCTCAAATTATTTCAAATTAATCGGGAGGAATGGGATGTGCGTTTTTAAAGAATTGTTTATTTCCACAGAGACATCCTGAGTGAAAAATGCAAGATGCAGTTCCTATTTTGCCTTCCAGCAAAAAGCAAAGAAAAGCACTCGAAAGCAGCTTCAGGAAGTGCATGTCTGTTTTTCCTGTAGAGCTAAGTCTCAGATCTCTTCCTAGTGGGTAGCTAAACTGAACCATTAATATTAAAGTGACCATAGCCACAGGATGCTGGATACTGATCAAACTGAAGGTGTTGTCTGACTCTAAAGCTCAGAGACTCTGTGGGACCCTGTGGGTGAGTGGGAATAAGGACAAAGGGCAAGGCATTCATAGTTTGTAAACAAGAGCATGGAGAGATGTGACTATCAGTATGAGCTTAGCTACTTAGGTTTCTGGCCCTCTTCTCATTCACTTGTGAGTCAGAAAAGATCTCTACATGGTGTGGTTGCTGGGAAGATCTCAGAGTAAATGTACTCATACTCAAATCTTTCAACAGATTAAAAGTAGGCAAGTAAATATTATACATGGACAAATAATATACCTGCCGTAAACACACATGCTGAAACACTAGTTGTAAAATGAGAAGAAAATGTGTGCCATTGGCCTTGATTTTTTAAACTTGTATGTTTTATGACCTCAGGATATGGGTAAAGGCAAGAAAAATGTCAAGCCTTCTACATACCATTGCTTTTTCAATTCTGAAAGGCAGGTACATGCCCATATCGAATGGAACAGTATCTTTTTTACAAACTACTGTGAGCCCACCTAAGTTGTAACGATTCTGTTTCAAAGGAAGACAATATTGGAGAAATGAAAAATGTAGGAGTAGGGGTGTGATTTTGGTGAGTCTCCCAAACTTAATTATTTCATATCATATCCAAGGTACTATAAAGCAAATAATAGCAAGGCTATAAGGGAAGGAAAGGAATGAGCACTATGAATATATCTTTAAGATGGAGGACCTTAATGTAAGAGAGCCATAATTCTTACATGTGCTACCCAGTGTGTTTATTTCTTCCATTGCTGCCCAGCTGGTTTTATTTTTTTGTGAGATCATTTGACCCCACCCTCCATTGTGTATTTTTGATTCTCTCCAGAACCCCCCTCCCTATGGAGCCTGAGGTTAGCTTTTGTATTACACGGGGGTCTGTATTCTCCCATGTACTTAAGCACAAAATGTTTCCTTATGGCAGAATTTTGTTGTAAGTCTTCAACATTGTTAACTCTTTGAAAGCATTGCTGTTTGTAGGCAGCCAATTGTTCCATTGTGTGTCTTCAGGATGGAGCTCTGTTTTTTGTGGTTCCTCACCAGTGCCTCCTTGGTGGGCATGTCCTCTGAAGCAATGCAGAGGCTTCTATAACAGAGCAGGCAGCTGGCCTGGATTTTTTGTCCTGGGAACTCCCTCCACTTTCCTTGTGAGACAGCTATACAGGTAACACAAGGAAGATCAAAGCAGGTATAAGCAGAGGAAAAGAAACCTTTAAAACATAGATAGAAATAACAATAGGGTGGTAAGCAAAACACAAAAGAAAACAAGCAAAACAACAACAACAAAAAGCCAAAATTAAACGATCAAAATGGCAGAAGAATAGGATAGGGTTGGTAGGGTTGGATCTTGAAAGACCAACGAGAAAAAAGTGAATTCAGGAAAGACTGATGGAGCGGACTGAATGACAGTGACTGACAGCCCAAGGGCTGATATTTGTCTTTCAGTCATTCCATCACGGGTGGAGCAGTGAGGACAGAAGTGATGTTTTGGTGATATGAAGATGATGTAATGAGAAGGGAAAGATGGCAGCAGTACGACATGTTTATGGGAGGATTTGGTAGCCAGCTCAGGGGTGGGGCTTCCAAGAGAAGCCTTAGGTCTGCAGGGTTTTATGAAGAGGCAAGTATGATGCAAGGCTCATGGGAAGGCACTAAGATGTTCAAGTTACAGAAGAAAAAAGGCAACCAAGGTTGCTTAGAAAGTGAGACTGGGAATTCCAGATAAGCAGAGGATGGATTGGCCTTGGGCTCCTGGATTCCTTTTATATTGTATTAAAGGGCAGACATGCCTCGTGGAATGGAGTCTGCTTAGGTTACACTAGGGTAGACTTATGATTCCCCTTCATTTAGTTACCGGGTCTCTAAAAGTCACTCTGCAATCCATGGCATTGCATCTGTTTGTGATATTTTTGTTTTGTTACCTTTCTGGAGTTGATTAACAAATGACAAACATAGTCTTATACTGGCTCCTGCCAAACAATGTCCCCTCTGGCTTACATTTACCCACTTAAACCCTAACTCAAGTCCTGGCATTTATTTCCAGTAAAAGTCATTCTGCTAGATTTAGATCATGTTTCCAATTTGTCAAGATCTTGCTCTATTTTAATTTAAACTCACAATGTATTGTTGACCCGCTCCAGCCTTGTGTTGCCCATGCATTCAAATATCTGCTGAGTGTCTTTGGTCCACAGAGCTGTCTGAAGTTTTGTCTTCCTTTCATCAAAAACTGCACCAACATCCCCCACACTCATCCAGACTCCAGGGAAGAAGAATTAGATGGGATGCTTTGATGCTAACTGTGAAAGCCTTTCTTCCCGAGGAATCCTCCCAAATTGGATTAAGTGGATTCATTTGTGGTTTGTGGCGTTTACATTTAGGGAGGCAGGGATGTGAAAACTCTGCCGCTCTCTGTGTTCATTCTCACAAATAGATGGATACTATCACCTTTCAGGGCTTATGCATCTGGAACGCCTCACAAACACATTTCTGAGAAAGCAAAAGTTCCAGAAAGAGCCTCATTTTACCCTAGAACTGTGAAATTGAGTGGCCTAGTTTCTTCTGTGTTGGTGTAAATTCACTGGAGTATAATGTAAGCTACGTTTTGAACAATTTGGGATTGTTCATCATGCTTCCCGCCACACACACTTTCTTTTATTTATTCCCTTACTTTTCTCTCTAATTTAATCAATGGCAATCTCTGATTATGGAAATGACTCCAATTGTTCAACCTCTTATAACCACATTGAGTTACCAAAATCAATCTATCTGTTGTTTTCAAAGGCAGTTAAATAAGCAAGCCATTTATCCTCACTTTCTTCCAAGCAACCGGGGAGCAGGGCCTTTCTACTCCACTCTGTTCAAATCTGTGTGTTCCTAACCACCGCTTTTGCAATCAGTAATTTGGCTCAGTGGGTTTAATTCAAAGCAGGCACTCACATTCTTCAGATTATTTGTCTGTCTTCCAGGAAATCAGGGGGAGCAATACAAACAAGTCCTGACCTTAAATTAAACCACAAAGGGAAAGGGAATATACCGAATGAAGGATCCCAATTTCCAAAAGTCAAATGACACAGAAAGAAAATATTTCTAGGTTCCACCTGGCCTGGCCCCACTCCCCTCCCCCTCCTCCTTTTTCTTCCTTTCCTAAAGGTACTCAAAATCTCTTCCAAGAGCAATGGTCAGCAGTCAAATCCCAGGCGTCATAGTGCTTGCTTGATCTTGCTTCTTCCATCCTACCCCCTGCAGGTGAGCTCAGGGATCCTAGCCTGGCAGATATGGCCTAGTGATCTCTCTGCATCTCAAACAGCAGCTTAGCTACTTATCAGAAGCCTCTTCTCTTTTCTGAGACATAGTAGATGAATTCATTCTCATTTAAATTAACACCAGCCTGGCTAACTACAAAAAATACAGGTCCTGGGATGAAGAAGGAATTGGCAAGTTTCCTGGAAAACCAGATAGGTTTACTTCTTTGTGATCATGTTCAAATTTCTCTTGCCCTGGGTTTAAAAGGACAGATGTAGCCTTTCATTTAGCTTTCCTTGTTTCAGTGGCCAGGGAGGAACAAGATAATAGTAGGTTAGCATAAGTCCTCACAAGTGCATGCCACATCTAGGACAGAGGTATCTCCAGGAAATCTGCATTTGTCTGCCATTTCCCAAATGTAAGTAGACAAGAGAGCATTCCCCTTTGAATACTTTTTACCAGACATGTTCAGAGTTTATTATTTGTTTTAATTTCATTAGTGTTTTCTCGGGTTTTAAGTATAGTCTCTCACCCTTTTCATTTAGTTTGGGGTTATTTTGTTTATGTCTAGAATAATTAACTCTCTATGGATTTCTATCTTTTTCTAAATATATGTAAATTTAGAACATTCTAAGTATTCATGGATCATGTAATATGTTCAGGTAAATATTTCTTATTTTATACACTTATCTTTTGATACATTTCCATTGTTTTCTTAATTCTATGCAGTGAAGATGGTTTGTTTTGAATAGATCCTTCTTTCCTTTCTTCCTCCCTCTCTCCTTCTCTCCTGCCCACCCTCCCTTCCTTCCTTGCTTGCTTCTGAAAGACCCGGAGTGTGGTCCTTCACGCTCCCACTCAGGAAAGCCCCCCCCCCCCAGCCCAATCACTCATGAGAAGCGATCTTGATGCAAAAGCATGAGGTCCTTTTTATTCCAAGTGCACTGGGGTCCACAGCCATCCATGTGGGGGTAGAGGACTGGGAACCTGGGTACAGGCTTGAGACAGCTTTTATAGGGTTACAACAAAGTCTGCACATCGTAAACAGCCAGTGCAGACCAATTAATTTAAACTATCTAAGCCAGAGCTTAGCCCAGGAAGTCTACTTTCGCACAGACTTCTGGGTGGGGTGACAAGGCTCATTTCCTGTGTTCACTCACTCACAGGCGCTTTCGTAAACATTCAAGAAGGTGACCTTCAGCCTGCTCACTGCTAGGGGACCAGGGTCTGGGATTTAAATTCCCAGCTTCCTGGGGTCAGTGGTGAGTTAGGCTAAATTTTTCCATCCTTACACTTCTTACCTCCCTCCCTCCCTCTTTCCCTCCCTCCCTCCCTACCTCCCTTCCTCCCTCCCTCCCTCCCTCCCTCCCTCCCTCCCTCCCTTCCTTTCTTCTTTCCTTCTTTCCTTCCTACTGGAATTCAGTATATAACATTAGAGAGCTTAGGACTTAATGTTTATACAGGACTGTATAAACCTGTGTAAACCTATAGAGATCCTCCTGCCTCTGCTTCCCAAGTGGGAGTGCTGGCATTAAAAGTTTTATACTGCTATGCCTGAATGATTTTTGTTGGTTGAAACAAGATATCATCATGTCACCCAGGCCATCCTAGAGATGACTTTACATCCTAATTTCTCAGCAGTCTTTCTTGTGCTTTCTCGTGAGTGCTGGAGTTACAGGCACAACCACAAACCAAGTGTGAGGACGACTTTGAGTGTACATTTAAAAGTCCTATCACTTTTTTAATTCACAAATTTTCTGTAAAGATGTGCTGCATTAATTTAATTGATAAAAAGTAAAAGAGTTGCATGAAATCAAATATGAGAAAAATCTGCCTTGATCTTTTCAGCTAGGTATTTTATAGGCATCCTCCCTCGTTTATTGTATCTTAAAGGAATGACCTGTTCTTTACATTTAAAAATAATAATATAGTTTCAAAGATGACTCAACTCTAAAGGAATTATGGCAAGCCTTCCAAATATGTGTTGTAAGTTCAGTTAGCAATAATATAAAATAGTGATTGGTTTTCAAATCATACTACTAATTTTCCCTTTACCATAACTTCTGTTACATAACATGGAAAACCTTTCAACATTGAATCACAAGCTCTGCGCTGGGGCTGGTGTTCCTAGTCTGTGAGATGTCTGTTTGGAGTGTTTAAGGAGCACATTGGCATGAGTGCCACTGCAGTTATTTCCCATGACATTTTAAAAATCCATTTCTGCATTACATATTCCAATCTAGTGAAAATTAGATCTCTTCTATTTACATTTGGCATCCACACTTGCTGGCCATGGCATGTGATGTGATTTTAAGCTGCTCGTGTACATTTTAGGAGGAGATTGATTTACAGTGGTCTTCGGCTGAGACAAGCACAATTTAAATTAATTCCCATTGATCCAGAAACATTTAAGATTGGCTTTGGAAATTTTTAAGAACAGAAGGCTTAGGTTCTCCGTGAAGCATTTTGCTGGGCATTACTGTCATGTAGATAAAAGCATGGAACAAGGCATGCTCACCCTTCTTCACTCTGGATTCACTATTAGTCACTGCATACCTCCAGGCCAGTTCCAGCTCCAGATGCTATAAAATCTGCCCAGCTGTTAGTGTATATGCTATTTGCAAATAGCAACATAAATAGCATATCCAGAACACTGCTGAGGCTGGGGCTTTGCCATTAAGGCTGAGATATATTTAGAGTAAGGAATGATGCTTTGGTAAATTGTCACTAGAAGGGACTTGAAGAAATGGCCATAGGAATAGCAAAGTGCTGCTGCTCAAATTAAATGACTTACAAGAACATTTCCTTATTAACTCACACAGTCTTGCACAGATCAAGTTTCTTGGAAGGATTCAGTCAATGTGTGCAGCTTTTAAGAATCTGTAATAATGGGCATGCCCATAATTTAAGACCAATCTACACCAGATTCTTTGTCCAAGCAAGTCTCCTTTAGCATCTGAAGGTATACTTCTGATTGTTTTAGTTGTAAGACAACCCTTTGAGTTGCTGAAATTAGAGTCAGGAGATCTGGGTTCTGGATTCCAGTAGAAGCTATGATTCATGGAGCAAAATCTCTCAGTCTTTATTAATCATTTGTATTTTTAGCTTCTCAGCTTTTACCATGACAGATACTGCAGATAAGTTGAAGTTCTTCCTACATGGTCAAAAACTATTACTGTTCAGATTTTCTTCGGTATTTTTCTAAACCCCTGAAGTAACTTGACTTGTGTACATGAATAGCTCTTCTTAGCTACTATTAGCAGTCTTGAATGGGGCTTATAAAATATGAATCATAATATACCATACTTACTAGTCAGTAAGCCAGTTTTGGATTCCTGATCATCTCATTGCTTTGCCTAGAAACCATGATGTCTGCTGTTCTATATTTCGGTATGATGCTTACATATTTGTATTGCTGGATAAATGGTAGTTTTAATTCTTCTGAATTTTAACCTTGTATAAGTGTTCATTTTCCATTGCACATTCAGCTTCCTTTGAAACCCTGAATGGGGCACTCATATCCAGAGGGGGAGATGGCACATGGTCATATACAGTGATTGGAACTGATTATATATCACCTTGGATGGTTTCAGGCTAGGATAATTATCCATCTGGGCCAGGTCATCCATCTTTCTGTAAAATCACTAAGCTACATGGCTAATAACATAGTCACTGAGACAAGTTCCTCTTACTGAATAATTTACCCACTCAGGACGGATTTTGAATGCCTATTGTGCATTTGAGCATATGGCTTAGGGTCATTATTTTAAAGCATGACTTATCAACAGAATTTCAATACAATCTAAGTAAGATAACTTATTTTTTAAGTGTTCCAAATATGATCAGAGTATTTCTGTAGAAGAGTCATGTGTGCCCGTAAAGCTGTGTCTAAGACAGGATGTGGAGACTGGGAGCTGTTTCTCAAGCTTGACTCACAGCATGGCATATCTTGGACTCTCACTTCCCCATTCTCATTGCTTGCTCCTTCCACAGACAAAATGTCTTCACCTGGTCCCCTTCTTCACTGCCTGTTCTTTCCACACACTTTTGCTGGTTCCCACTATTGTCCCAATAATGATTAGCTAGCTGTTCCACTTGGGTTTTGGATGCAATCTGTCCACATTTATCCCTGGTGATCTGGCTAGACACAGGGGCTTGTTATGCTGACACATTTGATTATGGCTCTACTGCCCAGGCCTCCCCTATGCACTTAGTCTTGAACATACACCTGCTTACTCAGTATTTCCTCTTAAATTTATAACAAGCGTTTAAAATTTATTGGCTCCTGAACCAAATTATTTATTTAACATGACACTCAAATTCTTTATGCAACGATGACACATGCCTTTATTCCCAATACTCAGGAGGCAAATTTGTGTGGATCTCTTCATTCCAGGCCAGCCTGGCTTACATAATGAGTTCCAAACCAGCCAGTACTATATAATGAGGGAAACAAGAACTTTTGCATGTGTATCTTCTTTCCAATTTTTTTTTTCATCTCAGTCCATGGCAGTTCCTTTCTTGTATTTAGGACAAATTTCATGTTGTCCTCTATTACTCTTTTGTTTTCATGCTCTCAGGAAATTTGTCAGCACAACGTTCCCCACTCCTGCCCATTCCTTACCTACACAGCCTTACATAGGACACTGTAGTCCACTTGTCCCTGTCACCATCACCCTTCACTTAAGACTGCTTCTGTAGCCTTTGTGTTTTCTCCATGTCCCTGCAGGCCATCCTCAACATTGCTGCTGGTGTGGCACTTTAAAAAGCCCTGTGGATCATGTTGCTGCTCTGCTCCCAACTTTCCCCAAGATCACATTTAAGCAAACCTAATCCTGATGAAGTCCACAGGAGACATTCTTCCCTTGCTGTTAGCCCTTTTGCCTATGATACACATTTCACTTCCTTCCTTTGCCTCACATCTATCTGCATTTACTTGAAAACCTTATTCGGCAAGACCCATGACCATACTATTTATAGCATTAACAAATGGGCATTCTGCTTTTCTCTTCTTTTTATTCTACATACCTTATCTTAACTAAACATATCTAAAGCCTTAGTTGGGTATACATGAAAAAATACAATATACCTTGTTGCTTAACAACACTTTATTTATTGTGTGTGTAAGCACATATGTGTACCACAACATGCATGTGGAGGTTAGAGGACAACTTGTGGGAGTTGGTATTCTTTATCTACCATGTGGGCTCTGGGGATCAAAGTGAAGTCATAAGATTTGTCAGTAACAGTAAGTACCCTTATTTGCTAACTCATCTCACCATGGTTTATATTTATGGGAGTTGACTATCTGATAGAAGGTGTAACTGCATGGCTGGCTTCTGGGAAAGTCCTCTTCTTATTTGTAGATATGCTGTGTTGCTATGCTCTCGTATCATGTAGAACCAGAGAGCACTAGTCCCAGTGATGAATGGCAAAATAAAGTGGAATGCAAAGAAGTGGATTAGTGTAGCTTTATCTGCTGAAAAGCCATTCTCTTCTTACTAGAACACTATTGCCATCAGATTGCCTCTACATGCTCCATTTCACCTAATTCTAATCACTTACAAAGTGATCACCACCTATTGCCATAGTCTTGAAGGTTGGATTTCCCACCCCAACATAATAAATAAATATTGTGATATAGATTTATATATACGGCAACACCGTGTGCTGCATTATTTTTCTTATTATTGATCTTCTGAACTAGAACGTATTTCACAGGTCCTATTACTATGATTGGAAACTACAGTAGCTAGGGTGTCAGTTATATTTAAATCAATAAACAAATTATGGTAGCAATTGGTGTTTATAAGATTGACATGGTATCCTTAGATTTACATGGATTTTGACGGATACTCGTGTATCTTTAATCTTCATTTCAATTGGAGATATGAACGATAGAAAATAAAGTTAGATTCAGAGCCTAAAGAAAGAGAGTTAGAAAGGTTTTAGGCAGACAGAAACACCTAGAAGCCACAGAAAGAAAGGCAGTAGCTTGAAGGTTGCTGTGGAACATGTTACAGTTCTGTCGGTAGTAGTTACTCGTTATTGTCTGGGTGAAAGTATATGGAGAACGCCTTTAACTCTGAGATGAGCTCAAAATGCATGATTTCTCTTGCCTCTGCCTGATTACTGTGTCTACTGTGTCTTTCTGAAATATCCAAAATGGACAGCTGCAAGTGCTACAGGTCTAACTGACAGGTCACCAGCTTCAGTGTCTTTTGGGCTAGGAGGGAAAAAAAAGGAATCTCCAAAAAAGTTGAAAATAATCCATCTTCCATTGCTCAGCAAGTTTCCCGTCAATGATTAGTGTGGAAAAAAATGACTGTGAGCCATTAAAAACTTAATTTTGGTTTAGAGCAATCATCTTGTGGTGAGCTGATTGTCCTATAGAGTGCATCTTTTCTCAGCGGTTATAAAGTGTTTTAAATTAGACTAAAACTATTTTTAATTGCTTTCTAGCCAAAACCATGCTATTTTTGAAAATATAAGCCTATAGAAAACAAAAAGAAAATGTTGCTATGTGGACGGGAATTAAATATTATAATTTACAGAAAGTCTAAGTCATGTCACATGATATGACTGAACTATGAAAAGGCAGATGAGAACATTCCTTTCTGATCTTTTATGGAGAGAGGTGGGTTAAACAATTACCCTTTCAATGTAGCACTTCAGTCTAAATAGGGATGTTGTGGGGGAGGATACACAACCAAATCTGCTAGTGTTGGCTCAACACTGTATTCATCTTTGCTATATTCATCTCTGCTGTATTCAGTGGTGGGAAGCTGATGGCTAACCAGCTTTAGATGGCTAATCTGAGGACTCAGACACAAAAGCAAAATCATTACAGTATTTTCTGTTACCCATGTTTCTCCTTTACGAAACAATTTTTTTATTGTTGCCCCTATTATAAAAATAAGAACAAAAGCTGGTGGTGGCACATACTTAGAATCCTAGCACTCAGGAGATGTTGGCAGGTGGATATCCGAGTTTGAAGCCAGCCTGGCCTACAGAGCGAGTTTCAGGACAGCCAGGGCTACACAGAGAAACCCTGTCTCAATAAACGAACAAAAACAAAGAAAGATAGGAGCAAAAATCATAAAAACATTACTGGGCCGTAGAAATGGCTCAGTGGTTGAGAGCACCTTCTGCTCTTGCAGGGTCCCTGAATTAATTTCCCAGTACCTCACAGCAGTCTATAATTCCAGCTCCAGGTGATCCTATATCCTTTTCCGCCTTCTGCAGGTAGCCTCAAACACACACACACACACACACACACACACACACACACACACACAAATAAAACAAACTTTGAAATGACCACAGGCATGACAGAAAAGGAAGCTGAAAATCTAATAATAAATATCATCCGTATACTCTGAACTTACTTCCTGCTGCCTTAGCTCCTTTGACTCTGCAATGCTAAGCTTGGGCTAAAAATCTCTTTCTATGTGTTTGGCACCATTGTTTATTTTTTTTCTTTTATTTTCAGGCAAGTGGTTGACACTGGACAATGATTATTTCTGAGGTCATCTTTAGATAGAATCTGTTTCTATGTCTTATATTCACAAATGTATGATCTGTATATTTGTTGTTGAAGCTTTTAATTTTGTTGTGTTTATGGAGTTTGTTTTTTTCTCTCTATCTCAATAACAACTCAGATATAGACAAGTTAATTCTGGTTGGATATACCATGGGTTGGATACACCCATTTCCAATGCCTTGTTTATATTTCTTAATATTATGCAATATGGTACTGTGGTAAAAAGTCTAGAAAATGTTTTACGATGCCTGACTTACCTTGGCAAACTCTGGACTCACTTGGATTCTACATATAATGATTATTTATCCACCAGGCTTGATTTCCAAAATGCTGTTCTGTCATACAAATCTCAAAAAGCTTTCTGAAAACATGAATTAGTGGTCAAAATTCTATAGACTTTCCCTGATCTCGTCTCCTTGGGCATATATAAAGCCATTTTCCTTGCAGGGAAATGCATTTTCTGCTTTGGATGTGACACTGTGCACACAGAAGACTAAAGTCAATAGGTTTCCTGTATATGAGGCTCTTGAGCTGTGAATGTTCCCAGAACCCCGGGTCATCTGTAGATTTGTGACTCGAGGAGTGCTTTGGCAGCTTGTTCTAAATAGCTCTGGGTTTGTTGCACACCAGCATCTGCATTTTAATTGTGTCCACTGTGCATGATATCTTGGTACACCTTGATGTCTTGGTACACATCACTGTAAGAAATGTAGAAGGGGACAACGATTAGGATTTGCCAATTCTATGACTCACGAGGACTTAAACTCATTTCCAATAGCTTTGGTGAATCTAAGAGAAATGGCTTTAGAGACAGACACATTCTTGACCTTGGGGTATACTCATTGCATTGATCTGATCTTTTGTGCTTGTAGAAATAAAATTGTGTCAGAATCAAGTGCTACATGTGACTCATGTGGCTTACTTTTCAAAGACATGCAAGTAGCTGTTATAAAATGGTCTGTTTTTTCCTAGTTTTCTTGCTCTTTTCATACTTTTGTCAAAATGTAGCATTTTCTATAGGTGACATTTGGAGTTTTTAAAAAATTGTTTTGGTGATGGAGAAGTATTTGAAGTAGATGTTTCCCACATAGTAGGGAATATGGTTATACTTAGTGAAGTTGCAAATGTTGTGGGAAGTCAAACCCAGGGTAGTGATGTAGAGAGATTAGAGGAACCAATGAGAATGAGAGTAGGGTACCTAAGGAGGCCTAAGTCAGAGCTAATACAGAGTCCACATGGTTTCAACTCCCACTGATGTGAAGTTTGGCTTTGTGAGGTGGACTAAAAGCTCTTGTTACATATTTATCTCGTATTTTCCTTTAGTAAATGGACTACAGAGAGAAAAGAAGACCTGGAAATATTTTTAGAGTTTACTTGAAATGTCCTAGATGCTTCAAGAAATACAACTAACTGGCTTCACAGTCTTACAGCTCATTGATAGTTACATTGAGATTTCTGTGGTTCCTGTGACTTTGGATCTTAACATTTACACAAAGTTATTGTTAGTAATTTTTTACATTTTATGGAAATTTTGTGTTCAATATATTAGATAGTCATAAAAGCTAGTTAAGTCCACAGTCGATTCTTTTCTTCTCTGACCCCATCAGAACAATTTAAAGATACAGTAAAGGTGGATTCTTTAGGAAATGTGGAGAGAAGACACAGATTGAGAAACAAAACAGGGAACAGATCCCTGTCAGATATTTTCTGAAGTGTGAGCCCTAGTCTAGGAAGCATCTCTAACAACACCAAAACAAACAAAATCCAGTAGCTGCATTTGATGCCAAATCAAGATCAGAATGGAATGACATAATCAGAGCACCATCAATCAAATGAACCATTATCTGGTACTACTGAGTTATAGCCCTATAAGCCCAGAGTCAAACATTGACCACCAAGAAGGCCCTTATTTTCATGGTGGGAGTTTCATGATAGGAACCTAAGAATACTTGACATTTGTCATGATACTTGGCTTGGCCAAATTCTTCATAACACCTTCCACAGCCAGATACAGGTAAGAGATACTACACGATCCATTTAATCAAATAAAATAAGGAGAAACGCTGTGACTGCTACACCATGCTAGAGAGTAAAGTATAAAAGGAGAGAAATAAAATGAGGGTCATTATGGCCCCAGATTGTTCCTATACAATCTAGAACATGTAATATAAGCAGTGAACAATAGAGCCAGAAATGATAAAACAACAGCTATCAAGCTAGAGCACTCTAGTAGAAATACTATTACAGCTGCCTGGCAATCAGGATCTGAGCCCATGTAGCATTAAGGTCTTACACACCTCACAGCACTTCAGAGAGCCAGGTAATCTGCTACCAAGTTTCTCCAACAGATAGTCCATGATACAACTACTCCTTCATGACTTTCCCTTTTTATTTCAAAGTTTACGTGTTAAAGCTGGCTTAGTGGATTCCCTTTCCATGCTAGCCTCATGAGAACCTGGGGAATTTAGCTTTCTGTCTTTTGTACTATAGTTGTGAAGATAAACTGGAAAGGTATTGTATTGACAATCTCATCAAGCTGCTTGTCAGTACAGGCAAATATGGAAATGGATGGACATGTGTCACAGGAGTTGGGGTTCCCTTCATGCTTGACAGTTGTGTCTTATTTTATGCTTGACAGTTGTGTCTTATTTTATATCTGCACCCAAACTCAAAACCCAGACCAGTAATGTGGGTATTTGAGAAGCTCAGTGATAACTTGCTCCTAGACTTTTTACTTAAAGTAGATTAGAGGGCTTGTGTAGTTCAAAAATCTATTAGAGCCACACTTTTTTTCTTTTTGGTAAAGAATTTGTCTTTGAAATTTTGTGAAAGTAGGCTATTAGTTGGGAGTCAGCAAAGCTATACTTTAAAGGAAGAGCCTGTGTATATTGCATAAATTACTGACTATAAATAAACAACGTAAATATAAGTGAGCATGACATGTTATTATATAAATCTGGTTCACTTCATGAATGAGTAGTTGAAACAACTATTTCATATTCCTATCTTTTAGACTATTAACTTCTAAAACCTGTCCTTTAAAGTGCCCAGTGTAGGATAGCACTTGTAGGTGCCTCATTATTTTTCTTTGTAAGTCATCATTTCCCTTATCTACTTGATCATAGTTCTCTTGAGGATTCTCAACTTGTTTTATGATGTGCTGTCTAATCCTGCACAATCCAGTAGTCAAGTCCGCTTCTCAGTTAACTGGAGAAAGGCTGGGTGGTCCAGTGGTCCAACTCTGTTCCTACAAGAAAAGACTGAAGCATCTGTGTTAAGATCTGTGGTGGCTTCAATGAGTATGTTCCCCATAGACTCAGATATATGAACACTTGATACCTAGTTGGTGACATTCTTTGGGGTGGCTTAGAAGTGTGGCCCTGGTGAACAAAGCATGTCAGTGGGGATAGGCTTAGAATTTTTATCATCTTACTGATATCTAATTCACTCCGTGTTTTATCCTTGCTTTTGAGCATGGGAACACTCAGCTTTCTGCTCTGGCTTCTGTACCTGTCACTTGCTGCCATGATATTTGTTATGATTGACTCTAATCTCTCTGGAACTGTTAGCCAAAACAAATTCTTCTATACGTACCCTTGGTCATGGAATTTTATCACAGTAGCAGAGAACTGACTTAACACAATGCCAGTAGGGTTTAAAAGATAAAATTAATATCCCCAGCTTAGTTGGAATATGGATGCCATACTATATTCTGTGTAGACATACTCATGCATCCTTTTACCAACAAAAACCAACAGGTTTTGTACTTTTGATGCTCGCTATCCAGCCAGGCCAAGGGGTGGTTTGGTTCTGTGGAAGTGCAATGCAAAGTGAGCATTTTATCATCACAAGCTAAAGGCCTTTCTAAGTCAATAAATCCTAAAAAGCCATGTTTGCCTCATTGAATGTTATTATTCATTCATAATCAAAGTTATGAAGAAGGTGCCTATGGATGCTGTTACACACAGTTGTCAGTCTATGCCATTCAGCTATGGCCTTGGTGAAAGCAAATGATCTACAGTAATAGCCAGGATTCTTTCAGCAACCTGGAAGACATGTCCTGGGTCATGCAGTGAAAAAACTATGCAGTAATGTTTTCCAACCCTTTGACCTTTCTGTCTTGGAATTACATTTTTTCTTCTTTCGTTTGTTTCCTTCGCACCATATAAAAGCAGCTATGGGTTGACTTTTTCTTCTTTGAATATAGACATCCATTCAAGCTCAGCCACTACACAGATAGCTCAAATTTAAATGATCCCAGTGTGACATTTAAAGTTGAATTTTAATGACACAGAACATGCAGCTCAAAGATGGAAAACCATAGAACCTTCAATGCCTGGCTATGTTAAAGCATGCCAGAGTGGGCTTCGTTTTCTTTTTATAGTGAACCAAATATAAATGCTGAGATGTTAAGGGAACTATTAACAAGGTAGAAAGAATAATTTGAGATAATGTTGTCTAACGAATGGTACCTCCTTTCATGGAAACTTGAGAGAGTTACAAAGACCAAGCTGCATAATTCGTGGACCTGAGACTAACACAAATTCTTCCCACACCCTGTTCTCATGGATAAGGTGGAGGTCTTAGTCCAAATTGCTTGTCATAGATTCAGATGCCACACTGTCAGGACTGGTGGCAGAAGGACTGGAGTGATGATGGTGAAATGCTATGGTGAACTGTGAGTGTTGCCTCTTCATACTACATCCCCTGTATCTCATCTAAGGCTGAAATGTTAGAGCTTTTAACCTGTAAAGTAGGTTCCAAAGTTTTGGTTAGAATAAGCCTTAGTGTCTCAAACTTTGATTTTAATATCATAATGTATACCTTAATGGCTCTTTGTATATTTAAAAAATGTTTGTTGAAAATAGTCATTTAAAAACATTTTACTACTTATAGAAAAAATAACACAAAGAATTTGTCATTTGCTATAAGATAATGACTTCCTCTAAAACATTCTATATTTGCTTTTAGCCTTATTTAAAACATATATATTAACTATTTTTTCCTGGAGACTATTTTAACTATGCTACAGTTGGTAAGACAATGACATCTCATAATCTGTAGAAGGCATATTATTTTTTATTATTATTGAAACCTATAACAACGTGGATAGTTAAAATATTAGTGTTGACCCTTCCAGTTGCTATCCTGCCCCTCATCACAGAAATGAAACATCAGAATATTTTTTAAGGTTTATATTGTCATAAGTTCTTTAGTGTCTCTCACTTTGGTTTTATTGTCAGAATTCACCTATAAATGCTAGGACTGGGGTTCTCACACAGGGCATATGGCTCCCAAAGCCTGTGCTCAGGAGTGTGGTATGGTCACTGTCACTGTAGCCTGTGGAATAGTTTATTTATGAAAATGTATGAAATGCAAATATTGTGCAAATATATATATGTATGGCTTGTGTGAATGTGTGTATGCATGCTTACATGTATGTGTGCAAATATATGTGTGCATTTGCATGTGAACATGTGTGCTCATGCATATGGAGGTTGATGTTTGGTGTTTTCCCTGATTTCCTTCCAACTTAGATACTGAGGTAGGGCCTCTCACTGAACCCAGAGCTTTCTGTTTCAGTTAGTCTTGGCTATCCAACTTGCTCAGGAGATTCACTGCCTCCCTTCCTCCTTCCCCCATGACTGCTGTGACTATAGGCAGGCAGCCATGAGCAACTTATATTTGCATAGGTTTGAAGGATTAAGAACCCTGGTCATTCCTATTTACTTGCTCAGCCATCTCCCTGAGCTCTCCTTTTCCTTTCATGGTGCCTGCCCACTAGATTAGGCAGCAATCATGATCTTAGAAGAAAATGAAATGAAATTTAAATTAGAAAAATTGAGACAATTTTATATAAGACCCTGTTGATGGAGGAAATCATGTACAAGCCCTGTGTGGTCTCTAGTCTCAGACCAATCTCTAAGGGCACTGAGGGAATCATACTCAGTACAAACACACACACACACACACACACAGTGCCCCCAACAACCACCAGGGCGACTTTTCCTTCTGTGTATTGGAGAACAGAAGGTAGGAGAAGCCTTTGGATAAGTTCAACTATAATTATAGCTCCAGCAAAAGCACGGAGTCAAAGCAGGTGATCAGGCTGGGTGAACCAAATGGAAGACAAATTGTCACCACTGTGCCAGCCCTGCATGCACATACTCCTGTCTTCAGGACAGTATTTCTGGTTTTTCATTTATTTAATTGTTCATTCACTTGACTTCTTGGTAAATTGTAGACATTTTGGAAATAACAAATGGGGTATCAGTTTCAACTTGTTTTGTGGAGCATGGTTCATTTCTGATAAGGACCTTTGGAGATCTGACCCCGTCTTCTGACATGGATTCTATTTTCTTTTTTGGTGTTTTGAAACAGGGCTTCTCTGTATTGCTTTGCAGCTGAAAGACTGCAGAGCGTGGACCCTCATGCCCCGACTCAGGAAAGGCGGCCCCCACAAATCACTCACGAGAAACGGTCTTGGTGCAAAAGCATGAGATCTTTTATATTCCAAGTGTACTGGGGTCCGCAGCCATACTCCACGTGGGGGTAGAGGACTGAGAACCTTGGGTACAGAATTGAGACAGCTTTTATAAGGTTACAACAAAGCCTGGGCATCGTAAACCAATCACCTCATAGCATGCAGTGTGGACCAATTAATTTAAACTATCCAAGCCCATGCTTAGCCTAGGAAGTCTGCTTTTGCACAGGCTTCTGGGTGGGGTGACAAGGCTCATTTCCTGTGTTCACTCACTCACAGGTGCTGTCGTAAATAGCCCTGTCGTGAACAGCAAAGAATGCGACCTTTTGCCTACTCACTGCTCAGACAGGGTCTGGGATTTAAAATTCCAGCTTCCTGGGGTCAGTGGAGAGTTAGGCTAAATTTTTCCATCCTTACACAGCCTGTTCTGGAACTAGCTCTGTAGACCAGGCTGGCCTTGAAATCACAGAGATCCACCTACCTCTGCCTCCCGAGTGCTGGGATTAAAGGCCTGTGCCACCAACACCTGGCTTCTACTTGGAGTTTTATACCTGTGGTAAGCTTCTTAGAAGTTCCTGCAAAAGGTTTTCAAAGCACGGATTTTGTGGGCCCAGACTGAGGCTTAATCAGTTCCAGAAGCAAGCAGCATTTTGTGTTATTTTTAATTTCTGAGGCAACACTGATGTAGTAATCTAAACATAGGCATCTGGGAACTCTTGGTTCTATCTCCGCTTGGTTCTAACTCCGCTCTATCTCAAGGCATGTGCTAGACTCCTGGTAGAGTTATCTTTGTCCAGAAATCCAGGGACTTCCCAGTAGCACCAGACTTGTGAGTGTGGACTACTGGATTGCCTAGAGACATTTTTTTTTCCTAACCTCAGTGCATCCTGGGTAGCCAGGCCGACCTCTGTAGTCCCCTCACTACCACAGTGAACCACTGCCATAGTGAGCCGCTGTCACTGAAGAACACATTCCAGTCCTCTTTGTCTCACAATGTGGAAAATGGACTAAGACTCCCAAATTGATGAGTGATCTTGGTTAATTTTACTACTTTTATTTAGTTTGTACTAATTATATTAAGATGTGGACTAATGCGTATGAATATGATAATGTTGTACTAATATGATAAGGATTTTTATTGTGTGCAAAGGGGCGCAGGTGGAAGCAGGTGGGTAGAGGACAGGTACTGTAACAGCCTGGGGTATACAGGGAAGAACTTTGCCATGGCAAGGCAGAAGTGCGAAGAGCTAGATGTTGACATGGGGGCAGGGCAGTGGGTAAACTCAGGCATTAGATGGGTGGAAGGAGAAATGTAATAATGGTGGTTGCAGTTCTGTATCATTTGGATCTGTGAAAATCCCCTTTTCCCTACTCTATATGAAGCTCCCATTCATAATGAGTTATGAGATATTCTCAGGAAAATATCCTCACCAACAATGAGGAATCAGTCTGACACATTATTAGAACAAGAAGTTATCTTGATCCAAGCTAGACTTTATGGAAACAGGAATATCATTTGGCTCCAGTGCTTTCCTAACTGTCTGCAACAATGATAAGTCCCGCCCTCATGTAGAGTTGTTAATTCTGGACCGAACCAGGATGTAGTGCTTACTAGACAAACTCTCATCATTGAAACCTTAACAATATGAGCTGCCCTTCCTCCTTCGCTGTTTTCCTCCCTCTCTCCCTCCTTCCCTCCACAGTGTGTGTTTGTGTGTGTGTGTGTGTGTGTGTGTGTGTGTGTGTGTGTGTGTGTGATGCTTGGGTTCAAACCCACAGCCTTGTATCTTCTAAGAAAGCGCTTGCTTTTCCTCAAGCTACATCTGCAGCTTTGTAATCACTTTTTATATTTGGGGTACATTGCTTTACTTTGCCTTGATATACTGTAGAGGTCAGAGGATAACTTTCAGATGTTACTTCTCTCCTTCCATATGAATCTAGAGATTGAATTCAGGTCCTTGGACTTGGAGGCTAGTCCTATTAACCACTGTGACTTGTCACCATCTAAATGAGCATTTAAAAATGACATCAATACCCTAAATTTCTGTGGGTACTCTAATGACAGGTTGGTCTTTTTATATTCTTAAAAGCTCCCAGATGGTTACTTATCATTAAATGTCAATCATCTTTATTTTAGATATATTCATAACATATATTAAACATCACATGTAAGACTTACATACAGTACCGAAACTTCTGTCTTTCACCTCATTTTTTCTAGTCCTCCCTTTCTTCCCCGTTTCTTGTTCTTCTTGTTAACTAAACCTTTTCCTCACTCCGTTTCATTCTTCTCTTCACATATTTGAGAATGTTCTAGAGTGTGCAGTCTTGATAAAGCCTAGAGCAATGTATGGTCTGAGAGGTTTCTTGTAGAAAGATTTCTTCCTTTCATGATGTATAAACAGCAGCAGACAACTGAGGAGCAGAATTAGTAATGGTTTTACTAGTCTAAATATGCAATGCCAATTATGAACTGGAAGGTTCATTGCCAGCCTGTTAATGTAATTTTTTTAAAGGCTTACTGTTTGATCAAGTGTGACTTTTGACTGCATGACACATTTTAGGTTTATATACATATGAATCTATAGTTTTAGAAAGAGCAAAAACTATTTCATGTTTGTCTCTGAATGTCCAAACTTCTGGCTATATCTTTCCTTACTGCCTTCTGTCCTGACTAATAGACTCTGTAATTTGCAAGGAAGGGCAGCCATTTCCTTGGCAGGATACAGTTGAGGGTAGGGCTGGCTTTGT
The DNA here is from genome assembly GCA_030556225.1 of Cricetiscus sungorus. NCBI lineage: Eukaryota > Metazoa > Chordata > Mammalia > Rodentia > Cricetidae > Cricetiscus > Cricetiscus sungorus. The sequence goes on from JANBXA010000372.1 coordinate 75,831,830, forward strand.
GCATGTTAATTAAGTTCACTTTCAAGCATTTTACCTGCTGTTTCAGAGGTTGGCAGCTTGCATTCATCACCTGAATGACAGCTGTTTCTAACTACTTTTCTCTGAAAAGTAATAAGAAATTAAATAAACCTTGTGCATGCTAATCACTGACATTTTGAAATGACAGTTCAAAAGTGTTCAGACTAAGAACAACTTGGATGGAAGGATTTCGTCTCTATTAGCCAGTCTTTGAAATTTGACTAGATGTTTGTGAAGTGTAGAGAGAAAGAATGGCAGGTGAGACAGTAATATCAAAAGTGAGGATGAACCAGTGAGATACTTCAAATATGCTAAATGTCCTTATGTCCATATTTAAGGAATTAGGCAATATACTCTTTATGCCAGTTGATACAGATTTTTGTATGTGCTTTTACTGTTTTGTTTTTGTTTTTTTTGTAAAGCAACCTGCAGATCTAAGATTCAAACATATCTGGTTTTTAACAGGATATTTTTTCTTTGAGGGTATATTCCACTGTTTCCTAAACTCAGCTATCCTCGTCAACCTGAATCTTAATTTTACTAAAGTCTTATTTGATTTTCCCTCTGTAAAAAAATGACCAGAGCTAAAAAGCATTTGCTGAGTCCCCTTAGCAGAATCTTCTAGTGTGATAAACATGCACAGAGCAAAGCTTTGGAAAGGATGTCTTAGCTCTTAAGAAAGAATGGATCTAGACTTCAGTTGATCTTGCCCTTTGTCTCATTTGAAAGGACCTATTTCAGAGTGCTCACTTCTCCACATTCCTGGTTCTCTGCAAGGCTATGGCAGTGCCTGCCATTCAGAAATGGTTAAGCCTCCCCATATATGAACCTCATTAATGTAAGTTTATTTTTCTTATTTCAGACATTTGTTTTCATTCAGTAATTACACTATCATATGACAGGGTTGGCCTCTCTGGGTCCCTGCTCTATGAATTTTAAGCTACATATGCATGTGTGGTAATTTTTATAATCAAAATAATAGAGGTTTTATTGCCCCAAATGCCCTTGGGCCTTGTGATATTCTCTTTATAGCCAAATGTCTTTGTTACCAGTAACTCCTGAGCAGGTATTTTCTTGATAGTCAAATATTAAACAGGGAGAAGAAGAGAGAAAAAATAAGAAAATATGGAATATGAATGAAAAAATTAATGGAGAAAAGGGGAGGGGGAGGAATAAAAGGAAAGGAGGGAAGAGGGATTGGGGAGGAAGCTAGGATAAAGTATTCATGACTGTCATTGTGGGTTTTATGTGTTGCTTACAATAATGTCTTCAGAATACTGTTCATTTCATTTTGTCACATAAAAAGATGAAATTGTTGATATGCTTGCTTCATTGGTCCTGGACTTGGAAATTATGTCTTGGTGCTTGGGGGCAGGTAGCCTTGATGACATATGTTGTTGACCTGTGCTGCCAATTCTAGAATTTTCTGCTGTGAACTTGACATTGCCTTCACCTGCCTGTGGTTTAACACAGAGACGAAAGGAAGAACCACACACTCTAGGGCTGTCTCTCTGTGGGGTAGGGATTCTGATACCAATCAAGAACACCATTGCTTACTGAAATGATGATGCACAGTCTCAAAATATTTCCCCAAACCCACTTCAAGGAGATACTATTAACTTACTAAAGGAGAATTTGAGGTGAAAAAGTCACAATACTTGAAAAGTCACTATGCATGATCTTCCCATGGACTTGGGTTTCTCTCCACAGGATTCCTTCAATAAATAAATACTAATTGCAAAGCTAATTCATATGGATATTTGTATGTAAGTTACTCCCCTATTTATAATAACAAGAAAACAGAATCAGTCTCTATCCCCATCAACAGAGGGTTGGATGATGGAAATGTGGCACATGCACACTCTGCAATTACATACAGCTATAAAAAAAACTAAAATCATAAAATGTGCAGGAGAAAGGATAGATCTTAAAAACACTATATTAGTGTAGATGACCCAGGCCCATCAAGACAAATGGTCCCTTCTTGTATGTGCATTGTAGCTTCTAACTTTAATGTGTTTGCACTTATATGAAGAGTGAGGGTGTGAAGATCCCAAGAAATCTGAAAAGGGCCCATGTGGGGAGAGGCTTAAGGGAAAGGGGTATATGGGGGATAATAGAACACACATGACCGGAAAGTGAAAGAGTATTAGAGGTTGAAAGGTCAAAGGTAAGATGGAGAGCAGTGAGATGGAGAAAAGGGGTGGGGGAGGGTCAATCAAAAATAAGTTTGTAATGAAAACTCTGTAAGGATGCTTACCTTAGAAGCTAATTAAAAAATAAAGAAGTAGAACAAAGGAGGACTGTTAATTCTTCCTTACAGTGAGAAAATATCTGAAACAGTTAAATTTAAGGAGGAGGTAAGGAGCCAGGTATGGCTCCACACACATGGAATCCCAGCACTCAGAGCCTGGCAGGAAGACTGTGGTGACAGACAGGGCTGTACACCGTGAGGCACTCTTGGAAAACAACTGAATGTGAAATAGTTATTTTGGTTCAGAGTTTCAGAAGTTTTGACCATGTGGTATAGGAGGCCTGTGTCATGTGGCAGCAGATAAGAAGCAAGAGAAAGAATAGCTGGAAAGAAACAATGTCCCCTCCAAGGTCTCATTCCTACCTTCCTAACTCTTCTCAAGGAGGCCCCACCTTCTGCAGATGCCATCACTTAACAAACAGTACCAAGGGCTGGGACTGAGCCTTCAACATGAAAGGCTTTAGCAGATGTTGCATTTCCAAAATGCAATAGGACTTATGGATTTGCAAGTATTTGGGAGAGTAAAGTGAGAGAGATAAAACAAGTGTATAGCTATCATAGCTGCACAAATATGAGTGTGTTTGTCTTTGTGAAGGGAAAAAATAAGCTGAGTAGAGAACCTTGTGGATTTAGAGGGGTGGATTTTGGTTTTGGTTTCATTTTGAGTGAGAGCTTCATTGTAGAGCCAAAGCTTGTGTCAAATTTGTTCCTTTCTTGCCTCTGCCACTTGAGGGCTGGAATTACTGGTATGCATCAGAGTATTTTCAAATTTCTGATGATCCCCCATACAAATCCTCAACAGTCTATGAAGCAGAAGAGGGATGGGATGGGGTTCAGTGGGGGGCATGGCAGAATGGGAGGGAGAGGGAACTGGAATTAATCTGTAAAATAAAATTGTTTCTAATTTAAAAAGGAAAACAAATTTCTCACATATACATTTTCAGTGTATTTTGTGTGCAGTTTACTTGTTTTTGATGTTCTGATTGACACTACTCTCTTTATTTGGTTGTGGGTTTCATAAAACATTAACCTTGTGACTTTTCTAGAATAAGTATGAATTAATTTTTAAGTAAATGAATTATTGTATGTTTGTTTAGAAACCTCTAACATTTTACTATTTTTTCTTTAAAAGTGTACATGAACACCAATGCATTCCTGTATATTTTAATAAAAACATATTTAGGAAATACTACCCCTGAAAAATTTCCTAATTCTGTCTTAAAAACCCCCACTACAAACATAACTTTAATAATCAATGAAAACAAATCCATACTTAGCATTTAGTCATTGTGTAAACGATAAGTACTTTTTCCTTTTCTTCTGGATGATGTTGCTTAAATAATACCATGTAATTTTTGAAGTAGAACTTTCACTTTGTGTTGAGCTGTTTTAATATCATAAAACAAAGATCCAGAAATAACTCATTGATCAGTCAGTTTAATATTTGTAGATTTAACTTGACATAAAAATTACATTCATCATTATTGAAAGAATAATGCATGTACTTCAGAGAAAAGACAGGAGCATATTCAGATACAAACATGCACATCTAATATTTTTTTTCAAATTGTGGAGTGCCAAGGATACAGCCACTGTAGTACATCTTAAGGCCTGCTACTTTAATGTGATGTCTATGTTCATATTCCATTGGCATGATTTTTACAGTTCGAGTAAAAGATTTGAAAAAGGATAATTTTCTCTTTCTGGGCATATAGTCTTTCAATATGGTAGCCACTGGTACTCTAAAAAAGACAATGATTTATAGGCCTGTCTTTTTCTACAAAGTTACCAGAGAACTGTGAATTTAGAACTAGGAGTATTTCTGGTTGTCAGGCCTGGAAAGAGTTTTGAAGCTGTGCATTAACAGGAGGTTGAGTTTGAGTATTAACTTAGTGTGGTAACTGGTGAGCTCATGAACGGGCCAATCCTAGAGTATGGCTGCTATCTGAGAAGCCTGGAGGCAGACGGCAATCCCTAGACAAAAAAACAGTGAAATTCAGGAGCAAACATTGAAGTCAGTGTAGGATTGGGATAAAAGACAGGTAACTGGCTATTGATATTAAAGAAGGAACCCTGTGAAGAGAAACCCGAGTCCATGGGAAGACCATGACACTTTCATCTCAAATTCTCCTTCAATAAATGAAGTACAAGATCTTTAGACTGTGCATCATCAGCTCATCCAAAAAGGATGTTATTCTTGATTAATATCTTCAGGGGAACAATGCCAGAGAGGAGCTGCTCACACATGGTTTACACGTTACTGATTTTGCTTTTGAGTCACTGCTGTAGGACTCTGCGGGCATTACTGAGCTCATATAGTACCAAAATAAGCACAGATGTGGGAAATCCAAGCAGCAAATAGCACCTCCCTTGTAGCTGTTTCTAACACTTTTTTTTTTAAGTTTAGTGTTTAACTTTATAAAATTGTGAAAATCCTCTGTGCCCAAAAGATAACCTCTGATTTTCCTAAAAGGAAGGAAGCCTTTGACAGGAGTGCCCTACCCCTTTACTACCTCCTCCCCCCAAAGCATCCATTTTTCTTCCTGTGTTTTTTTTCCAGGCTTTTCTTCACAGTGGCTTTTTCCTGCCTGTCACTCAGGCCTTAGTGTGGCTGATGGGGAGAAATTAAGTTTTCTTGGAAATGCATTCTGGAACTCAGAGGCTCTGCCACTTTCTGGCTTCCTTGGTGACTCTAATTTAACAAGTGTGCGTGATTTTTACAAATTACTATTTTTCATTGTTTCAAATTAACTTTACTCTGTCATCAAGCTATCGCATTACAATCCCTGTTCTAACTGATTGTGTGTGGAATTTGCATGATTTCGTAAACACAGCCAAGGAGAAAATGGAAATTGAGACTTTCAGGTTCACACCACTTGCTGAGTCTGTCTCACTGGGGGCTGATTTTGTTTGATTACAATGAGTTGAAGTTCATGATCAAGTGTAAGTAAAAAAATAAGTGGTATAATGTAGTCAACCAATAGTTCAAAGGAAACATAGCTTAGATCTGTTAATAAAATTATGTCCTGAAATATTTGAAGTGCTATGATCTTTATTCCAGGAGAACTATTGAGTGTTACATTTCCACACTTCCAGTTTATTTGAAGTTGTAATGTAGGGCTACAGCCATATTTTTAAAACTTGTGTCTTTGTCTCCCTAAGTTGACCTCATATAGAAAACAACTTGTTAATATTTAAGTAGCTAAGATCTGTGCTTTCTTCCTTCAAAAACAGGCTATATGCTAATATTGATTGATTTTCTTGCTTAGTTTATAACTTTTACTACCTAAATTTTATAGTATGTTTTAGATGTCTTTTTAACCAAAATTCATCAGTGGAAATAAGTGGTTTTCTCTTACATAACATTTATATACCAGCCTTTATTCTGTGAGCTGTTTCCTTTAAAGGGATATTTTATATATTTGGTATCTAATGTCCCCACTTGGTGCTAAAGGAAAATTATGGAAAGTATAGTTGTTACATATTTCTCTAAGTCATAGAGGAAAGAAATCTGCTGTTGGTTGGTTTACTTAAAGTATAGAGAAAGGCTAGCAGTAAGAAAATACAGAGCCTCCAGAAAGGAGGAAGAACTTGAATGTGCTTTTAAAAAAATTGGTAAGAAAGCATGGTATGGGTAGTATGTGGCATTTATATGTGATAAGTAATAGGCCAGAGAAAGAAGAGAGATTGGACATTTAACTTTTAAATAAAATGAATATATTGGGTTTATTGGCTGTATTATTATCATTCATTCATTCATTCAAATAGTCCTTAAGACAGAGTCTCACTATATAGCCCTGGATGAGCTCAATATGTAGAGCAGGTATTACTCAAACTTATAGAAATCTGCCTGCCTCTGCATCCTGAGTGCTGTGCTTAAAGGTGCTACCTGTCATGTCCAGCTCACTGGCTGTTTTTTAATTCAGTTTGAGCTTCCTATAAAATGTGAAGGGCCCCCACAAAATTATATTTCTATGCATCAAGATGCATTTGATATTTAAAGAAGCAATGACAGAGAGTTTGTTGGCATACAGGTTCATAGCTTCACAGTTGTGGTGCCCATTGCAGAGCAAGATGAGAACACAGGGAGTTCTGAAGACAGCATCCTCCTGCTTGCCATTTCAAAACTCAAAACTTGGTGAATGTTACTTCTCTTTTTCAAATCATAATCTAGGGGACTAAAGCAGGGAGTGGTGTTTGTTCATTCACTCCCTCTTTCCAGCCACACATTAAGCAGGATTAATTCTTATATGTATCTGCTACTAGGGTGGAGAATAGTTAGACAGTGTCTGGGGTCAGAAGAGGAGTGAGTCTTACTTTAGAGTATGTTACATTGGTCCTTCTTTAATTTGTTTGTTAACCTGTTTGCCTTTAACTCTTGGAAGAGGAGATATACAACTAATGTGTGTCATCAGAGCTTTCACATGGTGATGAGAATTTCTCCAGTCTACAGAACACGACATTATTTGTGATACCTTAAGTACAGGGTGACATCAGAGAGCCAATTTATAATAATGGTAGTGACATACACAATCAAGCTTTCTAAATTAATGTCAATACCAGAAACTTGGACTTACAAACTAATAAACCAGGGCCATCATTAGACATCAAGTGGAACTTAAAGATGCAGTGTAGATTTGCATGCATGACTACATTAATACATTTAATGTACATAATCAATGCACATAATTAGGTATATCATTCTGGAAGCACATGAGCCCACACTCCACACTTCAATATATTGGCTTCTTGGAATTTGCCTTGAAATCTGAGGGTGATTGCTTTATATCTTCCTGAGATTCTAGCTCTGAGCACCCTGTGGCAATCATTGTGATTTCTCTGAAGTTTATGTCAGTTTGTGACATTGGAGATAGGGTAGGCTATTAAAGAGTAGAAGGAAAGGAGAGAGGGAGGATCAGGGACTTTGTCTGAGGATGATAAAAGAGGCAGCCTGTGGAAGTAGGAAGATCAGCACAATCATTTATCACAAACATTTACCTGGAAATTTAATGCAACTGACTACATGTGGGGTCTTAGAATCCTTTTAAAATCCATTTCCTGAGGGAAAGAAAAAAATAAATGTTACAGTCAAGCACTCAGCTATTGTTCTTGGAGTAATTTGGTAGTCTGTGTGAAGGTTTTTGTTTGCTTTGTAAATTTATGTTCTCTCGTTGTTTATATTACTATTGAAATTGAAAATCTGGCTAGCATTTACTTATGTAAATCTGTGTGTAGTTGAGAGAGAGACAGAGAGAGAGAGAAGGAGAGAGAGAGAGAGAGAGAGAGAGAGAGAGAGAGAGAGAGAGAGAGAGCAATCTTGCTCTCTTGCCCTCTGACCTAGTGCTCACCTCTGAGGTTTATTTGACATGGCAGGTAGTGACAAAGAGCTTCTTATGACATCTCTAGAAATGTAATCTCGCTTCTTAGTGACAAATGCTTCTGACAAATGGAAACCTGGCATTATTCTGAAGCAGAAAAAAAAAAGGAAATAATTCAGATATAGTATAATAAAAATGGCTTCTCTAGGTATGTCAAATAAATTAGACCTCTGAGGAGGGACCATATTACAAGAGACAAAGATAAAACAGAATGGGTCTTTTTTCTCCTGTAGAGCTGTTTTTGCTGTTGTGTATTTTCAGAGAAAACGAAGAACCACAGAAGCAGTCCCAATACCACACCACACTGCACTGCTCTGTTTAAGTAGTTTGAACTCTAGTACTGATTGAAAAACTACCTGGAAAGTTAATTGGAGGTGACAGTAGTTAGTTGTGATGGAAGTCTTAACCATATCAATTGTAGCAAAATATTCAGTAATTCAGAGGCACATCCTACTTGCTCTATATCTCCCTGGTGTCTCTCAGCCTCTGTCTTCCCAGAGTTCTCTCTCTCCCCGGAAACCTAGACTATTCTCTCCTGACCATCTATTGGCCATTCAGTTCTTTATTAACCAATCTCAGTGACCCATCGTCACCTAGTGTGAAGAAATATTCTGCAACAACCATGGAAAATCTATTTTAAAAAATGTGAAAAATACCCAGTGCTACTCACAAATATACATGTTGAGATACAATTATATGAGCAGTATATGCACCTCTGCTTGCTTTCCCTGAGTTCTTGATTTTTGATAGCTTTAGAAACATTGGGTTTTTTTCTACCCATTTGCTGAAATTGGAAATGCATTTGTGTTTGTATAATACTGAGAAGGAGATAGAAAGGAAGCACACATTTCATTTAATTATTTCTTGGCCCATTCTTTGATTATAATACTCAACAGTAAATAGAATAGGCATGTCCCGAGACCCTGTAGAGAAGAAGTTTCATGCAGAACTACCTGACTTGCCATCCCAGGTGGTGAAATAGCAGCTTTGAGCAGTTGTGGCAGCTGCCAGGCATAGCTAGAAGGAACTGAGAGGCTCAGTCCATGCTCAGCAGTGAGGAGGATAGCTGTTTGGTGATAATGCCTGCCATAAGCTGGGAAGAGACAGAGCTTGTATGTTTGCCAGGGCTTAACCATACCTCTATTGGAGGACATTGCCAACAGCAATCAAAAGTTTTAACTTCCTTCTACCTTTGATTTTTCGCTGACAATAATCTGACATGATACACTCTCACTACTGCTCATACTCCCTTTCAGCTGAATTCTAGAAAGCATTGTTGGGACTAGCTAGATCACTTTGTTTCTAGTTTAGAAACAGTATTTGCATTCAGTCACTTATTTGCACAGATTGCTAATATGTGTAGACATGGCCTCTATGTTTCTGTCCTGCCAGCAGATGATGCAAAGATTCATATGGTTTAAATGTGTTTGTACATATGTAATATTAAAAATATAACGAGAATACCTGCAAATATGGGAAAATAGTTTTTCAGAGTGGAGGTATTTGGCATTGGCACAGTTCAGCAACTTCTAAAGAGATTTAGATTTTTAAACAAGAAGAAAAGAAAGGACATGGGACCCAGTCCAACCCCTGCCACCCTTTTTCAAAGTTCATCTTCCAGTCCTGCTTGCTGTGGAGGGAGGTAAAAAAACAAAGGGTTGAGCCAGCACAGCCTCCTTTAGTCTAAACAGATAAACCAAGGAAGGCTTGTATTTCCTAAACAAGCCCTGGCAGTTCAGTCCTGCCAAGTCCATATTATCTTTACTTGGCTCCGTACTTTCCCTTAGAGACTTTTAAAACCCACTAATTATCCACTTTCTACTTTTTCATGATCGCAATGGCCAGACCCTAATCCCCTACCAGCAACCAATCTATCTAACACCATTGAAAATTCTCATATATTTATCCTATGAGGTCTTCTCCCCTATCTTTCCTTTTCCTAAACAACAGCTGGTTTTAGATTTGGTCATATTTTTGAATCACCAAGATCTTTGGACCCTGTCTTCAGATTACAGACTAAGTACACGTAGGGTTTGACCTGCAGGTTGGTGTGTCTAACAAAAAGTCCCCATGTTGTTGACCTGGCTGATAAAGAGGCCACACCTCAGATCATTGCAAAATGTTGCCTTCTTCATTTCAAACTTCATGCTTCTGGAGGTGAACTTATGTAGGTGTCGGGCTAGTTATTGCCAAGGGATCTTTGTTTACCCAAATAGGTGCGCCAGTGTGAACAGGGCTCCAAGGGTAAAAGTGGGTCAGAGTTTGGGCAGTGACTTCTTATTCTCTTTTCCTGTTTCATCATGCCTGCCAGGTCTGCCTTCTGATCCCACCCTTCCTCCTACCACTTTCCTGTCTGCTTTGCTTATCACTCTCCAAGTATCAGCAAACCAACACCACCACCAAACTCACAGAGACAAGAATATAAGGGGACAGAATGACTCAGATGGTAATGACAGAGAAGGTACTCCAGGGATCTCATTCTTATAGAAGCAATATGAAGTGTGCCCCCAAAATTATAAAGTACACAGTTCTATAGGACAGTATTGTTTGGCAGTACATAGCAGCAAGAATCCTCTTTGTGTGTATGAGTGTATGCCTATGTCCCTGCATACATACATGTCTGTCTGTCTGTATGTCTGTCTGTGTGTCTGTCTATGTCCCATATCAGATATGTGGAGGTCAGAGGACAACTCTTGTGAGTTTGTTCTCTCCTGCCACCCTGTGTAATCTGGGGATTAAAATCAGGCTATTAAACCTACTATTACTGTCTCTGAACCATCTCACTAGGCAGAGATGGCCTTTCTAATCCTCTTTCCTGGGTTGGGTTGGCAGGATGGATAACTCACTAGTGAAAATTTGCAATTTAATCTAGATCCGACAGCTCTTTGTCTGGCCTGTAAAGTGCCAGTCATGGAGAAAATCTGTTTGCAATCACTGAATCACCAAAAGTAGTAGCCTTAGGCCTTGCTTGACTAGTCTAGACATTGTGACAGCTCCACCTTCAGTGGGAAGGATTCAGAAAACACTGCCTCATTTTGTTACTCATGAGAAACCTTCCTGTTCCCACCCAAGGGTGTGTCTCCAGCCAGTTTTCTTCCCAAAGCGACAGAACAAGTTAATTCCAGAAGAGAGCAAAAGACAATGATCCTCCGTGCTTTCTTCATTCTCCCAAGTTCAGTCAACCAGCTTAGTTTGCACATCAGTCCATTCTTTGGTAGCCCTCTGGGTCTCTCCCCACCCTTATCTGGGAACCACCCTTTGTCTCCTGGGCCAGTTCTCACCCTTCCCTATTCAGCATCTGTTGAAATGAGCATCATAGATTCTACCCCTCTGTTGAGGGCTTGGTCATACCACTGGGAAAGAAAGTGTCACATAATTATTCCTCAGTTGAAGGTTTCCTCACCATCCTGCTCATGGACTAGTGAGGGACAGAGCTTTGTGCTGAGCATCCTGCTTTGAAACATAATGACAGTGTTTCCTGATGAATCCCCTTGCATGGTCAGCTTTGGTAGCATGCCTGTGCTCTGAATGATAATGGCAAAGAGGGTTTTCTTTATTTTCTAATATGCAGAAGTAATGTGTTGCAATCCATCTACACATTGCATGCCTCTTACAAAAAGGCTTTTATTAGAAAAGTAAATTCTTAGTCTTGTTCCCACCAGGACACTTAAAAAGTCCTCTTGTTATGTCCCCATTGCTAAAGAATTCAGGAGAAGAACGCACTTCCGTTCTCATTATTTCTAAGAGTAGAATTTGACATGGACTATAGAAAAGGATCTTATGGCTGAGACTTCCTGTCCCTTAAACAGTGGCCTCTTTTGGTGTTACTACCTGCACATTATTTCAACAACGTTTCTTCAATTAATACAAACTTTCTGAGGGATAGAATTGGGGCTTTGGCAAGGGTGAACAGCTAATAAAATGTGTCTCTCCACCCACCATTTCTGCCCCCTTGCTTTCTTTTCCCAGACAGTGGTTTAGAGCGGCACTAGTCTTGCTAAAAACTGCTGAGTTTCATTTTGCACTAATAACACCTGGCATCTTTATGTGCTAAAGATAAATTAAGCACTGTGTTAGCACAGAGTAGGCATGACTTTCTCTATGATGTAGCTTATTTTCTGCTCATTAAATATAGAAATGTATTTGCATTTGTGATTTGTTCTCAGATTCTCATTCTCTCTGTCTCTCTGCTACACCTCCAACCCCCCAAAGCATATATACAATATATACAACCTCCCAAAACATATTAGCATCTTTGGCATTTTCCTGATGTTAGACAAAGGAATCAGTTTGATATATTGTGATGAGTTAATACAGGCATTTAAATGTCCCTTAAATTACTCAATCCAAAATTTGTTGTTGCAGACTGAAGACACTGGATCTAGATTGACTCATTTGGGGAGTTGTAGACTATGTCCTAATCCTAGAGATTTGATGATAATCAAGTTATAACTCTGATGGCACAAAAATGACTGAGCGTGTAACAGCACTCGAACCCAGGTTTGATTCCCAGCACTCACGTGGCCGGTCACAACTGTCTGTAACTTCAGTTCCAAGGGATCTAAACACATTTCTGCCTCTGAGGGTGGATGACAGGCATGTGGCACACATATATACATGAAGACAAATACTCATACACATAAGATTAAATTTTAAGAAGTTAATATAAAAAAGAACACTTGTGTTAGACACTCAGTTCCGGACACTTTCTATGACATGGAGCTGTTCCAGTAATGAGCAAGTCACCCATATATGTAACCATTAGTATCACTTTATATGGTCTTGCATTACTCTTTCTAAATGAAAGAGTTTTAAAATATATATTCTTTCAGATTTTAAATGCCATTTGGAGTTGGAAAATGATTTTAAAATATTTTGTTAATGCAGTCATCTGAACTCACACTTCCTAATTTTAGTATTTTAGAAAGTCATAGGTCAAGTGCATTAAAACTAACATTTATACAATATCATGAACTAGTAACTAAACCTATTTATTCAGATTTTGCCAAAAAAATCTTTTTTTCAGGGGGTATTAGAACCCATCCCAAATCTCACACAAAATTTAGGATCTTTCTTTGTCTATATCAGTCTATATCAGACTCTTTCCATCTCCAGGTCTTTATTACATCCAACACCTTTGAAGAACACTAGTCACATTGTTCAATTCTACTGAATTGGCCTTTGCCTTATAGCTTTAATGGCTGAAGTTATGAATAGGTTTGTACTTGGGATATATCTTATAATTAATGTTACTTTAACTTAAGAAGCACTAACATATCTGTTTCACACACACACACACACACAATGATATATTTTAGGGTCTATAGTATAGCTTCTTTAGCTGTGGGTCTCCAAAGTTTAATTAGTTTTCATAAATGAATGTAGATGCTGTATAAAATCTGGCAGTAGTAGTTGCGATTCTATCTGTGGTGAATACAAATTAATTATCAGTCAAACAAACATGTAATAGATCAATGAGTTTCTGGAAGCTCTTACCCTATTGCATTATGAGGATGACTATGCTATAGCCTTGGCTCTAGGTTGATCACATGTATTAAGTGTGATCATACCTATACAAAAGATTCAAGATTATTCTACGCTGTATTTTGCAAGTACTTTTATTTTTTTTTACAGTATATGCAGTTTTCCAACCTTATGAAAACATAATGATTTAATTACAAAAAAACCCAACTACTTTCAATGTTTTCCTGCTATTAATCTCAAATGTGCATCAAATTGGTATATCTTAGCATTCTATGGTGTTTGAATGCTTGTTTTTAAACATTGCTGTTTGAATTACTGACGTTAATTTCATTAAAAAAAAATCCTTAGTTTGGGAGAGAAGTCATGGTAGTTAAGAGTGACTATAATTAAAAAAAAAAAAGTGACTATCCTTTGCTTCCTGTATAATCAAGTTTGATCCCCAGTGCTCATAGCAGGTCCTTGGCCTCTGTGGGTCCCACACACATATGGCATATACACACAGAGACACATAGATGCACACATGATTTAAAACACTAAAAACTGAATCTTTGAAAGAAATCATTAAATGAAATTTTGTTTATGATTAGGACAAGATTCCCAACAACTCCGGAAATGGCCACAAACATTTCGCTGCTATTTTGTTACCACATTTATGCCAAGTGGCATTCATAGCATTGATTGAAGACTATAAAATCAAAATTAGTGAACTCTGAAAAATGGTAAAGGTACTCAGTATCCTACAGCATCGGGTAATTAACCAAGGCATGTTTATCACAAAGTAGGTAAGCACTTCCAAGTTCTTGGTCGTCAGTTTTTTTTTTTTTCTGTAAAACCATGTTAAAAATGATATGTGTACCTAAGAATATCATTTCTCTATTATCCGTGGTCAGGAAATGTTTGGTTACACACCTATTGCATATACCCACATACCCAGGGTCACATAAACCTTTTTCAGGTGAGGTCACTAGTTTAGTAAGTACAAAAGGCCCTGATCTGTGGCATCTTGTTTCAGTGTGCTTTGGGGTATGACAGTGTGTGTGATCCCCAACATGCACCTGTCCAGTTTATGCCTGTGTCTTCTGCATTCCAGTGCTCTAATTTCTTTTTAACACAGCTGAGTACAATTTATTTTAAAGGAAAATTGAAAGCTAGTTCAAAGGACCAAGGAAATACTGTGACTACAATCCCATGCTGGGGCAAGGATGTGGGAATAGAATTTTATTTGAAACACACTTGAAACCAGGTGACAGCTAGACATGGCCATTTATAGTTTCTTCCTCAAGGCTATTCTGAACCTCCATGAGGTTCTGAGGAGCTTCCTGACTGAACCTTCCTGACTGGAGGTTCTGCTTTAACATGCCTAGGAATATCAAGCGAGGGTTACCAATCTTTTCTTCCCTTCTCCTTTCTCTTCCTTCAGTGCTCTGCATTTTTGTTTCTCCTTCATTTCTGATTTCCATACTTCACCATTTCGTCTTCTTCAAAATCCTCCCCTCCTCCATTCTCCTAAGTAGTCACGCTTCTCCCAAGTTGAGTTCATTTGTAATTTCTCCATCATCATTATCATTATAGCTACTATGTGTGTGTGTGTGTGTGTGTGTGTGTATGTGTGTGTGTGTTTGTGTGTTCATGTGTGCCATAGCACATATGTGGAGATTAGAGAACAACTTTTGGGGGTTAGTTTTCTCTTACCATGGGCTCCCAGAACTCCAGCTGGACCCATCTCCTTAATCCCTGCTTACTTTGTTCTTCTTTCTAGATTACCACAGCAGCACATTCAAGATACACAGTCATAAAACTCCTAAGGAAATTTACCAAGTTCTATTACCTAATCACGCATGCATAATTTTCCTCATATGGCATGTAGGCTTTAAACCAATGGAAGGTGAACAATAACCTGGTCCAATCATACCTTCTATCCTGAATGTATAGCTACTGTGAGAAGACTTGGGCAACGATTATGTGACAGCTAACTTAAATTTGGCAATAAAATTGAGAACTTATGTCACACATTTTTCCCCAAATAAAGTATTCCCAGAGAAAACAACAGTGGACTTCTAGGCCCCTAGTAAATGAGGTCAGGCTATGTGTAGTACTTACACGTTCAAGCTTCCCTAGAAGAGTGGGTGTCAGTGAGAAACTAATTGCTGCAGTGACTGAGGGTGGCTCCAGCCTCATCTGGAGCTGTGAGCGGTGCCCTCCTCTGCCCTCTCCACCACCTCCTCCCAATAATTCTGTTCCTGGGGGGAAAGAGACCTGGGAGAGTGCAGTGACTCATTACTCTATTAGGCAACAGGACTGTGGGTTTTGACTCCAGCAGATCACAATGCCATCATCTTGGTTTCCTTGGCACCTCAGAGGCCCAGGCAATCTGAGATTTGAAAGTCATGAATTCAGTATTGACAGGGAAAAAAGTGCCACCAGTGTTGTGCTGAAACAGACATGCTGATTATGTAACAGCTTCCAACACATCTCCCACTGGTTTTGGGTTTGACTGACATTTTATGGCCTTATTACTCTCGAAAATAATGCTAAAAATTCCATGACAAGCTCAAGATGGAGTCATGAACACAGGATTCTTTCCCTGATGAACTAGAAAATAGGTTTTTATAATTCTTCGTGAAATAAGTTTCCTGGGCAGGAGTTGGGGGGATGGGGGGTTCTGGTCACATGACTCAGAGTGATCAGTTTCCTGTTGTGTCCTATAGAGATAGAGGGTCCCCAGCTTTTAAAGCAATGCTCCACAGTCTAGTCCACAGAATTTGTTTTAGGATTCTAACAACCCTAAACACATGCTGACTTTTGTAGATGAAAATGAGTTGCTGTGTTTACACCTTGGGTTTGGCTGTGTTTGAGACTAATTCCATGCTAGAGTGAGTTCATCATTTTAACAGTATAGAAATAAAGATACAACAGAAATTTCTATACCATTAGTGAATACAAGGTGATCTTCTTTTTTGGATTGTAACAGTTTTTTTTTTTTCAATCTTGAGTGGAGATTCAGAAATGAACTCCATGAACTATGAATGTCAAGTCAAATTTGTTATCACTGAATTGTTGCCTTTCCTTGACTGAATCCATATAGCCAATACTCAGATTAGAATTTCAATCTCTTCAGTTTTCTTCTAATTTTACACAAGTACAAGATGTGAGTTAGGTACCATGACTACCATTATCCCTGGTTCTGTATGCTATCTGCCTTATTATATAATGAATGGTAAGAATAACACAATGGGACTAAGAGTTGGAATTACATAGTCTTTCAACTTTTGAACTCAAGCAATGTGTTTTCACAAATACTCTGCTTTACATTAGTGTTATTGTTTGTGTTTCAAGATCATCCCAAATTCAAAATGTGGATGGAGCTCGTTTGGTTGTAATGTTCTCCCAAGTCAAATGCCCTCTGCCCCTTAAATGTGTCTCCAAGTGACACACATATGGGGGAGCAAATGCACTCTGAAAGATCTCTTTATGAAATGCTCTGAAGGAAGTATGGTGTGAAAATCATGTTTCTTTTCCTTAAGGATTGAGGGATGTGGGGTCAGAAATCATCTTGAGGTGGAGGCAGAGGGCTCATTTTTTTTCTGGAAGTACACATTCATTGTTGGCAAAGCATAAGTTGTTTTCGATAAAATGGGTTTTGTGTATAAATTACTGTAAATGGGCAACAGATGTCTGTGTTTAAGGGGGCTTCCTTGGATTGGTCAGTCTGATAAGAGTGCATGTGGTGATTGTTAAGAAGCAGCTGGTGTCAATTTAAACGAGAGCTGTCTTATCCTCCTCTGTCTTGACCAGTCTGAGAGTAGCAACGTCAGTGTGCTAAGTTATCGGTCCAGTGGTGTCTATAATGTCCTGACTGTTTGTTTAGAGAAGCAGACCAGTAACAGCCCAATGAAAATGCCATTCCCTACAGCTAAGCTCCTTCAGTGTTTCTTCATGTGGTCACTAGATCTGGAGCCTCATTGTCTTCAGCCTCATGTATGGCTGATTTCAAATGATACACTCTAATAATTCGATTACAAAGGAGATACATTTTATCCAGTATAAAGTATCCCATGCCTGGAGTTTAAAAGAGTTTCCCTTTGTCTCCACAGTATAAAGTAAGTAACTGGAAGTATGGGTATGGTTATCCTATTTAGACACCTTTTAACTTTTAAGTATGGGAAGGAAATTATAATGGGATGCAAGCCTACTGCATTTTAGGGGGTAGATATTCATGTGGACCACAATGGAGGGGGAAGAGTCCCCCTCCACTCCCATCTCCTATTATGAATTATGTGAGAAACTAATTTGGGTGTTTATTATTTATGAGGTAGAGGATTATGATACAAAATCCTAGAGACCTTTCTTTTGGATAGCAACGGTTTTAAATCCCACAAGCATTAAAGCCATTGATGGAATTATAGCTATTGATAGAACTATTTTTGAATCTGCTTTTTGAGAGTGGACTGTGCTTTTTCGTGTGATATTTTTTTCAATTGAGTAGGTCAGGCCATGTGTGCACTAATCTCAAGTCTATGGAACTCGTGTGACTGTCTCCAAATAAGACAGAGAACATTCCCAACAGCTCTCCTCATCTCATTCTTTCTCTCCACATGAGCAGCCATTATTCTGGGTCAGGTCACAAAGGTAGGACACAGAGAACTAATTAAGTCTGGTCGTTCTGAAAAGCTCCTACATGAAATGCCACTCATTTTTAAACTCTTATAAAGAGTTTAGTGTGTGTGTGTGTGTGTGTGTGTGTGTGTGTGTTCACCACTTGTATGCCTAGTACCCAGGGAATTTGTAAAAGGGGTTCTGATACATTGAAACTAGATTTGTGGATGGCTGTGAGCACTATGTCGACGCTGAGAATTGAACTCAGGTCCTCTGGGGGCGGGGGGGAGAAAGAAAGAAAAGAAAAAGAAAAAGAGCAAGCTGTTAATTTCTGAGCACACTACCCAGCCTCAGAAATGCCATTTTAAACTACTTTAGGCACCAGTAGCTAGGACAACATGCTCCAGTGACTAGTTTTACCACAGTGTTTGGGTTGAAAACAGGGTCACCAGGACAGCAAACTGGTGGTTAAAAACAAGATGGCTGTGTCCATGTCAGGTGAAGTCCTTTACTGATAGGGACCATTTTAGCATTCTGGAGGGAGTGTACTGGTATTCACTGTAGCTTTAATTTACATTTGCTTGGAAAGAATGAGACTAATTTTTTTTTTCTATATTACTATCAGCCTTTTGGATCTTCTGTTAGCAAGTGATTTTTCCAAATCTTCTGTTCATTTTAACACTGGACTGTTCCTGTCTCTGTTGTAAGATTTATTTACTGCAAGTGTAAATCCATTGTTTCAGGTGGGCTTGAATAATCCCTTTATCAGTAGGGTTACTTCATTGTACTTTTAAAAGAATCTTTTTACTTTGAGGTAAAGATTTCCCATTCAGCCCAGGCTAGCTTCAAACTTGCTTTGTTACTGTCCCTGTCTCCACACACAGTACCACTTCATTCTCTTAGTTTTCAGTGAACAGAAAATCTAATCATTAAATTTCAGTAGGAATTTATTTTCAATAATTCCTGATTATCCACGACCTGCTTATGGAGCCTATACATCTTCTTCTGTCTTGTTACTTATATTCACTTTCTGTGGCTATGAGAAGTTTTTGGATGTTTTGTTTATTATGCTCTTGACTATGACTACTCATAGTTATAATGATTAGCACGATATGCACGAAAAATTTTAGAACATGGAAACTCTTGTCATTATTTATACTGTTGTCACATGTCTAGCTTATTAAGGGTATGGCCACATAACTGCTACTTTCATGACTAAAGACTGTCAGTAACTGTGGCTTTGAAGTTGTCATAGCTAAGGCCTGGGATGGTTGTGTAGGCTGTTTGCCATGACTGAGCCCAGCTACACTCTGTCTTTGTGAATAACATCCTCATGTGTATGTTTGGTAATAATAAGTCTTTCCAAATAATATTTGTAAAAGCATTTAGTTACTGTTTTTAAAATCACATCTGCAAAGTCAGGTGGTAGTTGTAGAGACCTTTAATCTCAACCTTTGAGAGGCAGAGGTAGGCAGATCTCTGTGAGTTTGGGGCCAGTCTGGTCTACAAAGCTACACAGAGAAACCCTGTCTTGCAAAGAACAAAACATATCCACAAAATGTAGTAAAATTAATTAGATGACAATTCCTTTAAATATGTGGTAAATTCTCACCAAATTTTCCATAGTTTACTCAAGTTCTCAGCATTGTGTAGTTCTTTCTCAGTGTGTCCTGTTTATTAGAAGGGTCTAGATGTTCATTAAAGGGTTCTCATTCCTCATAGCTTATTAATATCACCCTGGGAAACTGTAACAATCAGACTGCTTAGCTTCTAGGGTAGGGGCTTTTCTAAACCTAGGCTAAGCATCAAACACTATAGTACCATAATGTTCTTAGATGTCACTGATACTCTCAGCTGGGGACACAGTTTAAGAGATTTACCAGTGTGGTGATGCATGCCTTTAATCCCAACACTTAGGAGGCAGAGACAGACAGATCTTTGTGAGTTCCAGTACAGCCTGGTCTACAAAGCAAGTTTCAGAACAGCCAGGGCTATACAGTAGGGGGAAAACAAACAAACAAACAAACAAAACAAAAACTAACCAACCAACAAAAAGAACCACTAGGTTAATTGACAAAACAGATCAGTATTCTTATCACATGGTTGAACTGCTGGCCAATCTCATCAGCTGCTCCTCAGATCTGCTACCTCTAGCCTGAGTGTTCACATTCTGATGCTTTGATCAACATACTAAACTCTAGAAAACACAAGGATTGACTATGGGTTATGTGATCACTTTTGAAAGAATAGAGCAACTCTTTCAATATGAAATGTCAACTAACTTTCACTAGAAGGTATATTATTTTGAAGTGTGTAGATATGTCAAAAAAAGAAAGATGGATTTGAGAACGAAATTTGGGAGCAAATAAAAATCATCTTGGAACTATTCATTCAGTCACAAAATCAGGTTATGCAATTACGGCATATATCTCTAGTTGCTATAGTGAAATCTCACAGGCATGGGAAAGAATCTGCTAAAATATCAAATTATCAGTAGTTGTCATATTGGGCTTCTCAGTGATGTAATGCCTGACTGTTTGGCTAACTGTGTGTTGAAATTGTCGTTTCAGGATAAATTGTTGAAATTTTAAAGAAGCAGTTTAAAATCATAACATAACAAAGAAGCATTCATTTAGCAGAGATTTGTTAAACTACTTTTCCTCTTGACTATGCTAAAAATAAATAGGAACCTCATAAGAATAAATAAGACTTTTTTTTAAACATAAGACTTAAATTCTTGAGGAACAGACATGAATCTTCAGTTTACATTCTCATGCAATTTGTGTCTTCTTATAGTCCTGAGAAAGATATGTAAAGACATGAAGGATCATTGAATGTGGGGGATCATTTCTGTGGATATTAGTGACTTTGATTTTTTTCCCTAAAGAAAACTTGAAAGCATTTGGCTTTGTAAAAGCTGCTTTTAACTTAAATATACACCTTTTATTTTTGAAGTATTAAATAGCTTTATTCATTTATATTAGATTCAGCTGGGTAAGGATCAGTTACTTGCAGTTTAACTGTTGGACCTCTAAGAATAAAATGATGTTCCTTGCTGGAAGCATGGAAAAGTTTTCAACACAAAAGCCTCATGATTCAGTTCCTAATGGTCAGGTCTCCAAAAGGTAGGAGGAGTCCATTTACAAACTGAATTCCTCCTTGATTGACATGGGAGATTTGCCTGCTTAGTTATTCACTGACATCATTATAATGGCTATGCTCTAAATTTGTGCCTCTAAGAGGGTTTTAGTCCCTTATAAGACAAAACCTTGTATTAAATCAAATTTCGTGAACCCCATCAAGAAAAGTTCTCTTTTCAGAAGATGGAGACAATCACAGAAAACCACAACCAGTCAAAAATGAGTGGTTCCCTCAGGCTCCTTAGAGATTGCCCCTTAGAGGTGAAGCTCTTGCACCTCTAAGGCATGGCAATCATTGTGCAAGGAGGGTGGAAAGATTGTGAAAGCTAGAGGATTAAGGAGTCTGCTCTGAGATTGTATCTCTTCAGAATCTTGGGAGCTATACCTGTAAAGTCTCATCAGCATGAGAGCCTAAACATGAGCTGAACAAAGTAGACATGCTAGAGTAGACCCAGTAAAGCCCAACAGGTCTCAACTCTACTAATTCTGCAGACTAAGGAATGCAAAGCATGGTAGAAAGTCTTCCCAGAGAAGAGCACAACAATGAGTTATCTAACCTTGAAAATCCTTTCACAGGCATGGTTGCTTACTCTGCTAATTATCACACAAAAGTGACTGTTTCTACTTATAGATTTTTTTTTTTTAACCCTGAAGAAAGGGTCTTACTCATTGTCTCTGGCTGGCCTAGAACTCACCAAAATCCTCATTGATCAGTTTCCGGAGCGTTGAAATTATAGTCATTTCACTCCATACCTAGTGTCATAGCTACACTATATGAGAAAAACATGAATAAATACATGAATGTTTAAAAATGCTCAATTACTATTAATAGTTCGTGAAATACATTATGAAAGGTACATAGTGAACAGTACTACCAATATAATTAACCCTGATCTCTAAGCCCATTCAAACAAAATGGCAGACCTATTAGTGAATAATTAATAACAATAAAGTAACTAAGTTCACTTCTCTAAATGTTCTTTCTCCATCTGTTTCAAATATGCATTCCTGTTTAATAAAATAATTCTAGAACATAGGGATTTAAAATGAGTTATCTTTTTTATGCAGTTTTGTGGGTTGGCTGTTGTCCTAGTTAGCTTTAATTGCTAGCTTGACATACCTTAGAGTTACCTGAGAAAAAACTTCAGTTGAGCAATTGCCTAGATTAGATTGGTTTTTGGGAATAAGTCTGTGGGGATTATGTTGTTGTTAACTGATATAGAAGGGACTATCCCACTGTGCACAGCACCATCCCTAGGCAGGTCCTGGACTATATACAAAAGCTTAGTCAAGTATGAGTATGAAAGTGGGCACGAAGGTAGTGTTCCTCTACACTTTCTGCTTCAGGTTTCTGCCTTCTGTGTTTGCCCAAACTTCCTGGAAACGTAATGTGAAATAAATCCTGTTCTAAGTTGTTTTGGGTCATAGTGTTTATCCTAGTAACAGAATAAAGTTGGAATAGCTGTGCTCCATGGGACAGTTGAGGTCATTCATATAGCTGTGTAAACATGGTTGCTGGGGATAGAGTCATAGAGTCATATGAGGGCTTAAAAATCTACACACACAAGATATACTCTTTTGTACATGAGTTTTATATACTAAATAAATATTTTCTTTTACTGTACTGAAGGTCTTGTCCCCAGAAACAAATAGGATTTGTTTTGTTCAATGGTTTAATATATTCTATGAGATATTTAACTTGATTAATTATGAACTAGATGATCAAGAATATATCATGCAGTATTCGTTGAGGTTCAACTTCAGTCTTAAGACAGAAGCAGAATCAGTATATACTCATTTAGGAAGGGTGCTTTCAATTCTCATCTTATCTGTGCATATGGAGAGAAGTGTAGAGGCATGCATAATTCCCC
This sequence comes from Cricetiscus sungorus, assembly GCA_030556225.1. NCBI lineage: Eukaryota > Metazoa > Chordata > Mammalia > Rodentia > Cricetidae > Cricetiscus > Cricetiscus sungorus. The sequence goes on from JANBXA010000372.1 coordinate 75,854,571, forward strand.
AGTCAAGAGTGGCGTCACTTTGGCACAGCAGGCTGGGGAATTCTTTGCAACTCCTTGTTGTTCCATGTGCTTCATTAAGGAAAGTGGCACTGCAAGCTTCAATAGTCAGATTCTTTCTCATATTATTTATTCACTGAATCAGCTTGATGTGAAAGCCACGGGAATAGCTAAATGATATTTTATACAGTATTCTGAGATACCAAAGCAGTTATGTATTCATTTCTGTTATCCATCCTAACTCCCTATTAAACTGTGTTATTTTCATCTCTCTTACACAGTTGAAAAACGAGGTTCAGAATTTATCCATAACCATGCAGTTAATTAAGGGCATATGACTAGCTCAGCTCTCTGAAGTTCCATTATGCCATATTGACACACAAAACAAATATCCCCAGGATTAGCAGCAATGCTGAAGAGGTCAGTATTACCTTTTATGGGGTGGCAGGAAAAGAGCTTTGCTGTATTGTCTTTGTATTTAGACTGCAAATACCTAATTATGAAAATTCTGCTGGAACAGATGTTAGGGAAAGAGTCAGAGAAATATTTGGGGTGCAGCAGTCTGAACTAACTCATCAGTGTGATTATTTGATGTCCCTGCTAATTAAGATGTTCTAGGGCTTATTTTTTTCCTTTCTTTCTTTGTCAAACAGAAGAAAGTGCTTTTCTTCTTTATTTTAAAATATGCCTATATATTAAAAATCGTTAAATCAGGTTGATCCATATCTTACCTACTGATTAGTATAAATTTTGATATTTTGGGTTCTATTGATCAGATTAGGAATATTTGCATATTCATCACTGTTGTATCTCTAGCATCAATTGATACTTCTTCTGTCCACCATGTCTCTCTGGGTCCATCTTCTTTCCATCTCCTCTCCTTCTGTCTACCCATCCCAGTTTGATAGTCATTAATTTTCTATGTTCTTTTATTAAATTAGGTTGCTTTTTGTATGTGTGTGAATACTAATATACTTGTGTTTATGTGTGTTTGTATGTTTGTAGGTGCACATAGGTACAGGTGTGTTTGTAAAAGTTGAGTGAGTGTGTGTGTGTGTGTGTATGTGTGTATACTCGTGCCCGCAGACATACATACACACACACACACACACACACACACACACACACACACACACACCTCTGCATATGAAGGTAATAATTTGATTATGGGTGTCTTCTTAAATAGCTTTCCATGTTGATACATTGATGTAGGGTTTCATACTTGAACCCAGAATTCAGTGACTCAGCTGCTCTAGCTAGCCAGCTTGCTGAGGGGGATCACTTGTCCTCACCCCCTTGACAACCCAGTGCTAGGGTAACAAACAGGCTACCACATACACTCGGAGTTTTCCTCACATTTGCACTGCAAATGCTTTACCCACTGTCCCATTTCCCCAGCCTGCAATCAACTTCTTAACTTCTCCATACAATAATATGTGCTACTGATGTTTGTAAAAAGACTAAATTTGAAAGGTCATGAGAGCAATATGGAAATTGCAACAAAATGTTACTGTGTCCTGCCATAACAAAAGGAACAAAAGTCATCTCTTCTTTGGCATTTAGCAATGACTTTCAGGACCACTACTGTATGGAAGATAGCATGGGGATGTCCTGGGAGTGATAGGTTGAAAAACACAATTCCCTCTTTTAAGGAACTCAGGTCTAAGAGAGGTAAAAGACCTTTTTAACAATAAAAATAGAAAAGGAAATTGCAGTTAAAATGTGAGATAAGATGACAGAGTATGGTTTCACGAAGGGAGATAATTGAATTCATGCAAGCTAGTTTATGATATGAGTATTGGTATTGGATTTTGGAGAAGTAGAAGAGACATGTAAGATTTGGCAAAACACCTGGAGTACCTGCATTATTGTAACTAATAGGAAGGTATAGCTTGAACTATTGCCATAACCAGCGAGGGAAGATTCGGGCAGACATCCATGTCACCAGTTTCAGATTGTGGATTCGACAATTGATTGGAAATAGTGGATATGATAAATAAGTGTGTTATGGTAAAACTTGAGATCTGAGTCACTAGAACTTGGCTGATTCTCTCATGATAGAGGAAATGGACAGTGAGCATTAGTATATCACAGTTGAAAATCTATGACCTTCTCAGATCTGGAAAATTCAACAAAGGTTTGCTTATAATAGTTTCCAAGGGTTTTCTTATGGGGGAAAATTAACAAGAGATAGAGTGAAATCTGGGCATTAATGGCTTATTTGTATGACTGATAAACCTGAGGTAATGATATAAAGAAGCAGTTATTTGTTCCTAGAAGGATGGAGCTATACGAGACAGCCACTTCACCATGACTGATTTTATGGGAGGTAGGCTGCTAAAGGCAGTAATTTAGCTGAGGAGCAAAGAGAACACTCACATTGGTTCCCCCCTCCTTAGAGTCTCTATTGCCAATGCTATTTCAAGTTCAAAGATAAGGGGGAGATTGTTGACATAGCCCATGTGATCAGCTTTATAGGACACAGAGTAGGGTGGGCAAGCAGATAGTGTGGGTCAAGTGTAACACCGAGCCTAAATTAGATCTAGAAGTGTTTGCATACACACCCACACACACACACACACACACACACACACACACACACACACACACACACACACACACACACAGAAAGAGATAGAGAGATAGAGACAGAGAGAAAGAGAGACAGAGAGACAGAGAAATAGAGAGAGACAGAGAGAGACTGGATGTCTAGAGAGAAGGGACAAGGAATAGAGAGACATACATACAAGATAAGAGGGAAATTGTGTGTCATTGCTTTGAGAGGAAATGGAGTCTCAAGAAGGTAGTTTGTGAGATGCTGTCTGTCCTCTACAGAAACTGAAATAACTGGGGCCACATAATGTCCCCAAGAGGGAGAGGGACATCACACTTTAAATTTAAGAGCAGAATTATTCTACTTGTTTGCTTCTCTGTTAATTTCAAAGCACTTACTATTGATAGGCAGTTAATGAATATTATGTGTATTAACTTTCAATTTTTTTCTGTAAAAAATACTGCAAGCCTACAGACTTAGAAAACACAGATGAAGCACTGGCTTATTTGGCCATAAAAGACAAGTGTAGCTCCTTCTGGAACACTTGACAATAAACACTGTTCTGTTGCCTTATTCCAGCAGCTATGCTGCTTGTGTGTGGCCCTTCTTCCATCTTAAAACACCTTTATCCCACTTTTTGTACCTTCCCTGACTTTCTACATGGAGCACTGAATACAAAGACCCTACTTTTTTTTTTTTTTTTTTACAAAGACATGTAAAGCACTTTTTCCAAGTCAGAGCCCTAAATTTAATCACATCCCAACATGTACCCTTTGCCACAGATGGCATTAGATCTGGGATTAGGATGCAAACCTATTTAGGGAAATTTTATGCCTACAATAGTTGGTTTTCTAGATAATTGTTTATATGATTGGAAAGATAGTTTGATCCAGGAACAAGTACCTCTATTGCAACTGAATTCTATTAATACCACTTCTCAGTTCAGTGGTCCATTATTTAACAATTTTCTTGCTCCCATCCCCAATCCATCTGTGAGGTCGGGATGGTAGTATGTATATATGTAGTTTCAGGTAGTGAGCCAGGCTTCTGTTGTGAATCATGTAAAATGTCCGGCTCTAGTTGAATATTCAAGGAGTATAATCTACTACTATTCCTTCAGTTTTTGCATGCAAATATTTTCTCTTAAAAATGTCCTAATTAGAAGAGCAATGTCCAACTATTGAGCATACAAGATTCATCTGTTTCTGTAACAGCAATGGTGGCATGCTCAGAAGATGTTATTACTTGTCAAATTTTATGGGAAGTTGGGGAAACAGTTTGTTCCAGTCTGCATCCCACAAGCGATTGAATACAATTGACTCCAGATTACTCAGAGGTCAAAATTGGCAATATTTTATTCTAGTAAAAACCATACTGCATTTTTTTTCTCTTAAGGAAAATACATAGTAATGATAGTAACCTTTTGTACAAAAGGCATAGGAAAAACAAAACCGAGAAAACCTTTGGCAGACTAACTACATCATGTGAAACATTTCTTTTTGTATTTTTATTTGTAATACTTTCACAGTTTCAGACACGCATACAATACACTTTCACTTGTTTTCACCCTGTGGCCCTTTCCTATCTCCATCCTCCTCCCAGTGACACCCTTGATCCCAACATGTCTCTCTTCTACTTCATGTCTTCTTCCTGTCTGTGATCCAGAGTTTAATTGGAGTTGCCTTCATGAGAATGGAGGGTACTGAGAAAAGTATACCCTATCCCTCAGCAAATATTAAATGTCATTAGTTCTTGGGAAGGGAGTGCCTAAGGAGCTCCTCTCTCATCCATGTTGAATTGTGGATGGGTCCAATCTGCTGAGATTTCCTGAGTACAACAGCTGCTTTGTGCCCAGATTTCTTTTTTTGCATCATCTGTCCATCTACTGGCTGTCATATTTTGTTCAACCTTGTCTTCCTTGGTGTTTCCTGACACATGGAAAAGGTTATATGGTTGTCCCACTTAGGTCCAGCACCCCACCATCTCTTACTTATACTGGCATTTGCGCTCGAACACTTATTAGCACATTGTTTGAGAGACAGAGTAAAGAATTTACCTGACTTGCTTTGTTGTATGTGTTGTTTTTGTTTGGTTGATCAATAATATATAATGAACTTATAAGGTCTGTGCTGTTAGAAAATATTTTAAAGAGGAAACAACACAATACATAGAGAACTACAATTGATGTCTGGGGTAACCCGAAGGCCAGCATGGACAGACTGGAATGATGTATTATTCAGTGTAAGCGCAGATAAATCATCGAGGGCCCAGGTTTCTCCTGTGGAAGTTGGTCATGATGATGGGGTATCATAAGAATTAAAAGACATAATGAAACTAAAGCATCTTGCCTGTGACAACATCTCACACATGTGGCAATATCTAAAAAGGGCAATAATGGTGGTAGAGGGCCAAAGCGAAACTAAGAAAGAGCAGAGGTCACCTTTACAGCACACCTGGCCAGCCTCATCTGAAGAGAAAAAAGAAAGTATGAGAAAATTCTGTTGAATTTCTTCTCTAATAGCACACATGTGATGGTTTTAGGAAATAAACACTATTTGAAAATATGATTAAATAATTTTAAAGGAATATTATTTGAGACAGTGTCTAGTTATATGGCTGAGGCTGGCCCTGAAGTCAGCCTGTTTTAGTTGAACATATAGTAAGATTTCAGGTATAGATCAATACTCCTGACTGAACATTTCTTAGAGCAAAGATTCAAAGCTCATTCCTGGACATGTTCAATGAACCCTGAGATTCTTCTTGAACATATTTTGTAAACACGATATAGAGCCTAAAATAGGTGGTGTGCACAGTTTGAAGAAACAAGTCAATATCAGGTATTTAAGAGGAAACTAACATGCAAAAGTATTTGACTTAGTTGAGATTTCTTTGTGCCGCACAAATAGAAATGAAATAAAATGTATAATACCTATGCATTCAGTAGTAAATTCTTCTCTATTAATAAGTGTGCTTGGAAATTTCTATTAAAATAGCCTCAAGTATACCTACTATGGAAGTAGCTGCCCCTGTAGACTTGGTTAACTTGGTGTTGTCAGAAATCTGGAAGGAGTCGCCACCTATTGTCATTCAGGCAGTAGTTGGTACAATCCATCATTTTAACCTTCCAGGTTACCCTGTTGATATTACCAGTACCTAGGCTCAATTCATATGTGTTGATTATTAGATATTAAGTATATGGGAACTTGGAAAGGTCATTTAAATCTTATTTTTTTTAATTTTTTTTTGTTCTAATTCATTAGTAGAGGAAAGAGAGCGCTCAAGATTTGGAGGGTGTTGCTCACCTCCCGAACCTCATGTCTTGGTTTCTGAAATGGTTTAGCGGTCTGGTTGGCATTGAACCAATGGAGAAAGTTTCCAGGTTGGCCACCTGTATTGTGTACTCCATCTGTTTGTAAAAGGACTGGCCATGCTGGTTTTGAAGACAGGCTAGGAAGAAAATATGTACAATGTCACTTTCTAACTTTTCTTCAAAGGTTGGTATTGAATACTTGTGCATTTGGGTTAATATTCAATTCCTGTGACTTACTGATTTCTTCTGTTTATTGAAATGTAAGTTGGCATAAAAGAACTAAAAAACTATAATTTTACTGGTCCTTCATAGAAATAATCTCTCAAAGTGAACAATAATATCTTGTTAGCTGATTTTAAAAAGAGCAGATTTTAAATTGTTTTTTCAGAGAAGTCTAAATCCTAACACTATGAGCTTCCTGGAAAAAGAAATGAAGAAATGTTTTCTCATGAGTTATTTGAATTGTGTTTCAATGTAAGTGTCAGTGTTTTGGTCACAAGTTTTATTCACAGTTGTCAGTATGTGAGGTCAGCTAGTTCATGAGTCATTTTGCTTAATGAGTAATTTACAGAGCAGTTCCTAGCCTTTGTTCTCACATTGGAGATTCTTCACAGAGAAGTCATCCATGCAGATAAGAGAGATTAATATGAACTTTGTAACTGGACAAAACTGAAATCAGCTTTGTCCATGTCACTAAATGAACTACGTATCATTGATACATTCTTAGACCCCTGAGTCTCCACTCTAAAGTCTGCCAAACAGGGGTGATAAACCTCTCCTGCAGGATTAGCATGTTCACAGGGGAATATGTCAGCTGTGTATATTGGCTAATACTTATTAAATGTCTAGAGCTTTTGTAAACATTCCCATATTTCATTTTTAAAACAGCCCTACACATGGATGCAATGATTATTCTCACTTTATAAATAAAAAAAAAACAATGGGAGTTAATTGTCCTAAATGAAATAAGGAACCATCATAATCAGGACTCAACTCTCCATGGGACTTTGTTGTAGTGTTTTGCTCTTGGGACTGAATATGGCTATTACCTTCTAGTCCTCACCAGCCATAATATAAATGGCCACTATCTTTCCCGCCCATTAATAAAGTCTGTAAAGCAGCACTTTGGGCGCCTTGCTAAGAATCCAGATGTCTTCCTTATTGTCTCATTGCCCAGTACAACCAGACCTTCAACAAACACATCTGTTTCATGTCTTGAATCCTTTTCACCTTCATCTCCCCTGATTTCCACCTAATGTGAGCCACTAATATCTCTTTAGAGCAGGCCAGGGTAGTCTCTTGGCTGCTCCCTGCCTCATTCTCTTGGGCTGTTCTCCTCTCTTCCTGAGTGCACCTTTTATAAAAGGGTGTATGTCTCACTGAACTTAAAAAAACGGGTGGTGATTTCACATTTCCTATCAGTCTCAAGAGGAAGCAAAGGAACTCTGCCATCACAGGCTTTGTCCTGAGTGGAGGTGACCTCATTAATTTCTCTTTCTGAGTCAGCAGGTCCTTCTGTCTCTTCCTGCTCTAGCTTCGTCCTTGGAAACATTAAATCACTCTTCCTGGTGTTCTCAAATGTAATTTCAATTGCTGGAATACTCTCTCTTCTCCCATATCCTGGGTAATTTAAGCTCCTAGGTTTGTATTTTTCCTATCAGCTCAAAGTTCACTCCTTTGGAGAAGCTATACCGTAATTATAATCATATGCATATATACATGTTTGCATTCATGTGTGTAAAATTTGGGCCTTGGCCAAATACAGGTCTTTGAATAGTGCTAATGAGAATGGTTTAGTTGGCTGCAGTAATATTTTCTGGTCAGGGAGACAGGTCTTACAATATCGAGAAGAACAGGGCATCTGACTTGGGCAGTCTAGTGGGACTGTGGGGCACAACCCACAGCCTAGGCTGGCTCCATTACCTTTGAGAAACACCATGGCCCTGACCTCTAACAATGCTGTAACTGGTGGGTCATTACCATCTTTTGGGAACATGATGTCCACTGAGCTTTACAGCTGACTAGAAAGTTAATTTTTATTTCCTTCTTGTTGTGGTAACAATCATGGTGACTGGAGTATGAGGAGTGCACAATGGGACTTTAGGACTGAAGTGCTTGGTCTGGGAACTGAGAGTTGCTGGTAAAGGGAAGAGGGCTTTGTGGGGTTGCTTTGTTTTGTTTTCATATAATAGTTATTATTTTGTGTGTGAGAGTAAGCTCCAACATTTTGCTGATTTGTCATCAACATTTAAATTTTACTTCCTTTTGACTTCAGAACAAAACTGAGAACATTCAAAATGATACAGAAGTGCTTAATCTCTGTTGGCCTGCAAGAAACTCCTAATTTTCCTTTTCATTCTATCACCCCTCTGTATGCTGTGTCTGTGAATTGTGTGTGTGTGTGTGTGTGTGTGTGAGACTTATAACCAGCTGCTAGTTTGGTTTAATGAGAAAATGAGCGGTTGACATTGTATCCAGATTAACAAATATGCTACATGGAAAGGGGTGGGCAAGTTTATAGGTATTTAAATAATAGTAAGTCCCTAGCATGGATCAGATATATATTTAAAAATTTGAAAACTACAGAAAAGCAGAAGTGGGATTTGAAAAATAGCTACAAGATGAGAATAGATGAAGAAAAAGTTTCCTAGAATACAAGACTTTGGGGAATTGTTTTCAGTGGAAGAGCCAAAGCCATTTACTCTGAGAAGAATAAACAGAGCAAAGGGAAAACCATCTTTGTGTTTGCTCTCACCTCCCCTTGTCCACACATCCTTTCAGACTTTCTGGTTTAATCAGAGTGTTTCTGTATCAAAACCAGATAAGGATAAAAACTCAAATGGCAATTCATGATTATTAGCTCCTTCCATTGACTCTGAGACTCAGCATATCTCTTTCAAATGAGACATCAGTGTGCCCTAATTTACCTTACTTGACTGTTTGTTCTGGGGTACATTCTGAGAAATGCCTTGAATGAACATATTCCTATAAAGGATGCAATGAATCAAAGGTATTTCTATTCTTGGAGGGATTGCCTAGGAAGCCACAAAACTGCTTTTGCAAACTCCACCAGCAGCATTGGCTAAAGTGAGATCCTTCACTCAAGTGCACTGCACATTGAGCTTCTGACTTAGCCAGCTTAGTCACATTGTCACCTCCAGTTGCCAAAGCAAACACCAGTCCTGAACACTGCCTCCAGCTACATTCTTCACCAGGAAGCCCTTTTGAATTTCCTGTAGATGTTTTCACTACTTCTGTGTGGAGGAAGGAAGCTCACTTTGACTAACGTCTATTATTTCTAGTGAAGTGATCATGTGTCTCCTGTATCCACCACCCATTTTGGATTCCAGCTGTAAGCTGTGCATCCACTTGACAAGCATTTTGGGCCCCATCCACAGAAAACTACTTCTTAGTGTTGCTTATAAAGGCTCACCTTCCAAAGGAAACTTGTCATTGGTTAAGCTGTTGGCAAGATGGATTAGCAAGGGGATTCTAGCTGAGAGTAGCTTTGGGTGACTTGATGAGTGTGGTTTGAAACCTTAGCCCCCCCCTTTTTTTCTTTTTGAGTGATAAATGATTATGGGTCTCTCTAATCCAGTGATTCTCAACCTTCTTAATGTTTTGACCTTTTAATACGGTTCCTTATATTATGGTGAGCTCCCAACCGTTAAATGATTTCATTGCTTCTTCATAACTGTAATTTTGCTACTGTTATGAATTGTCATGTAAATATTTCATAAGCAGGGTATGTGATATGGGACCCCCGAAGGGGCTGAGACACACTGGTTGAGAACCTCTTCTCTAATCTAAAGAACTCCAAATATTCAGAGTCTGCAGATTGTAGTAAGGTATTTGGGAGTGGCCATACTCTTGTGGCCTCTGATTGTAGTCTGACATTTGATAGCCTTTGGAGTGTATCTTGAGGAAATTGTCCTCATAGTAGACAGACCTCATAATTGGCATATAAATAGCTGTTAAGGCATTCTTGGGCCACCAAAGACATGGCACCTGGCCCATTCTGAATGGCTGCTTGTTTTAATAAAGCTTAAGCAGAAATGAGGAAATTCCTGCAATACTACTTTCAAATGAGTTCCCTTTTCCCCTTAGGCGTCTCTTTAGGACCCTCATTAAAGTTAATGAATAATCTCCTACAGGGTAGAGTGGAGCACAAGGCCTCCCCAAGCTTACCTATGGTTACACACCTTTGTGGGGGATGACCTTTAGTTCCTGCAACTCCATTGTTAGGCATCTCTTAATTATAGGCTTTATCTTCCCACAGCATTCAACTCCCACAGCCCAGATGCCTCCTAAGTGCCAGGACTCTTAGGTCATCATAGCAGAAGAGGCTAAGGTGTAGGTAAATAAGAAAATAAGGTTCCCACATGATTATATGCCTTAGGTGTACGTGAAAAGGCTCTGGGAAGTTATCAAAAGCAGGGAAATTGTGTTTTTTTTGTTTTTGTTTTTGTTTTTTGTTTTGTTTTTGCTACAAATCTCATAACAAAAACTTGAAGCATCTAAATTAATGTGGGCTGCTTCATGTGAGGGGTGAGATTCAAGTAATGATTACCCTAGCAAAGCCACCTCAGACAGATGTCTTAGGGTCCCTCTTATCTTGTTATTTCTTCCTAACTTTAGGATTCCCCAGGAATCAAATACTTGTTCAAAGATAGACATGTTCTGTGGTCTGTGTTTTTATGAAGTAGGACTTAGCCCAAAGTTCATGTTTAGACCTCATGAGCCTTTAAGATATGGCTATGTTTAGGATATATGCCTAATGAAGTTGTCATCACATTTGTACAGAAAGGGTGATAGCCTGAAGTTCATGCTTAAATATTTTGCTCTCCTGAAATGATATCCTTAGGATTTGGAAGTGTCTTATGGCCTGTTTGAAAGCCATAAAAAATTAATGCCATATTCTTTTATGATCTCACCTCATTTTAACCCCTAGCAGTATTTCTAGTTGTCTGAAGCAGAATACTTTTGAGCCACAAGTCTAGCAAATGATCCATGGCAATTTGTTTTATCTCTTCCCTCAGATTTTTTATTTGTAGACTGGTGTGATAAGACCTGATTCTTATGGCTTCTCTGAGGATATTAGTCCTCAGTAAGTTGAGAGTATGTGAGCATTCAAAGCATGTTTTACTACTACTAGCAGTGTTGATTAAATTTTTGTTTGTTTGTTTGTTTGTTTTGTTTCTCGAGACAGGATTTTGTAGCCAGTCATTCTTTGGATCTCTAGCTTCCAATAATGACACAGAGACTTTTATCAATTATGAAAGGTTGGCTTTAGCTTAGAGTTCTTCCCAACCAGCTTTTAAAACTTAATTTAACCTGTTTATATTAATCTACATTCAGCCCCATGGCTCATTAATTCTCCATATTATACATCTGACTTCCTCTGTGTCTTACTGGAGAGTTTGCCTCTGATTCCTTTCCTGAGTTCCTGTCTCTGCCTGGAAGTCCCACCTATTCTGTCTTGCCTAGCTATTGGCTGTTTAGCTCTTTATGAAACCAATCATGTGCCTTGGGCATATGAAGTAAAACAGAGATACATTGTCATATAGTTTGACTCAATATCCTACAACATTTTCTTTGTTTCCTGTTTGTCCAAATTGGGCAGCATACTGTCATCAGTTGAGGCAAGGGCAATTTTTTGTCCAGTGGCTAATTTTGTTGCATTTAAAAGCAAACTCCATGTGGAGATTCTTTGATGTCCATAATCTTTTGTGACATAGATTAGTGCTGCCAGGAGCAGACATATTTCACTGTTATAAAAAGCCTTATGTTATTAAGACATTTTAAATCCCATATTCTGTAGATCCCTGAAGTGTTTGAGGACCACCTATTTTTCTAAAATATATTTTTGTTTAACCTTGAAAACATAGTTAACATGAGTATAATTTTGATTGTTATAGATGACTACTAACCTGCAGTTATTAATTATCTTAAACAGTTTATAATAATAACTTTCAAGGACTAGAACTTTATATTATATTTTAAAATGAGCTCCATAAGTAGAAACATGTATGCAGTATGTCATAACATTAACCTTCAATTTGTATCAATATACAAAAATCCATATAAATGGAAAATATTTAAGACTAGTAGTTGCTTTTTAGTTTAAAAGTAGATTCAATAATTTACCCTTTAATCCTATCACGCCTATATCCTACTTCTAATTTTTTTTTTTTAACTAAGTGTGAGAGAAAGGATAGAGGAAAGAAAAAGAAAGAGATCCTTTAATCTAACCTCCATTTTTAGTTTCCTTACTGGCCATGACCAATAACGACTTGCAACCAACCCAATAAATGATGACAAGCTTCCATAACCCACTGAATGACCAAACATCATCCACTTCAACTTTTGGGAATATGGACATTATGTTCTTAAAATTCCGGTTGTCTGGGGCTGATGGCATCTTTAGGGGATCTTGAGAAAATTGGGATAATTGTCAAGTCCTGGGAGAGCCAGCTTTGTCATTTAGTGTCATTTGTTGCTTATATGAAGTACTTGCTCAAGTAGTCTCTGAGACTGGACCATTTTAGCTATCCACTTTGAAGTGTTTTTGCATGCAGATGGGTTTCTTTGTGTAACACTGGCCATCCTGTAAGTTGCTCTGTTGATCTTGAACTTACAGATATCTCCTTGCCAGCCTCTGCCTCTATAGTGCTGGGATTAAAGATATTGTGCCATTGCTGCCTATCTTGCTGGTATAAGTTTTAACTCGGCTCATAATATTTTTTTCTATCAGACTGGTTTCTTCCACAAGGTTGTTCTGAACAATCAGATTTTTATTTAATTGTATAATGTATTATTTTTCTTATCACTATCCTAGAGGTTTTAATGAATGTTTCAAAGTCTGAAATATTTTTAAAACTTCATTGACCAGAGAAGATGCTGTTGAATGTATTCCAGACATTATAATATCTGTTTATAAAGGAGAAAATATTGTCACTATACTATAAAAAGAGAAAAGGTGAATAAATATATTCTCTAGACACATTTTTATTTATCTTTTATTTTTTATTTTTTGTTCTAAGATAAATCAAAAGGATTTATTGAGATTATTCACAAAAAAGTAGTTTGGTTAAACTGGATGTGAATAAATTCATACTATTCTTTCTTTTTAAAAATAAATTATATTTGAAAATTTCATGTGTGTATATAACATATTTTAATTATTTTTACTTGTAAGAAAATGTATTAATTCATTTCGATCACCATTAAGTAGTTTTTCTCCTGCCCATCCACATTACTGCCTCTGTTACACCTACCAATATCTTTCCCAGAATCATGACTGCTGGTTTGGTTTTGTGACCCATTTAGTTTAATTATGGTCATCAGTTGAGCATCAGATTGGAATTGTCCAATGGAGATTACGCAGTCATTGTTGGGTACACAACTGAAGGTAAATAGTTCTGAAGGGAGGGTTGGGGTTTCTGAATTTCTCCATTCATGCCTAACAGCTGAAACAAAGATTCCTATGCAGGCCCAGTGCAAGTATCCATAGCATGTGAGTTCTTTATGGCAATGACTTTGCCATGCTCATAGGATGACTTTTCAGAGCCCTTTTTTCTGTCTTCTAGCTCTTACATTCTTTCTCAGAAGTCACCTGAGCTTCAAAATGGATGGTATGATGTACTCTTTAGGCTGACATGTAATAGTTCTTGACAACTTCCCAGTTTCATTAGGTCAAATAAACATTAAATATTTGTTTTATAAATTATTTTTGCTAGGTTCTCCATGGATACTTTAGATTACCAAGTTATTATTAATACATTGTCTTCTTCTACTAATGGTTTGACAGACACTGTACATAAAACTCTCATTCAACTTCTTTGTAAGAAGATAAAAACACACCTAAAAAGTATAAGGATGGAGAACCAGGAGACATAATTTAGTTGACAGTCTACCAGGATCCATTTGTTCTGCCAAAGTCTGGAATTGGATTCAGTGTTCTTAATTGACCAGCTTGGTCAATGCTTCAATTCTAAAGATATACCAAGCACTTGAAAGATTGGATTATTGCCGTCAAAATGGTTAAAAATGTGTCCAGTTATGTATACATGCATATAATAAAAGGTGTATGCATTGAACTTTCATTAAATGTCATTTGTACTAATGTAACATGCACCCTGTGAAAACATTCTTGTATTCTGCAATTGCAGACAGGGTATAGGTAGGAAGGACAGATGCAGTAATTAACACATTTTTACATATAATTACAATTTGTGATGAGTGCTGTGTTAAATATAGTAGCCATTTTTTTTTTAAGTTCAGTACTTACTGGAAGCTATACATATCATTGAGAAAGCAACTTCTTCCATTCTGGTTAATTGTCTTTAAGATCATTTTGCTGATGTGAAACATAAAACTTAAAATTTCCTATATGACTTATGTTTCTATTGCAAGATAGCAATGGTTCATCAGAATTGATACAATATTCTTGGTCACATTGTAAACAGTAGTGTCTTTATCTGTAGAATTTAGATGTTGTGTTGCATTTATTCTGAAGCTAGTTAACTTGAATATCGTTCTTCCCTTACAAGTAAAAGTGAGTAGCCTTGATTGTCTAACCCTAACCCCCAAATTCAATTGCTTTGATGTATTTTTGCAGATGGTTCAAATTACCACCAACACTTCATTATCACTGATAATATGAGAATATTATAGGTTGATGCCAGGGTTAACTCAGTTAATTGTTGCCATACATAATTAATCCAGTGTAATGTGATACAGTCTTTACAGATGAAGGGGACTTAGGCAAATGGTCTTGTCTCACTATCTCCAGAGATTAGATATTATGGAAAAGATTTTTTCAGAGTTAAGGTGACTTAGCAGCCCTTTCATGAGTAGTCCATTATAAAGTCTTTATCCTAAACCAGAAAATTTTTAAAAACATTTAGGACTATGTCTATTTCCAAAATAAAAAACTAACCTGTATATAGCATATGTATATATATATATATATATATATATATATACACATATACATATATACATATATATGTATATACATATGTATGAAAGATGTATGACTAATACTTTATAACCATGCTTGCAAGTTATAGGAAATTAGAACAATGTTAGAACTAGAAAACCTGTGTAGTTCTTTACTAGGAAATCTTTGGAAAACTCAAACTAAAATAAAACATTTCTGCCTGTCATGGTTTGGGTATTCTACTACATGAAAGCAAGAATATGAAATGAAAGTCCATGACAGAAGCTCTCTAAGGCACTAATCCTGTGTTCTTACTGAAATACCTCCAGGTGGGCTTGACAATAACCAGGCTGTCACACAAATATAGAAGAATATTTAATGATCTTCTATTGTATTCTGGAAAATAGACCTTGTCTTATCTCCTACTCTCTCTTTCCTCTTTCCTTCTTCCCTTCCCTTTTCTGGTCCTGTGCCAGAAGCTTTCTGTTCCTTTCCTGGAGTCCAGTAATTGAAGGCAATTTTTTAGAAGCTGGTTCCAATTATCTTAAGCCAATGGAATGTGTAACTGCCTCTTGCTGTTGGTGAACTGCTTACTTTGGGATTTCAGATGAATTCAGATTACATGCAACCAGATGTTATCTGCTATGGTAACTTTTTGAAACAAAAATAGTATGAGGGAGGTGTCTTTGCTGCCATATTGAGGTTAACTGCCCTCAAATTTTATAGACATGTATCACTGGGATAAACTTTAAGGGTAAATTTTAGATCATAACCAGTGACACCCAACGGTGAGAAAATATGTTCTCTGTGTAATAAGTAAGATTTTCTTTGCTAACTGTGCCTTCACAATGTGATACTTATCACATAAAAACAGCTCACAAAAAATATTTTGTCATCTATCTCATAGGAGATAATGAAATTAAAAACTGAAATTTTCTTCATATTTTTGTTTTGGCAAACTTTAAAGATTTACTGTCATGTTTCCCAGATAATAGAAAATGAATTTGTGCTGTTTACAAAATAAAAAGTCTGAAGCAATACAAGTTACCTTTGAAATAATAACTAAGTGCTCTTGTCTGCAGACAATCCACAGTTCATGTTGGTGACTGACAGCTGAAGAAAAGACATAGAAAGGTAGCATATTTATGAAGGTAAAACATCACAATATGAAAGGAAAGCCCAGTGTGCAAATCTTAGAAAACATTTACAGACAGAATCATTTGCCTTCTGTATGTATCCAGCAGGTTTTTAACAGCTAAATTGTCTTCCAATGTGACTAAAATATTATTTAACCTTGAGTGTTTAGTACATGGTAAAATATCTGAGAAATAAAATTATTTCTTGTTAAATAGGAAAGAAAGTGAGAACTATAATTGTCCTCTCCCATAGCTGGGAGAGGACAAACCAAGAGTTATTTTACGAGTATAATATAACATAAGCATACATGTGTATATATACACATTCACTTACGTAAATACTTGTTGTATACCTGTGTGTGTATACTTGAGCAGTGGTGTTCTTTTTCCTTAGCACTTACCTGCGTATTGCCATGCTCCCTCAGTACAGCTGATACTCAATGAAATGAATAAAAATAAATGGAATGAGAGATGGATGCCTTCAAAGATCTTCTGTAAGGAGGATGTTTATAAGGTGCCTTGGCTTTGAAGTGAGCCATAGCCACAATCAAAACTGTAGTTATGGAGAGAAAGGTGGGTTAGCAGAGAAAAAAAATGTTCTTAATTTCTTTATAAAACTTGTTCTGCTAAGGCATTTCAGGGTATTCACTCATGGAGACCACTCATGGAGAAAAGATATGTTTAAAGAAACAGCTTTGTCTTCTTCAAACACAGAATAGAGAAGTATAGAATGGACACAGAAGGAACAGAGACAAGGCAGCACATGAGTATCTGCCATTGATCCACCCAGGGCCATTCTCATAGAACATGATGCAACAATGCTATTGATTTAATTATTGCACACATTTTATATTATAGTCTTTTTAGGTAGTGAATATATTAATACTTAGTTTTAATAGTAATACTAACTAGGAAAAATATCACCAAAATAAAATCTATAACATAATCTTTATGGTTTATTTTTGAAGGGGGTGGGCTTTATAGCCAACTTTATATAGAAAAGACATTTGATAAATCAGTGAAAACTGAAGAATAAAATATGAAACATTAGCTAATATTTTCACTTAAGTATTATTAATCCTGTGGATTTGATTTACAAAAAAAATGTGTAGAGATAAGGAAAGATTATGTTATAAAAATAATTAAAATATTTTAAAACAACTTTATTAGATGGAAATTTATATAAATAATGAATACTTAGTTAAAAATGGTTAAGTCTAAGATAAATATGTCTAACTCATTAAATTTCAAAGATTATATTTATGAGCCTGTATTACTTGATTTCCCATGTAGAAATTTTCATGTGTTCTCTGTCGGTGGAGTTATCAAATATTAACAAAAATGTTAAATTAATAGATTAAATAAAATAAAACAAATATGTTATGTAACAAAAGATAGTTCAAAGAAGAAACTGAGATGAAGACAGAAGTTAAGCAAGCTGATTTTAGATGCAGAGCAATAGGACTGTCATGAGTCTGTGTGTGTGTGTGTGTGTGTGTGTGTGTGTGGCCTGTGATCTTAAATGCAAAGGCAAGATTGTAAAGCACCAATTTGATAGAGCCAAACTACTAAATAGCTGAATCTGTTGTGTTATAACTAGACACGCATGGAGCTTTTGAATTTCTGACCATCTCTAACTTCATTTGGTGTATGGCCATTTGGAAGGGAATCTTGTTCAGGTGCACAAGAGAAAGAAAAGTTTGGTCCATTACATTATAGGTCTGTTTTTAACACCTGAGTAGAAATTTCTGAAGCCGGTGTAGAAAATGATAAAATTTGATTTGTGTCAGTTTACTATTTTCAGGAGAGATAGGGTTTATAATGTAGTCTGTGGCACAGCCCTTGCCTAACATGCATAAGACTATAGGTTCAATCCCACATGCTGTTAAAAAAGAATTCTTTAAAATATTTTAGAACTGCCTTGGCTGACCTACCACAGAGCTACCATCAGTATTTATTGCACTCTCTTTTTGATACCAAGGAAATGGGAGCACACCAGTGGATGAATGTATAACAAAAGGTGCTGCAAACATACAGAATATTATTTAACTGTTAAGAAAAATGAAATCATGGAAATTTCAGGAAAATGTGTGGGTTTGGCAATATTATATTAACTGAGATAACCCAAACTCCTGAAGAACAATATTACATATTCTCCTTCATAAGCACATATTAGCCTTCAGTGTATATGATTATTTGTATGTACATATATGGGTGTATATGAAAGCAGATATAAAAGTGGTAAAATTTAGGATGAAGACCAAGAGAAGTTAATCTGAAACAATAAGGAGGGGTACAATGAAGACAGAAAGTCATATAGGTCATGAAAGAATATGTAAAGCTGTTTTTCCCTAGCTTTAACTCTATCATTTTTTATTTCTTTTCTGTGGCAGATAAGTGAATAAATATTTAATTGACAAAGTGTGAAAGCTGAAATGAAGCTCTATGGTTTTAAAACAACCATTCTAACCCTGTAAGTTCACTAAGAGGTATAGTGTTTGGGAATGAGCAAGAGCCTCTGTGGCTTCCTCACGTTAGCGGTAAAGTGTTTTTATTTGTGTGTTAATTAAAATAAAGCAATTTATAATTTGTTTGTGTATTCTTGTTATAAATTTTTATATTGTCAGACAATCTTACAGTGTTCGATTCATTGTACTATATCATGGATTTCCCCTTCTTGGGAGAATTTCCCTATAGTAAATGCAGTAAAGTGACAACACACAAAATTCCTGGTACATAAGACCATTTACACCTAAGGTCTAAAGAATAATTGGTGGGATATGGACAGAGAAGTTTAGAATGGAAGTAGGTAAGTAGTGTCTGCAGCAAAAGAAAATGGCTGAAAAGTAATAGCATAGCCACTTCCTGTATAGTAGCTTTTGGTAAGGACATACCCATTTTGCTAGAAAAAGATGGGAGGGGAGAAACCACCAAAACCAGATCACCTATAAAAGAGCTTTTCCCAAGGGCAGCCCTTTTAACACTCGATTACTAGGGGCTGGCTATTCAGGCCTGCACTTTTCTCTTGCCTTTGGAAAGCCACTGACTGAGGGATGGAAAAAGAATGGCCCAGAACTCAACTCTGCTATGTTTTTGTTTACTTTTTGCTAAGAGATGTTAGCTGCCCAGTTTTCCATTAAAATGTTCAGTGCCAAATAGTCAACTGCCAGGACCAAATCACAGGTGTTTCATATTTGCATTTCAAAATGTGTGAGTATCCATCATTATGTTGATGTTGGTTTCTGGTTCAATGCAGTATGCTTCATTTCTGTTTGACTAAATCAGTTTGGAACCCAAAACTTTCTGGTGGGATTTTGTTTCTTGGGGGGAGTGATGATAGTGTGGGGACATGTGCCTTACTGGTGGTTTTCATATTGTAACTATTGGCTCTCATCTGCCTGTAACTTCAGTTCCAGGGTATCTGTTGCCCAGTTCTGCACTCCCATCTGGCATATGCACACTTGTAGCTATATACAGACACAAAATACATTTAAAAAAGAACTTGGTTTAATGTAGATACAGATGCAGGTGCTCTTGGAAACTGAAGAATGAGCCTAATGAGTAAAGTGGTCTGCTTATGGTGTAAGGAGATGCAATGAGAACGGGTTCCCATGCTGGTCCTCCATGCACTAAGGACAGCTTATGACAGTAGGAGACAGCTTATGCTGAACTATCTAAAGCAGGCACAATCTGCACCTCATTAACTGACTGGAAAGAGGCAGGAATGTGGACCAATATGTACGCGCCTGCCCTCACCAGCAAGGAAGACACGACTCCGGGGAGATCTTCTTCATGCAGTTTTAATCAGGATCCTTTAAACATGTTGCTTCTGGCCTGCAGGGAGAGAGAGAGGGGGGATCCCTGCACAGGCTTAAATACCCTTGAGCTAACCAACCCCTGTGAGCCACGTGGACTCTGCAGATAGGCTACTCTAATGCAGAAGCAGACAGGCTGAACAGACTTAACCAATTAAGGGCTTGTTTACCCAGAGAGTCTTTACCAGCCGGAAGGTGTAAGGCAGAAGCCAGTGCCACTTTAAGGCGTGGCACTACATGGCTCTCTACACCAATACTTGTAGATTTTTTTTTAAAAGAGAAACCTGAAATAACTCTATCTTGTAAAAAAATTAAATTTTTTATTTAAACCCTAATCCATTTTAGAAGTAAAGTATGCATATACACACATGGACATTCACACACCCAGCCACACACTATGTGGTAACACTATGAGCCAAACACCATGTTTGTAAAAGTTATTAGCACAGACCTGTAAATCTTAGCCATGCAGTATCACTGTAAGAAATATAATACACACTTAAAATCAAAGGGACACAAATCAACAGATTATCCAGCAAGCATTCAAGCATTTGCTCATGCATAAGATAGCTGTACTGAGAATCATGGAGTTCCCCTGCCCTGGGCTCCTGCCTGCCCTGAGTAAGTATCTAGGGCTTTAGTGATGAACAATACCTCCAAATTAGAGAGAAAAAAAGAAATTAGTATGTTTCTGTTTGTCAAACACTAGAATCTTAAGACCAATGGGAATAATTTAATGTCCACATTTTTAAGGCTACAGAAAATAGTTAAGACATAATTAGTCATCTTTTATACAATGTAAATAACCCCAGCTATCTTGTCAAAGCTTTATTTTAACTAAGTCATATGATGCAGTTCCTTACCATAAAAATATATCTCAGTGACTTCTAAAAGAACTGTCCGATACCCGAGTTTGACTGAAGCACTCTTATCACATAACATTTTTCTAAATACTTTTTAAGAATGCAGAATTTTTAAATACACCAATAAATATGATTATTTCTTTTAAATGAGCTTGCTTTCAGATGTTTGTATGGACACATAATCACCCATAATTTATTGATTTCTTTTGCCACTAAAGACATTTTATTTTTGCTACAAATAAATCTTAGAACAGCCACTTCTTTCTTTCTTTTTTTTCTAGCCTGTGAACTATGCAGAAGCTGAAAATAAGCAACTTCCATGAACAAACTGTCTGAAGTTCCAGAATGCTTTGGTTGTGATAAAAATAGAAAGTACATGTTCTGAGAGTACTGGGTGAATTAATATAACCACTGTTCGTGGTTCTGTGTAATTTATGCACCAAAGTATGCACTAAAGGTCTCAACACTTGAGTTCTGTGGATGTGAAGTCATTCTAGAAGAACTATTTGATTTCTGTATATCTTCAACACTTCCCTTTCAGGCAGCTTCCTCAATAGTTACAATGTGAGGAGCTAAGAGGAAGCTCAGAATTGTTCTTTGGGTGTTACTTGTCCTTTCTAGGTAGAACAGTGTATTCATTGGTGATAACCATCTCAATGCATGAATGAGGTAATGAAGTATTGGTTGCACTAATGAGATGGGATGCTCCAAAGACCTCTTGGCTGTTTTGTTAAGTAAAACCACCACCTTCAAACACTGGGAAAAAAAAAAGAAAGTTTGTTGAAATGGCTTCTGTCAAAAATAAACACCTTGGTTATTTCATGGCAGGTGTTATGACAACATAGAAGGGATTGGAATTTCCTATAACTGTGGTTGGCTTTAAAGAACACAATTTTAAACATATCTTTCATCACTGTAATAATATGGTAATGATTAAATTCACCTGCCAAGGCCCAAGGCATCTGTTTGTTTCATGGGAACGTCCAAGTATCTTGTGTACAGACTTGTTCAAGTGGGAGTTTGCTATTGCAAGAACAGTAAACTGCAGTTTATCTCAGACAAACAAGGAATGGTATGTTCTCCTTAATCAAGAAGTCTCATTGGAGAACTGTTGTACATACCATACATTTCAATTTTTAAAGAGTAAACTTTGATACTAGCATGAACATCCTGTTCACAAGGCCCATTGCTTTAAAGCAAGAGTAGAAAATTAATTCCTCTATTCCCCAAAGCTTTGGGTGTTTTCCCAACTTTGACTAGTACATACTCAAGGGCACTTCCAACTGTAGTTCTCAGACTGTGGCGCTGTTGAGGCTACAACTGAATATTTGCTTTGCCTCAGTTGCTTTATCAAGCCCTTTATCAAGAACTGTTCCAGGTCTGCCTGATTTCTTGTTCAACCAGTTTAAGTGTTTGTATTGATAATTGCATAAAACTGACATTTCCTGAATGATTATTGACTTAAAAAGCTTTATTTTGCTCCTCATCCTTTGATTGGACTATATAATCTGGAATCACATAATTACATAAGCTTGTGTAAAGGACAGAGCTAACGTGTCATCTCTTTTCCTAAGTTCTTCATTTCTATAACCTCAGTAGTTGCATGACTGAGAGCCTCTTATAATTGGGGCATGTACTTTGTGCTTTGCAAAAGCACTCAATGAAAGCACACACATATTTTGGTAGACATTACAGTACAATATTATTCAGCTTTGAAAAGTAAATCTCCGAGTTGAATGAACCTGGAGGACATCATGCTAAGTGAAATAAAGCACACATAGAAGTACCATGAATCTAAACAAGTCACTCACTGAAACAGAATTTGGGAGGGGGTATACCAGGGACTTGTGGGGAATGGGTGGAGAAAATGGGGAAAAGTTAATAAAGTGCAATGATAGCCCAAGTTCTAGTATTTAAAATGGTGATTGTAGTTAATCATAATGGTTATATACTTGAAATTTTTTGAGGAAATTTATAGATTCTCTACGCAAAGTAGGTAATTACCTGACATAATAGGTATGTTAATTAAATTGTTGGTAGTAATAATCATTTCAAACCACTGCTTTTAAAGTCTATATTATCTCCACCATTCTGTTCTCTGCTTTAAATTTTTTGTATCTTATTGTCTATTTTGTGTATGCATTTGGGTCTGTGTGTGGGTATGGGGAGGAGAAAACTGGTGATATGTTTTAAGACAGAGGAGTATGCAGTTATTTGATAGAACAAATACTCTCTAAGCTCATACTAGAAGAATTCTCTCTACACTGTTTCCTTCTTATTCCTACAGGGCCATTTTATGGTGCATAAGGATCCCTGTAGAGAATCCTATAGAATATTGCCATTTGATTCAACCACACAGGCATTTATTCATCTGGTATGTGATAGGCTCCAAGGTGTGCCCATGCAAATTAACAGTGAGTGGCAACAGAAAAACAAACCAGAAAAACAAAAAATCTCTCTCATCACTAAGCTATTTATCCAGAGGAACAGAGAAAAACAAACAGCATTACTGATGCAATATATATTGAAAGTATTAGATATTCAAGGCAACCCCTGGAAAATTTAGGAAGCTTGATGAAATGAAATGTACTTGTCGGAGTGTGGGGGGGGGAAGGAGCAAATCCGGTGGAAGGGTTTCAATTGCTACTGTTGCTCTTTAGTTATTTAATCTTCACTTTTTACAAAGGAAGAAAATCCTAAGTAATAGTTCATTGTAGCTGTTAAAATACCATGAGCTATGTGTCTTAGGGCAACATAAATTTATCATTTCACAGATTTGGAGAGGAGAGTGGCAGTATTGTTGGAGGACTTTCCTGGCCTTAAGATCTAGTAGTTTTCTGGAAAGCTTTGATTTCCCTTGCTTGGAGATGAATCACTCCACCCAATGGCTTGTATAGCATTCCATGTAAGTTTGTTTTTGTCTGAGCCCTGTTATATTGGATTAAGATACAAGTTTACTATAAAGGCAAAAGTCTTGTTTCCAAATAAGGTCACATTCTGAGGTACTAGGGGTTGTAATTTCAATATTCCTTTTGTAAGATGGAATGTTGCAGACAAAAACATTTACATAGTTACTCAGTAAGCACGGATTATGTGCAATCCTTGTTCTAGGTGGGGAAGCTGGGGCAGGAACAGAAAACAGGAATGACCCAATCATACTGGTTTTATTTTTTTCCCTCTTTTAAACATCTTCTGTCAGATTATATTAATCATCAAAAACAATAAATCTCCCCGTGACACATTAATACATGCATACAATGTACTTTGATTATATTCACCCACCTCTTCCTGCCTTTTATTTCTTCTCTCCCCAGTCCATCTTTTTTTTTTTTAACAAGTTCCCTTCAATTTCCATTTTTCTATTCTTGTTTCTGTGAGAAAAAACAAAATATGCAACACTTGAGTTTCCATGTGTAGCTTATATTGTTCATCAGAAATCTAGTTCCATCTATTTTCTTGCAAATGACATGATTTCCTTCTATTGGTAATAGATTTTTTTTTATCCACCAATCCATCTATTGATACGGATCTAGTTTAGTTCTGTAATTTGGTCATTGTCAATAGTGCCACAATAAACAAGGGTGTGCAAGCATCTCTATTGTATGCTAAGATTCATTCAGTTATATAACAAGGAGTGGTTTAGCTGAATCATACGACAGTTCCATTTTTAGTTTGTACAAGAACATTTATTCTAATTCCCATACTAGGTAGACTAATTTGCATAAATACTGGTATCCAATTATTCCCTTTTCCTCATACCCTTGCCAACATTTGTTAATTTTTATGTTGTTAATGATAGACTAAGGTGAGATACCATTTCAGTGTAGTTTTTATTTGCATTGTATTTATTTTCTCATTGTAAAATATCCTGGAAATTTTTTCCATGTATTTACTCAATATATGTATCTTTTTCTTTTGCAAAGTATCCTCATAGTTGTTTTGTACATTTATTGACTGAATTATTTTTTTTTCTTTTAGTATTTAATTGTTTTAACTCTCTGTGTTCTGGATATTAGTCTCATGTCATGTAAATAGGTAGCAGGTATATTCTTTAAGCAGTCTTGTTTCTCTGCTGTGATCAGTGCTGAACTGAAGACTTTTAACTTGACAGTATTATTTCCTAAGCTGTCTGAGTGTTCAATCAGAAAGTTGTTACCTTCCCCATATTTGAGATGTTCCCCTGTATTTTCTTTTAGTAGTTTTTAAGCTCCAGGTCTTAGAGTAAAGTTGGGTTTTGCTATTGTTTTTCATTCATATTGAGAGTTGATTTTTGTATACGTGAGAGATAGGGTTCTAGTTTTGTTTTTCTGCATTTAGAAATTGCATCCTCAACACTGTTAGAACTGCCTTTTCTCCAATGTATGTGTTTTGTACTTTTTTGAAAATCAGATGATATAGTGTATGGATATTTTTCTGTGGCATTCCAATGGCATTTTATCCATTCATTTGTTTGTTGTTTTGATAATACAGTGATGTTCTTTATTATTACCGTGACTTAGTTTAATTTGAAATTTGGTTTTGTAATACTCTATTGTTGCTCTTTTTGTTTCCAAATGTTTTAAGATGTCAAAGGCCCTATTTGTCTCCATTGAATTTTAGGATTTCGCCCCTAGTTCTATGATGGAATTTTGGTAGGAACTGTACTGACACTGGATTATTTTTACTTAATGTTACCATTTTCACAATGTTAATTTGCTGATCCATCTACATAGGAGCTCCTTCTGCCCTCTTATGTCACCATCAATTTCTAGCTTCATTGTTTGATTAGTTTTTATTGTATAGGTCATTTTCCTTCTTTGGTAGGGTTTTATTTCTGTGAAATGTTACTGTGGCCAAAACTAGTTTTATAAAAATAAAGTAAGTATTTATTTGAGTGTGTGCTTACAGTTTCAGAAACTTAGTCCATTCTTCGCATGATGGGTAATATGGTGGCATGCAGGCAGACAGCACTGGGCCTGGTGGCATGGGCTTTTTAAGCCCTAAAGGCCATGCCCAGTGATGTACTCACTTAAACAAGGCCACACCTACACGAACAAGGACAAACTTTTTAATCTTAAACACAGGCACTAAGCATACAAATATAAGAGCCCATGGGGACTCTTCTCATTCAAACCATCACCTTTGCTTGGTTCACTCTTAAGCATTTCATTATTGTTGAATGTATTTTGAAACTTGTGTGTGCAGCACCCAAGATGTTAAGAAGAGAACATCAGATTCTCTGGAAATGGAGTTACAGAGAGTTGTTAGCTGCTATGTGGGTGCTGGATATTGAACCCAGATCTCTGCAAAACCAACCAGAGCTCTCAGCCACTGAGCCATCTCTCAAGTTCCATTGACTATATTTTGAATAAAATCAAAATACTGTTTGTTTTCTCAGAGGGCTCACATTTTATAAAACATACTGACTTTTATGTGGTAATTTTATAGTCTGCTATTTGTTGAAAATATTGTCTTTAAAAAAATCTTTGATGGAGGTTTTTGGGTCTTTTAAGGACAGGGTAATATTGTCCGTTATTAGGTATAATTTGAGTTCTCCATTCTCTATTAACCACCTTTCTGTTCCTTTAGCTGTTTACTCCTCTGGGAGCTGGGTGAAAATTTAAGCAGTTCATAAAGTAGGAACACTGAGAATGGACATCTGTACCTTGCTTATTATTTTAAGTGAATTTTGGCAGCTTTTCTTTTTTCGATTTAGTGGAATGCTGGCTGTTGTTTTTGTTTGTTTGTTTGCTTGTTTCCACATAGAGCCTTTATCAAGTCCAGGTATCATCCTTTTGTCCTAGAAGTTTAAGAGCATTTATCATGGGGAGCTGTTGAATACTGCCTAGTGCTTTTTGGCATTTGTTTAAGTGATCGTGTGAGTTTGGTCCTAATTATGCATATTATCTACACGTGTTTAAAGATCCTTGTATACTTGGAATGAAACCATCATGATCATAGATATTCTACCCTCTTGATACTTCGTTGTATTTATTATGGAAATAATTTGATGAGAACTTTGCATCCATGTTCAAGAATATTGGCTTATTATTTTCTTAATGTTTTTATGTTCTATTGCTGTGAAGAGATCCCATTAATACGATTAATAAGGCAACTTATAGAAGTCTGTTATCATGGCAGGGAGAATGGTGTCAGACAGGCATGGTGCTTGAGAAGGAGTTGAGAGGTATATTCTTATCCACAGATAGCAGAGAGGGAAAGAAGGAGGGAAGGAGGGAGGGAGGGAGGGAGGGAGAGAGAGAGAGAGAGAGAGGAGAGAGAATATGAAACTCAGAGTCTACTCCCAGTAACACAGTTCCTCCAATAAGGCTACACTTTGTCATCCTTTTGAAACAGTTCATCAAATGGGCACTAAGCATGCAAATATGTGAGCCTATAGGGTCCATGTTAATTTAAAATATCATACTTGATTTATGCCATTATCTTGTTTTAGTATTAGGGTAATTCTAACTTCACAAAATAAGTTTGAAAATCTTCCTTCCTGTTAATTTCATGAAATAATTGAAGCTTACTTGATATGTTTTGTTCTGAAAGTCTAATGAAATTCAGAAGTCATTATGTTCTATTGTGAAAACTTGATAGGAGATTTTATTGCTACATCAACCTCATTTATTGCTATTTATCAGTGGGCATTGAGGTCATTTGGTATTATTGTATTATCTGTTTATGTTCAATAGTACTTGTGTTTTGAAGATGGGTATACCAGTGTTTGATGCATCTGAATTTACTGTCATTATGTTTTCTTGATGTTACTCCCCTAATAGTGATATTCTTTGTCTTTTTTAAATTTTGTCTTAAAGTCTTCTTTGCTTAATAATCATAATAGCAACTTAAATCTGTTCAAATCTGAAACCATTTGCTTTGAATGCCCTTTCTTGTCCTATCACTTTTATTATAGGCATGTGTTTGTTGATGAGGAGAGTTTCTTGCAGGCAGCAAAGAGTTGGCATCTTATTTCTCATCTAACTACCTAGTCTACGTGGATTATTTGGACAATTAAGTGCATTTGCATTGATGATTATAATTGAGGTATATGAAGTAATTTGCCCCTTTTTTCTGTTTTTCTGATGTTTGACACTTTCCTCATTCTCATTTGGTTATGCTTCTAATGGAATTTTCCCAGTTCTCTAGTTGTTATACTTTGTTTTTTTATTTAGAACTTCTTCCTTTATGTTCCTCAGTACTCACTTTGTGGTTATGATATGATTTAGGTACTGTTACATTAGTGCTGAAAACACAGACTACTTCTCCACTTAGGTAGCAAGAAGAGTAGACATCATTCTCATGATGCAGCTTACTTAGTAAAAGGGACTTAAAGCAGGTAGCATGATATGAGATTAAATCCAAGAACATATTAAAGATGTATTCTACATCTTAGTAATAGTTTCCATATATATATGTACATATATTCATGTACATATATACATGTATATAACAGGTTTATAGATGGCTATTTCAAACATTTTGGCATTATCCTTTCTCTAATCTCCTCCTTCAGCCTGTCCTCCCACTCCTCTTTTCATGATTTCCTTGGGGGTGGTATATATCAAAGAGAGGATATTCATTTCTTCTGCTAATCTACTTTTCCTTCGGTCTGTTCTTGAATTTTTGCCCTGTGAGAGAACAAAAGCTGGTGAATAGTTACTTCTTTCATGTTCTCCTGTTGCCTGCTTATTGGTCAGTGTAAGATGTTTATGACCAGAGATGGTTGGAATCGCTTTATTTCTGTGTTTCCTAGGATGAAACCTGGTTTCCCTTAAGAGGGGTTTTCTCTTGTTGCATTACCTTGTTGCACTACTAATCAGGACTGTCCACTATGCAAGTAGATTCTAGGTGTTTTGTTGACCTGCACTGAAGGCATAGCCACACACCACAGTGGGTGGAAGGGGTTTAAGAGGTTGTATTCTTTCTACCACTAAGGACTATGAATTTCTGAGTTCTAGCACCATCATATGATTGTAATCAGACATGCTTTAACTGTCTCATGACTCTTTAGGCTGGCCAAAAACCTTCCAGTCTCAAAAGGAATGTGGCACTCACTCTGAACCTATTACCCAAACCCCACTTTGTTTTAAATAGTTTGCTTTAGTAGCACTCCACTAGAGCCACTCTGGATCACAAAATCAGTGCTAGCTGGGACAATGGAGCAATGCTTGGTATGAATTCTAAATAAAATGAAAATGCAGGAAAGCAACTTTCTGAAGCTGTCAGCTCATGGTCAAGCTTCTCAGGATGACTGTGAGGTGGAGTGCCATTTGGTTGTTAAATGGAGAGTGCTTGTAAATATGGGCAGTCTATAAAACTCCTACATTAGCCTAGGTGATCTCCTTACTTCTGTATCTGTTTCTGTGTCAGTTTTTCTCCATGAGGTTACTCACTCTTGTTTACAACTCCTCTACTCTGCTTTGTCATCATGGGCTCATTGCCTATGTCTGTTTCTCCACTCCTCTTGCAATAACCAGAGGCTGTACCATTCTCCAAGTCCGTCTAATCCTGAGCCTTCATGATTCTTCTTAGTCATCTTCCTCTCAGAGGAGCTGTTTTCTGGTTGTTTCTACTTTAAGCTGCCAGGAAGTTAAAAATGCTACTTTCCTCTAATCCTCCATCTTGGCTCCTCTAACTGTTATGTGTTCTTGGCAAACATTCATTCTAGGGAGAAAGATGGATATGCATGCATTTAGCTGTTTTGTTAGCTGAAATAACTTAAATGCTAAAGTTTCATTGTTGTTGAAGGCAGGGAGAACTTCTTCTCTTAGACAGTAGGATGAATAGACATCAACCTTGGGCATGTCGCTTACTTAGAAAAGGGGATTTAAAGCAGGTGGTTTGATATGGAATTCATTCCAGGATGTTGCACATATTATCATATGTTCTACATATAAATTACACTCCTTAAATCCTGCCTATCATCACTTTATAATGTAGTTTATCATATCTCATTTTTAATTTTCAAGTTTATATATCTTACCCTATGCATCAGGGTTGGATACAGTTTTCCTTTTTCTTGGTGGAAATTGGGCCACAGGGTCAGGACATATATTTCATTTTGTACTGCAGTCAGGCCTCCAACTTACAATCCTCCTGCTTCAGCTTTTCAAGTGCTGCGATTACATGTAGATAACAATCATGCCCAACTTGTTGTGTTTTTGTTGTTAGAAAGCTGAAATGTGAGGCGTGCAAGCCTAATTGACCAGGAAATACAGCAATTCCATGTAACTGGTTGTTTCTACTCGAGGAAGTGGGAGAACTTGAAAGGTTAGGTATACTGTACCTGGGACACTGGAGTGTTTACTGTAGATGCTGGTTCTATAGCCAAACACAATATGACATCTCTTTGCCCAGGAAAAAGCTAGAAATAACAATGATCTTGATCTATTCATTACTGGTTTTGTTGCTAGTCACTGGCAATAGATTAACTCAGTCAAATTTTAGGTGATAGATACTTTTCCAAGACAGGATTTAAAATGTGCCCCTTCCTCAAAGCAGTCACAAACATACAGGCTTCTTGATGTAAATCATCATCGTGGCATTATATAAGATTTATAAAACCCTCTAAAGGTTGTTACAGGGCTGTGTAAGCTCCTCAGGTGCCTTTTGGCCCCACAGATCAGCTTCCACTCTATGGAGGAGACAGGAAGAAGCCATCATCACTCCAGGTGTATGTCTTCTCACACCTGTCATTCTGGACTCAGATGAGAGAATTATGATTGTAGGGGTTACTCATTATTACCCAGGATTTCTATAAAGAGCACTTTTGGTCCTTTTGCAAAACTACAGCATGAGATTAAATTTCCCTCTTGGGCTTTTATTATAATGAAGCCCCCCCCCCCATTGGTAGCTTTTGAGATGGAAGATAAACTAAAGAAAATTCTAACTTTAATATTTTACCCGTATGATTTTTCCACATTTAAAACCAGGGGGAATCTTTTTTATGCCTCATATTTTTCTTACACCAAATAAAATATTTTAGCTTAGACATAGACTGTGTCAGATAATGCACCTCCCAACTTCAAACTTAATTTTCTTCCAGAAACAAGTACTTTTTATTAATTCTCTAGTTATAGAATGTCTAGCTAAGATGTTACTGGCAAGCTTATATTCCATTTGTTGTAACCCAGTATTTATAGGAAACAGCTCATCTGTGCTTTCATCCTAAGCCTAGAGAAGTCAAATCTTTATAAATTTTAAAATGACCTATTCCCCTACCAAAAAATAATTCACCATGCTGTTAAGGGGTATGCCATGATGTCAGATGACAAGAGCAAAATTCAGAACAAGAAAGAAGATGAACAGAACATTTGAGATCTTTGAATTCCTCATGAGATTAAAGTTGGTGTCTTTTGTTTTTAATTAAAAGTATCTTTACTCCTTAAAGTGAAACCTCATCTTAAAAAATCCAAGTAGCTGACAGTGAAAGGCACATGCCATTTAGCAGTTACACAGCACTCCAAGACTTCCTTAAAGCAAGTGCTTGGTCTCCTTCATCTCTTCCACTGCAGCAGAGACCCACAGTGGAAAGAGACACTGAAATACTTTTATATTATCATTTGCTCTGTAAACGAATCATAGTCCCAGGAATGCTACACCCCTTGTAATAGCTCAAACCACTAGAGAAAAGTACAGGTCATTTCATTTTATGATTATCAGTAAATGTACCAGACGAAAGTAACTTCTGCAGTGATGATTAAGTCTACTGTATCTACACTAGATTAGAGAATAGAAAATTTATTTCATTTATGCATTTCTGCTTTTGTCTTTAAGTATCAAACCCAGGTCCATATACATGCTAAAATGTGTACTTTATCACCTAGATATGCCCTGAATCCTTATAAATATTATTTAACAACCGTGTCCCTACAGGCCTATGATATATTCATCAATTAGCATACCATTTTCTTTCTTGTAATATTTTTAGCTTAACAATTAAAAATATTTGTTAATATTTACACAAAGAAAAAGTATGAAAATAGCAATACTAGTCCAATCAGCAAATTAACGGGCAGTGTTGCTTTTCTGAAGTGGGTGTCAGTGGGATTGGTGGGGTACCTGGCAATGCTCTGAGAAAGGGTCATACCTCACAGCATGGTGTGTTGGAACAGTCAGCTGTGGATGTGTTTCTCTCAGAGAGGAAGTGGCTTCACTCCACTTATTTTCAAGTGGCATCCTCATAGCATGCTGAGGATGACAAGCACCAAATATAAAGCCTGACAAAAGCAACGCTATTTGCTGTGAGTGACAGGTGGTTCGTTGTGCAGCAGACATATCCAAAATGGATTAATGTGTAAGCCAGGCCCTTTCACCTATATCCTCTCATGAGGATTGGCAAAGCAGTGTGTGGGGCTTGTCCCTAGACCTTCTGACTTTTCTGTCACCTTTGAGTTGACACCAGTTTCTGATCTGAGAGAGTGTGTCATTTGGGGTCAGTTGTTGTGTTATTCAGTGATGTCTTGTAAGGGATTCCCTGTGGAGGGGGATGAAGGGGTGGGGCTTGTCGGTGTTCAGAGTAGACTCTTACTAAATGTCATCTGTGCCTTTTTAATTGATATTTTTGATCATAATGACTTACTATATTACGAACAAATAACTGCCTTTATTGAAGTTCATATAAAACACTCAGATATATAAGGCCCTGGGTATTAATCATTCAGTGTTCTTTGTGAACCCAAGTCTTTTATGCCCTTTAGCATAACTGGGAGCTTACCATACCACCCAGGAAGTATGTAGCCCTGTGCACCCAGGAGAGGGCAGTTCCTGTTGCTCTTCAATAATTCTTGCTGTCAGGATTCTCATGACTTACTCCTTTGCAGAAGAAGCTTCCTTCTGGCTAGCATCAGCATGACTTCATTCCAGCCTCTGCTGTGTGGATAGTGTTGACCTCTTCATCCTGTGCTGGAAGCCATAACTATGTGGTTAAGCTAAGCAGGATATTCCATGTGTTGGACATAGTGTTTTTCCTCACTATGAGTCATGTGTTTGTATCAAGGCCTTTCCGGATGTGGCTGTTCCTTCTGGTTGTAAGTGAAGAAGCTTGGAGCCCTGTGGGTTGTTGGCTCTGTATTGTGACTCAGAGAACACTAATAGCATAAAATGGATAAAATAGTAGCAGAGAGGAGAGGTAGGAAGAAACCTATAGCATACTCTACCCTGGCTATTCCTATGGTATGAGGTTGTCAGTTCTTCTCATTATTTATGTCAGTATTCAATTCCTTTTTCTTACTCACCTACAAAGTGAGCTCTCATGTCTACAATGACGTGATTCTGTTTCAAGATATTTTATCAATAATTCTTAATTGGCAAGTACGACTGAAACAGTGGAAAATACCAGCTATGACTAAATATAACCAATAGTGAAAATTTGGAATTGGCAATGGTAATAGAAAGAAAGGTAAGTGTACCGAGCCAGATTTCTCCCTTTCTCTGAGTGGAAGAACTGTCTACATTGTGGCTGTTTGTTTTAATTTAATGACTGCGTAAATTTATATTTAGGTCTTAAATCACTCCAAAGAGCTCATCCAATTAAATTTTCAAGGAAAACAAGAAGCAAAAACAAAACTACCTCTGACATACTCTGGACGTCCAAGCATGAAAAAGATAGGGCGCTCAAGCAAACCACTCAGCCCCTGTGTCAACAGCCCAGTCATTCTAAGAGCTTCAGGAGTTAGTAGGAAGACGTAAAAATGTGTTGCACTCCGTACTAGAGTTTCTTTGCCCGGCTGATTTTCTTTTCCCATCTGAATAGGAAGGCAGTCATATTGAGGCAGTCGGTAATGGGGTCTGCCAGGCGTGGAGGAGATAAAAGCCACCACCTGCCTAGCTTCAGCTCCCCCTGCCCCACTTCCCAGTCTCCAGTTGTCTGCACAGCTGCTGACAGCCCGTCATTGTTCCACTTCAGAGCTGTTGGGATCTCAGCTGTCCCAGTTGAAGCATCACAATTGCTGTTTGAATGAAGCTTTTGGGTGGGTTTTCTGTGCACCTTGGCCATGACCCCTTGGCAGGCTGTATGCCTGTATGTCTGAGCAAAGTCTGAGGAGAAATGGCTTATGTGTATTCCATAAGCCAGGAAAGAGGGAGCCCACACAACATTGCAGAGGGGGAAAGGGCTTTTTGAGCAAAGACAAAAAGAGAAAACGTGTGTTGGATAATAACTATTTGGCATGGGCCCATTTGGGGCGGCACTGTATATATTCATCATTGTAAGAGTAGAGTCCTCTTCTCTTTATGTTGTGTGGGCCTGGTTATTAGAAATAGTACACTGCCTCTTGGCAACTGTCATTGGCTCTGGGATAGCACATGACTTAGGTCAACAAGAGTCCTTGAAACTCATTGCATAGACCTACACAGCAAGCTAGCTCAGACTTCCGCAATATTCCTCCTTCTCTTCTTCCCTCCCTCCCTGTTCCCCCCATCTTTCTTTCACAGTGGTGAATATTGAAGCCCAAACGCTGCATATCCCATGCAAACGCAGTAGTTCTGAGCTTAACCTCCAGTTGACATAGACCTAGTTTTGATAAATAGGAACAATTGTTCCTAGTTTAAGTAGACTTTATAAAGAGAAATAATAAGAATAATAAAGGAATACTTATGTTCAACATATACTTGCTTGGTAGGTATGGTGAATATTATGGGGAGTAACTCAGATCCCCATTAATGAAAAATGTGATTATCTCCTAGGTGGTAGATAGCACTCTCTGTCAGCTCCCTTGGGACAAACTCTGTCAAAAAGAACCATCTTGCCCAGTGTCATGCCATCTCACTAAGATGCTAGCCCATATTCATCCAGTCTAAAGTAGGAACATGAAGGCCTGGTTTCTTTAACACTATTCAGAACATCTCTAGATAAAAGCACCTTCAATTTTTTATGGGATTCAGTAACTCCCTTGGGGCTATAGTGTGGATCTCTGTTTGTTGTTTCTCTTGGGTAGATGTAAATCCACAACACCCCCTAATGAAGCTCCTGGAAAAAGTGTTAATTGCTGTCCCAAGGCTCAGCCTGTAGTACTGAGCTATGTAGATTGTATTCCCTCCTGTAGGTGGGATGGAGTCTTTGAAGTGCACATTGAGGGCTCTATGCAGAGGAGTTAACTGAAGCTGGACTTCAAAAGACAATTCATACAATTACATTCCCCTGGAATCTAACTGAGACTCCCAAGGACTATCAAAAATCTTCATCACACCCATTCTCTGGGTCACACAATGTTTAGTTTAGTTATCCATTAGGTTCTTCAGGAGCTTGGATGTTATGTAGCCATAATCTGGATGTCATAATTTCCCACTGGGTGTCAGATACCTTTTAGTGATGCATGATATTACAGTGACCATCTTCTATTCTGCTTTTCTCTTCCCTGGTTCTCTGACATGAGGAGTCTGGAAGAGAGGCATTTGCAGTTGCCTTCATAATGGCATCAATCTTACCAAGCTTAAAATTAAAATGTGACCACAAGTGACATTTCCCATTCCATTTCAAATATGCAGCATGGTGAGAATTTTCAGGAAATTAAAATACTGTCTTTAAAGCTTTGCTTTTTATAAGGATGAGAAGGAAATTGCCACACACTAGGATTTGTCAGCTATCAAGATTTTTTTATAGTCCATAAAATATTTGCCTACATTTTTCTCCTGTGAAATGTATTAAACACTGTGATTAAAAACAAACGGGCACTTTATGTGTAGATGTTTTTAATAACTTGAAGTCAGAGGAAATGATCACCAAGGCTTAGAGTTAATAATGGGCTCAAAGGATGCCCTCATAAACCTGGCAGTGGTTCCCTGCATTAAGACCCAGTGGTTTTCTTGGGTCTCCGCCTCTTACTGTCTCACCAAAACAATAATTACTTTCTAAATAGATGGCTCTTTGGTTAGATAAGTGAGTGTGAATATATATACATATATATATATATATATACATGTATATATATATTTCATTGATTTAGAATTCCATACTTTTTTTAAAGGTCACTTCATGAAATTTTGCAATAATTATAGGTTGAAGTTATCTCAGTATTGCCACCTCAGATCTGGTTGTCCCGAGAACTCATTTCATAAAATGGAGTTCATATAGTCCATGTCACTGATGAATTCTATGATACATAAATGCACTACTCAGTATGGTCTGGCACATTAATCTTAAATTCTTTACTTTCAAAAAAAGAAAGGACTCTTACTAGTTTTTAAGTCATAGACTCAAATATGTCACATAAAGTCATAGTATAATTTTAATTTATAATAGTTTCAGAAATATTAATATTATCAACATATATATATATATATAATGATTAATTATGTGGGATTTTTTACCTTTAGTGTTTAAATTTTTTACTGCCAACTTCATTTTCTTCCAAGTGGTTTTTTTTCATTCAAAATTTGACTTTTACAGAGGAACTACAGCCAAAAATTGAAATTACCAATTTACTATTTAAGTCATATAACTATAGGTATGTAAGAAGCTTACCTAGTTAAACTTTTTAATTATGTTTTTTAAAGTTTGTACAGTTTTACTGCCAATATTCCTAATCTGAACACTACCCTAAGCATATTGGGAAGTAGCAGAAATCCAGCTGTTTTCTGACTTACCAATGGTTATTTAGTTTTGTTGTTTTTTTCCTTAGATATTGTTTTCCGGGTAGAACCAATCTCACATAATTTCTTTCACAATCAGGAGCATATGAGTATAATTTCCTTGTGAAATCACAAGTCATAATACTAATTATAAACATTTGTGCATTTAACATTG
This sequence comes from Cricetiscus sungorus, assembly GCA_030556225.1. Classification (NCBI taxonomy): domain Eukaryota; kingdom Metazoa; phylum Chordata; class Mammalia; order Rodentia; family Cricetidae; genus Cricetiscus; species Cricetiscus sungorus. The sequence goes on from JANBXA010000372.1 coordinate 75,890,920, forward strand.
AATTTATTCCTTAACATGGGGAATATGGCTGGGCCATGTCTAAGGGGACCCTGCTATAATTGTTCAGTTTTACATGTCTTCATGTAATGACTCAGAGACTGTTTTATTGATAATATTTCTTTTTGGTAAGAATTATAACTCACATAATATGCTTTGAAGAAATCACATATTAGAAGCAAATTGTCCTTGTGTGCATGCAGATGTATTTTTGAATGCCCTTGAACAGGCCTGTGTTGAGATGAAGAGAGCCAAAACTAGATATCAAAGGTTTTAAGCACAAGCTATAGAAAACAGTAGTTCTTTGGAACCATATTCCATTTGGCAGAAACAAATGCCAACTCAGCAGTTTCATCATTCATCTCTGAGTATATTAAATTCTGTCTTGTCCAAGGTAGGGATATTTTTGAAAAAACTTCTAAGATGAAGTCATTATGGCTGCAAGAATCAAAGTTTATAAGCTTGTTTCTTGAGAACAAGGCAGTTTATTTCCTGAGCATTAATGAAAATTTTCTTATTGGATATGTTCTTGGTATATATGCGATGCTATAGTGGGTATGAGAAAAATGATGAAAATAGCTACATTGCATCAGTTCAATTGTTCTATTTGTAGCCTGTGCATACAGTCTTTCTTAAATAAAGGTGTTTCCTCTAGTAATTCCCTTTAGTTGACATCTCCAGACCTTTACTTCCCTTAATTCTTATATCATAGCATATCTTCTAGAGCAAAATTTTGTTCTTAAAGAAGTGTAAGTGTGGGAAAAGGAAAAAAATAATGAAGATGTGAGGAAGAATAAAATGTAAAGACCATTGGAATATGACAAAATAGGATAAGTGATTATGAAAGGATCCAGAGAAAAAGGTTTTATGTTTTATGACTTGATATGAGCATGTTTTCCCGCCAGCCTGGTCCCACAGCTGCACCAGCCCCAAATAACACACAGAGACTCTGTATTAGATATAAAGCTGTTGGTCTGTTACTAGCACTACTTATTGGCTAGCTCTGTCTTAAATACTAACCCATTTATATTAATCTAAATATTTCCACGTGGTTTTATCTTACCAGGAGAGAAGGCCTGGACCTCTGCTCTCTTGGTGTTACATGTTGACTCTCCTACCTCCCTTGAATCCTCCTTGTCTCCTAATCCCACCTATCTTGCTTTCCTATTGGCCAACAGTGCTTTATTCATTAACCAATACAAGAAACATATTTACAGAATGGCATCAATGATTAGTCATGGGAAATGGAAGACACTATGTATTTACTTATGAGTTACTGAAAAACGAATTTTTATTTTTGAAAACATACCACTGATTACAGTCAGACATAATAGCAGTATTTGAAAGTATCTAAAACAAGAGAGCCCATACTACTAATAAGCAGGGTGGTATTACTTTTGAGCAAGTAACATTATGTTTTTTCATTGTCATTCAAAGTTTTTTGTTGTCAGTCATCAAAGTGACTGCAAATTGTCATCAGTGAAAGACCTCAGTTCTAGGATCATTCCAAATCTGAATACAGCCTGGACTGATCTGCTGACTTGTTTGGCCAGTGTTGCCCAATACTCTCATTTGGATACTCACATTTCACAGGGTATAGAGTTAATCCTCTGTTGTCTTCTCTCAATTTTCCAAATTGTGACCTGAAATGACATTTTTGGAGAGACATGACAAAACATGTTATCAAACCTAGGGGTCGCAAAATGTGCTCCACAACTAGTCTGTCCACCTATTATCAGTATGCCAATTAAAAGAGCCAAATTAAAAATGAAAAGCAGAAAAAAAGGAGATTTATTCATTGTGGCCATACTGCAAAGAAGGTAAAAAGATTCAGTGAAACTCCTAAGTCTGTCTTCAGGGTCCTGAAGTGAGGTTAAAGTTTAAACAGAGCAAAAGGCATGTTCAACTACATATTGATCAAAGCACAAGCCCCCAACTACTGACCTATCCTTCTTTGGTCTTCAGTCTTATTCTGTAATACACTGTTAAAATTGTGTGAAATCTCATTGTGGAACATAAGCTCGCACTCTGGCTGGTGCCATTTCCTTCTCTAAGTCTGGGGTTCTTTGAGGGAAATCTCCTTTCTTTAGGTCCTGTTGTTTCAACAGTCTGATGTTAAATTGAGAATCAAAAGAAGTTCCTTAGAATGCCTTTATTCCTAAAAGACCTTTACGGATTTTCATCTAGAATACACTCAAGGCAAAGAAGTTTGTGCACACCTCCTGGGACTCTAGAACAGAGCCGAGTTTGGAAGCAATATCTCAGTGAAGTTTAGTTAAGACCCCTCTAAATATTACAATTCTGAGCCTTGGTCTTTCCACATAAGATCTGATCTTTATGATCATATTGGCTTCTTGTTTTAAATAATACTGAAGTAAAAACTAAACATGCACCGTGTCACAAAGTAAAAAAGTCTATCAGAAAGAAAATATACTGTACACTTCTAAGTAAATGACCTCCCAGAAATAGAAAACCAATAGATAGAGGATAAAGACAATGAAGACAAGAAAGATGATGTAGTGGAAGAATCAATAAGTGGACCATGAGTGCATTTGCTGGGCAGAGAATGTGATTCATTATGACCTTGATGAATTAAATAAACTATGCAATAAAAAAGTGAATCTTAATGTTAATTATGGGGTTTACTAGTAAATATTAATATATTAATATTGATTAAAAAACATGTGTATGCATGTGTGCTTGTGTGTGAGGCTGCATTTGTGTACATACATGTGTTCTTGTGTGTGTGGAAGCCAGAGGGAAGCCCTAGGTGTCATGTTCAGAAATATCTTCCACTTCTTTTGAGATAAGATCTCTGATTACCATGGAGGTCATCAAATACACTAGTCCTGCTGTGCAATGAGCCCTATGACTCCTGCCTCCACATCTCCAGAGCAGAACATAAATTTGGCACTTTACAAACTGAGGTACCCCTCAACTATGGGTATTGGTTTTTATGAGACAAGTGGCACAGCAATGTTGAGCATTAATAGTAATTTAGTGGGGAGAGAGTTGTGAGAATTTACCACTTTTTGCTCAATTTCTAAATAATTGAAAGCTACAGAAAAGTGAATCCTAGTAATTTTGAATAATATATATATATGTATACACACACACACACACACACACACACACACACACACACACACACACATATATATATATATAGTTTAAGTAGGATCTATGTATCTATAAATTTCCAGAAGCCATCCACTGTACAACCATATAAAGGTTTATGTGAATGACTTGCAGTGTGTAATCCAGCTTAAATTATTGCAATAATAATTTTTGTGCCAGTCTGTTTATCATTGAAGAATTATACTGGCTATGAGGATCCTTAGCAATTCTGAGATCATTATTAAATATATTTTGCTTTATGTTGCATTGGCTTTATCTCTGTATTACACAAACATGACAAATATTTTAGCTAATCAACCTATAATTGCAGGGTTTCTACTAATGCAACCAACTGAACATTAAATATCAGCTCAGTCTAAAGCATTTGGAATTTTACAGAGAAGAAGCTCCACTTGTAGGCATTTTTTTTGTTATTTTTCTAGTACCACTTTTAATATATATATACAGACACAGACACAGACACACACACACACACATACACACACACATTGGTGATAGAGTATATCTCCTGGGTAGGCCTTATTTTTACCAAAATGACTTCAGAAGAATTTATTTATGTAACTGGAAATATAAATTTATCCAAATACTTCTGAACTTCAAATGGACATTTGCAACCTCAAGAAAAAAATAAGGAGAAAATAATATTCTGAGAGCCATTTGTAAGCCTCCATTAGTTTGGTTTATTAATTATATTTCTAATTTTTACATAGTCTATCAACTTTCATGTGGTGGTAGCAAATATATTAGCTCCATAATTGATAATATTGTTAAATGAGGACATTTTTATGATGGTCTGTACTGTCATGTTCTTTTATGAATCTATTTTTTAAAATGTTCATTTAAATTAAAGACAATCTTATTTTACATACCAATCCTAGTTCCCTCTCCCTCTCATCCTTCCATGCCCCCCCAAAAATCCCTCATTCTACCTCCCATCCACACCCGAGGGACAGTGACGCCTCCCATGGGGGATCATTTGGGGTAGGGCCTAGGCCCTCCTCCAAGTATCTAAGCAGAGAGAGTATCCCTCCATGGGGAATGGGCTCCTAAAGTTCTTGCATTAGAGATAGAAAACAAGATTTTAACATTCTAAAACTCATTGTTTTGAGTAGATAATACCAAATTAGTTATTTCATAATTTTGTCTGATTTCTGTGGTTTCCAGAAATCAGTCCTTCAAATATATTAATTGTTGCTCAGGAAACAGATGCTTCTCTGAATGGACAGCCAGGGTCAAAAAAGCCCATTTACCCTTGTAGATAATAAAGGAAGTTCTTTAAGTAGAAAACCTTTCCCTCTTTTCTAACATCCCCTATCCCTACTCCTGGCCCCTTGTTTCACCAATTGGGAAAGTCCATGGATAGCACAAATTCTAGTCTCTCAAATATATAGTCAAGATTCTGAGCTATTTTGCTAATACAGATTCCCACATGGATTAAAATATTTACACTAGCATTATGTTGTTGAATGAAGCCAGATTTAATCAAAATGCACATGGAATTTTGATTGAGAGTAATTTGGTGTGTTTGTAAATGATGTGATTTTTTTTATCTTAAGATGTCACCTATTCAATGGCCACTGTGAGCCTCAGAGACAGGCTGAACTCATCTGACTCTTAATCAGTGCCTCATTTGCTCCCATTCAAATGTGCTCTTGAGTATTTATTTATTTATGTATTTATTTTACCATAATTATTTAAAAATATACCCTGGGAACTCTGCCAGTTGCAGCAGGAGCTTGGGAGGTATCAATAAGAGAAAATGATCTTGCATGGTTGTCTGAAGCCTGACCAATAAGTGGAAGATGCCAATAGGAGCTGAGAGCCAAGCTCATCAGCTTGCTGAGTTAGAGACAGCCAGCCAGGCCTGCAGAGAGGCAGGCATCTAAATGGAAAGGGCTCAGGGTACCGCCATGGAAGCCATTGAGAATGTTCTCCCACCAGCTCATGTTCACATAATAATCACGAAACTTAATTAAAAATCACTGGTATTTTCTCTATTTGTTTCCCAGGCAGAAAGCTCAAACACCAGACTGAATGGCTCAAAATTGAACACCTGGCAACCCTAATGACTTCATTTGCACAGTGGCTTATATTGTTTGGCAGATTGAGAAATGTAGGGAGGGGGAGGAAAGGGCAGGGAGCTCAAGGATATTCAAGGGAAAAAGAACTTTGTGTGTGTGCATGTTCCTGGTTTAAGAAGGTTTCTCAGGAATGAGGAGTTTTCATTTGTGACTCTCTCCTGTTGCAGGCCTGCCCACTTCATTTTTTTCTAGTATATTTTTAATTTTGCCTAATTGTTTGTCTCCATAGCTTTGGCTCTGCCTTTACATAGTCTTAGAACCAAACTGAATTCAGTTTTGCTGTTCGTGACTTTAGGCCTGGTCTGAATTTTGAATAAAAGCACTGGGATTAATCCCATGGAAAGGAGTGTGAGGTCAGAATTACAATTGTCCCTTCTCAGTTACATGGTTAGAACAGCCCAATTTTTCTTCGATTTACTCAAATGGGAAAAAAGGAATAATGATTAAACATATTTTAAAAATATTTGTAATGAGCATAAATAGGCTTGCCCTCAACATAAGTGGGGTCCAGGACCTACAATGCTTCTGCATATTGTACCTAAATATTTCATCTTAAAAAGTACCTTAGGGACTGATAAGTAAAATCTTCTGCTGAGCTTCTGGCATAGTGTCAACATTATGATGTCTCAATTTAAATTTTTATTTGTCTGTTCAGGTTCCAGGAAGAGAGATAAAATTACATCCTAGGCCCATGTAACTTCTGTCTTCAAGCACAACTCCAACTATTTATTTATTTATTTATTTGTTTATTTGTTTGTGTTTACTTATTTATTTATTTGATTGAGAGCTTCCCAGACTATGCATGAACACATCAGGCAGTCCAGATATACTAAATGCCTGTGCATACCCAGCAGCAAAAAGTAGGCTAAGTAGTTCTCAGACCTAGGGCTAGGTTGCTCTGAAGAAATAGATGATGACATTCAAGCCTAGAAAATAGCTTCATGTTCAAGGATTTGGGGGACACTTGAAAACCCAGAGTATGGTCCTAGGAGTAGACATGGATGGGAGTCATCCTGGACCGAGTGTCACCTGAGAAGCAAGAAGATAATCAAAGAAGATTTGGGGATGAATTTGTTAAAATACAAGATTCATGTTGGAGACCCTCTTGTCTGACCTGAAAAACAGCCTTGTTCCAAATTAACGATTTAACTGAGTCAAGCAAAGTACTCAAAACAAGGTCAAGCATATTTTAAATGACTTCCGTATTACTGCTAGTTGTTAAATGTTTACCAGATGCTACCACTGAGCACAGAGGATATGATGAATAAATTAGCTATTACTTCTTTGGGATCTACTATTCTTTGATTAATTGGTTTCCAAACCAAGACTGGCCTAGCCACTGTAGCCATTTGTTATGAGACACATTAAGGCAACCCCCACTTCCCTGGCAAGGTCCTGGAAGGCTTTACAGAGAGAGCCATGTTGAGTTCAGATGGAAAGATGGGTATAAATCCAGCTGTAAGGCAGCTGATGAAGGTGGATAATTCAAGGCTAATGCAGTGAAGGATGAGGTGTGTGGAGGGCTGAAGGAGTATAACAACAAAACTGAAAGGTTATTTTTCACCAGGAAATGCAGGATGATAGCAAGCAATGAGGATGGGGAAGTAGTAGGCATGGGACCACAAATGACCAATCATTTCCTTGGTGAGCTTTAGGAATGTCACAGTGATTTCATGCACAATTTTGACCATCTTATACAGAAACCTGAATGGCGGAAACAGAATTTTGAATTTTCGGAGACAAGATTAGGACTTCAGGTGTTGATTTTACAGTTCACAGGGCAGAGAGAACACAAGTATAGGGAAATAGAATGCTAGAATTCCACAAGGTTCATATCCAGATAGTCTCCAACCAAACTCTTACTCCTGATCCCCACTCATGAGTGTTTGTTTATCCCTGTCTCCCCACCCCGTAGAGGAGTCATCACCCAGTCAGTCCCTTCTATAAATGCCTTTCTTTCTAGACTTTCATTCTTGATTCCATTGTTTCTTGTACTAGTAGTTCCATCTCTTATTGTCATTTCCTGGAGTAAACTTGTAGATGCTATCCTCCTCCTCTTATTCCCCTCTGCTGGATCCTATCTCAAGGAATGTTAAAAATGAAAGTTAAATGTGATTCTTGGAGAGTCCTCTGCCAGGACAGCCACTCTACTTTGATTGCTACCTGGTATTTGCCTGTTCATTTTATGCTTTGGAACCAAATTATTTATTTTTGTCTTCTTTTTCCTCTTTATACATTTGTCTTCATGGCAATTTGTTCAAGTGCGTCAGTCAAAAGGGGGTGCTCTTATGGATAACCGGGGTGACAATGGTTTATGGTTCTTATAAACCAACAGAAGATAAGCTGGGCTTAACCTTTCAAACTGTCTAACTTGTGAAATCCGTAGCTTCAATTTCATCATTCATCATTTCTGTCTTCCACGACACTAATGGAAATTAAAATAAACAAACCTGTCCACATAAGAAGTGAAGAGATCCTCTGTGGTGACAAGTTTCACACAAATTGCAATGTGAATAAAATATCCCTCATGTTTTTAAACAGATCATCCATTACGGGCCCAAGGGGGTACTGCAGTTAAAAGGTGGATAGAAGGTTTCATTAGCTGGCAGGAGAGTTCAAATGGCAAAGGAGAGTTGAACATCATCTTATATTTGTGAAGATTAAGCACGACTTGTGTTTCCCCGGTTTGAAGGTTTGCAAACGGAACCTGGCACAAAATGTACAGGAAGATAAACTAGAGAGGAACAGAGCTTGTCAGAGTGATTGATGGGGCTGGTGTTCACCCAACAGTGTTTGAAAATGTAGATATCCTTAAATAAATGATGCCGTGTGAGCGGTGCCAGCCTAGGGAATTAAGAGGACGTTACAGCACTTTGAGAAACAGCCCAAAGCACAGCTACCAGTTCTGACAATCGCAACTCTGTACTTTGCACGCAGCCTCGCGATGCCTGTGCTCTGCCAGAATGCGTGGCACCGTTTTTGAGTAATAAGATTTCCCAGTATGAAGAGGTAGAGGCAAATCAATCTCCAAGTGGTTCCTGGAGGTGACTCTCAAGATTGCAAAATCAGCAGTATCGCTTTCTCGAACACTTTAGGAATCCTCCCCCACAACGTTGCTTTCTCCCACTTTGCTGTTGATTCAGAACCATTTGAAAACATCCTGGGTGGAGGGTTAAACACAAGTTGCAACGTTTGAAAGTAATTTATTAACAAGGTAAAGTGGTCTAAAAAGGTTATAAATTGGGAAACACTTTTTGTCTAAACCCACAGGGTATAGCATTAGACCTGTTTATATTTTGAGGTTTCAGCAAGAGACACATATACTGACAAGACATAATTCAAGAAGCAAGATTATTTTTTTTATGTGGGATTTTACAACTTGCATTTTTTTCCCTTAGCATAAGTTAGTAGTTTTGGTAGCAGGGAGTAATTGTTTCTAAGATCTTTAACAGTTGTTGAGAAGGCTCTGCTATGCATCCATTTGATTTTTGTTGAACATTTAGCCACAGCTCTAATTTACAGCACCCCTGAGATCAGAATGGCCAGATCTTGTACTAGAATCCTAATTGTTTAATTAAGAAAAATGTCTTGAAGAAGAATTGCTAGATTAATGATTCTGTAACATTTTATGTCTTCAGATATATATTCATACATCAGCAGGATCCAAAAAAGCATGTTTTCCTACTTTTTTGAATATTATCATCAAAAACCAAAAGTTGGCATTGCATTGTTGTTTGAATTTAGAATTCTTTGGTAATTGATAAAGTTGAATGCTTCATTAAATTACCTGATACTCCACTTTGAAGAATTGTTTTGTAGATATGATATTTATATTATTTACTTATCAATCCTTTAGACATTAATTACTCAAAGTTATTTCTTATGCATGAAACAGTTTTTATATTCATTAAATTTTTTCATATTTCTTCTTTCACCTATGAAAATGACACTTTTTATCTAATAATATTTGATCATTTTTCTTTCCTGTGGTTTGTAAGCTATTTTAATGTATATGGCTTCATAGTTTGTTTTATAGTTTGTTTTCTTATTTATTATTACTACCTCCTTTAAATTTTACTTTGGTGTTCTGGTAATGGAAGATGCTGCATGTTTCTATCAGCTGACCGACTAATTTTATTATCATTTTTAAGATTCTAACTAGATATGCACACATACACAGGTATGCCTAGAATTCTTATCTGATCTACATTTTCCCTCCTTTCCTTAGTATTCCTACAGTATTACAAACTGGGCAAATTATCTGATTTTAGAGATTTTCACAACATTGCTATATAATCTTCACTTTATTAAAAATTAATAAATAAAAATTTCATTTTGTAGGAAAATTAATCATTTTAATATAACAGAATAGGTATAAACTTCATTTCAAACTCCAACATCCAACAAAACATATATATCTTTAAATAAACATATATATAACATATATATCTTTTAATAAAAATTTTCTCCATGTAACACCCCCACCTTGATGCCTCTGCAAGTTTTTCAAAACTAAGCCATGACAGTCTTCATTGGGCATACTGACTCTGAAGTTCTTCCATGAGACCCTTAGGTGATATCTGAAAAATGGACAAAGGCCTTATTCCACCATAGACACTTCTTGGATACAAAGTATAATCATTAATTATAGGAGACTATGGCGACATCTTTTTTTGTCTTCGTCCTACCCCATTGATTCTCAGTATGGTACTTAAATCAGCAGCTTCAGAATCACGCATGAACTTGCTTTAAAGTGTTACTATCCACCCCAAACTACAAACCACACTTTGGGAGGGGCCCAGCATTTTAGTGGCTCCAAGGATGTTAAAGTTTGAGAACCACTCTTCTATATCACAATCAGGTCTCTCCATAGGCTATGGTTTCTTCAGACTACCAACAGGTTTACATTACTTGAAAATGGCATTGCAGTTTGTGGATAAGTTGCCCAGACAATGCATAGAAGGTAATGTTTAACTGCACAAAATGTAAACATGACTTTTCCATTTCCAAAAATTGCATGATATTGCTGGAAAGCATGACTTTTATTGGCAGATGATAATAAAAGCTTATTTAGTGCTAACTGCACACAAGTTTGTGCACTAAAATGCCAAAATTCCTTTTAGTAAAGACACACTGAGAACATGACTACTCTCAAAACCTTTTGTAATTATAACGTATCAATGTGCTTGAAAATTCACTTGTAAAAAAAAACAGATGTTTACTTAAAACTAAGTGTTTTCTGTGACTAGTTGTAAAGATGAAGGTCCCTGCTTCATTGTGGTGAGCTGTTCTCTGGAGCTTTGTACTTTTCCTGTGCAGTGTGGTCCCTGAAGTAACATATTTCAAGTTTCTAATCCAAGTCAGGTGCACCTTTTGAAAGGCAGCTTGTTTTGGGAGCTTTGTCCTTAGAGATGGATATGAGGCAAATGGACACTGGATGTTGGTGGGCCTTTCAAGACATACCTCCTTCAGAAACACAGGCTACAGTGCCCTTACATCTCTTCTTGGACATGCTTTAATGAAGTTGTTTCCTAAGAATAGGCACCTGTATTTACCATCTCATTGATATAGACTTATGTATATTTTTTTCAGATGTATTGAAATTGTACCAATGTACTGGTCACAGAGTTTAAAAGAGAAAACAATGAGATAACCATTTTCTCTCATTTGCTTACATTTGCCTAGCCTTTTTGAATATTTTCTTATTTCTGTTTTTAATTTGGACAAATAAGGCAGCAACTTTGGTTTTACCGTATGTTATCTGTCTAATCAGTTTTTGGTTGCCTCGTTTATAAAAGGGGTGAAAATCTCTATCTCACAGGGATACCAAGATTAGCAAGTGGGGATCCCACATTTAAAGCATTTAGAACCACTAAGCTGGTTATTAGCACATAGGTGATCTGCCCTCTTCTTCATCCTTTCCTCACTCTTCTCTGTGTTTAGAAATAGAAGCCAAAGCATGTCTTGTTTTATTTATCTGAGTAAGGGCTTGCTGTAAATTCCAGGCTGCCTTTTAAATCTACTGGTAGCCTCAGTCAGTTATTAAAATTCTGGAGACCCTAATATTTATTTATTATATTTACATATGGTAACAACTTCCAAACTAGGTTACATGTATAACCCCCATTTCCAAAATTTAACTCTTATTTATGGAGGAACAAATGAGCAGGGCATGGTGGCACATTTTTTTAATCCCAATATTTAAAAGCTTAAGTTGGGAGAATCTCTGGGTCCAGTTCATACACTGTTAGGGATCAAGACACTAGACCAGTTGTTCCTGACCTGTGGGTTGTGTTCCCTTGGTACAGGTCAAATAACCTTTCACAGAGGTCACCTAAGACCACCAGAAAATAGATATTTACATTACAATTTATGACAGTGGCAAAATTACAATAATGAAGTTGCAATTAAAATACTTTTATGGTTGGGAGGTCACCACAACATGAGAAACTGTACTTAAAGGGTCACTGCCTTATCAGGGTTGAGAAACACTGCTACAGACTGTTTCAAAGAGAATGTAAAAAACTGAAAATAAAAAAACTCTAGAGAAAACAAAATTGAAATGTCTAGGATTCTTGGCAGAAGTTCATTGTACTTAACACTGTGTATCTATTTCACCGTCATCTGGATTTTTTCTGGTAGTGTCAGGGAATGTTAAGAATATGATAAAATATAGAATGGAAATAAGAGCTCTCTGGAGGCTTCCTGTCAATGGGTGTGATTCTGTTTTGACTGAGGCAAAGAGCTGTAACTTGTAATTCCTGGTGTTTCCAGGATACATCTTCCATTTGCTACTTTGTGGGGGGGGGTCTGTGTTCAGTGTGGTGGAGCTAGCACACATCTCATGAGGATGTGTTCAGGCCTGATCCCACTGAGAAACCTTAAAATGTTCTCTAGCAGGTTGGTTTGTAGACATGTTATCGTATACAGAAGTCCATACAGAGTTGCACTGATGACATCATACAAGTGAGTCTGGAGAGGTAACTCTGGAGGGAAGATGAATGGAAATATCACCATTAATTATCACATGTGTGGGATTCAAGTACAAAATTATGTAGGCAAAAAACACTAAGTGATCATTCCAGAGCTCAACCAGTAAGAGAAGTCTGGGTAACGACAAGTCATTGCAGGAGCGAAGTGAAATTCTTTTCCTCAATCGTTGCAAGACAATAGCTGTATAAAGAAAGACCAGCTGAAAAGAGAAAAGCAAAACAAAGTTGTCTATGGATGTGTTATAAAATGAAAGAACAAAGAGAAATTAAAACCCACAGCCCCAGGGAGGGTCCTTGTAGTTTTATACTTAGTTTCAATAAATAATAGACAGTCATCAAGATCTGCGAGTCTGCCAAAATGGAATGACCTACTGGCAACAGACTGGGCTGCAGGGGAACCTAGTCAGGCTTGATTGTGTGAATTCTTCTAGACTTCTCAACATCATTTCCACTCTGCTGATGGGGAAAGACAACTGACACACAGGGCCTTATGATGTATTTTCAACAGAGAGAAGTCAGAGAATGCCCTTTTGCAGATTTTTATGGCTAGTATTAAGGGAGAGGAATACTAGTTTCTATGACAGACTTTATAGGAATGGCAGGTAGGAAGATTGGGGAAAAACACAGAGACATTGCTTATCAGGCCTCTACAAGTTAAAAATAGTCATCTTGGGACGTCTTTGAGGAATTAGCTTCAGGACCATCTCTCTACCCCTACAAATGCCAAACACAGCAGCCATTCAGGTCCTTATTATAAAATGACATGGAGTTTATGTAAAACTCATGAATATCTTCCTGTGTACTTTAAGTCACCGCTAGATCATGTATATATCTAATGAAATTGAAATCTAAATGTTATATGAAGTTTCATTATTGTATTATTTAGTGAACAATTAGAAAGATCTGCAATCACTTGTAAATATTTTATTATTTATTTATTTGTTTGTTTTGCTTATCAAGGCAGAGTTTCTCTGTATAGCTTTGAAGCCTGTCCTGGAACTTGCTCTGTAGACCAGTCTGGCCTCAAACTCACAGAAATCTGCCTGCCTTTGTCTCTGGAGAACTGGGATTAAAGGCATGTGCCACTACTGCACAGCTAAATGTTTCTTTTATTAAAAACTATTACTAATTAATTGGCAATCTCTGTGTCTGGCTACTGGAGTTATGTTCAGGAAGCGGTCTCCTATACCAGTTTGTTCAAGGGTACATTCCACTTTCTCTTCTAAGAGGTCCAGTGTGGCTGGATTTATGTTGAGGTCTTTGATCCATTTGGACTTAAGTTTTATGTATGGCGATAGACACGGGTCTATCTGCAGTCTTCTACACACCATCATCCAGTTGTGCCACCACCATTTGTTGAAGAGGCTTTCCTCCTCCCATTATATACTTTTAGCTGTTTTGTTAAAAATCAGGTGTTCGAGGTGTGTGGGCTAATATGAGGATTTTCGATTTGATTCCATTGGTCTACCTGTCTATTTTTTGTGCCAATACCAAGCTGTTTTCAGGGCAATAGCTCTATAGCAGAGCTTGAAGTTGGGGATGGTGATGCCTCCAGAAGTTCCTTTATTGTATAGCATTGTTTTAGCTATCCTGGGTGTTTTGCTTTTCCATATAAAGTTGTGTATTATTTTTTCAAGGTCAGTGAAGAATTGTGCTGGGATTTTGATGAGGATTGCATTGAATCTGTAGACTGCTCCTGGCAAGATTTCCATTTCTATGTTGATCCTGCCTGTCTATGAGCATGGGAGATCTTTCTATTTTCTGGCATCTTCTTTAATTTCTTTCTTTAAAGACACAAAGTTCTTGCTATATAGGTCTTTCACTTGTTTGGTAAACTTTACTGCAAGATACTTTAAGTTGTTTGTGGCTATTGTAAAGGGTGATGTTTCTCTTAATTCTTTCTCATCCCCTTTATTGTCTGTATATAGTAGGGATACTGATTTTTTTTTTCTTAGCTAATCTTGTATCCTGTTAATTTGCTAAATATGTTTATTAGCTATAGGAGTTCCCTGGTAGAGTTTTTGCGGGTCACTTGTGTAAACTATCACATCATCTGCAAATAGTGAAAGTTTGACTTCTTCCTTTCTAATTTGTATCCCCTTGATCTCCTTTTGTTGTCTTATTGCTTTAGCTAAAATTTCAAGTACAATATTGAAGAGACATGGAGAGAGTGGACTGCCTTGTCTTGTTCCTGATTTTAGAGGAATTACCTTAAGCTTCTCTCCATTCAGTTTATTGTTGGCTGTTGGTTTACTGTATATTGCTTTTATTATGTTTAGGTTTGTTCCTGTTATCCTGGATATCTCCAAGACATTTATCATGAAAGGGTGTTAAATTTTCTCAAAGGCTTTTTCAGCATCTAGTGAGATGATCATGTGGTGTTTCTTTTTATGTTTGTTTATATGGTGGATCACATTGATAGATTTTCGAATGTTGAACCAAGCCTGCATCCCTGAAATGAAGCCTTCTTTGTCATGGTGGATGATTTTTATGATGTGTTCTTGGATTCGATTTGCCAGTATTTTATTGAGCATTTTTGGATCAATGTTCATGAGGGATGTTGGTCTGTAGTTCTCTTTCTTAGTTGTGTCTCTGTGTGGCTTGGGTACCAAGGTAACTGCTTTCAAAGTCTCCTTTAAGTTTGGGTGTGTTTTGTCTTCATTCTCACTGAATTCTAAAAAGTCTTTATTTTTTTTCTTTCTTCTTTGACCCAGGAATGGTGAAATTGCACATTATTCAGTTTCCATGAGTTTATAGGGCTTCTGAAATTTGTGTTTTTGTTGAATTACAACTTTAAAGCAAGGTTGTCTGATAAGATACAGGGGGCTATTCTACTTTTTTTGTTTTTAATCTGTTGAGGTTTGTTTTGTTGCCTAGTATTATAAGGCAAAGGACACAGTTGACAAGACCAAATGGCAGTCCACAGTCTGGGAAAAGATCTTCACTAACCCCACATCTGACAAAGGGCTGATCTCTAAAATATACAAAGAACTAAAGAAATTACTCACCAATAGACAAAATAACCCTGCTGAAAAGTAGGGTACAGAACTGAATAGTGAATTCTCAATAAATTAATCCAAAATAGCTGACATACACTTAAGAAAGTGCTTAACATCCATAGCCATCAGGAAAATGCAAATCAAAACAACTCTGAAATACCATCTTACTCCTGTCAGAATGGCTAATATTAGAAAACCAATGACAGCTTCTGCTGGGAAGGATGTAGAGAAAGAGGAACAGTCCTTCACTGCTGGTGGGAGTGCAAACTTGTACAGCCATTTTGGAGATCAGTATGACAGTTCCTCAGGAAAATGTGAATCTGTCTACTATAGGACCCAACAATTCCACTCTTAGGTATATACCCAAGTGATCCATTCCATGCAACAAAGACATCTCTTCAACTATGTTCATAGCAGCATTATTTGTAATAGCAAGAACCTGGAAGCAACTTAGATACCTCTCAACTGAAGAATAGATAAAGAATATGTGGCACATTTACACAATGGAATACTACTCAGTAGAAATAAAAACAATGGAATCTTGAAATTCGCAGGCAAATGGATGGAACTTGAAGAAACCATCCTGAGTGAGGCAACCCAGTCACAAAAAGAGGAACATGGTTTGTAATCACCAATATATGGATTTTAGACATAGAGCAAAGGATCACCAGCCTATAATTCACATTGCCAGAGAAAGTAGGATACAAGGAAGAACCTAAGAGATTCATACAAGGTCCCTCACAGAAGGGGGAAGGAACAAGATCTCTTGCATATAAGTGGAGGAGGCAGTGAGTGGAGAGGGAGTTAGGAGAAAGTGAAGGGTAGGAGAGGAGAACATGGGGGACCAGGAAGATTGAGTTGGGGGACAAATAGGCGAGAGCAACAAAAGAGATACCATAATAGAGGGAGCCATTATAGGTTTGAAGAGAAAACTGACTCTAAATAAATATCCAGAGACCAACAAGGATGACTCCAATTAACAATCTGAAGAACAATGGAAAGGCTACCTTAAAAGCCCTTCCCTGATAATGAGATTGATAACTAACTTATATGCTATAATAGAGCCCTCATCTAGTAGCTGATGGAAACAGAAGCAGACACACACAGTTAAACACGGAGCCGAACTCCTGGAATCCAGTTGCAGAGAGGGAGGAGTGATAAGAAAAGGGTCAAGATCAGGCTACAGAAACCCACAGAGACAGCTGACCTGAACAAAGGGGAACTCATGGACCCTCAGACTGATAGCTGGGAATCTAGCATTGTACCCGCTCAGACCCCCCTGAGTTTAGGTCTCAGTTGAAAGGCCTGGGTAGTCTAAGGGACCTCTGACAGTGAAATTAGGATGTATCTTTAGTGTACGAAATGACTTTAGGAGCACGTTCCCCATGGAGGGATACTCCCTTAACATAGAGGCAGGAGGGAGGGACTAGACCCTACTCCAAATAACTTGACAGATTTTGATGATCCCTCCTGGAAGGCACCATCCTCCCTGTGGAGTGTGGGGGGGGGATGGTGGTGAATGGGATGGGAGGAGGGGAGGAGTACAAGGGAGAATGGGAGGGAGGAAGAAGTTAACTTTGATATATATATATATATATATATATATATATATATAACTATTTGAATATATATATAAAACTATTTGATATATATACATACATATATATATATATATATATATATATAACTATTATGTAGCTGAAGATGAGTGACAATATGGCTGCATGAATGCAGATAGCCACCTGAATTCAGCACACCAGAGTTTGATAGCTTGCAGTAGTAGTATCTTTAGAGACCAGAGTCATTATCAAATGATAATTTCACATTTTCTGAGCTATTGAAAAGGACAGAGGTTGAGAAGGGAGTGACAGAATGCTGAGCAGAAAGCTACTGTATAGCTTCCTAAGTATAACAGACAAGTAATGAAGGGCCATCCACTGGCAACAGCAGATCTTCAGGCTGAGCATCTCTGGCAGGGGTTTATTGTGAATCTGTCTCTTTTTCTTTGTCAGTACTAGGCACAATTTTCCCAGCATAGCAATGTCACAGTCAGAACCTATCTGTCCTGAATACAGATTCTACACAGGTGCCTCAGAGATGCTGCCTATCCTATGTAGGCACAATTATTATACAAAGTTCCTTCAAACATAGTCTTGGATAAGATACACTGTTAGTTTCTGGGACAGAAAGCAAGTCTGTCTGCTCAGAAACCTGCTGAGATCTGCTTCTCATTGTCCAAATACTGGTCAGTATTTAGCAAGTTTAATCCATTTCCTTTAATTGCCTGCCACAGTCCATGACAAGGACAATTTAATATCATCTTCCTGACTATGTACTCTAATGATGTTTAGCTACAGTGTCTGTAAAAGGACTGTTTCTATTTATATAATTTATACCAAATTAGGGTAAAAATAATGAATTAGGGTAAAAGTAGGGAGTATTTAGAGGGGTCTTATCTCAAGTTTCATAACCCCTTTCTGTTTCCAGGTCCCCATGTATTGTTTTATGACTTTGAATCTATGGATTCAAAGTCATCCTTTCTCTAATCCTACCAGCACACTAGCCAGCAACAGTCATCTTCTTCATGATCGAGCGTCATCTTTGTTATCCTTATAGTTTTTGAGTCAAGCTGTTCAATGTGCAAGTCTGTAGTATTTATAATATATGTAAGTGACTCTGTAGTCTTGGCTTTTAACACTCCTATTCAATTATGTGATTCAAGTCTTGAGCTGCACTCTGTGTTTATAGCTCTTATTCAGTTCCTTGGATAGAGATCAGGCCTGCAGTATAATGATTCACCCAAGTAGGTGAACTATTTCCCTTTTGTTCAGCCTTTTGCATCTCACATTTTAGTGTCAGATCTTACGATACACTCACCTTACTGAGATAACATGTGCTATCTGTATTCTTGATGTTTTGATTAGCTATAATAGGTAATTGATGTAGTCCAGCAAATTCTGTGGTTTTAAACCTTGGGAACTGAATTATCAGTTTGGAGGAGAAAAAGTCAAGAAATACTACAGTTCTTATATCTATAGCCGTGGATACAGAATTAGCATGAAATTTTCTGTTTATAATTTACTTGCCAGTCACTGAATGGGACATCTCTTAGAAGACCAATATTCTCAATATTAGTAACACATAATAATAACTACTATTTCAAAAGATTACTTTTAACACTCTTCCCTCCAGTAGACAAACATTTATTTCAGATAGTTCCAGAAGACTCTGTGACTAGGTTTTAAGTGTTTTTGTTACTACACCCTTAATTTCATTGAGTAATTAATTTTTCTGTCCTTGTTTCTTACAGTTTTAATGTTAAAATATTCAATTGAATTTTTCAGTAGTGTGAAGATTGGCAATTTATAAAAAGATTATAATATTTTGATATTTACAATTTGAGTTTTGACCATTATTGCTGGGTCATAACTCCCTCCCAAAGACAAACCATAGACACTAGGGTTTCTCTTCCTTAAATCAGGTCATAGAAAGGTTAATCTTTGCCTGTCTTTAGATAGTCACAAAGGAATTCTATGATATACCTTATCTGATAGTAGATCATAAGACTCTCATTTCAGAGAGTTCCTGCCCCATGCCCCAGAGGAAGCAGTGCTGCATAGAAAAACCAAAAGGACGGCGAATAGATCTGTAATGCTAAGTTTCCTGACCCACTCTATTAGTCACATCTGTGCAATGTAGCCTTTATATAAACCCAAATGGACAAGATTCAGGAAGCTGAAGGTGTGAAGGTGCATGTCCAGAGAAATCACAGATGCTATATACCATTTCACAAATGCTTCACACTGTACATATCTTCTTCCATGCTTTTTGTAGTACACCTCTTAAAAACCCAGTTATAAGTTTCTCCAATTTCACCAAAAGCTCATACAAATTAATTCAACCCAAGGACAAAGTATGAGGACCCTGATTGACACCTAGTCTAAGGGAAGCACAGTTGATGACATCCCTAGGCTGTGACCGGCATCTAAAAGGCCATGACACATCTTGTCTTGGTTACTTTTCTATTGCTGTGATAAGACAGCATGACCAAGACAACTTACAAATGAATGTGTCTATTTGGGATTTATATTTTCAGAGGGTTCGAGTCTTTGCCCGTCATGGTGGGAAGTACAGCAGCAGGCAGGCAGGCATGGCACTAGAGCAGTAGCTGAGAATTCTTAGCTTGAGGCACAACCACAAGTCAGAGAGGGCTGACCCTTAATGATGTAACCTTTTGAAACCTCAAAAACCACACCATGTGATGCACCACCTCCAATAACTTGATAGCTCCTAGTCTTTCCCGAACAGTTCCTCCAACTGGAAACTAAGTATTAAAATATATGAGCCTATGGCAGGCTTTCTTTTTTAAAGACAGATACTTCCACATGTGGACACTCACTATCTCCTGTCAGCTCAGGTCAAAACAGAGAAGGATTAGAAGAATCAGTTTTCAATGTGTTATGAATTGCTGGCTTCTTGACAGGAAATCCCCACACCATTTGAAGCCATACAAGTCTTCTATGATGATGGCATGGTGAGAGTAGAACTAAAACCACACTCCCCCATAGCACAGTGATCTTTGAGCATCATAAGCTGAAGCAGGTTTCAAAGATGGATCAATATTGTCCTGTGAAATATCATGTGTGCCTAGCAGGATTTTAGAAACCTGGAAAGCTTGAAGTCATGTGAAAAGAGGCCTGGTGGGAAGATTTCAGAGAAGCTTAGACACCCAAAGCATAAAAAAATAAACACATGGGTTCCTGATCTCAGACTTCTCTGGCGGAAGAAAATAAAATGGAAATACTGTGTAAAATTAAGACATGACAAATAGAAAGTGAAACCCTTTAGGTTATTTTTGAGATCTATCTAAAGACTTGCTAAGTACCAAAAATCAGGAGAATAGGAAAAATGGGAATATATTCAAATAGTTTCCAAAATACACAACAGAAAGTGTCTAAGCTCATTCCATGCAAATTGAAGTAGACTCTGTTGGTAGAATTGGTAACACAAATACAATGACAAATTGGCATTTTTTGCTGTTTTAATCTGTGAAATGTTCCTTCGTTTCTGGATATGCTTCAACTTAGACACACAGCCCACTAAGACTGATTGGGACATGAATGTTCAGCTAGGAACTGACCTAAGCCCTCCAGGTATCTATTTAAATAAGGATCCTGCAGTGAAGCAAGGAAAATCCACCTCATTCTACGTCCTACCCTGAATGATGAACAATGGAGAGCCAGTATCCTCCAATGTCTCCTTTTGTTTTTTGTCCCTGGATTGTGGATGATGCAGGAGGGTCTTAAGCTCTTGAAAGAACATCATCAGTCGCTCAGTGTGGTCATAGTTTGTATAAGACGGGAACAGGAAATCCAAATGACTAAGTTTGTTTCCATCCCTCCAGCAGAATGGTAAAGCTGCTAGGCAGGAAGCTTAGCTTATGCCTTGGAGGGGAAAACAAAGATATGCTGACAGGAAATGGGGAATAAATGAGCACTGACAGCTTTGTGTTTCTACCACTGTTTGGTTTTGGCATCATGAATCTGCTGATGCAGCAGTCTTCCTCTGCTTCTCTGGGCTGTATATCTGTTACTAGAAGATTCTATGAGTCACGTATGGGTGGGAGGAAGATATACTGTTCCAAAGTCTTCTTTGCTGTGTACTTTTCATCCAAAACCTTCCATCATATACTCTTCATTGTAATCTACACAGATACTCAGCTTGCAAACTTCTCTGTTGCTTTAGTGAAAGCTTCAGGCATACCAAACCTTAAAAACTCCATCTACTGAGTACCAGGGTGGATGTGGATTAGGGCTCATAGTCCACTATTGTATCAAATACAATTTATATTTGAAATCTCAAAGGTCTATTTGAATGGATGCTTTTCTGCTTTTTCTTGAGATTTATAAATGTAGCAATTCAATTCCCAGGCTCCTGCATGGGAGCAGGCTATGCCTGCTGTTTGCTCTCCCTTTGCATGGCATTGTCCCTAGTTTCTCCCCTAACACTCTTGTACCCTGAGCTATTGAGTACATCTGTGCAGAATGTCTTTCATTTCCATCCCAGACCTACTTCTCACTTCCTTCTTCTCTCTGCCTAAATAATCTGTCAATTTGGAATGCTTCATGGGGTTTCTTGCCATTCTTGGTTTGATCAATGGACATTTATTAGGAAGTAGAACATGAGAAAATAAAGCACTGTGTTTGCATCTTATTGCTGTCTTCATCCTGTTAACCATTATTTCATGCTTTTGATGTGTTAATGTTATAGTGCTCTTCTTGCTAGCCTTGAAGAGTTTCACAGTACTGGTGATGGTTATTCCCCTATACTTTTGCCAATAGTCACTTCAAATTACCCAGTTTGGAAGTACCATCTGTTTCTTAGTGGGACTCTAACAGACCTAGTTGTCCATGTAATTGTTGATCATATTTGTGCAGGTTTAACTTTCATCTAAAAATGAATTCATTTTAAGGTGCAGACTTGAATCATGAGACAGCATGAATATTCTTTAGATCAGAGTCACCTTTGGGGGAAACATCTAGAGGAACTAAATAGAAGTCTTTTTAACTTCTACATCACAACCTTTTGGCATGTGAAGAATCCTTGTAGCACCAATTTCAAAGAGAATCTAATCATCAATGTTGATAGAGAACAGAAAAGAAATGGGGGTTACTGAAGGTCTCCAGCAGCTAAAGAAGACTTATTAGTAACAACTTTATTGTGGCCTTGGCCATGACCTGAGTACAGAAGACCTTCATCCCAATACACAGCTCCACTTAGTTAAAATTTTAATGCTGTTCTCAACAGTGTTAGAGGTTAAGGTCAGCTTGCAAGTCCCAGCCATCCAGTAAAACAGGAACTACCCCCAGCCCTCATTGCAGTGCTCTGACCTTGTCTATCTGTTTCTCTTCTTAAGTTCACTCAACTGTAACATTCAGGGTTGTCATTCTTACTTGGGGCTTTTGTAGGAAATGAAGAGTGAAGGGCTTGCCCTCACACATTTGATACCCCTGGGAGGATGTATTTACAGACATTTCTGCATGTTGGTCAGAACACAAGGAATTCAGAGGTTCACTATGTCAGATGAAGCTATTGTGAAACCTGGCATTCTCCCTTACTGACCTAATTAAAAATGTCACAATCTACATTGATTCATAAATTATATATTTATAATGTTGATACATGTATAATGCATCATGTCAAAACAGAGAAAGAGCTCTATTAGCAAAAGATTTGTTTTTCACAAAAGTACTTTAAACTTATGGAGTCTTTTTAGATGGTGTCTTGGTTACATTTCTCAAAGCCACTCCACCCACACCTTTCTGATAACACAGCATGTTTTTGAAATAGCCATTAAAATTGCCATGAAAATAACTTAATCAACACTCAATTATTTATTTTGAAGAATATTCTAAATGACCATGAGAAGAGGATGGAAATTTCTGAGGGTGTTCTGTTGATATCAGTATCTGACTTCTTTTCTTGGTTTCTTTTCCCTTCTGCTTTTCTACAGAGTAGCACATCATACCACAAGCCTTGAGGTCGCCTTTCTTTTGAATACCATTACTTTCAAGACTCCAGTCATTCCCTCAGGTGCATCACCATTTAAATACACCCCCATCTCTTCTGTTTCACATGCTTTTAATATTTAATTCTCAAACTCTTTCCAGAACATAGTAGAATAAATTCCATATAAAGCAGATTCCTACACATAGAAGCAATCTAAACTTTCATCATCACTAATGATAGCAGTGACATCTTCAGAAGGTGTCTCTAAACCTACCCCCACTAATGGCTTCTGAGACTCTAGCTATAAGCAATGTTCTCTCCTGAACACAAGTCCTGAGAAGAGACTGGTCCATGACCTTGTGAAGCATATGCCTTTGCATCATCTCAGATCCAACATGACAAAATCAGTGAGAATGTTCTCCTGCTCCTAGGACAAAATTATAAGTCACTGGGCTGTCTGTGTCTGCCATACACTTACTCCCAGTCAACAAATGTTATGTCTGTGTGTACCTATGTCCATGTGAATGCACAAGCATGTGTATGTTTTAAGAAAGTTTCTATTTGTGGATATGGATGTACATGTGTTTATAGCACTAGGAATAGAAACTAGGGTCATATGACTGTTAGGAAAACATTGTCTCACCAAGGTACATCTCCAGCCTTGATCTGAGTTTAGTTTGGGACAGCTATTCACAAGTTGGCCATGCTGACCTCAAACTTTCTATGTAGTCAGTGCAGGTTTTGAAATTGTTATCCCTCCTGCCTCAGTTTTCTGAATAATTAGAATTATGGAGATGAGCCCCTAGGCTCAGGCAGAATTATTCTCTCTCTCTCTCTCTCTCTCTCTCTCTCTCTCTCTCTCTCTCTCTCTCTCTCTCTCTCTTGTAAAAACTTCTTTTTTTCCCTCATCTCTCTTTAGATATCTATATACTGGGTGTTTCCAAACTGACATTGTTTATTCACAATAACTCTTTAAGTCACATTTCTTCTGTGATACATTTATTTTTTTTCTTTACAAACTTATTATTATTTCTTTGAGAGTTTCATACAATGTGTTTTGATTGTATTCTCCTCTCCTCCAACTCCTCCCAGATCCACCCTAACCATGGCCAACTTATCTTTTTCACTGGAACATTGTCAACTTATTAGGGGCTACACTCATAAAGAAAACTGCCTTTACCTCTCCCAGGACATTTGTCAATAACATATTGGCTTGTGGAGACTTTGTGCCCACATCCCCTCTCCATGTTGGGGCATGGTCTGGCTGAGGCTTGCACAGGCCTTGCGCATGCTGTCACAACTATTGTGAATTCTTAGGTGCAGCTGCCCTTCCACATCTGGAAGATTCACTGCCTTTGGCTATTAGACTCTTTTTGGCAATGGTCCTGAGTTTTGGGAGGAATAAGTGTGAATATAGATGCCATATATGTGGCTGAGCTTCTTTAGCCTCTGTTTTCTATACTTTGCCCAGTCCTAGGACTCTGTGTTACTATCTACTGGAAACAGAATTTTTCTGATGAGGGTGGACATATGCATCTACTTGTGGGCATTACTATAAATCATTGAGTGGTCTCTTGATACTGTGTCCATTTGACAGAATAATAGTAGTAGATTTTTCTCTTTGGGGCTATGAGTTAGTTACAGTTTCTTGGACAGCCATGGTGCAGGATAAACATCTTATGTTATAGAATATGCTCCCCCAACCCACACTCATACACTTCCAGACTATCATACCTGTTCAGATAGTTTCTTTATTTCCTGTTCTTCCCCTACCCCACCCCAGTTTGTGAGTGATTAATGATTCAGTTGTGGGCACCTCATTACTTTATGCTCCTCCATCCAGTATGTACTTATGTACTTGTTTTTTTGTTTTGTTTTTTTTTTTTTTTAACAGATCTTGCCTCAAGTTAATTTGTAAAAACAGCATAGGGCACAGGTCATCTGCAGAGTGTGTAGATGTGTCACACCAGTCCATCTGTCTTCACAGTGGCAGAAACCTTTTCTATGGGGCCTCCACAGGGACCTGGGCGCCTTTGGGAGCCTGAGCTGGAGCTGCAGCCTGGGCCTTAGCTGGAGCCGAGGCCTCTGCCTTGGTTTGAACCCTTAGGCTTTGGTTGGCAGAGCCTACGACCCTTGGCCATGTAGTTTCTAATCTTCTTTCCAAGGTTGGGGTGAGCGATGAAAGCAAGACGGCTGAGTTTGCAGCCGTGAGGGACCCTTTGGCATCTTGGGTTTTACCACCTTGGGTTCACAAGGGCTTTGGTGGCCTCTGCACGTGCATTTATTGCCTTCGCGTTGTTTGCCTGCATCTTCTTCAAGCCTTTCTTGTTGTGTTTCTTGGCAAAGCACATGTTCCTCAGGAGCTTGGGGTCAACCCCCCTTAAGAGATTTGTATCTTTGTGGTCGTGGTTTCTTGATGCCATTTCTGTGCCATTTCAGGGACTGGTTGTTTGTGGTGTGGTTCTTGGACTTGGCCATGTCTGAACGGTATCTGGCGGCTCTCGAAGCGCCTGGGACTGGGAGAGAAAGAGACCAGTACTTGTTTTCTGAAAAGGAGTTTATTAATCTGGCCTCTGGTTCCTGTTGAAGTTAGTGTTTGACCAACTGTATACTCCAGTTATTTACTTCTGGTTAACAGTTGCTTTGATAACTCACTGTTTTTGTTGGTTCCCCTCGGTTGAAAAGCACATTGTTTATCAATGTGTTGTATTCATGATTATCTGGCAGTGCAGGCATAGTATTTAATGTAATTGATGTCTTCTATTTACAATGGATATTACATCATCATTATTTAGAGAATTTGCAGCTGAATTGGCATCTGATTAAGCATACGTGATTGAGGTTAAGAGCCCGTGAATGTCTGGAGAATACTTGTTTGTAGTGTATGCTGTGCTCTGTGTACACTATCTTTAGGCTGCAGCTGGCTTTCCATTCTGCTAATTGTCTGCTCTCTTTGAGGTTAAGTGGCCATTGACATGCTCAACTCCAGTGTTTCTTCCTACATACTAAAGGACAAAACATTTACTTTGCCATGACAATCTGATGAAATGTAAACAAAAAGTAAAACAAAATCATTTTATGCAATTGGATAAATGAGTATGACTCGGATAGTTTTCCAATCAAAGGCAGTATTTTAAATATAAGGAACCAAGGATTGATATAGTCTCAGTTCTTTTGAGCTCACAGTACATGCAAATGTAGGTGTAGTTATAGTTCATCTGAGGCTGCTTAACTTTCCTATTCCTTTTACTTTTCTGAAAAAGAAAATTGAGTAGATTATTTCAATACTGATCTGCAAAGCTTATTCTAAATGCTAGGTTAGATTTATTGCATTGTTGTATGAAATTATATACATGCACATGAGTTGTATCTGTCATTTATCCACTTGTCAATTATCCAGATTCTTGTGTTCATTTAGTTGCTTGTTTTGGAGTCAGGTCTTGGTTTGTATCCTAGGTTTGTTTAAAATTCACTAGGTACCCAAGACCAAGACTGCTTTCCAGTTGTGCTCAGTGGAACTTTTGGAGGTTCTTTGTCTTATAATGTCATAATGCTTCTTAAGAGCTTTGTCCCCCTTACAGGTTATTTGCAAGTGCATTACAGTTTCCAGTTTTGTTTTGTCATGAGATTTCTATATTCAAGAAAGTGTGCATCTCTGCATATATGGGTGCTTCTTGTATATTTTCTTTGGCCTCTTTTATTTTGTCGGTTCATTTTGTCTTAATCCAGTTTGTGTGTTTCTGTTTTATTATTTTTATTTTATTTTATTTTATTATTTTTTTATTTTATTATATATTATTATATTTATTTATTATATTATTATAATATATTTATTATATTATATTTTTTATTATTATTATTATTATTATTATTATTATTATTATTATTATTATTATTTAGATGTCTATTGGTTTTGTAAGGAGAGAGAAGGAAAGGGTGTGGCACCCTAAGGGAAGGGAGGTGCAGAACATCTGAGAGGAGTTAAGGGAAGGGAAACTGTAATCAGAATATGCAGTATGAAAAACATATCTGTTTCCAGTACAAGAAAAATATTATTTATATGTGTGTGTGTTTTCATCATAATTATAAATCTTAATTTCACTGTTAATATAGTCTCAGGGCATTTTGAAGAAAATCAGCCACTTAACTCAGCCACTCTCATAGTAATATAATATTTTTAATAGGCTTTCATTCAGTTAATTACAGGACCGGTGAGATGGGTTACTGTATACCAACACTTGTTATGCAGGCCTTATGACCTAAGTTCCAGAGCCAGAACCCTCAGGAGAAAATGAGAACCTACTCCCTAGTATTGTTCTCTGACCTCCACACGCATGCATACTCTCTCTCTCTCTCTCTCTCTCTCTCTCTCTCTCTCTCTCTCTCTCTCACACACACACACACACACACACACACACACACACACACACACACCAATAATATATTAAAAACATTTTTAAAAAGTCTGTAACTAAATTTCATTAATTGCTTTTTGTTGGTAGGAATCAGATTGAAAAATAAACAAAAATCTGTCTCCCTCCCAATTCTCCCATAGTGTTGTATGCCCAATTCTAACACAATCTACCATTTGATTTTTCTAATGGACTAGGGATGTAGCTCAGTAGTATTTTCCTACATTCACTGTCTTGGGGGTTTTCTTGCCATGAAGAGACACTATAGTCATGGCAACTCTTTAAAGGGTAACATTTAATTAAAGTAGCAGCTTATAGTTCATAGGTTCAGTCCATTATCATCATGATGGGCAGCACAGGAAGACATCCTGCTGGCTATACCTTTATCAGAGGCCAACAGGAAGTAGACTGTGATACTGGGCAGTATCTTGAGCATAGTAAACTTCAAAGCTCACTCCCAGAGTGACACATTTCCTTCAACAAGGCCATCCCTACTCCAACAAAGACAAATCTCCTAATAGTGCCATTCCCTATGAGCTTACAGGGGCCAATTCCATTCAAACTACCATACACTCTACTTACTCTTTTGTTTTCTGCTTCCAGTAGTTTTTAGTGTAAGATAAAGTGTGTTTCATATAATTTGTTAGGGTTTTCTTTTTCTTTTGACTAAACCAATATCTATATGTAAATACCTATATTTTTAAATATGTGAGTTAGAGAACTTGCTTCAGGGACCAGTACCACAGCATATGCTGCTGTCCTTGAGAAGGAAAGTGAAACTAAAGTGATGGACACATTTATGTTCTGGAATATGGCATATGTTAGTTAAGGTGCAAGAGATAGATGGGTAAAATAGGAGCTATGGACTAAAGAGAAACTTTGCAGGGCTGTGAAAGGATAAGAAAAAAAATATAGACAGAGATAAGAACTAGATATGAAGAGAGAGCAAGCAAAGGAAAGAGATGGGAAGAATTTGTTGCCTCCAGGAAAGCACATACCCTCAGAAAACCTGTAGCTGCCCCTGACCTGAGGGAGGCTGTTTGTTGTATCAGCCGTCCCCTCTTCCCTGTTAGGGATGGGTTTTCAAAATCAGTGAGAAATCTCAATATTTACATATGTAGTTTTATTCT
Organism: Cricetiscus sungorus; assembly: GCA_030556225.1. NCBI lineage: Eukaryota > Metazoa > Chordata > Mammalia > Rodentia > Cricetidae > Cricetiscus > Cricetiscus sungorus. The sequence continues at coordinate 75,919,178 of JANBXA010000372.1, forward strand.
GTTAAGTTTAAAAACTAAGTCGGAGCTTTATTTTAATACACAAACCAATTTTGGAGTGTTAAGGACAACTAGATCCAGTTACAAATCAGCCTATTGGTGTCTCTCAAGATAAGAAGTCCAAAGAGAGGTGCAAATGCTCATGGGTAAAAGTGCAAAAGTACATATTGCTGTTACATCTTCTAGCCTTAATTATATCTTTTGAAACCCACAGGACTGCCCTCAGCAGGAATCCTGTAAGAACAGTGTTTTGGGATTATTTTATTTTAACTCAGTCTTGTGCTGTGGCACCCCTGTGAATTGCACACAGAGAACTGTGGATGGTATCCTCTGCCCATTTGGTTTGCCATTACTGCACCTTTCTGTGTCAGAAACTTTGCTTGCTTGTCAGTGCAATGCCAACTCAATTGGGCAAAGCACATTGGGTCGAGTCAAGTCAGTCGCCAAAGAACACTGCAAAAACCTTTAGTCTACAAATGATTCACTTAACTGGCTCATCAATGTAAAGTATGATTGCTTTAAGGAAAAAGTAAATAACTCTCGTATGAAAACAGGTAGAATTCTGACATTGTCCATTTATGGCTGCTTGTTCTTGTCTTAGAAGTCATCTAAACTTAGATTATGCAGATCATATGCTTTTCACGTAGTGTAATACTGTCTCAGAGAATGTTTTGAAGTCTAGGTAGTTTTAATGAGGAAAACTAATTATACATCTCAAAGGAAGGGAAGGTGTTTGTAGGAAAAAAAAAATTCATTTGCGTTGTAGGACTGAATGCACACTACTCATACTTATTTATACAGCATAATGTGGATGGCTCCTGGCTAAGTCTAAGTATGGTTGCATTTGGAAGTCTTGTTTCAAGGGAGAAATCTTTTATGAAATGTGAATGTATGGTTGAACAAAGACTTTTTGTTCTATCTGCTTGTAAGTGCTGAGATAGTTCTTCTTCATTTTTTTATTTTTTTTTTGATACGTCTGAATGTCTCTTTTCCAAACTTGGTAATTTTAGGGAGTCTAATAATAACTGAAAACCATCTTTAAAAACCTGCCAAGAGAGCCCACTTTTCTGTCTGATTTAACTAATGTAGCTATTAGATTTAATCTGTTTAGTTGGGGAAAAATTAGTTTGTGACTGCAAATGGCTGTCTGCATTAATTACATCCAAATGAACAGGAACATTTTTAGAACTGTTTTTATTTCTATCAATTTTTTTCTTTGCTTAGCTAAATATTTCCCTATCAGTATCACTTAAGAATCACAGATAAAGAAGTTCAGAGAATGCAGAAGAGTGTTTCCTATATACATTCATTGTGATTCTTTAGTTGAAAATTCTAGAATCCACAGGGCTAGAGACTGGCAGGTTCGAAGTCCATAGGGTCAGGCAGGGCAGACAAGAAGCTGGCTATGGCTGGGGCTGCAGAACAATTTTACCCTCTTAGAGCCAAGGTCACTTTCTCTCTCAAAGTCTTGCAGATAGCTGTATGAAGCCAACCCAAATGATGAAAGATAATTTTTGATTGAAGCCAACTGGCTGTAGAAATTAGTTCTGCCACAGAACACCTTAACAGTAACATCTCATTACTATGGAATTGAACAACTAATTACTATAGCCTAGTCTAATTGGTATGTAGTGCTAACCATTATACCATCTTTCCCATCTCCAAAACTCTTATCGAAAAATCTGAGGATGCCTACCTTGGAATCTACATATGAAAAATATATTTGTATAGTCCTCATACTGTGTCCTTAAACATATTTTTAAGGTCCAAGAGAGTAAGCCATTTATTTTTAGTTTTTTAGTGGTTGTTATGAAGGGTGGGATGTAATAGATAATAGGGCAGCATTCTCTATTGTGATTCTCCATGTCCTTTATTATACAACTGAGAGAGATTAGATCCATTTTTCCCTTACCTATACCCCAACTATTGTATAACAAAGTTTCTGATCATTAATTCTAATTCCATGGCATAGATGGATGCATTGTGATTGTCCACCAATACTCCACTCTCTAATTTTCTCATCCAAAAGACATGGAGGGTAAATGAGGTTGTTTCTGGCTCTGGAGTGACCTGAGTGAACATGAAGACATAGAAATGGCAGTGATAGATAGGAACAGTGGAGAATATGTACACAGGGAGATTAATTGGAGGGATAGACAGGGAGAAAAATCAAACCTGAATTATGAAAGTAATAGTATAGAATGGATAGAGCATTTTACTTGAAAACATGCAGTAGACTAAACATTACTCTGTAGTATACATACAAAGAGGCAGAATCCAATGTCTTATGCTACAATTGCAGTGTTAGAAATCAGGACAGTCAAGGGACAGAAAACAAATGCTTTTACAGTTTGCATAGCAGCTAGAAGACCAAGTTCTTTCTCTCCTTATGCACATAATGGCTGGGTGTCTGATATTTTTGTCCAGGAAAAAACATAGAACTCTGCATATGGGTGCCAGTTAGGAGGCTTGGGCAGTCTCTGTGGCTCTGGCTATGGAACGACATTTGCCTAGTCTAAGAATGGACATTGGAAGCCCATTCCCCATAGAGTTATACTGTCTCAGCCTAGATACATGGGGAGGGCCTAGGCCCTGCCCCAAATTATGTGACAGATTTTGATGATCCCCATAGAAGGACTCACCCTTTCTATGGAGCAGAAGAGGGATGGGTTGAGAGTTAGTGGGGGGCATGGGAGAATGGGAGGGAGAATGACTTGGGACTGATAAACAAAATAAGGTTGTTTCTCAGGAGAAAAAAAACAGAGAACTCTTCCCACAGAAACCATATAACCTCAATGAGCTAAAGGACTTTGGAAAGAAGTGCAAGAAGCCTGGAGGTTTCCTTCTATTAGTGATTGTGGGAAACCTCATTCAAACTACTTGCTCTGATGTAGTCAAATCTACTGGAATTTGCCAAAGTTCCTACAGTACCTGATGAGATCCCATTGAACTAGACAGTGACTTCTTTTAGCAAATGTCTCATTCCCCCATGTAATGGCTAGTACTGTGGAAACAGTGATGTTCACAAATTGTCAAGTAATGACCAGGGACAGAGTGTCTGCTACTTCTCTTTGTTCAACATCGAGTAATTTTAACATGATTCTAACTGTGTAAATTTTGTTATTAAAATGTTAGAGCCTGAAGAGATGGCTCAGTGGTTAAGAGCACCTATTGCTCTTATAGAGACCAGAGTTTTGTGACTGGGTCCATGTTGGGTTGCTTACAACCACCAGTATCTCTAGATCAAGGCTATTTGATACCCTCATCTGGCCTCTATGGCTGCTAACAGACACATGAAAAAATAAAAATAAATTTTTAGATGTCCAGAACTACTAAAGAAGTAACTCAAAGAGGCCTGAATTATGATCATTGGATGTAATATAAACATTTCCAATGTGTTAGAGATAGTAAAGCTGAAAGATCTTAAAAACAGTAGAAAAACTATTTGTGCCTGTTGCAAGTTCACACAGAGATGATTTATCATAATGGAGAAGAGAAGATGGATCAAGATGTAAACAGTGAATATGAGGGGGTTTGTAAGAACCAAGAAAGATTAAAAAGTAAAGGCCTAAGTTCAGCATAGAGAGATATATGATTACTGGAACAACCATAGAGGTCATTAAAAGTGGTTGATTCTGGAAAATTAAATGGGGCTGGGTATAGGATGTGTAAATAGAAGATGTGCATAGAAGTTTTTGACCTTCCATACCCCTTTCCTTAAATAGTGTGTGGTGTGTGTGTGTGTGTGTGTGTGTGTGTGTGTGTGTTGCATGTACTAGCTTTATATAAAGTCAGTAGTGGCAATTAATCATATAATCATAGTCAGGTTCTAAAGTAAGGCTACTCTCAGTTTATCTTGATTAAATTTTCCTACATAATATGATCTGTTTGTATATAACATGCCAATTAAATTTCATCCATTTATTTCAGGATATACACTGCTTTCCATGTGCTCTCTATTTCAGACAATGTTTACAGGGAGTGTACTTGAGTTCAGACATTTCTTCTTGACTGTTAGAAAGCTCTGAAGCCACCAGTAGGTGGTTTGCTGTCTTCTCTGTACTCATCAGGATGACCTAGAGTTTGCATCCCTCCCTTCCTCTCTGAACCTACACTTCCTTTTGTTTTCTAGTTTCTTGAAAACTGCAGCTAGTGATTCTATCATAGGGGTCAGGACTAGATAGAGGGATGTAGTGAAGTTCATTACAGCAGGCCTTGTCTCTTCAGATACTCCATAAGGGCTACTCTCTCCCTTCAGTTACTCTACTCCTTCCCAGTATGGTTGCCAGATATAATTTACAACCGTGAAAATAGTTTGAAATGAAGTATACAGTGAACATCATTTGTGTATGAGTCCTTCAAATATTACATGGAACATACTTATAGTAACATTTCATTTTAGAATTAATGAAGCATGCTATATTTCTGCTTATTAAATCAGACAATTCTAAGTGAAAAGCATTTTTGAGGAGGTACAACTAAATTTTCATATTTCATCATGGTATCTCTTGTACCAAAGGATGGGGATATATGCTATTTTCTTCCTTAAAAATATAGTTAAGGGATTGTGAGGTAGCTCAGGAAGTAAAGGTACTTGCCTTTAACACCATCTATCTGCATTTTTTTCTTGGGACACTTATGAAGGAAGGAGAACACATACTTCCTACAGTTGTCCTCTGAATTCCAGACATGCAACCCTGACAAATAATATATTTAAAAAATGAAGCCCAAGTATTTAAACAATTCTATATTTTAAAATATCATCCTGACAGCCATGTGTGATAGGATTTTAAATCAGCTAGCGTGTGGGTAGCTTTTCCCAGTGGCTGTGGAGAAATGACATTGTATTTCAGTTTGTGTCTAAAAAATGGCTGGCAGCAAGTGGAAGCCCAAGTACTGGTTGCTTGGTGACTCACTCCTATCATTATTTGTCATCCCATTAGCTAAATAACTAACCCCCCACCCAATTTTAGTTCTAGCGTCTAGTAAGCCATTGCCACTCTATCTGTATAGTATTGAAGTTGCACACACAATGGAAGGGATCACAGACAGACATCATGAGTAAGTGAACCCCAGCAATTGATATATTTTCAGATGGGCTGTGAATATTTAATAGCAAGGATTCATAGAGCAAACTGTCTTTCTCATTATGGGGGCAGTCACATTGTGTTTCCTTCAGGACCATCAAAGAGGCAGTTCTGTCTCAGAATGGAATAGTTTATTCACTGTTGCTATTCGATTCAGGCTCATGCCTGAGCAAAGTTAATTCCAATCAGTTTGACTCATTATTCCTCAGAAGATTGAAGGCTGGGTATTTTTACTCAACTGATAGGAATTTCATATGGCTTTTCAAGGTCACACAGGAAAATTTGCCACAGAGAACAGAGAAATCATTCTGAAGGGTCTTTGTTTTTAATATTACATTTTAGCTAACCAATTCCATGTAGCTATGAAGGCAGCTGGATGTAGGTGAGTAAGTTATTTCCAATACCTTAAAATAAATGCACCGAAGCCTGTGTTATGTTGCTTTCAGTCAGGAAAGATGATGCACTAAAGTATCAGAACTTTTTCCTGTCTATTGTAGATTAGAGGCACATACAGTTATGACTTCTACTATCTCATCCCCCCAAACAGTACAAATTATTCTAGTATTTGAATGTGACAAAAAAAGAATAAAACATGCATTTTCAACATTCCACTCGATATTCTTCATGTCACATTCCTGTGAAGGAAAGTGTTGTCAGTTCACTTAAAGGAGCCCCTTTAACCTGAAAATAAAAATGTCCCAATACCCTAAAAGATACCAGAAACTACCACACATGGAACATTACACAGAGTATGCTTTTTTACTGCATGGATATCCCTATGCTAGCATTTAATTTATAAATTAAACATAAATAATACAGGAGAAGTAGGAAGAAGGAATAAATAACACTAAGGATGACTAAGGATGTTTGAAAAGCTATAAGGAATTATTTTACATTTCTCTAAATACCAGACAGTGAATATGAGTGGTGTGTGTGTGTGTGTGTGTGTGTGTGTGTGTGTGTGTGTTTACCTTTAATGAAGTTACACCATTTAGGTTGACAATGCTTCCCACAAGAGCAATTGACTCATTACTAGGCATAATGTTATTGATTAGGGGATTTCAAGAGACTCCCAAAACAATATATGCAATTATTGTTTCCATTGCTTATTTCCAAGGGATTGAAAGTAAGTCTCTACTGTTGAAGACCCCACACTTCAGACATAGAACTTGGAATATTAGCATTGGTTCTGACTTGAAAGTGTCCTTCTTTGGGCCTAGCAATCATAGTACCAGAAGGCACTATGCAAGCTGCCACTGGAGATAATCAATCAGTAGCAGTAATAGTACTCAGCTGTGAGGTATATGAACTGCAAAACTAACCGGCATGGCAATATATACTTAAAGGTTCAATAGTGGCACTCATATCTTGATGGTAGCCAACATCTGTCTAATTAGACTTGCCCACACAAGAGGAAGTGAAACTCTTGTGGAAAACTAACCAAATACCTGGGGCTAGCATGATCATGGATGTTAGTGGGAAATTTACTCCCTATACTTTACTAGGCCAGCATACTTCCTAACAAGATTCAAGCCCCTTATATACACAGCTAAGTCAGCTTTCACCCCACCCTCAAACACATACCTTAAGGTAGCTCCTCTTTGCAACAGAAGATGGTTTCAGAAAATCATAACTGGCCAAGATTCAGAGTGCAACTGGTTTTGGGTGCCTAGCCTCAATAGGTTTATCTACAATACAACCCCTGTACCTGAGACTTAGGCAACACTGTAGACGAGGTGGTAGAAAAATTTTAAGAGCCAGAGGACTGAAGGTCATGCCTCCTAGAAATTATAAGGAAGGTACACCTAGGATATCTCTTCAATATGGCTATCTAACCAAGACCTGAGCAATGAAAATACCAATAGTCATACTACTGTTGAAGGAGGAAATCTCTTAGGGGTGACATCCCTAAAGAAAGAACTATAGGGAATTAATGACTCTGAGAGAGGGAGTCTCCTCTTCTGGGCCTAGCAATCCCAGGGATGGACCCACTTTTTGGTTACATGGTCAACCGTGCAACAAAATACACACAAGCAGCAATATTCACATATTTATGTATATTCATATTTATCATGAATAATCAAAGAAAAAAGGCTATCAATTTGCAAGAATATAGAAGGGGATATAAGACTGATTTAGAGGGAAAAGTGTTAGAAAGGGAAAAATTATGCAATTATATTTTCATCAAAATTTAGAAAACAGAAACTATAATTTTAGGAAGAAAGTATACAATAACTTAAAATAGAATAATTATAGCAATAAAATATAATACAACTATCAACATCATTGCTCAAGCCATTTGAATAAAAGCTCATGCATACTCAGTCAGCCAGTCTGAAAAAGGTGGATGCTAAGTATCTGGATAGGTATGTAGCTTACACAGCGTGGAAACACTGGAAGAAGAGATGATTCTGGCTATAGGTGCTAGTGGGAAGGATAGAACAACATCTGACCATGTTTATATCTGGAATTTTCCATTTAGTACTTTCAGACCACTGGAGATCACAAGTGACTGAAATCCTGGAAACTGAAAACACAGATAAGGAAAATTACATTTTCCTTTCGTTTGTGGTTCTGGTTAGTCTTAGCTACCAGAGAAATTTAGTATGTAGAATTTGCAGTGTGAAACCCCTGATGGTATTCTTTGAAGGTCGACATAATTGATGTAGTGAGTCTATAGAAGGTACTAATTTAATTTTATCTTCCCTGTCCCACACTTTAGCTTGCTTTTGTCTCCATGCAATTACATGGATAACCCAGCATTCCCAAGACTTGTGGTCATAGCCTTACCTTAGTTTCAAAGGGCAAGAGTTAGATATATCCAAGCTTTGTTCTTTACAAGCTTCCCCTTCATAGTGCCTGATTTCTCTGATTAACTGGGTGATAACTTCCCTGGTCTTTAAGTTTTTTCATCATGCCTCCTATTCTTCATCTTCTCACACAGCTGAAGAAAGTATGATAACTCTCCTAAATCTCTTCTGTCAGTTCTTCATTTCCTAAAGCCTGCCTCAGCTGAACATCAAAGTTACCTTCTAGAACCATCCTACCACCAAAGTAACTCTCAGCCTGCACTGTGCAATGGACTCTTCCCATACTGAAGGTGATGTGTTCACATTTTAACTTAAGAACCAAACATATGCTAGTTATATATCCGTGAGTAATGGGGAGTTCTTGAGCATAACAATCTCATCTAAATGGGAAACTCATATGCAATGGTATGATGCCACAAACCTTGGTCCTATTGAGGCTCTGTGATTTTAATTAGTGAGGGGGTGTTGATACTAATAGCAAGTAACAAGTACCTGTATGGGTGGGTGAAAGCTCTGAGAATTAAATCCAGTGAAAATTAAAGTCTAAGAGAGTACTTGTTGGAAAGGACCCAGTGTTTTTGTACTGTGCAATATAAAAATGTTCTTATGGTCCTTGGGTATTTGCATTATTTCCTCCTTGGGATGACTGGAATTTACTCTGTACAGAATCTTCAGTTCTTGGTGATCAGGCTACTACTGTGCTCTTTCTACTTCCTCAGCATTCACCTGTAAATGCCACTTTCTAAAATAGCCATGACTCTGCCAGAGGGCTTTTATCTGTGGACTCCTCATCCTGTCACCCACACCAGAAATACTGGGTTAATAAAGCTCTAGTAGTCATCACTCAGTGACAGTAAGAAATTGTTGAATACCTACCACTTTCTCCTTGTCCCTCAGTGGGATGGCTTTGAAGTGAACCTTCTTTGCAAACCCCTTAGCGCTCTAGGATAGGTTGAGCTTTGAACCTCAGTGGTCATGTGATTATGGAACACTTGATCCATCTGCATTTTCTTACCTTTCCCACTTCCTCCTTTTCCCACTAGTGTTTTCAGGGGAACCCCCCCCCACACACACAGCAAGCTACCTCCAAATGTTACTTTACCCCCACTTGAACCTGTGTCTTGGGGATTTGAACAAAGAATTTATCCTTAGTTCATTTTGGCTTCTCACTAAGGATTCCTGAGACTAAAGATGGTATTGAATGAAATGAAGAGAAGAGGTGTTTACAGGTACAGTAAGTCATCGGTTTATAAGGTAGGGTTTTAGAGGGGTATGTTTATGGATGTCTCTGAATTAGTTTCAGGACTGCATGTGGTCTTGAGCTCTTTAAGAAAAGCAGCATTCTGAACAGAATCCTTTTAATAGGACAGTGTAGGAGCTAGATCAGTGTCCCACATCTGAGGTGTCAATAGACTGATGACTGACTCTAGTTTATAAAGGCCAAGAGTTGGAAAGTGGTAATTTGAGTCTATAAAAGCAACAAACAAACCAGCCAAATACTTGGGCTTTCTATGCACCCCAATAGGATTTTTCTAACATATTTGTTGACAAAATAATGTTTCCAGTTGAATGGAATTTGGTTTTGTGCATAAGACAAAGTGTGTATGTACATGTTCTCTTAAGTCCTAAAATTAACATCACCTCTAAAAAAATTAGCTTTAAGAATAAACAGTTGGAGTGAGTAGCTTTATTTCTTAATCTGAAGAAGAATTGTCTCAAGCATTAGTATATCCCCTGTACTCATCAGGCATTTATATAAGAAAGTATTCATACTTTAGATAAGACCCCAATGTAGCCTCTATTCTGCCTCATCTGAATACTCTGCTTCTGAACCACCCTTGGTACCCAGGAAGATTAAAACTAAAACAACCGAGAAAAGCCAAACCAAAACCAAAACAAAACACTTTAGGTGCAGAATGGCTGCTTTGCTCATCATTGTGATACAACACCAAGAAACAAAGAGCCTAAGGGAGGAAGAGTTTATTTTGGTTCAATACACTCTTTCATGGCAGGAAAAGCAGAGAGAAATGTATGCTGGCATACAGCTCACTCTCTCCTTTCTTCGTTTTAATTTAGTCTAGGATACAGCTCATGAGATGATGGTACCACATACAGGGTAGTTCTTCCTTCCTAAATTATTCCTCTAGAGACAGCCTTACAAACATACTCAGAGATATGTCTGCTAGCTGATCCAAATCGACTGATGCTGATAATTAATGAAACATCACAACATGTTGCCAGTAGAAAAGTAAAACTTGGAAAAGAAATGGTTTTTGTTATGCTCCTGCACTCAGCTAAAAGTTAACAAGAACTCAGTGCTTTACTTGTAACCTTTCATCTAATTGATCTATTGAACATACATTTATTGAGTGTTCGACATGTGTCAAGGAAAATTCTAAGCACTTGGCAAATAGCAGTGAACAGGGCAAGCCAAGTTCTTAATCTCATAGAAGTTTGATCGTAGAACTGTTTGTAGTTGAACACAATGAAACTTTTAAATAAGTTATGTCTCTTACCTTAATTCTGGTTGTACAACATCGTATCAGAAATTCATTTGATGTTTGTTTCAATCCTTGGGTGCAGAATCTATGGATGCATAGATGGTTGTTTACGTATGTGTGTTTCTATACCATAGTCCACTTCTAACGAGTCACAAGACTCATTCCCTGCATCTCTGCTTCCATCTTCATGCATTGTTTCATCTGGTCACAAAAAAGACAGGTGAGGCATGTTGATGGCTATGATTCCGGACCTGGTGGAGTAAATGATGTAAAGAGCCTCAAATCCAGAAGCCAAGTGTTCTGAGTATTTCCAGTACCATCACATATGATAGGGATCCGAAAAAGAAAAGGAGATGTAGAATTGTTTTATGTGTGCTCCTAGAATGTAGTTCCCCATTTCTTCCCTAAGCCTTTTGAATATGTTCTACAAGAGCTGAATTAATTAAAGAAGATACTGAACTGTAGCTATATGGAAATACTACATGTAGTAGAACTCTACCTCTCAAGGAAGAATGAGTAGGGTTTAATGCAAAACATTGGGGAAATCAAGGTCTTCAGGTTGATGGCTCATCTTTAGCTCAAGTATCTTTGGGGAGAGCTTTATTTTCAGTGTCTTACTATCTAACATTGTAATTCATTTTGTAAACATATTCCAAGAAATATATTTGACCAGGGAGATATTACCTTAGGAATATCAGAGAGTATGTAGATAGATGTTCTGTGCACACTCCATGTTTACCCACAATATTGATCTCATACAAAGTGAAATCTGAGCATACTTACCACATGTTAGCCATTCTCCTTTATTCTCTTATCTCCCCTCGCATCGGTGATATTATTTACTTATTCCCCAACTGGAGTATTGACATGTGTATACAGTAGAAGAAATGGAATCTGTCAGCAGTTTGAGCTTCCTCCACAGTTCATGTCATGGTAGTTATGAGTCTGCTTTTATCATGCATTCCTGGAGATAATTTTCATATTGTTAAATGTATTTCTGTCCAGAATTGCTTTTTTCTTGAGGCAAGGAAATGTGGTTCTCAGAAACCAAAGCTTCTTTGTTCTGTTTTGTAGGATTAAGTAGTACCCATTACTCAGGCCAGTGTGAGAGTCCTGAGAGCTGCCTGCCTTCTCTAGAAAATTGGACTACTAATCATGTCCTATGTGAGAAACAGGAGGCACAGTAGGCACCTTAGCCCCTATTCCAAAGTAGAAGGTAACACAGCCCATTTCCTCTGATCTTCTCCTTAGGAAGTTAGATGGAAATATTAAAGTGAATTTGGAGGCAAGACTCATGAAGCCTCCAGGATTCCCTCATAAGCAGAGGCCCTATGTACTTTAGATAGAGTCTTTTCTGATGCTGAGCACTATTGCAGTTCATCACTGAGTCTATAGAATGGCCACACAGGCCCTACTCATTTACATTCTAGGTCTTCTGTCTTTGCTTTTCAAACTCTTAATACTGGAAATCTTGTAATCAAAATTATAATGGGGATCTTTCTTTTGTTGAATTTCTTATCAGTTTCACTGATAAAAACCATCTCCTAAGCTCTCATTGTTTGCTCCTTTGAATAATCATCATTCTCCACATACATCCCTCCTCCTATTTAGGATAATGCAGACATCCATTTCCATGCACGTGAGCTATTTGTGTATAAGTGCTGTTGTTTTAAAAAGAACTCAAGCCTTGCAGATTCCACTACATTTTGCAAAACAGGATAGTTGGCCTTCCTGTCACATGTGCTTATGTCCAAGTTTTATGATTATTCAAGAGCACTGTTGTGCCAGAAGAACTCTGAATAAAGCCAGAATGATACTGGCATATCAGAAGCAATGTGAGCAATGACTTCAGCAGCCAAATCACACATCCAGTCTCCTGTGGCTTAAAGTTAGCTCTACATACAGTATAAATAGCTATGTATGTTACTTTATATTACAGTTCAGGGTAGTTAGTAAGTGAGATGAAAGAATTGAATTGTTTTCCTCATCATTCTATATGTGAATATTGGCCTTGACAAAATGTTGAAGGAGTTGTTCATTTAGTTCAGGCAGAATGCCCTAATTCCTCTTGTCCCAGCTTGGCTGGACCATCACTTCTGATTTCATATCAAGAACGGGACACAGTAACTGCATCCATTCATCTGACAGTGAGCTAATGATGTGATTATATGATTTTCTTTGTCAAACAGTATCATTGCCTTTTTCTTCATTCAGTTGCATCACTATGGTTTTATTTTGTAGTATTAAAGTAATGCACAGTTCAATTTCTCTTATTTAAGCACACAGCACATTATATTACTATCAGGATATATTTATTCAATGAAGTTTGCAGAACATTATTTCACAGAAATGTTGCTAGGTGATTGTGTTATACTCTAACATAAAGGGCATATTCAAGAGTGAGGGTTTCTTTCTCATTGGTGGAGAGTGCAAAGGTTGCATGTGCTTCAGCATGTGTATGGTGATCAGAGAACACTTATGTGGAGTTTATTCTCTCTTTCCATCTCCACGCGGGCTTTAGGAACTGGAGGAAAATCATCAGACATGTACAGTGATTGCTTTCCCCTTAAGCCATCTCTCCAACCCAAGAAGATTGTTCTTAGATACTACTTTATAGTTACTATCTGTAGTTATGAGGCAATTGCTTACAGAATGTTCAGAAATACATTAGGAAGCTTTGCTTTTCACCCTCACATTCCTCATCCAGCTGAGTGAGGATAGATTCAGGATAGTCTTAAGTGGGAGATTCATTGTAGGGCCTGACTGGGGACCAGTTGGCTACCAAGTGTGGTTTTCTATGTCAACGTTTTGAACATTGAGATTGTGCAGCAAGTCTGTGGACCTGTGCTTATTACTGAACTTATTAGTTCTGTCCTCATCCATTAGCTAGGTAAATTCATTCAACAAGGAGGAGCCTCCCTAGAAAGTATGTATAACAGTAAGTGCTCCCTTATAAATTCAGTGGAAGTATTATCATGGATAAATATTGTTTGTCTCTCAAATGTTCATGTGCTAGAAGCTTAACCCCTGGAATATCAGGAAGTGAGAAATTTAGATGGGAGTCGATGGCATTTAGGGCTCAAGGACTCCACCTCTTGAGTAGTTTCATGTAACTTGTTACCCTGAGTTAGTTGTTTTGAGAATTTGTTGTTAAGTGTGTGTTCCTCTTTCTACATGTAAACTCCTCCATTTCTACATTTCTACTGCTATGAACATAATGCTGTCCAGACCATTCAGCTATAAGCACCATGAACCAAATAAACTTTTTACAATATGAGCTGCTTGCAGCCTCAGGCAGTTTTATAAAAGAGCAGAAAGCTTATTTCACATTTTAGCAAGTACCCAAACTAATTTGGAATGGTTTAGTATGTTGAAAATTACTCAAATTCAGTTAAATTAACAAACTTACACATTTTTTTAAATAAACTAGTGTATTATAGTAAAATTTGATGGTTTACTCTCACTGATTGTAATGTGTAGAGCGTTAAAAAGTAATTGCTTTGGAAATTCATTATTAAATTTTCATTTAACTCATTAAGGCCTATTGAGTATGTAATATACATATATATATGTATATAATCAAATATAGGAATATTCTAATTTACCTATTAAAAATGAAGACTGGATAAAATTAGGTGATAGCTATGGATGACAGTATTATGTTTATTAAACTATGTCTTAAAACATGGTTTTAGATGTATACAATATATATATATATATATATATATATATATATGGAAAGAAAGGGGGTTTTATAAGGAGAAAACAGTCTCAACAAACACTTGCGTAGTTCAGGCAATTAAAAAAAATAAATTTGCTACATATTTTTATTGTTAATAAAATCAGTGCATAAAAGCTGTACTCTTTCCCCATACATTGCCATGCTGGCTGGGGGGGCCTCTAGAAGCTCCATTGTGCAGATTTTGTTGTTGCTGTTTTCCTAAATTTTATCTATTTTTAACATGGAAATGCAAAAGTTAACATTGTTCTATAAGTTGACCTTTTTTCTACTCGTCAGCAATATAATTGAATTTTCTCACACTTTTCTAAAGCCATGTAGTTTTCTATAATCTTTTTGGCTATTTCAAGTAGTCATGGAATAATTGTTATCTTAGTTACTACTGTGATAACTAAGGCTGTCCCTGCTTCTTGCTGACTTCAGCATATACTGATAGTTTTAATCTGCTATTCTTTCCCTCCACTTCTCTTTTTCTTGTTTGTTTTTTGAGATGAGACTGACCTGTTATGTGCAAGGTAGCTCAGAATGGCCCTAAACTTGTAAATATGCTTTTGTCTCAGCCTTCCAAGTGATGGGTTATGTGTGCCAGTACATCCGACTTAGGATTCTCTTAATTGTGACTATTAACAATAACTATGAACCATTGATGTAGGGAAAAAATGCAGTGAGCAAAACATTGGGAAATCTCTTGGCTTTTCACTGTAGTAAACCCAATTTTTTTTTTTTTTAAAAAAAAAAGAAAACAGTTTTTATTTACTTATTTTGAGATTTTAAAAAATTCATTACATTTTTTATACAGTGTATGTTGATCATTTTACTTTCCCTCAACTCCTCCCAGATTCCCCAACCTCCCAGCAAACCCATCTTCACGTTCTTTTTTCTCTTGAAAACCAAAAAAGAAAGAAAAACAACAAAATTAAAGTATGAAGCTCTTGTTCCATTTATGCAGAGGAAGCATTAATGATTAGTAAACTACAATTTAGGATTAAGTAATGAAATTTGTAAAAATATTAGAACAAATAATACTGGTCTTGACAACTATATTAAAAAAACTAATAAATCCTACAGAAGAAATGTAAATACCCAATGGATAAGGAATTTTAAATTGAATTATTGTGAGAGTTTTGCTCTGCTACCGATGGATGGCCCACAGCTGACATGCTCTTTCTTGTTCAGAAGATAAAAAGAATTGAAACCTTTAGACCATTTGTACATTATTAAAGTGAGTTGGAATTCAAGAAGACATCTGATTCCACTAAATCAGCCAAGAGGATGTAGAAAACAGATGGTATTTCAGACCAAAGGAGCGCCCTTTGAAAACCTTCGGACTTAGAATCCATCTGAATGTATGTTGCCTTCATAATCATGGATTTCCATCTCCAGCACAATGTCTGGCACACAGTACTTGCTCAGTAAATAAAACCTGAGGAGACAAGACATTCTTACAATGCTATTTGAAACCTTACTGAAAATATTTACACAACTATTTTATATTCAGTATTCTTCCATTTTTGTCTACAAGCAATAATGGAGTCCAAATAAATTATGGCTGCTAGAGCTCATTTTTGTAGATTCAATTTGCTTTGTATTCATATTAAGCAAATGTATTATCTTCAGGCTTGACGATAAAAATACTGACTCATAAAAATAGTGAAACACTGATATGAACTAAAATTAACACCTGAGAAAGAAAACAAAGTAGAATTTTGAGATTTGTTATTATCAAGTAAACCTGTGCTTCAAATTTTAAACTTCAAAATCTATAATGTTATTTGTTAGGCTCCATAAAACATGACTGTGGTTGACTATGTTATTGAAATAGATTTGTGTGCACTTGGCTTCTTTACATTTTTTATTGTGATTCTCATTCCTCTTGGTTGTTACTCAGTAGCTGCTTTGTCTTTAATATTTGAAAAGTTTTTAAGGGAAATTTGATTTTGTGCCTTGGGAAAAAATATAATGTCAGATCTTTCAAAAACATCATTTTGAAATGAAAATTTTTTCCTTCATTGCTTGCTTAAGTTATTAATACAACAGTAGCATAATATTTCTATAAACATGTAAGACGGAATGGACTCTGTCCTTTGAAGAATAATTGAATACTTTATTACAGAGACTAATGACACTCAAATTTCTACAACTATTGATTTGTTTAAGAAGCAATGGCTTGGCCTGGTATTGCAGTCATTACTGCAATCATAGCAATTCTGGAAGTTGAGACAAGAGGATTCTGGGAGAAAGGCATGCATAGCCTGGACTGTGGAGACCTTACCTCAAAACAAACAATGATCCAAAACAATCTAAAAATATAAAATACAAAACAACCCAAAGCAAAGAAAACATTCATAAATGTGACTATTTTGAGAGTTTATTGGAAGAAAACCTACTGTATTTTTCATGAAGCTTAGGATGAGCATGATGCTTTAAAAAAATGAGTTGTGTTGCAGTTATTATATGCTTTGTGCATTTAAATATGCACAGGGCAATTAAGTTTCCCTTTAGTCATAGACAAAGTGGAAGCCAGTACAGAAGGATGTAATTATTGCCCTATGCTTATCATAACACAGAGACTCTTTGTAATGATTTCTGTGGATATAGACAGTAACTTTCTTTATGTGCTTTAAAGAAATGACTTGTCACAGAGTGTGGTTAATGGATATCTTATTTCCTTCTTCCTTGTATTAGGTGATTCCTCACTTTACTAGTTCTTAGCAAGTTACCTGGTTTGAAGTTAACTGAGCACATAGTCTAGAGTCTGGTGTCAGTGTATGCTGTTTAAACTGGGTGTCTTATTCAAGACCAGACATTGTTTTCATTTTGAGTATCACCACTCTCAAACAAATCCCATTATTATGATTTAAATGCATCCCCCAAAGTTCATGCAAATTTTATCACCAGAGTGGTCTTGCTTGGGATGGGGAACCTAGTGGGAGGTACTTGATCATGTGTCACTACCCTTTCACAGATGGATCTTGCCATCATGTGTCTGTAATTGTGGTGATAAGTTTGCCCTCTTTGGTATGCTCTCTCTCTTCTCCTCTCCTCTCTCCCTCCTGGTATGATTGAGCCTAGGTGATATTGTACTCCCATGCCTCCAGAACTGTGAAAAAATATTGCTTCATTATAATTTATACACTGTGTGATATTATGTCAAAACAGTACAAAAGAGTAAGGCAACTATGAAAGAGAAATGATAGTAAGGATAAGCTTCAATCTATATTTTCAGAAAATTGAAGGAATATAATTATGTCATTAGTATAAGAAAAACATATATTCTAAAGGATGCTTTATATCTTCTTAAAAGCAGGTGATATGTCACCTGCTTACTGATGATATGTCAAAGTAATGATTTAAAATTAGAAAATATGTGAAGTTGTTGAAACCTTCAGAATTTTGCAGTTATTTCTGATTCTGGTTTCTCTGCCAAACACACACACACACACACACACACACACACACACACACACACACACCACTTTTCCTTTAAGACAGCATATACACTAACTTGGGCTCAAACTGTGTAGTGGTTAGAGCATGTCTAGAGATACTTATAATGGTTAGAGCATGGTTATATATAATGTATGGGTGGTTATAGCATGGGTAGGTGGCAGGTATATTTTTATGGGTGGTCTGAGCATGGATAGGCATTGCTAAAACACATTCAGCAAGAGCTCATTATAGACTCTAGATGAGTTCATTGTAAAAGTCTTTCAGCTTTTTGTATGTTTGAAAATTGCCATAATAAATGATGGAAAAATGACTGGAGCACTCAAGAAGAAATGAATAAACTATTCTGACAGGCATTTAATTTTCATGCAATGTGATAGAAATAATATATGAGAGCAAAGTTCTATGAACATTTTTATTTTATTCATTCTCTCCTCTATTTGATCAGAAGACAGAAGGTGTTTAATGATAGAAAATATACTGTGCACCCATCAGCAAACAGCAGAACTTCCAACTCAAGTATTCAACTATAAGGAAGGGAATTATTACCCAGAATAGGAAGACAAAGGTTATTCAATTTAATTCCTTATAAACACTTTCAGAGGACTAAGTACATGCTTTGCCGTTATAGCATCATATATTCACAAGCCCGATTCCTCTGTCTCAAAACCAGGGTTTCCCTTAGTTTTCTGTTTAGTTTTGGAGTCAGTGTTACCCTATGTCTCACAGGGCATCCTCACAGTGTGGATCCTCGTCTCTATCTCTAGACTGTTGGCTTGACAGCCATGGATCGCGCTTGGTTCCTACTATCAGACTTGGGCTTTTGCACTGTAGAAAACTGACTGGTAGAACTTCCTGTCTTAAGTTGACCTCCCTGCTTGTTCTGAATCTACCTGTGGTAAAAAGATGAGGAGAAATGGGGGCGGAGATAGTGAAAGACTCTTGATATCTTCAGTTCATGTTGATGGAGGGCAGAGCAAGGTGACCACTGTGGGATAAGAAGGAAACAACTGCTTCAGGAAGGGAAATGGAGATATTAATATATAGAAATAATATATAAGATACTTCCAGAAAACTTGTGAACATAACATACATTCTAAAATAGAATTGAATTATGAAATAACTTTTTTAGTGCTTATTACAGGCTCAGTATGAAAATTATGAAAATATTAAAAAGAATCATAATTTTAGCACTTATAAATAATCAAAGTCAATATATTGACATTTCCTTCTAATATATGTGCTGCTATGGTACTATAGTATTTTGTGTTCCATTCCATTCCTTTGTTCTAATTATTTACTTGGAAAAATTTGGCATAGAATCAAACTATATAAATCAAGAATCAAGTAATATTAATATTCTTTTAAAGTGAGTAGATCTTTTTAAAAAATGTGTGTCAGTGTATATATATATATACGTATATATATATATATACACACACACACATACATATATATGACACACACACACGCACACACTCACGCACACACACGCACACACGTGAGTGTGTGCGCGTGTGTGTGTGTGATATATATATGTGTGTGTGTGTGTGTGTGTGTGTGTGTGTGTGTGTGTATGACACATGTATACAGGTATTCCAGGAGACCCAAGGAGTGCTTGAGATTCCCTTGACCTGTAGTTTCTGATGGCTGTGAGCCAACACAAGTGGGAGATGGGAATATTGCCTGAGTACTGTACAAGAGTGGTAAATGCTCTTGTTCAGCCCTAGGTCATCTTCCCTGTCCTGTGAGTATTCTTGATGCTGAGTGTGGGCTACCATGTTGGGCTTGTGTGTCTTTACCCCTCTATTCATGAAAGGAATACCACTGTTCTAAAGAAGTCTGTTAAATAGCAACTACTTTTAGCAGTAACAACGTTTTTTTGCCAACTTTTAGCTCCATGTACTCCTCAAGGCCCATAACTACAACAACAACAAAAAACTTTATCAGCTATATCTATTGACATCTTGCTGATTCTTTTCTCTTCATTAGATATTTAAACTTTAATAGTAGGTGTGTGGCTGGGTATGGTGGCTTTTGCCTTCCTTTAATAGTATCACTGTAGGGGCAGAGGCAGAGGCAGGTGGATATCTATGAGTTAGAATCCAGCCTGGTCTGGACAACAAATTGAGGCCCTGTATAAAACATAAAAAATTTGAAAAAACCAATAACAAAAACCCTGAAGGCTATAAAACCTGTTAAGTACAGTCATAATTTTTTAGTCTGATGTCTACAAAATGTTTAGTCTAATGTCTACAACATGTGAATGTTGTACATTGAGTTCTATACAGGTTGAGTGAATGTAAAAATGACAGAATGAATGAATGAATGAAGTGAATTAAATGAATGGGAATACAGAATCTGTTAATTAGGATAGGATTCATTATGGGATTATTATGGATAGAAATTTGCAGATTACTTCATGAAAGTGTTTTATAGGTTGTAGCACTTTAATGATGTTTACCACAGCTTAGAGGACACAAAGGCCTGAAGTCCTATGGCGGTTGTCCAGAATCTGGAGCAATTCTTCATGAAATTATACAATTCAGTTACTATGGGCAGTAAGAAATTTGCACAAAACGAACTTTGAATTGTTTTAATTTCTGTTATTTGGAAAGTTTAAGAGAACGTTTGACTCTTAATTCACCTTCCCTTCCTACTTGTCCACATTTTGTTCCTATTACTAAAGAGGAGTTAAGAATTTTCTTTATAATTTAATATCGTGAGCTCAATGTGGCCAGGGAAAGGATCTTAAAGTTTATGACATTAGAGGGACAAACTCAGTGTATGTAAGTGTATGCAAGGCAGAGAAAGGGTCCCATCTCTAGAAGTCCGTTTTCAGTCCAGGATCTCACCCTGAGGGAGACAGCGTACCTGCCGGGGGTGGTGTACCTGGAAACTTTTTGGAGGGGTGGAGCAACACAGAAATGTAAAGGGTCAATACTGACAATGCAGTAAATCATTTACCTGAAGGTGAAGACCATTTATAATGTTTTAAGTAGATGAAAAGTCTGTTTAACTTCAGGCATTATTAGAGGCACGGGCCAGGTTGGAAGTGACCAGCTCCAGTGCCATCCTAGTGAGGGAGACTGGGGGCTTAGAACGTGATTTTACGGGTACTGTCTATGTTAAATTTCAGATATATGGTTGCTGATTTTTACTAAGGCAGCTGGGAGCCTCTCCCTTAATTATTAGTTTTATCAGTTCATTTCAGATGGAGTCACTGGAGGGATCCTAGCAGGGAGCCTCTGCAGCAGTGGCTCTTTCTGGGGCATTTTCTAGTGCTGATAAGGGCGTGAAATTGGTCCTCTTCCTTAAGGGGTTCAGGAGCAGGAGGGTGGGATGCACAGAAAACTCAGAGGATTCCACGAAGGAAAAGAGTTTCTGGAAAAGTGGCTATCTAAGCCCTGCTTCTCCAACTTCTGGTTATTGTCGATATGCTTAGGTTTTATTTGTGAATACTAATTATAGAACATTCCAGAACTCTCCATAAAAAAAGCAAACGTGGGGAGTTTTTCAGGTTTTGGAGAGCTGCAATCAAAAGATCAGATCTACCCAAAAGGTAAAACAGGAAAGAGTCAAGGGATTTGGAGGCTGGCAGCTGGAACAAAGCTAAAGTTACCTAAGAGCTGTGGGAAAAGCAACACAACACAGGTCAAGGTTACCAGCTTGCTCTTTGTTCTTACTCTTTGACATATCCATAGTCCCCTTCTTGGGTTTCCATGGTAACCCTTACTCTTAATAATCAAAGGTCATTGCCACCCTACCCAGTTTTCCTTACAATGTCCACGTGGCAGGGGTTTATAGAAGAAAGGGCAGGTGTTAAAATTTGAACATTGAGTTCATGTGGACTCTCAGACATAGGGAAATTGACTACTCAAGATAACACATATTATGGTAGGTGATTTAAGCTTCTATTTCATTGTTTTCTTTGCACACGTTTCATTTGAACCAAGGATATATGGGAAGAGTGCTTTAAAATCGACCTGAAAACAACTGCAGTCTTCTAGGCTATAGACATTCTGTTTTAACTGGCTTAGAAATTTATCAAGGTCTTGGGGGAGAAACAGAAAGTTCCTATGTGCCTGTTTATTCATCTTGAGCATCCTTTACTCTTACTTTGTTGGCTAATGATGAAGATGGCTGTCCTTGAGGGATCTTCTGACCTAGTAGTACATTTATAGCCATCTCACCTGGTCCTCTATGGCTCCCATACAGGTCCTGGAAAAAGATGCTTCCCTGATTCTCTAGATCATTTTAGATCATTATTCTTTCTCTACTGAAAAGAAAACCTATCATCTCCTTGGAAAACAGATTAACTTATATGTTCTCAGATTATAGCACCTAAAATTAACTTGCTTTCTTCCTTGTTTCTTCATCTCAACTACAGGAAATCTTAGCATTATTGTGGGTTTCTAACTACGTTTATTTTTCTCCCTTCATGTAACATCTTAATTGTTGGTGGCTTCAATATAGAATTGAAAGTTTTGCCTGGTCCAGGCATCATCTCATCCTTGGCTTCCTCACCTTCTCTCTTTCAATTTATCATTATTCTAGTCTTCTCTTCTTCAGTTTCTGGTTACATGGCCTGCATTTTTTTTTAATGAGTCAAATTTTTATTCATTTGTTCCTTGCATTTGAAGTACTCTTCAATGTCATCCTTGGCTTAAAATTCTTTGTCATAGTCTTTAACAACTATACAACTGCAACCAGCTGTTTTTTGGGATTTATCCTTTAGGATCACTTTTTAAAGAGGTCTGCCTAGTTCTTTTTGTTGTTAACCTTAATTAGGTTGATTTGATGTTCAGTGCAAAGTGCCTCTACCAACATAATATACACACACAGGATCATCTCAATTTGATGCAAGCACTGGCCAGCCAACCACAGTTCCTTAACAAAATGTACTCCAACACACACACACCCCCAACACTACACACACACACACACACACACACACACACACAACACAGCAAGTGTTTTCCTTGACCTGGCTGCTCAGAACCAAAGTTTTAGAATAGGCATTTGAGTTGTCTTCATGTATTTGGTCTTGGTACTTTGATGGGAGATGTTATTCTGTAAATATGTTTCTCATACTGGTTAATGAATAAAGCCATGTTGACCAATAGGGAAGCAAGATAGGCAGGGTTAGGAGACTACGAGGAGGAAAGAGGAAGTAGTTAGGAGGAGTCAACATGGAGAACCCGGAGAGGTAGAACGCCAGCCGCTCTGGCCAGTAAGATGAGCCACATGGAAATACTTAGATTAGTAGAAATGGGTTAATAATTAAGACAGATAAGGAATTAGTAACTGACCAAGAGAATTATATCAAATACAGAGTCTCAGTGTGTTATTTGGGGCTGGCACAGTGGCAGGACCAGACTGGCAGCTGGTGGGGAAAAACCAGCTTGTAACAGTACTTGTTCTTTCATTCTCTGCTGCTTCCTTTCTCTTGTTCTCCACATTCACTTTATCAGTGAATCTTGCTGGCACTGCCCTCAAATATATCCCCTTTGAGATGTTCATTGCTTGCTTTACTAGGATGCACATTCCCTAAAGGTGAATACTTCATCACATTTGTTCCTGGCTCCTGTACTTAGCACCAAAGCTGACATGGTAGACAGGTCCACATCTCACTGAATAGCTTTCACATTTTTATGTGGCTGGATGTTTTTAGGTTTTGTTAATTTTTTTTTAATTTTCATATTTTAATTATGTACATGTATGGCTGTGTGAAGATATATGCACTTCACATGAGTTCAGGTGCTTGTGGAGGCCAGAAGAAGATGATGGAGCCTCTGGAACTAGAGTTGTAGGCAGTTGTGAGTGATCCAACATGGGTTCTATGGGCCTAACTTCAGATCTTCTGTGAGAGCAATACATGTTTGTAAGTACTGAGTTGTTTCTTCAGCCTCAACTGATTGGATATTTTTTAAAATAAAATATTGTGGAATAGAAAAGTAATGTGAAATAAAATTTCCAAACATAAATCAGTGTTATTGTCAGCCATGCCCACTAACTTAAATTTTCTGTGGCTGTTTGGTTGGTTGGTTTTTTGTTTCATTATGACAGCTAAGTGGAATCATTTTAACTGAGATTTTGATGGATTACAAAGCTGAAAGTTTTCCTAGGTAGTCTGCTGTAGGGATGTTTGCCAACCTCTGCCCTGGATTAACAATTTCTCATAGTGGCTAATACCTAAAACTTGTCTTCTTACTAGTTCCAGCAAAAATCTCAGAACTATGTCTGGTAGGCCTAGATCAAATTGCTGTTTCAGAATGAGCCCCCATTAAGTCATCAATTCATTACAGAGACCTGGGTCTATACCTACCTCTGTAGCTGTGTAATGGGCTAATGATATTTCTCACTGGGTTGTATACTTAACATGGGAGAGAGCCACTTTTCAGGTGAGAGTAGGATGCTGTAACCAGAGTAAGTGTTAACAGAATCTTTGCTTTAAAGCAAGCAAATAAAACCATTTGCCACCTACATGATTCATCTTTCTGTTTCTAAATAGCATATTCCAAAATACCATGTTTTAGTCCCCTCAGGAATTGAAAAAGTATGTAATTCTCATGCTGTTTAGTATTATACAAATACGGATACCTCAGACCGTGTCTGTCTTGGATAAGTTATATGCTGATTTCAATCTCTGGACTTCATGTATATATGAACACTGCTTGGTAAGCTGGTAATTCTGGAATGTACAGAAATTATTGTCCCATCTGAAGATGTCTTGGGTGGATACCAAAATGCAGTGCCACTTGTACATCCTGTCATCCTGGCAACAGTCATACTTCGTCCCTGGTTATTGGGCCTCACTCCAGCTTTCTCTCCTTACTATGAGAATTAAGCACACTGCGTCCAAAATAGGAAGATTTCTGACTCAAGTCCTCATCATTTGTCAGGAAGTCATGGTCTCTCCAAAAACTGGAGTTATTAGGGAAGAGGAAGATATTGATGGTGATCAAATTATGTATCTCTCTTCAATAAAGGAAAGCCATCGGAAAGCATTTGTAAGATGTGATATCTTCAGATATATGATGAGAAATCGTCATATACTCAGATTAAAGTTTTTGGAAAGTTATTGATTGCAAGTTAGTGGATCTGTTGGCGTGGGGGACCATCTTGGAATATGAGATATTGTAGGAGTGAGAAGGCATTGGTAATTATTCTAACATAGTAGCTTATGTGTTCACTATCCTAGATGACACATGGAAATACTTGATTCATTGAAATCTTTCTTATCACAATGTCACACTGTAGGAGGTTTCCTGAACCACACTAAAAATAATGTTATTTTGAAAATCACTCCAAAACTTTTCAAGATGGGAGCTCTTATTTCTTTATTGATCATTTCAATTACAAAGATTGGTATGGTAATTAGATTTTGACTTACTAGACAAGTTAGCAAAGTGTAAAACTTCTGAACTGCTCTTTGCTAGCATTTTCTCTTTTAAATATCAATACTTTACTCACAGTTTTGGCATTTCTTTTCTTTTCATATCATCTCATTGAGAATTCTCCTTAATAGGGCATTATGTTAGAAAAGAAATTGTATTTTTATGTGAGTGACTAAAAAGAAAATTTTAAGTGCCAAAGGGTAAATGTAAGCTTTTACAGTTGTAAGATAATTAACTACAGATGTGAAATTATTTTCTTCTTGATAGTCCATCTAATTGTGACCCAATTTTGAAGCTGTATTTATCTTACACTGTTGTATATATTTCCTGACATAAAGTGTAGCTCACTCAAAACCTCAGAACTCTGAAGTTTCTTATTAAAAACACAATTAAATAAAAATATTTTCAAAATGACTCCTAATTCTATCAGCAGATTTTTTGAAGGTTTCTGAGAAAGATCATGACCAGTGATCATACGAAATGAAGGCCTCTTAACAGGACAGCAAGGACTTTTGGCAAATACCAAAGGGATTAAATAGGAGACCTCTGTGTAGTGTTTACTAAATGTTTGCTTTTCAACAGTTTCTTCTTAGTGCAACTACCCATGATTTCTAGTTTTATAACAGTAGTATTCTCTGTGTTGGTGACACAAATACTTTTGGAAGAACTCATTATCATCTTTCACAAATAAGGATTAAAAATGAAGTGAGAAGTGATAGCTATTCATATTCTGAAGATCCATTATATTAAAAAGGCATCACAGAGGACTCTTCTAAATAAGGTAATGGAAGTAGAGTTAAGTTTCAAGGAGGATCAAGGAGGAAAGTTTGACATAGTCCCATGAGGAAATTTGCTAATCTTAGGTTAATAGCCATCAAATTGCTCCTAGAAATTAGTAAAAAAAATATTTAGAATGAAGTTAGGAATTATGCTGGTTTAATTTTTATTCATCTTCAAGGAGCCTTCTTTTTTGCAACAGACAGAGCATTATGGAAAACTACATTTAATCAAAATACAGAATTGTGGAGCCCAGTCTCAATGAATATGTAAACAACTTTTGTTTCTAATACTCAGGGATCATTCCCAGAAAGGAGGTGAAAAAATGGTGAAATCCAGAAGAACAGGAAGTTTATTGTGAGATTGAAATGTCAGAGAAGCTTATCAACATATAGCTGCTTAAAT
The DNA here is from genome assembly GCA_030556225.1 of Cricetiscus sungorus. NCBI lineage: Eukaryota > Metazoa > Chordata > Mammalia > Rodentia > Cricetidae > Cricetiscus > Cricetiscus sungorus. Next base: position 75,945,341 of record JANBXA010000372.1, read on the forward strand.
ATGAGTAGCACTAGTGTGATACAAATAAACATACTACATGAACTTGAAAAGCTTCAGCTATAATCAGAGAATTACTGGAAATCAAGGAATGTTGATAGTGTGAAATATAATCTTATCTAGGAAAGAGAACAGCAACTGGTTATGTAATACTCAATATTCAGCCCAGAAACAAATACATACAACTAATATTATAAGGGCTGAGCAAATTGTATATATACATTTAGGGATATCTATTATGATATTTAGAAACATATATTTGTATGTTTGGAGAATATGCACACACACATAAACACATTTAACAACAACTAAAGAAAATGAGGCCATTAATTTGAGAGGGAGGTAGAGATTAAAGGGAATAAGGGACAAACATGATATAATTATATTACTACCTCAAAAAAATAAAACTATACAATTGAATAAAACAAGAAATTAGTGAAGATATTGGCCATTATGGTCTCAAAACTAGATGAAGGTTAAAGCCACCTTCATAGAGATCCCTAGGCTATGTAGTGGCAAAACTACAGTTATAGTATTTTGTCTTTAGGGAGCACTTCTTCCTGAGCATGATTTGTCTGCATTAATTTGAATGGTCACATGATTCTTGAAACCTCAGTCAAAGTGAATAGAAACATATTGAAATCAACAACAAAACAAGCAGAGAAAGTAATGAGCAGCCCTCATGTTTTTGACCCAACTGTCATCAGTAAGTGATGCTGAATCTCACTTCACCCACAAGATTTCCTTTAAGTTATATCCCTTGTCTCTGATAGAAATCTATTTTTGAAAACGTCTAACATTTCTTTGCTCTGAAACCCCCAGGCATAACTAAGGGTGCAGTCAGAGAAGCAAACCTGAGTTTTGTTGGACTAATGTGTTAAACAGACTGAAGTAAGACTATGGAGAAAAATGGCCAACTAAAAGTCCAAGAAGTTACAGCATTAGAGAAAGATAAGCAACCAGCCCAGTTTACATGCTCAGTGTATAGTATATGTAGACTTCAGATTAGTTTCAGGAGGAACCAAGTCTTCCTCATAGCATGTTAACTCTTGGGTGAAACACTCAGCCAACATTCACACCATTGGATGAATTACACAGCACCACTCTTTGCCACATGACTTGTGGTGATACCATATTTAAAAAAAAATCCTGCAGCCAGCTTTAACATACCTTTCTGTAACACAAACTAAAAACAGACATAGCAATTGGGGAACTCATGTTGCTGAAGCAGCAACATGAGTTTCCCATAGCTAGTCTTGGCCTTCTGTCTTAGCCTTACAATCAGTGCAGCCATCTCAATGCTATCATATATAGTTACATTTTGAGGACAAAATGGAATAGAGAGTCACAAACCAGTATCACCAACATGTAAGTATGAGAAATAGATGATGCTAGTTGTAACATAAGCCCTTAATACTGTTACTGTATTTTGTACCAAAGCCAAAGCTGATGATTCCTGCAGGTAGAAAATGTACTAAGTTGCTGACAAGGACTACATAAAGTTGAAGTTATAGATTAACCTCTTCTGTGTTTTTGCTGCTAATTATAACATGTATCATTATATAATCAGGAAAAATAACTTCTTTTATTTTAAATGTACTTTCAGTTCCTCCATAACACAGAACTTTGAATTAAATTTAATAAAAAAATTATATTGAAGCTGTTCTTGCTCAAGAGTTCCTGTCCTATCCAGAAAAGTATATGGAGGACATTATTTAAAAAAATTATTCTGCAAATTGATCTATGGATTAGATGTAAAATCCAATCAAATCCTAGTGACTTTGAAATCAATACAGATGAAGGGCAAAGTAGATGATATCCCTCCTGTTTCTAACCTTCGGCAGCCAAGGTAGTGCATGGGCATACACATGTAGGTTAGTGGTACAAAGTTCAGAACCCCCAACTTCACTCATATACTGAATTTCAATTTTTTAAAGGGTAATAAAATAATTCAATAGGAAAGTAATAGCTTTTCAATCCATTCACTAAGAGTGCATACAGAGAAGGAAACCTTTTGAGTTTTGTTTGACTAATGTGTTGAACAGACTGAAGTCTTGTAAGACTGTGGAGGAAAATGGCCAATGACAGGTGAGGTTGAGTTTCAACATTAATTTCAGGATAGACACATAGAAGAATGTATACATACTGGATCTAATCCAGTAACAGACTGTTAGCTAAGAATATTGAGAAAACAGTAGCATTGCCTTGCTGGTTTTGAGCATATAATTTTGTCTAAGTAATACATAGAAGAATAACTTAAAAATTTAAAAACAACATACAAAGAAACAACACCACATTGATTATTGATGAGAAAAATGAAAGTATCAAATTGTCCCAGCAATAGGTAATAGGTAATAAGGAAATGGTAATTTACAATACAATTTTGAAGTCATATGAATTGTTTAAAAACTTTGCAACTTAATCAGAAAATACTTAGTGGAAGTCAAAAATGACTCAGAACCCCTGAACGTGGATCTCAGTTAGAAGGCCTGGGCAGTCTAAGGGACCTCTGACAGTGGAACCAGGATATATCCCTGGTGTAGGAAAGGACTTTGGGAGCACATTTCCCATGAAGGGATACTCCCTTAGCCTAGAGACAGGAGGGAGGGCCTAGACCCTACTCCAAATGACTTGACAGATTTTGATGATACTTCTTGGAAGGCATCACCCTCCCTGTGGAGTGGGTGGGGAATAGGATAGGACATGGGTCAGGGGCATAGGAGGATGGGAGAGGGAACTGGGATCAATATGTAAAATAAGAAAAAATAATAAATATATATAAAAAAGAAAATGAAAGTGCCCATTAGCACATTTAAGAAATTTTATCTATGAAAATAACCACACCATTGAATAATCATACTACAAGTTCATTTTGATCTTTATATAATGTCAATAAACTGGGTAATCTGAAAACATTTCATTAAGAAAATATTGAATCATAGCACAGCACACTAGAGTGCATATAGTTTATGAAAAATATTTGCCAAGTAACATTTTACAACAGTGTCTTCTGACTTGAAGTCATATGCATTTAAAGCATATACATTAATATAATTTATAATTTGAAATTAAAACATATATACTAACCACTAACCTCAGCATAAATAGTGTATGTGTCTGTTGTTTTATAGACAAGTTGCTATTGGGAAATGTAAGTATATTATTTAACAGTTATAAAAAGTAAATCCTAGATATATTTATATCTGTGTCCATGAATCCTTGAAAAGGAAGAGAATGTAAGATGGCATGAAGAAGAAAGTACACCTTACTTGTGTTTGTATTCCTGCTCTGGGCGGTTATACCAGAAAGAGTATTTTTTTTCATAAAAGTATCTTTGATTTGGGGCTAGATAAATGGCTCAGTGGTCAAGAACTCTTGTTGCCCTTCCAGAAGATGAAGGTTTGACAACCACCCCCTTTGTGGATGCTCACAATTGTCTGTAATTCAGCTCTAAGGGCTCCAATACCCTCTTCTGTCCTTCATGAATACCAGGCCCACATGGGTATGGACATACAAGCAAGCAGAACATGAATATGCTTTAAAATAATACTTAATATTTTTGATTTTACAATGCAATAATATCTTTCATAATATAAGAACATGGGAACTTTGGAGGTTTGAACCTGATTACATAGGTAGCCCAGGTTTGGAAGGGATAGTGACAAATCACCAATTCTGAAACATCTTAGGAAGACTGACATTAGAGAGGGAAAAATCTAAGAGAAAGACTTAGCTATCAGTACTTATGTATTCTTTCTTCAGAGTGAGTGTTCATGTTTTACTTATATGAGTTAAAATTATGGCTTCATCTAGGCATGGTGTCACAAATATATTAGTTTTCAAAGTAGGAGGCTGTATCAGGAGGATCCTGAGTTTTTAGGCCATCCTAGGCTTCAGAGTAACTTTCTTTCTCTCAAACAGTGTAAATTCTCATTCTTTTATTGGTACACAATACTGAGGCCTATACCTTATGAATGACTGTTCAACCATTGAGGTAAATCTCTCAAGCTTATTGTATATTTTATTTTGAAGTAAGTTGTCAAATCTTGCCTATAACTCACTCTGTATCCCAAGCTGGTGTATTCATATTCTTGAAATAGTCAAGAGCTGTTTTTGTTTTCTGACTTCTCTCTACTGAACAACAGTTCCTGGCACAAACATTAACAGGCATGATAGCTGTAATTTGGTTGAGTGATCTGATGGCCTATTAGCAGAGCAAGACTCTGTGCCTTGAGGAGATCCGTCTTTCTATGAGAGTATTGACTTATAGTGGTACCAACTAGGAAACATAAGGTATAATCCACTGGTTCTTGGGAAATTCACCTGCATTATCTCTTATTGCTGCTATAAACCATTAATTAAGGATCCTTCAGAGGTTTTAGCTAGAGGGATGGGTGAAAGAATATCTTGATTCCTATTTAGCAAAAGAAAGGTTTTTAAGTGGAAAATGAGCAATTGATGATCGCCTTGCCAAGTATAATTAAGAAAACTCAGCACTGGTTGTTCCAAGTTCTGAAAAGAAAATCTGCCGAAGGCTGAGATTTGGCCTCAGCATAGCTCATTCTAGAAACTCAGCATGCCACTTTTTTCTGTCTAATTCTAATCATTACAATAATCTGTAATCTCCTATAAATAGAATAGTGTAATTTATGCTGATGGCCCATAGCAAAGAGGATTCTCTGGGCTCCCTCCAATATTAAAAAGGACCTTGGTTCAGGTTTTTTATTTGCTACCTCCTTTGTATCTCAGGCATCACTAACTTTTTTATTCTAAAGGTTTAAAGCTATAGCAAGTTCTCAGTTTTCCCTCACAATTGGTAAATTAATGAGAAGCAGTCAGAGCTTCTGTAAGAAAAACTTTGTGCTAAATTTCACAAACATGAGAAGATATTAAAAGTATGTGGGGAGGGATTCTTTCTCTTTGGGGATGTTGGAATATTTTTTTTTTTTGTTTTTGACATGAGCAGCAACATTTTGAGAGAGTGAATACTCATAAGAATTATCTGGGGTAGCTGCCTATGATAGGCTTGCTGTAGAAAAGTTGAGAGCAGATGAATAGTTGAAGTAGGGCATGAAGGCTTTAGCATAGACAAAAAAAATCACTGAGAAGCTGATTAGATTTGTTGCTGGAGAAAAAATGAAGAGAATTAGGAAAGTGAACTTCTGGATTCCCTATGATGAATGTTGACTTGCTCTATGAGGGGAATTTGTTGTTAAATAGGCAATTTTGCCTGTGTATACAAAATAGTTTTCGAAGACAAAAGATGATAGGGAATGGTCTTCTGTATATGTTTATCTTATTGGTTGATGAATAAAACACTGGGGCAAATAGGGCAGCACAATAGATCTGTCTAGAAGATGAGGAGGATTCTGGGAAATGTAGGCAGAGTCAGTCACCATGTAGCACCAGACTGGGCATAACAGGGTAAGCCACAGCCTCATGGAAATACATAGATTGATAGGAATATGTTAGTAATTAAGACAGAGCTAGCCAATAAGAAGCCCTAGTCAATAGCCAACAGCTTTATAATTAATATAGTGTCTTATGTATTATTTGGGGGCTGAAGCAGCTGCAGGACCCAAGTGTCTGGTAGCAAAGAGTATAGGTAAAAAAAAAAAAAAAAAAAAGGTCTTTAACTTAAGATCACTTGCCTTTTATTTGTGGTGGTTTTTCTCAAGGACAACATCATTCTTTCAGGTGGATGGGATATTTGAGGGTCTCAGCAGAGCAGCCTGGCTTAACAGATAGGAAAGAACCAAAGAAGGAAGAAACTGGGAACAAAGAAATGAATTTGAGGACAGGAGGGTGCAGGGACTGGGATTGACATGTAAACCAAGCTTGTTTTAATTTTAAATAAAAAATAATTATCAAAAAAATCCCATTAAAAAATAGAAGAGTTAAAAAAATTACTTGATATGGTTTTGTTTTATAAACTGGTCCATTTGAACTTTTTCTCTGATGACATAACCCTAGCACAAAAGACTGTGGTTGATTTGATACAGTGAGGCCTATGGCAGAGATGAGTTCAAAATAATGACTTTCTATATAATCATTGTTTAATAGCCGAGGTAAATTATTATATAGCGATGGTGATAAATTTGGTTGAGGATGCTAATGGACTTACTTCTACTGCACACTGATAAGAATTATGCCTTAAGACTTTGGTGATTTTGTTTGATGAGTTACCTTTCCTAAAATGATGACCATTAGTCATTTCCAAAAAGCATTTAAGAATCTAACCCATCACAAATACCTCTTTCATCACCTCTCCCTCTTTAACTTCTTACCAAAAGCAAAGCAAAGGTCCTTTCCAAATCTAATTACCCACAATGGGCCTATTTATGATCCACATCACTAACTGGCTTACACACATTTACTGATAACTATAATTTTAAGAATTAAATCCCTCTAGCCAAAGAAGACAAAACAGATTTATACATGTGAATTGGGTTGAAAGAGCTGGTAAATGCTAAATTCTTATGGAGAAATATCAAGAAGCCATTGGGACTTTGGAAAGTCAAGATCCAGCACAGCATCAGGACCAAGGAGAAAGTCTGCACATGAGTGGAAGCAGCAGATAAAGGGAAGTTTCTAGGTAAAATGTCATAATGTCATGGGAAGAAAAGAATGTAAATCCTATGAAGCAGATAAGGGCTCTTTGGAGATTTTTTTTTTGTTCCTTACTCATAACCTTTGAACCTTGAAATTATCATATTAGAGGCCAACTTTCTCATCATCAGGTATAGTTTCCTGACCTTAGTTTTTCTGTGGCTGGCCTCTGTTAGAGCTAGTACAACAATCTGGAAATAACCATATAGTTGTCGACTCTGCCTCTGTACCCACTGCAGCTGGACTCAGAGATACCCAGTGCAATCCAGATGCAGTTGTTTATAACATTGACACGAGCTAAGATGCTCACATATGCTATACCCTGCTTTGCTTTACTTCCCTCTCCTACTTCATTGTCTACCTGGTGTGCTCAGAGTCCCAGCTGCACCTAGATTTTCATTCCAAATCCTACTAAGAGGGTATGGAGACTAAGACTGAAATGGATGCCAGATGGACAGATTAAAAACTTGAAAAGTAAAATCAGATTGCAAACAAAAATGCTATCAGACCAGAAAGAGGTAAGGCTTAGATAAACAAAAGCCACCGTTTCTTCCTCTCAACTAAATTTCTTAGGGAAGAGTCTGGGAGATGTTTACCAATTCCGGGTTAGTCCTTTGTAAAGGAAAGAAAAACACAAAGTCAGTTCTCAAACTGCAGTCTTTGAACAAGGTCACTTTAGCTGTGGGAATGGAGCCCTTGTCACTCAAGGACAGTGCCTGCTCTCGGTGCTTTGCCAAGATGCCATAGTAGTTCTTTTTGGAATCTTTTCCAAAGATCACTGGTGCTGTGTGTAGAAATAATGAAAATGCTGCTGAAAATAATATACATTCTTAGACCTGGTAATAAGGAAAGTTATATGGCTGAATAATGCTCAGACAGATTGCCTGTGACACTGTATTTGCTTTGTGTCCAACACTATCTGGCACTATGTTAGTCACTAGTACTGTGCTATATTTAGTCTTAATCAAATGTATTTTATCACAAGTGTCAGTTCAGTGCTTTGCCATTGTATTTATGTTTTTAAATACTGAGCTCTCTGTAAGTGGATGATAAATTCTCAGGCTGGAAAACATATCGATCATATTTCTGGGGCTTGGGAATGTTTAGGCACAGGATGCATTTACAGTCTAACTAAGATCATCTGAAAACAGATTATATTATTCTTCCTTTTGTTCTTGATTAAACTTTAATCAAAAATGTTCACTTTTTTAGCAATAGGAAAACCAATCAAGTATGCTTAGGTTATTCATGACATTTGATCAGTTTCTAGATCAAATAAATACTGATTAAGATGTTTGATATTGAGTTTTTTAATTAATAATTTTTTAAATTAGTGTGATATTTAGGTGTTTGTTGTTTTGTGTAGACCACATGTGTAGGTGGAAGAATATCTTGGATCCCTTGGAGCTAGAATTACAGTTGGATGTGAGCTGCCTGATGTGGGTGTTGGGAACAAAATTGGGGTCTTCCAAGAAAACAGCAAGTGCACTTAATCCCTGAGCCATCTCGTCATCCCTTTGATAGATTTTTACTTAAGGAATCTTATTTTTTATTTTAAAACATGTTGATTTATTTGGGGATGTATGAGTGTCATAAAAAATGTGTAGATAGCAGAGAATAACTTGGAGTTGGTTCACTCTTGACATCATTGTGGGTCCTGGATATTGTGGGTCATGTCATCAGGCTTGGGGGGGCAGCATTTTTCCTACTGAGCTATTCTTGTTGACCCTGTGAATGGATCTTAGAACATATCAAATAGAAGTAAATGGCTGGGAAGTTGATTTGGTAGTTAAACGTACTTGCTATTCTTGCAGAGGTCCTGAGTTCAGTTTTCAGCATCCATGTGGCATGGCAGCTAACAATTACATGTAGCTCCATTTCTAAAGGACTCTGATGTTCTCTTCTGGCCTCCATGGGAACTGCTCACATATAATGTACAAACATACATGTAGGCAAAATACCCGTATGCATAACATTTAAAAAAAACTTTAATACTATGAGCTCATGTTATAGATATTAAATAGAAATAGTTAGGTACCAATCAGTGAAGAACTGTCAATTATTACATGTTTTAAGACTAATTAATCAATTATGAACTCCATATTTTAAAAATATAAATGCCTTGGAAAGCTTCTTAGATCCCCATGGTATTCAGGGGAATATGTTTACAAAGTAGGCCAAAGTAAGGCCAAAGGCTTACTTTTCTGATAATATAAGAAAACTTCAATTTAAGAAGTTTTACCCAAACTCAAGTTGATGATACTTCAGAATATGGTTATTTTATTAAAAGAGTAGTTGTAAGATATATAGACCTTGAGATTTGTAGACATACCTAACCATTATAATGCTATTCTATTAAAATCTATAGATCTCAGGGTTGTTTTGATTTACATTTCCTTGATGGCTAAGGATGTTGAGCAATTTCTTAAGAGCCCTTTGGCCATTTGAAATTCCTTCCTTGAGAATTCTCTATTTAGATCTGTACCCAACTTTTAATTGGATTGTTTGGTGTTTTGGTGACTAGTTTCTTGAGTTCTTTGTATATTTTGGAGGTCAACCCTCTGTCAGATGTGGGACAGCTAAGGTTTTTTTTTTCCCATTCTGTAGGCTGCCAACTATCTTATACCTGTCAGGATGACTAAAATAAAAAATACCAATGAAAGTTTATGCTGGAGAGGATGTGGAGAAGGGGGAACATCCCTCCATTGCTGGTGGGATTGCAAACTTTTACATCCACTTTGGAAATCAATACAGCAGTTTCTCAGGAAAATGGGAGCCAATCTACCTCAAGACCCAGCAATTTTACTCTTAGAGATATACCCAAAAGACACACATTCATACCACAAGGATGTCTGTTCAACTATGTTCCATAGCAGCGTTATTTGTAATAACCACAACCTGAAAGTAACCTAGATGCCCCTCAACCAAAAAACAGATAAAGAAAATGTGGTACATTTAAACAATGGGGTACTGTTCAGCAGGAATAAAAGCAATTGCACCTTAAAATCTCCAGGCAAATGGATGGAACTTGAAAAAACCATCCTGAATGCGGTAACCCAGATACAGAAAGACAAACATGGTATGTAGTCACTCATAAGTGGATATTAGACATAGAGCAAAGGATAACCAAACCACAATCTACAACTCCAGAGAAGGTAGAAACAAGGAGGACCCTAAGAGAGACATACATGTTCACTCCCCCCTTGGGTGGGGGATGGAAAAGGGACAATATCTCCTGAGTAAATGGGAGGGGGATGGAGGTAGGAGAAAGATGAGAAGAGAAGGGGAGGGGGGAAGAGAACATGAAGAATCAGGAAGGTTCAGATGGGGGAAGAACAGAAAAGGATGGCAAAAAAAGAAAAACCTTAATAGAAGGAGCCATTATGGTATTAAAAAGAAATATGGCTCTAGGGAAATCTCCATGGACCCTCAAGGACAGCCCCAACTAAGAATCTAAGCAATAGTGGAGAGGCTACCTTAAATGCCTTTCCCTATAATGAGTTTGATGACTACCTTAAATGCCATCATAGAGCCTTCATCCAGTAGCTGATGGAAGCAGAAGCAGAGATTCATTGTTAAGCCGAACTCCTAGAGTCCAGTTGTAGAGAAGAAGGAGTTATGAGCAAAGAGGTCAAGACCATGCTGGGGAAACCCACAGTAACAGCTGATCTGAGCAAGTGGGAGCTCAGGGACCCCAGTCTGATAGCTGGGAAACCAGTGTAAAACCAAACCAGTCCCCCTGAACGTGGGTATCAGTTGGGGGACTTGGACAACCTATAGGACTGCTGGCAGTGGAACCAATATTTAAGCTTAGTGCAAAAATGGGCTTTGGGAGCCCATTTTCTATAAAGGGATACTCTTTCAGCCAAGATACACAGGAGAAGGCCTACGTCCTGCTGTAAATGATGTGACAGACTTTGATGATCCTCCAGTTGTACCTCCCTGAAAAGTTGGTGGGGTGGGATGGGGAGTTGGTGGGGGGGACATGGGAGGACAGGAGGGAGAGGGAACTGGGATTGATATGTAAAACAAGATTGCTTTTAATTTGAAAAAAAATTAATTTAAACAAACAAACACAAAATGTACAGATCTATTACAACAGTAACTACTTCTTTAAGAATAAAATTTCTCATCTTGAATAAAAAATTATTCCCATATTAAACTAAATGCTGAGATTTAATTGAACAAAGTGTTAATTTGGACTACTGCCTGGCACTGAGTAAGTATATATGGCAGCTATAACAGGCAGATGACTTGCCCAGCTTGTTCAACCCCAGTACCATGGGAAAAATAAAATATAAAAATAAAAAGTGACAAAGAAAATCTGGTTTGACTTCTAGCTTTCCATTCATCTTCAAGGCATTTATAACATGTTTTATCTTAGAGAAATTAAGCATTAGATAATGTGGCTACATTCGCATTCCATTTAGGGCTGTGTGTGTGTGTTTGTGTGTGTGTATGTGTGTGTGTGTGTGTGTGTGTGTGTGTGTCTGTGTGTCTGTGTGTGTGGTGTGTGTGTGTTTAAAGCTCATAAGTAATTGGTAAGAATGAATTGTTATAGTTTTCTCTTGGGAACTCATCATTATTTTAAAATACTGTTGATAAATCCAGTGTCAATTCTTAAAATATTAATTTGCTTTTGAGAGACACATTGTCTGTCAAAAAATCATCTTGACACTTGACTTGGAGAATATAAACCAAACTATTCATCAACACTGAAGAATAGTATACAAAATTTAGTTTTGGCCAAAGTACATTATCCAACATTGTCAAATTTTTTGTCAAACATCATGAAGAATATATAATAAGAGAAAAAGATGAGCATCTTCACACAACAGACATTGATTGCATCAATAGCTGTCAGCTATTTTGTGAGAATATTACCAACTTACAGTACTTTTTGGCATTTAGCACCATTCTTCTCTTCTAAGTGTTTCCTCTGTTTTATTAACCATTAGCACAGCTTAACAAATGTCTTTTGGAAATGAAAATTCAATTATTTCCAAAATGCCCCAGTCATTGCTAAGGCAGATTAATGAAAAGTGTTATAAAAGCAATGTCCTTATAAGATGTCACAATTGAACAATGATACTATTTTCCAGGGCTAAATGATGGAGTTGCTTTTTGGGGAAAAATCAACATATGCAGCAATGCAATGACCTGTAGCAGCAAGGGATGTGAATAGTCAGGCGGGTGTTTGGGTGTTTGACAGGGTGTAGTGAAGATTATGTGCTAGGTTAAAGTAACAGTAAAACCACTCTTTCCTGATTCTTTCAAGCAGTCACATAGCTTGTTTCTCATGAAGGCAAAAGAAAGGTGTTTGGAAGAGCCATTTTAGTACCAAGTGTTTTCTGTGAGCATTAAGAAACCTTGATCACTGTCTATTGCACACTGAAATTTGTACAAAGGTGGTTGCTATGAAGGATTATCTAATAGAATCTAAAGCCAGGGAGATGTGGTTTGGGGAGTAAGTTAAACCCCTGGTGTGATAGGTTTTGAACATTCCTGAGATGTAGGCATGGAGAAGAATACATGAGGTTAACAGCCTTGAGTCATACAGACTTAGAAGGGGATGGTAGAAAGTGCTTTTTAAAGTGGTCTGTTCCCATATGTTGGAATTTGAAACAGTGCTTGAACAAGGGGCAAAGCATTTTCATTTCATCCTACAAATTATGCGGTGGCTCCTGGGTGGAACTATAAAGGAATGATGGGTTGGGCTCTATGATTTGAAGAATTGAAATTGGACCGGGATTTGACTTCTTAGCTACTCTCTTTTAGATAGTGCTCATTTTTTCTGTCTCTCTTGTTCTACCTGTGAGTTATTCTGAAATGAAGGACAGAAACTTTGGCCTGATAGGTCCAGTGACACTCAAAGGATCTTTAAGGCTTGATGTCAGCTTGCTGTAGGCAGTTGAAGCCCTCTTTTGGACATCTATGTCATGGCTTACCTTCATAGTGAGCAATGTACTCTGAGCTCTGACTTTGTGCTAGGCTCCTTAAGATCATGGACAGTTTGTGGATAAGAAGATTCGTTCTCTCCTTAGCTTAACTCTACAAAGCTACAATGAAAACAGCTCCCATGGTGGTAGAACAAGGCTGGTGGGAGCACAGAAGAGACACAACTAAGCCATGTAATCAGGGACCTGAGATCTAAGTGTGATCTCAGAGGGAAAAGGGGAACATATACCAGAGAGGGAACAGCATGAACCCAAGCCTGGTAGTGAAAGGCTGCCATCTTCAGGAAGATTTCTCCTAAGGCCATTACATGGGCTGTATTGAAAACATAGGCCAGCCATAGACTCTTCTCAGGGGCTTTTTAGATCTATAGTATTGAGCCACAGAGAGTTCTTTGCTTTAGAACCACAGCCAGGAGAAGAGTGTCTGCCCCTATTTTAGCTAGGTCTTCATTCATAAAGCACGTGTAACTCACATCTAAACTGAATGTGAGTTTTAATATGTTTGACATTTATGAACATATTAAAGATTCCATTTAGTATTTAGAAGCCAAACAAATGTGAATCAAAGGGTTACAAAAATCTATAGGTTGGCAAAGTTGTATCTTATAGACTGAATTTTTAGTCTTTTAAACATTCATTTGTTGAAGCTGTAATCCTCACTGTGATAGCATTTGGAGCTGGGGCCTTTGGACAATAATAGGCTCCCAGGAGTCAGGAGAGTAGCACTCCCTTGATGGTTTTAGTGCTACTGTAAGAAGAGCAAAGGAGATGTTCCCTTTTACCATATCCACTGAGGAAAGGCCACATGAGCAGTGAGAAGTTGAATGACTACAAGCTTTGCTAAACTCTGAAATTGATGCTAATTTGATTTAGAATTTAAGCCTGAGCACTATAAAAACTAAATTTTTGTTTTTAAAACAACTCTATCCCTTTTTATAGGATTCTGTTAGAGTAGTCTGGAAAGACAAATATATACATTTATCCATTAAGTGTCCTAAGAGTCTCCATCATTTTTTGTTTTGTGTCTTGGAGACCCAGTCTTACTGTGTAGCTCAGTGTGGGCTTACACTCAATCTTTCTCCATTGGCGTTTTCAGGGCTAAGGCTACAGGCCTGTGCCAGCCCATCAATCTTCCAACAGTCTTTGTATTAAGACTCAATACTTCATCATGTGTCTCCTAGTGTAGTTTGGTCATTAAAGTACTTATACTTTCCTCATGAATACCTAAGTGTGATCCTAGAACCTATGTAGAATTGCCTGGCAAGGTAGCATGTGGGCCTAATCTCAGTTCTGGCAGGCAAAAGTTGCTGGATTGTTGGGACGCATTGGCCAACCAGTCTAGCCTAGCTGATGAGCTCTTGGCCAACATGTCTCAAAGGAAGTGAATCGTTGTTGCGGCATATATGATCACACTATAAACCCCGAGTTTGCATGTTAATTAAATAAAATCAGCCTTGTATCGGGAGGCGGAACCAGAAACTAGTTGACATAGAATAACCATAGAGAGTTAGAGCAAGTCCTGGAAATGGATAGAGAGACACACAGGAAGTAGTAGGGAAGGACTTTGAATGTGGCGGTCCACTTCGTTTTGGAGCAGCAGAAGACATGCTATCTTCCAGAGAAGCCAACAAAGTCAGCTAGTTATTTCTCAACCTCTCTGAAGTACCTGGTTTTTAGCACAGCCTCTGACTCCCCAGTTTTTATTGGTAAATAGAACGACAGGGATTTAGTTAAAAAGTACATTTGGTAGTAGTGGCAGGAGGCAGAGCTGGCAAGTTAGAAATGTGCCAGGCCACAATTACTAGAGGAAACAGCAGTACTTCCAGGTGTAGCTGCTGTGCTGGGCGCGGCTGGGGGAGGGTGGTGAGGGGTTGGGTGGATAACAAATGGTATTTCTGAGGATGACATCTGAGTTCATCAGGCTTCTACATGAACACATACATATATGCAGACTCACTGTCACACACATGTGTACTCATACACACATGTATACTCAGATAAAATACTTAATCTTAGCCATATAGCAACTGTTGAACATGAAAGCAGTCCCTGTACAATTAAGTAGACCACTGGCAACAGCACAGTTGGCCAGCTCAGACCACCACATAGACGAAGATTGTCATCATGGCTGCAATCTGTCACCTAACAGATGGCTTCCCAAGTGTTCACTGGTTGAAGAAAACTGAATAGTTGAGAAGGTTTTCTTTGTTCCTTATCCCTGTGCTTTGTAGATAGATACATATCAGAAACCTTTCAAGGAGGTGGTCTAGCAGGAACCATTTCCAGATTAGAGTCGTGTGAAACAGATGGGAATTCATTAGCAGGGATGACACGAATCCCAAAGCCACTATTAACATGTCTGCTCCCACTTAGAATAAAGAAAGGAGGCCCAGAGATTAGAAATGACTTTCCCTTAAGCCTCTAATAATGCGGTTTGATTACATCTTTTGAAAAGGGAAGAAAAAATTCAAAAGAAAAAAATTTAAAGATTCTCCACAGGTAGACAAGATGAAAAACAACAACAACGATTTCCGTGCTTTGCTTAAGTAGAGTTTTCTTTTTTCCCCGTAAAATATGAGGGTTTGATGTCTCCCATGTTACCATTGCTTTTTCCTTTGTAATTGAACCAATAAAAAGAACACATGTTTGACAGGAGTCTTCACACCTGTGCATGCAAGTGGTACAAGCTGATGAAAGTGAATTAATGTGCACAAAAAGAGAAATCATGAAATGGATGTATCTCTCTCTCTTTCTCTCTCTCTCTGTCTCTCTTTCTCTCTCTCTCTGAGTGTGTGTGTACACACTCTGTTTTATTACCTCATATGGTCTACATTCATAGTGACAGAAACCTTTCTGTTCCTATGTTGAAAGAAAATGTTCTCTCTGTTGAAATGATACCACCATCTCTATGAAACTTGGTAGTCATCGGAGAATAGTTACATTTTTCAGTCTGATCTTCTACTGCCTTGGCTTTTGTAAATGAGAGAATCAAAGGCCTTCCACATACTGGGTAAGAATTCTATCACAGATTTATGCAACATCATGGAAGTTAAAAAAAAATACTATTGGAATGTGCAAGGCTGCTTTTGTTTCTTTTGTTAATGTGATATAGTATAAAACCTATACTCACTGTAATTGTTGCATTTGGTTAGGCAAATAAAATTTTCAGGTCCTAATGTAAAATAAGTAAATAAATATTCTTGTCCAATTCATGCCAGCAACACATTCTTCTTACTATTTATTGAGATTTTAAGATCTAGTGGTTGGAAGCTATTTATATTTACAACTTCAGTAAGTAATCCCCTATTCTACTATCTTTTTATTATAAATCTACTTTTCCATTTATTCATATTTAAAAATATTTTAGAATGTGAGTAATTGATTCCAGGTTCTAGCTTTGAGAGGAATAATTACAACCTTGAACTATATAGACTTTTCTAGCTCCATTCAGCATAATATAAAGATTTTAATTATTTAATGTAATTATTTCCCTGTGACCTTTTCTTCTTGAAGTTACTTCATTTTCTTGTATATTTACTTTATCATTCAAGCAATGAGTTTATTAACTGGTGAGTTTGCTAGGACAAGTCCCTGCAGGTAATGCTTCTCAATGAAAGTGATTAAATGCAAAAAGTTATAAACATATACAAAATGCCTAAATCATAAGGTAAATTTTGCATTAAATATAAAGCTAAGCCATAAAACACAGGTACTTAAATACATAAACAGGTGTTTATAAGCAAAATATATAAAGTACAAGCTAAAAATCAATAAGAGGCAGATCATAGAAAAACAGATGAGATACTGTGATGGGATGTTATTCTGTATATATGTTTCTCATACTGGTTAATAAAGCACTGTGGCCAATAGAAAACTAGATAGGTGGGGCTAGGAGACTAGGAGGAGGAAAGAGGAAGTAGAAGGAGAGGTCAAGATGTAGAGCATGGAGGAAGGAAGACACCAGCCGCGGCTCCTGGATAAGATGAGCCACGTGGAAATACTTAGATAAGTAGAAATGGGTTAATCATTAAGACAGAGCTAGCCCATAAACAATAATGGTAACTGGCCAACAGGGTTGTATCAAATACAGAATCTCTGAGTGTTATTTGGGGCTCATGTGGCGGTGGGACCATGGCAGCAGGACCGGCGGCAGCTGGCGGGGAAAAACCTGCCATAACAGTGCTGAAGTAGGTAAATAATAAAAAGCAGGGAGTTATAAACATAGAAAAATATTGACTTATTAGTCATGAAAAAATGAGAGGGCTAGTCACATAAAACCCCACTATTCACAATGATAGGAATGTGAACACAGATACTCTAGCATTACTATAAGTTCACCAGTGTAAACATTGAGTAGAATTTGATTATGTGTAACTGATTTGAGGACACATGAATCTTTTAAGAGACTTTCTCAAAATATGCACTAAGGTAGTGGACTGCTTCAAGGAAACAGTGTTTTCTCTCATCCCATAGGTCTCACACCCTGCATAAGACTGTGCAAACTCAATCCCTACAAAATCCACCCCAACATGGAGGAGGTGTGGGTATGCATCCCACCACAGCTGAGGAGCTATTTGTATTAAAAAAAAAAAAAAAAACTGCCAGGAGAGGATTCAGTTTTCTTCAATGGTGTCCCTTGTAGGTCTACACATGCCAGGACAGGCACAATTCCCAAGAGTAATTGGGTAACACAAACTGGATTCCAATGAGGAATAAAGGAAAAAAAAAGAGGGTAGGTAAGGATGGAGTGAGAGGAGGGGTGAATATGATCAAAACATATATGAAATTTTTAAATAATTAGTAAAAATATTAAAAATGTAAAAGTTCACTGTAGGGATGTCTATTGTTGTTGTAAACTTTTCATGCTGGGCATGGTAGTCATAGAAGCAACTTTTATTAGAATAGAATACTAATATTTAGAAAGCATCGAAGTGCTTCAGGTGCAATATAATAATTTTTTATAAAAAATAAATAAATAATAAAAACTTTTGGAAGAAATTTTTGTCTTTAATACAAATGAGTATACATTTTTAAAATATATTAGCATTTGTTGAGGATTATAGTTAAATACACCTGAAAAACCCTACCATAGACAAACACATATATAAATAAGGAAAATTTTTGCTCATAATAATGGGAATTGAAAGTAGCTCAAATATGACAGGTAAAAGAATGCATTCATATACATATTAATCTCTCATACACCATACAGATAAAAGATCTGGAGTTATTTTTCATGTAAATACATTTAAAATTCATAATTATGATAACTCAAAACTATACTTAACAATTCTGTTTATGTGATGCTCTCTTATAAAACATTGTAGTTAAAGTATTCCAAAATGTATTATTTGGGTAAAACACACACACACACACACACACACACACACACACACACACACACACATATATATATATGCGTCTATATACATATGTACATAATGCACAACAGCAAAAAAACCCACTAAAACAAGCAAAAAACACACACAAATTATATGATGTATTTTCTGGAAAACAAAATCATTATACAGTTTCAACAATGATATTAAAAGTTCTATTTCCTTTTGTGTATTCTGCTGGCCTCAGATTGTTCTCACCATGGTTACATATAGGCTCTTATCCTAGTTTGGGCAAATAATGCTCTGACAAAATACCATGACCAACCTGGAGGCAGAAGTTGATGCAAAAGCCACAGAGGAGTGCTGCTTACTGGTTTGCTCCTCATGGCTTGCTCAGCCTGCTTTCTTATAGATCCCAGGACCACCAGCTCAGGGGTGGACCCTCCTACATCAATCACTAATTAAGTAAATACCCTGCAGGCTTGTTTGATCTTATGGAGGCATCTTCCCAATTGAGAGATGACTCTAGCTTGTAGCCAATAGAGCTCCCAAGGGACCAAACCAAGTACAATGGTAGAGAAAGGAACATTTATTGCTGCTGTGATCAAAGCCTTTGACCTCTTCTTTCCTCCAACCTGGGCACACATCTGTCCTCATTTCAGACACTGACAAGGGTAATTGAAACAGTAAAATTGACTTATTAAAGTTACGTGGGAGAAAAACAATGTCACTAGATCACAACAAACAGAATAGCATTGTGTCATTGCCATTGTACATGTGTACCTTTTGAGGTCTGGCAAGGACTTCGTAGTGTGTGCAGAGCAAAGAATCCTAGAGGGTTACAGACAGGACTGTGCCAAAAATTAGGTTTAGTGCTATGAAATGTGACCATTGCTTCAGCCTCAGGCAATTGGAGTAGGCTTGAGACAGTAGAGCTGGGAGGGAAATAGACCAACTCATGCTGTAACGGTGAAGGAAAAAAAAAGTACCACAAAAGCAAGAAGACAAGTCTAGATTGGAAGCTCTAGCTATCTATGGTTCTGCTAAGCACGCTCTTGAGACTAGAATGGAAGCACTAACCTAGGGCAGGGAGCAACACTGTTATACCATCCTACAAGACACCTTCCCTTAAAGGCAGAGAGCACTGGCAGGGTAAGCTCCTTACATTTGCAGAGCTCATTCTCATTTTTATTCTTCCAGAGACCTCAGACAGCACTCACCTCCAACTCCTATTCCTAATCCAACATTCCAGGCTGTGAATCCAGCTTTAAGGTGGGGAATTCTTTACTATAAACTTTGTTTGCATGAGCTTAAGGACACACAGACTCAGGTTAGAAACACAACTGTCGAGAACTGAAAAATAACAGCAACAAAACAATGGACAGCAGGCCACCAGAAAGATCCTGTAGAGTATACGTTTTTGAAAACTGGGAAAGTCATGAGGATGCCTTCTGTCTTTCCAAAGTTCCCTAGAATAGTCTAGTTAGTCATTTTGGGCCTCAAAGCTCATATGAATATGTTGCCTCCAAGGGGTACTTGGCTCACCTGAAAAACTGGGCATTTTATTTTCTTGCTAATATGCTCTAAACTCCTGTAATTGAGGCCTCCATCTTGAATATGGGATTTAGCCCATTAACTTTATGTGGCATATTTAAAAAGCAATTCCAACAAATAGATATTAGGTATTAAAATAACTTCCTAGTAAAGAGGTCCACTTAAAACTGCATTTTAATTTCTACCTCTAAAAATGAAAATGTATGTGTTTTGCGTTGTTTCTTTGACCTTTGTTGATACCCCAACCCCATTTATTTATAAATCTGGACCAATATAACTTTTATAGATCTTCATTAAAAATGCCAGGAAAAGATGGACTACCAATATAAATAGAGGATATGCAGAAGACAGGTATATTGCATAAATTTCTTTGGCAGCAAGTGACAGAAAACAGAATTCAAACTAGAAAGGGAATATTCCCCACTGACTGATCTAGGTGTGGGTGGCTCTGGAGGGACCAAAATGAGCTATCCAGATTATGTGTTTTCCCTATTTTCCAACTACTTTTTCTTGTCTCTGTCCACTTGGTAAATGCTCACCACCTCATGGCAGCTTGGTGACTATTGCAGTTGTAGCCTATAGTCTGTTGGGTGTGAAACTGCTTTCTTCCGTGATTGCCTTCGATATGGAGTTACCTCTTGGTGAGATAAATAAAGTTCTCTGGTTGCTCTCATTCAGTCTCCTACCCCAAGAAGGAAGAAACATCAGATTCACTCTGCCACCATGTGTGGCCTGAGAATGGAAAGAATGGGGTTTCCTGCTAGGCAGTTGGGAAGCTGGCACTCAATCAAAAAGAATAAATGCTGAGATATTGGGGGTTGGGTTTTGTCTGCTGACCTATTTCAAGCCCTAGTGACAGAAGAGGCGGAGAGAGCCATGTTGGCCTCTAATAATTTGCCCAGAAAATGTTATTTTCCTGTATGTTAACATATCCCTTAGCAAGACCCTCATAGTTTTTTTTTTTTTTTTTTTTTTTTTTAATCCAGAGAGCTAAAGGCAGCCCTGGAGCCTAGGGGGCATCTGCTGACGACATTGTAGGTCTCACAGTATATTCACCTCTGCTTACTCACAAGGTTTCCACTATTTCTCAGTTTCCAAGTAAAAAAAAAAAGCCTCATTCAGGCCAAGAACCTTTTCTAAGGCCACATAATGAAACTTTTTTGGTCATATTGAAGCCCAAGTTTTAAACCCATAGTTTTACTTGTTAAAGAACAACACAGTTAACTACCTTATTCAACAATTATTTAATTTAAAATTTCATTAGACTCTGTATATTGTAAAATCTTGGAATTTCACTAGTATTTTCATACACACATGCACACACGCACACACACACACACACACATCTTATTGTATTTGACATTCCCATTTTTGCATTTAACACAATGATTCCTAGTTCAATCAATTTTCTAGCAAATGGCATCATTTGCTTATTTTCTCATTTTTCCCTACCCTTCATCCTTTCTTCTCCCATTCTCTTCCCCCTCATTGTTCTAATTTTATTATTATTGTCTTTTTTTAATCTATTTATATTTATGTTAGGGTGAAACCAGTGTCAAGTGCTTGATGTGTAGCTCAGGAGGATCTGAACCTGCCAGACTTCCTGCCTCCCTTCCCAGTTCAGCCCTTCTTTGTTGCTTAATGATACTCTATAGTAATCTAACATTTTATTTATATACTAATCAATGGATAGCAGCCAAGGCTGAGTCTATGAGTTGCTACTGGGAGTAATGCCATAGGAAACATGATTGTGCATGTATCTCTAGGTAGACATTCCTTACTTTAGGTATGTAATCAGTAGTGAGGCACAGTCTTTGTTTAGGGACTTGTTTATTCTCTATGTTGACTTTGATAGTGGCCAAACAGATGCCCATTTCCACCAGTATACAGAGTTCCTTTTCACTCCATCCTTGCATTCTTTCCAGCATGTGATGTTGTTTATTTCTTGATGATACATGTTCTGAATAGGGATTAGAGAAATAAAACTTCATTGTGGTTTTCATTTGCCTGGTAGCTAAAGGTATTTATCATTGTGCCATGTTTATGGACATATTTAATTAAATTTATTAATGTATTCATTCATTTTGGAAAGTAACTTTTGCACAGTGACTGATGTCATTGCTTGTGTTTTCATGTTGATTTCTTGAGTTCTTTGTATATTCTGGATGTTAATCCCTGTCAGATGAATAGCAGGCAAAGATTTTGTCTCTTTCTGTAGATTGAATTGCCACTCTGTTAATTATTTCCTGTTCACAAAAGTGGGTTAATTTGATGCACCCCTTTTTTCAGGACTTTGCCTTTCTGTGAACACGTAGAATCCTGTTGAGAAGTCATTGTCTGTGTTGATGTTGTTAACTGTTTCCCCTATGTGCTGTGCTCTACTGTTCTGGACCTTCAGGTTTTACATTAAGGCCTTTGATCAATTTTGAGCCAGATTATACAGTGTAAGGAGAGGGGTATGTTTCATTCATCTGTGTAGATAGTCAATTTTTCAGGTGCCATTTGTTAAAGAAACCATGTCCTTTATCAATATGTCAGTACCTTTGTGTCAGTTTATGGGTGGGTCTTCTCTTCTGAGTGTTCACATCAAATACAACACAGTGTTAACTCCAATAATGCATCAAACAGTTGACTTTATGTACTTAGTTTTACTATTTACTATTTGAATGTTATGTCTTATGGCTTGTGATGTCTAATATAAGATACATATTTCACTTAGGCATTCAGTAAAGTTTTGAAAGTTCTCAATAGAAAATTGTTGAATATATACAAAGGGACCAGAACATTATGAAGAGAGTTGGCTCTAACACGCTGGGCTATAGGAGAAAAAAGAATCAGATCCTGTTCCATTTTCCTAGAACTCTACCACAATCCACTTCATAAGAACCCTTAGATGAAATTATTCAGGGAGGTATGGAGCCAGCTCTTCTCTGGGAAGGCCAATCACTTGTCCTGGGAGATTCTCACCCAGCCTGAACCTGTCTGGTAGATGCAGCCATTGTATCTCTTGGGTATTACATTTTATCTATTTGAGCATCTTCTAAGTTTTCCTATTCTTGAAAGGTGACACTTCAATTCCTGTTAATTTATTTGCATCTGTGACACAAAACACAGGCTACATAGATGCTGAATGAACATCTCTACATGCTATGGTAGAGTCATTGGCAGGTTTTCTGGCCATGCTTCACTCTGCTGCAATTTTTATAGAAACTAATGGCAGACCTTACTCCTACATTTTACTCCTAACACTCTGATTTGGAGCTTCACTGGTTCTACCAACTCATTCTGTTGGATATCTTTTCTCATAGTGACCTACATTAACTCTATTACTTATATTTCAATGAGGAAATTCTATTAAAAACAGTTGAAATGAGATAACTCCGTGAAGCCTTTGCACAGATCCTCACATTCTGGAATAAAACAATGCTTTGGTGTTTTGCTATCTCTGCTGTATACATCAAGATTGGTCATGCAAACCAGATGTCAGGGGTAGTGAACACCCTCTTTCAGACCATACATGTAGTTAACAGCAGAAACTGAACCCCAAAGCTTTCTGCTCCACAGTGGGAATCAGCAAGGTGGGTACATATATCAGTGGCCGGTCAGCTGTTGCCCATGAGCCATAGTCATCTCTGTGCCTGCTTTCCCATAAAGTTGCACCACTCACTCATTTACATATTATCCATGGCTGCTTGCATCCTAGAACAGGAGAAGTGAGTAGTTGTGACAGATACCATCTGGCTCACAAAGTCTAAAATATTTATTATTTTGCCCTTCACAGTGAAAGCTTACTGGCATCTGATGTAAATCACACTCGAATTTTAAAAAGCAGAAATGATGGATTTGAGGATGATCCTAGTGAGGACTTCTGTGGCAAGTCTTCTGCCACTTTAATGAAGGCGGTTAGAATGTTGGCTTCATAAATGCAATAATCACTTAAGCAGGAAGACCTGAACACACTGCGGCTTCAGAGACAGGGTTTTAATTACCTAGCTGTCTGCTGTTAAAACAGCTGGACAGGATGCAGATTGTCCTATCGGTCACTTTTGAAGAGTTACTGACAGAGATTAACATGGAAGATGGGGGAAGCTGGAGAGAGAGAGAGCAGAGCAGGCTTTCTCTACCTGGTTATGCTCATGAAAAAAAAAATGACCGCAAACAAAATGGGATATGTCATTTGTAGGGGCAGAGTCTGTGAAATAAATGGCAGAATTCACAATGCTAAGGTGGGGGATTAAGGAAAGCAGCTGAACAAAGAAAATGAATTTTAAGAAGAGCTTAGTGCAAAATGCTATGAGCCCAAAATGACTAGATATTTGCATAAATATGTGCACAGTTGTCTGCTAACTGTGCACTGGAAAGTTTGAAGTTGACCTACTTTTTTGGAAAAATTGGAAAACTAAATCATTGATGTAAATTGACCAATCATTTAAATAAAATATTTCAAAATCTCCCAAAGACCTAAGCATAATTAATACTTTTCACAAAAGCAAACTCATCTGTCCAAAGAAATGTTTGAAATATGCAAGACTAGAGAATTGAGGCAGGGCCATTTGCTGTGGTGACAAGTTGGCTCAGCAATTAAAGAAACTGTGTTGACAGTATGCCAGGAACATGTGACTTGCTCTGTATTATATTGGTGTGTAGTTGTCCATCCAAAGAGTTACAAGCATTGGAAATGACAAAATGGCATTCTAGTGCCCTGAGAGAAGAGTTGAAGCTTCCAAATACTGTCACCTCATTTATTTCCAGAGGATAAACTGTATGCTTGGGGCTTGCATTGCTCGAAAGCCTGAGTGGCAGTGACCAGAGAGAACAGAAAGGAACTGAAGGAGATCTGTTGGTTAATCTACATGAATCAATGAAACAGACCTGTGTTTTCCTTCTTCTTTTCTCTACTCATGGCTTAGCTAACTTTTGTCAAGAGGCTTTTGGGTGTCCTGTTCTATCAGTTTAGATACCAACCTGAATAAAAACTTCTAAAATAAAGAAGAGGGCAAAATAAAAATTACCCTTCCGATTGATGAGTTACAACTAATCCTGGGCTGTGCCCAGGCTGCTTACTTGGGGAAAGCTAAGAGATTAGAAAAGCATGAAGACTTAGGGCAAAGACTCCAAAGTTATATGAACACAACCCATTGTCCTCGTAGTAAGTTCCTTCTCTCTGATAGTCTATATCTACATATTAATATAAAAATAAGCAGCAGCGCATTAGCACATTTTTGTCACTGGTCCAGTGCATACAACCCAAGAAACTATAGATGATAAGTGTCCTGATTTCCTTTGAACACAAAGTATATGCAGGTAAAAGCTGCAGTGTGGCCTCATGCTTGTTCTTACAGCTGCATTCGAGTGGGAACTTTACCTTTTTAAAGCTGAAAGCCCATTTTATGAGTGGGGCCAATATTCATACTTCATTGGCTTTAGGAATTATTTAATTGCTTTAATACCAATCACCATTTAATAATGGTTTATAATGTGTCAGACAGTGTTCAGCCCTGTATTACTTGTTGACTTTGATTCACAGTTTTGAGAAATTCACAGATTAAGTTTGTTGAATTCATTTGCCTTATTAATGCATCTACACTACATGTAGTCTCCCACATCACAATAATTTTCACCTTGAGAGCCTTTGTTTTGTCTCTTGGACATTTTTGTTGATATGTTGTTTTGCAACTTAATAAAGGAATTCAATAACAAAAATCAAATACTTAGCAACTATGAACAGCTGCAGGTGTAAAATTTTGAAATATTAAATCATTAAGTCTGGAGGACTTGTCTGTTTTTCCAGCCTCTCAATTTCCATTTCCATCCTGTACTTTGGGAGAGGCTATGGAAATTAGGTGGATATCATTACACGCAAATATCATTGTTTTCATTGCAGCTCTTATTTTTAGAAGAAATGCTAATGCAGTATTCAGTGATCATAGACAAATATCACACCTTTGCTGGTAAGGAAAGGCTAGACCCCCCAAAACAGTATCCCAACCCAGCTCTAGCAGTCTGGGGATTGTCACATGCAGGTTCTCAACTGAACTCTACTCAGCTCTTGTGCTTCAGTTACTATTCTATTGTTGTGAAGACATCATGAAAACAAATTTACTTTAGTGCTTGCTTGGAGTTCCAGAGGGTTATGCCTGTCCACTCATCATGGTGGAAATTGGATAGGCATGTGGTGATATTTTGTTTACGATCTAACAAATAAAGCTTGCCCCAAGATCAAAATGCAGAGTTCACTAACATTAGTTAGCCAGAGAGGTCAGACAGTGGAGGCACACACTTTAATCCCAGCATTCTGGAGACAGAGGCAGATGGATCTCTGTGGGTTCAAGGCTACACAAGTTTGAATCTGTCTAAAAGAGAAACAGAGCTAACTCAAAGGTGATCCCAGCACTTGGAGTGACATGCCTTTAATCCCAGAACTAAGAAGGTTTCAAAGAGACAGGAAGGGATATGGCTGGATGGAGAGAGGAATATAAGGCAGGAGGAGACAGAAGCTCAGATAGTCTGAGCAGCAGTTAGGCTGAAGCAGTCTTCTGAAGCAATATGAGGATGAAGTCTGAGGAGGCTGTCTGAGGACAGAATCGTTCTTTTGGTCTGAGGTAGAGGTAAGAACTAGTGGCTGGATACTTTGCTTCTCTGATCTTTCAGATATCCCCCCTTAATATCTGATTCTGATTTTTTTTTATTAAGACCAATTAGAATTCATGCTACACAAGCATAGGACTGGAACAATAGCTGAGAACTTTACATCCTGATCCAGAGGCAGCAGGCAGAGAGAGGGACTGCTTTGGGCTTTTGAAACCTCAAAGTCTACCTCCAGTGAAACACATCCTACAATAAGGCCATACCTGTAGCGTGTATGTTTCCGCCAGCCCGCCAGCCCGCCAGTCTGGGCCCACAGCCGCGCCAGCCCCAAATAACACTCAGAGACTCTGTATTTGATACAATCCTGTTGGCCAGTTACCATTATTGTTTATGGGCTAGCTCTGTCTTAATTATTAACCCATTTCTACTTATCTAAGTATTTCCACGTGGTCATCTTATGGGGAGCCACGCCGGGCATCCTCCTTCCTCCTGGGGCTACATCTTGACTCCTCCCTACTCCTTCCTCTTTCCTCCTCCTAGTCTCCTAGCCCCGCCTATCTTGTTTCCTATTGGCCGCAGAGCTTTATTAACCAGTATGAGAAACATATATACAGAATAGCATCTCCCATCTCTTACCTCCTAATCCTTCCCAAACAGTTTCTCCAACTGTGCACCAATAATTTAAACCTATAAGCCAATGAGGACCATTCTCTTTCAAATCACCACACCTGGTCTAAGCAAAGCTGTGGAAACCCCAAGATAAAGGAGAGGTTAAAACTCAGTGTACAGCACAAAGTATCTGTGTTAGATGCCATTTAAACCTCACCGATAACTTTTCCAGTCCTCTTTGGTTCTATGACTGTCAGGTAACACTGCAAATTGGATATCACTGAGAGATTTTGTTATGTTGGCTCACCTGGTTTATTGTTGTTGGCACTATGATGGTAGATTTCTCTTGCCTGTAAATTGAAAAACTATATTCTGCACCACTCTCTAGTGGCTACAGCATAAATTCAGAAATGTAAAAGTAGAGAACTAGGTTTAGACATAAGGTATTAAGGATTTATTAAACTACATCTGCCCCTGAATAGACTAGTTAGAGGATAGAAGAACTTTAGAGAAGAAGGAATCCCCATGGGGCCTTGGTGAGATGGGCAAGTTCTAGTTTAAGCAGTGCATGTAAAAATAAATGGGAATAGGAACAAAAAATACAAGTGAAGTGAGTTACAGTTTTTAAAAGAGTTTCAAAGAATAGACATTGTATATGCTAGAGCCACAAATCTGGAATATATACAGGCTCTGACAGTAGTTGCCAGTTATCAGGTTCTCATCTTTGATTGTCTTAGAGACTTTTAAAGATTTTGATTTCTTATTACTCTATGATTGATGTCAGGAGGGGAAAAGTTATTGAGATCATAATACTAAAAAGTGGAAAAACTCATGTTAGAACTTAGTACATTTGACCACAAACACTGCTCCTATATGAAAAAAATAAGGTATAAATGTTTTTATCCATATGCAAAATAAATTTTATTATTCATACGTGTGTATAGGCAATACATTTCCATTTTAATCACTTTCGTGTGGAAAGCTATATGGCATCAAGTACATCCACATTTAGTATAACTCATACCACCATTCTCAACTCCAGAACTAATTACTACCATCCCAAACAAGCTTGGTAGCCATTAAACAGTATTCTTTACATTAGTCAGTTTTCCAATACTGCAATTAAATGCCTGTGATAATTAGCTTAATAAGAAAAAAAAATGGTTACTTTGGAAGTGTTATTTGGCAGTCAGGTGTTAGCCCTGTTGCTTTGTCTTTGGTGAGGAATCTCATCACTATGGAAATGCAAAGTCTTCACTCAGGAGACAGGAAGCAAAAATGAGTAAAAGGAAGAGAAAGGTTCACACAATCCCTTTTATCATCCTACCTCATAATGGTTCTATCACCTCTTAGCAGTGCCACCCTCGGGACCAACTTGCTAATACATGGGCCTTAGGAGACATTCAGAATTCAAATCATAGCATTTTGTTGCTGGATCCCAAAGTTTTATATCCATTTCACAGTGAAAAATAGTATTCATTCTTACTCAAAATCCTGCATTTCTTTACTGTTCCATGTGGTTCAGAATTTGATCCAAATTCCCTTTCAGTACTGGAATTCGGTTATGAGCCCTGGTGAAAATGAAAGAGAGCTACAGTAATCCCGACACATAATGGAGGAACAGACACAAAGTGAACTTTTATATTCCATTAAGGAGGAAAGGGAAATTAGTAATGGAAAATTAGCCCACATTAGACCTAAAGTCTCAGTGGATGCATCCTTGACACTAGAACATTTCATATGCTTGGTCAAATTACGACCATGTGGATGATGCCATAGTCAGTTCTCTGCGAGTTGTATGTAGACCCATGTGAATCCCAGCTTCAGTGGCTTCTGCATACTCTATGAATAGAATATGGGAACACTAGTCTCTAGTGGTTTAGGGCATACAGGGCACTTGTGGAATCTGTTCTATATAGATTCTACCTCTGAGTCTTTGGTGCTTGTCTGCTAAGATTTTTTGAATCATCCTTTCTACAGTCTCCATACAATACTTTTTCTATCACTGTTCACAGTTCCATGCTCGCTCCCCCTCTGCTTTCCTCTTTGCATCTGACTCTCAGGGTAAATGTGGAATATCCAGTAATACCTGTGTTACATCTATGGTGTTGTGCTGTTTTGAAATATCTGGCAAATAAACAAGTTTGTTACCTTTATTTTTAGCCTCCCTAAAGTACCAGAACATCAGTAAAATATAGTTCCATAAGTTCTTCTGCAACTACATCAGCATTACTTTTATCTAACATTTTTGACTTGGCGTTCTGGTCTCTGGAACCACCTCCAGAATAGCTCAATAAATTCTACATACAGCATTTCATACTTTCTTTAGCTTGCTACTCCAAAACTCATCCAAATTTCTTCAATAAAACAATCTCATAGAATCTCCCATGTGACAAAGTATGCAGTACCACCAAAGACTGTCCATGCCTCCTGGTTAACTTTTCTTAGTCATATTTCCATCACTACAATGATGTGGGATGATGACCTTGGCTTTGGAGGGTCCAATCCCTAATAAATCAGCTCCATGTTGTGGTCTTAGGGTGGGTCTTCACATCATGGCATTAGAGTGTAGCAACTCAGAGATGGTCACTTAATGAACTGGAAGCAAAGAGAAGTTAGGATGAGACTAAGGTCCCACAATTTCCTATGAAGGTATATCCTGCAATGGTGTAAAAATTTCCCACAATCTTCTAACTCCTAAAGCATTGATTCTCAACCTTCCTAATGCCATAATCCTTTAATGCAGTTCCTCATGCTGTGGTGACCCCCAAATTTTTTTGTTGCTATTTCATAACTATAATTTTGGGGCTGTTATGAATCCTAATGAATATATCTGATATTTGGGATATTCAATATGAGACCCCTATGGGGGTTGTGACCCACAGGTTGAGAACTACTGTCCTAAAGAAACTATCACTTCCCAATAGCACCACTTTGGGAACTTTGCATGTACGCCCTGAGGTCCAGACCTCAGTACTCCCTCTATAGAGTACTTCTGCATTCTCTCTTTCTCTATCTTTGTTCACCCAACATTCTAATGTCTTTGCAATTCGGACTACTCTATATAGAGCCTAAAAGTACATTCATACAATAGTTGTTGGGCAAGTTGTGGCATATTACCACCATTTTCATTCCTTTCTGTGGCTAAATATTATTCTACCTCTTTGTGAGCATCAGTTTTCATTCATTTGTTAATATATGTCTTGATTTTTTTATACCTTTTAATTGTGAGAATTATATGCTACCAGGGTGAGTATCTGATACTATTTCAGTTATCCTCAGTGTATGTTCAAACAAATTAAGTGAAGCAAAATAAACAAACAAAAGAAAAAAAATAAGGTTCAGACATGTCCTTTTCTGTGGTGATGGAAATGAGGGAGAGAGCAGTTGTGTCACCTGTTGTATACATTGTATCTGATCCTTTCATTTATGTCAAATGTATTATGATGCTTTACAAATAATACATTCCCATTGCAGTCCCTAAAAGGGGTGGTGATAAAGGGACATGTGTAAATTTTCAGTAAAATTTAAATACAGTTAAATCTCAGTAGTCTTAAAGGGTAAAATGGCTGTACAAGTTTGCATTCCCACTAGTAGTGGAGGAGTGTTCCCCTTTCCCCACAACCTCTCCAGCTTAAGTTGTCATTGGTGTTTCTAATTTTAGCCATTCTGGCAAGAGTAAGATGGTATCTCAGAGTTGTTTTGTTTTGCATTTTCCTGATGGCTAGGGATGTTGAGCACTTTCTTAAATGCCAACACTTCAGCCATTTTGGATTCCTCTATTGAAAATTCTCTATTCAGTTCTGTACTCCACTTTTTAATAGGGTTATTTGGTGTTTTATTGACCAGTTTCTTGAATTCTTTGTATATTTTGGAGATCAGCCCTCTGTCAGATGTGGGGTTGGGGAAGATCTTTTCCCAGTCTGTGGGCTGCCATTTGGTAAAAAGGAACAGCATGTCAGCATTTAGCATCTGGACCTCTGGTAAGATTGAATGCTTGTTTCCTTCCTATAGCACCACACAACACATCATGATAGGGTGTGGTCATCAGGAATCCAATGTCTGATCTGTCCCGAGGTGATGAAACCCAAAAATGAGTTTTGCACTTGTTCAGCCTACCTTAGTAGGTTTTACTTGTTCCTCACATTCAGAGGCTTTTTGAAAATTGAAGTAAAAATCTAAAGAGAAGTTGAGGGTTGTTTGGTCTTGAGATGAGTTTCTCTCTCTCTCTCTCTCTCTCTCTCTCTCTCTCTCTCTCTCTCTGTGTGTGTGTGTGTGTGTGTGTGTTTGTGCATTTGTATGTGTGTATGTTTGTAAGTGTGTGTGTCTTGTGCATCTGTCAGTGGAGAGGAGATGAGAATATGCTTTGAGTTAATTCAGAGTGGTTTTTTCCTATTGCTTCAGACCAGGCAATGTAATTCGTTGAGAAGCAGGAAAATGGCATAGCTTCAAATGAGCTGTAAACCTAGTGCCACTTTTATAAAGACTTGCAGACCCCTTTCTAGCCATAGCTTGTGATCACCATCTTCATGTTGGGACTCATGAGGTACACGAAGTTGGCTTTGTCTGATTGTAGCATCTGAATTCTGAGTCACATTTAAAACCTATCATTTGTCAGATATCCCCTACCATATGCTACTGAAATAGGCTCTTGTGCACTTCCCCCATGACTGTGGCACTATGACTTGATGATAAGGAATGGACTGTGGCAAAGCTGATGGCCTATTACACCTGGATTGGGTCACATCATAGGATCCTCCTCTTCCTGACTGATGAAGAGTTTCTTCTGCTTGTCTTGACGTTATCTTACTGTAAGGAATAATACCACAAAATTCATGGTCATGAAAGGGCACTCCAAGGAGGTACAAGAAATGTTAGATGATTGCACCTGTAAGAAAAGAAGGCCATCAGCCTGTTATGCAATCTTAGAGGACTGACTTCTTTTTAAATTATGAAACTGTTGGTCAGTGACTAGCATTTCTAATTGGCTAGGTCTGTCTTAAATATTAACTTATTTCTGTCAATCTAAGTATTTGCAAGTGCTCTTGGCTTACTGGGAATGCTGGACCTGTAACTCCTTTGCCTGCTACATCTCTGCAGAGAAGAGGAGAACTGACTTCTATATCTGCATGCTTGGAAGAAATCTCTGTGCTCTGAAGGTTATCACACCTTGGTAAATACCTTGATTATCATCTAGCAACATCATGAGCTAATGACCAAGATAAGCCATGTACAAATACTTGACATGTGGAAACTAGAATATAACCTGTTTTCCTAAATTTCTGATTTTATGTCATTTGTCACCCAGAAATAGACAATGAATACATCTAAGTACCATCTCCAGTTTCCCTTTGCTTCGCCTACATATGTTTTTCCATATTTATGTTATATCTACCCATTTCCTTCTGTGAATTTTATACAGATTATCCTCATAATGCACTGTTTTCCATGATCCTAACTGGGAAAACTGGGTTGTTTCTCCACAGGATTCTGGAGCCTGAGAAGGATGGCAGAATCAGACTTGTTTGCAGCTAATATATCCCACTGTGCTTGCCTGGAAATACTCTTGCTGCAAGTTCTAGATAGCTCCTGCCTCCTTTCTGTGCCACTCCCATCTCTCACCTTGTTATTTCATTTTGTAAGGCCATCTAGATTCTTCAAATAAATTCTTCTCCAGCTCTTGATTGTCCTTGGAGAATTCAAATTCATTTGTCTCTCTGGTTTTCTCGATGGTTTTCTTTCTAAAAAACTAATTTCTCCTGATGATATTTCCCCTAAAGCTCTCAGAGCTTTAAACTGAAGTCTGATAATTAAAATGATAGGATTTTTACAAAGGACGAGAAACAATCCTGGGATTTGTCAAGTTATTGTCTTAACTTTAATCAGGACCATCATTGTTGCTGAGGTCTCATAAAGAAAATACTTATGAAGGATAAGTCACAAGTTGCATACTGTATGTGAGATAGAAAGATATTTTGAACCTGTAAGTCTTTATGAGACTGTTCTGAAGTTTTTCCTCATTTGTACTTATTAATGGTACATAAAAATTCAAGAGTACCAATACATTAAATGAGAATGTTCATATGTTTCTTAAAACATTTATGACACCACATCAGCCATAGTAAAGTATTTGGTTTTTGGTTTTGTTTTACCCTTAATTTGTTGCATTGTCACTTTTCTCTATATCCCTAAAGATGATCATTATGTATTGCCTGGCAAGTCCTCTGCTGAGGCTTTAGTGAGTCTTCACAAAATATAAACCATGTTAAAACTTTCACTTAGGAAGAAGTTTGTGATGGGGTTCCTGTCTGAGTTAGAGTGCATCATGGGAAAGAGAAGGCTATAGAGATAACATATAAATGAATACCCTTGGCTCTTCAATGAATCAATTTTTAGAAAACTTTCCTTGGTTTCAACATAGCTCTAGGGCCAGTTTCAGATGCATTATGACATTATATATTGTCAGCTTTCCTATTACAAAAACATAGTTGAAGTTTTGTTTTGAAATTGCTATCAGAAATGAGCCGATGTTTTTCTAGTACTTCTTTGGAACACGAAACTGAACATGGTGTTTTACAAGATTTCTCTCTCTTTCACACACATCTTAGAGTAGATTAAAGTGAAATCAATCTAAAAGCTCAGGAAATGTCAAGATTTCAAGCAGACAGTCTTTAGTTTTTCTGTCTGATGGTTTCTATTATATTTTTTTCAATAGAGATTTAATGGAGTTTTGAGCACGGACTGTATGCCACCCACTGTGACCCCAACTGTCACCCCCTACCATCTTAAAACAGATGCCTTCCCACTTTATAGCATGATTGAACATTGTCACAAATTTTGTAATTAATCAAATGACAAAGTATCCCAATGAAGCACAGTTCTTTTACATAGTCAAGATATGTTGCCTGGGAGTAGCTGTAGAATCTCCCTGACACTTTGCCACTATGCTTCAGTTATCTTCCACAGCCTGTCCCAAGATAAAGGCAGTCATTAAAAACTGGCAATTGTGGGCCTGGAAAGATAGCTTAGTAGGATAAAGCATTTGAAGCCAAGGCAGGTGACATAAATTCAATACCCAAGACCCATGTGGTAGAAACAAAGAACAAACAAACTCTCACAAGTTATTACACAATGTCCACATGGATGAGAACGCATGCAGTCATTCTTACAGATACATGAATGCATACGTACACACAGGCATTCACATTCACATGCACTAAATACACACCATAAAAGTGAACTGGTATTTAAGCTATATCACTGATGGAAATACTAAGTTTCCCACAAGTACAAAAGTAGAGGGATCATCCATACATTGGTTATCTATATTTGAACAGTAGTGTTAATGTCCCCAGTGCTTTGAATCTGTCTTCCCTTGTGAAAAGACTGCCTTGAATCAATGTACCTAAGTCATGTTAACAGAAGGGCCAACTTCATGTTTTAAAATATGAAACTGTTACTTTTTTACTGTGTTCCTATTTTCCCTTCAAATCAGGACCCTCAGAATGAAATTTTGGTAAAGGTCCTCAGGAAAAAAACTTGGCTTTCCTCCTCAATCAAATTCTAAATGATACTATGAAACCATTCCACAGATTCTCATACCCTCTGAGGAAGTGGTAAGTTACATGTTCTAGTTACTTAAAATGAAAACATACTAGTCTAAGTCCTGTCTGTTTTTTCTAAAATCACTATGTGGGAAAAAATCTGTTAATTTAACCTTTTTTTTAAAGGCCACTATATTCATTTAAAGATAACTATCAAGAAAACTATTACTGGTTACAATTTTCTTTTTTCTAAAGCACCAAATCTTTACTCTAACCATTGTTTCCAAAGCCCATTAGAACTATTGTGGAGCATGTATCTATCTTCAGTGCTGAGGGAAAATAGTCCATACAAGACTGCAAGGTTCTCTTTATCCTGCATAGGGTTCTTTTACAACCTCATACACTTTGATTCAGTATGGGAGGGTGTAAGGTGAAGAGCAACTCAGTGATATTTGGAATTCACTAACACTTTCTGGGGGACTATGTTGATCTTTCCTTCAAGACTGTTGACAAATCTTACCTTTGTAAAATTAATTTCCTCTTGGCTTTAAACCTCCTTCAGTACTTTGTTGGAAATGCAACCATTTCCAGAAATAATATGGCATTGCATTTTAGAAGATTGGAGAATGCCACTATTTATTTGGGTTTTTTTTTCCCACAGAGAAATATGCAGAGGAGTGAATGCCCACATTTCTATTCTGGGCATGAAATGTAAATCAGATTTGGTGTAAAATATCCATGTCTGTGTATCAAACAATATCCTATCTGATAGGGTGCCAGTGTTTAAAATCCTTAGGAACTAAGAAAATTAATCTTTCCTATTGCTTATGACAATCTCAAAACCTGGGATGTTTCACCCCTTTATGCCATTTGGAAAGCATTATTTTCTTTTTTCTTTTGTTTCTTTTATTTTTTCATACAGAGTTCAGCATATCAGGAAAAAAATCTCTTGCCAGCATATTTTGCAAGTTCTGACTGGATGCTTTCAGCATTCCCCAACCCATTACATTTTATCTCATATATTTTCCTGGGTTAAAGGTTTTAGCAGCCTCTTTTGCTATGTACCTATCTTTTTGTTTCTATTGTCAAAATCCCATCTTTCCCCACAGAAAGTCTATTTATGTAGTATGCACATCCACACCCAGCTGGCTCTGCTGTTCTACAGAGGTGCAGACAGAGCTGTGATCTTTAGACATAGTAGTGTCAATAGACAACATTGGCGATGAACAGCATCCCAAGGGGCAGAGATTGCAAAGATTTCACCTTTCTTCCAACACAAACACATGGCTAAAGAGCACACATGGTAGAAGGAATAAAAGAGAAGGGATTAAAGGTTAAAGCCTCCAGCCTGCTTCTCAGAGGGCAGCATCTTGGAACCCCATTCTACCAAAGCTGCCTAGTGTTTGGTAAAGGGATTTTCTAGACACATGTCAAATCCTAAGAAGGAAAACTAGTCTAATGAGCTAAGTAAATGAAAGGGAGTGACACATAACACTAAGTTAATATTCAAGAAACCAAAGTTCTAAATGCCAGGACGTAAAGTATGTTAATATATTCAAATGAATGGAAATTACCAGTGACCTTGACACTTCTCCTGAGTTGACAATGCTGTCTTGGCACCACAGAAGGTGACCATTGCTGGTACAGATTCTGATGATCACTCAGTTTATACTGGGAATTTGTATTGAATCTGAATTTTATCCACTTAGCAGTCTGATCAGTGACTTCTTTGCCAACAGTTTTGCTTGCACATGTAAGCAAACAAATGTATTTATCACCCCTGGGATCAGTAAGTGCTAATAAAGTTGCTGCTGCTTGCATTTGAGATCTGTCTTGATGATAGACATTTCCTAAAATTAACCAAGGATGGTTTGGCTGTTTCAGAGCTCAGCAAGGAGAGAAAAGATATGAGCTTTATTACGGATGTCACCAGTCAGTGCAGAGGATAGTACACACTATCTCTGTCATCTTCACAGTCAGTCTAACTTTGTGTTAGATTGAATGTCTGAGGGAAGTGTGTGTGCACAAAATACTATTTGCTTTTGTGAGCATTTTTGATACAATGCTGTTTGAACCTTATTTCAGAGTTTCATGAGAAAAAGTAACCAGCAATGGACACAGGGTGTGTTCTCCTATGTGAGCACTATTTTCTGATCTTATTTTATTTAAGTAAAATGTGCTGCAAGAGTCATTAGCCACTTACCTCATTGCTGATACAAAATACCCTCCAATAGCAACATAGAGAATAGGTTATTTTGTTTCACAATTTGAGGGTACAGTGGATTTTGGGAGGCAAGTCACAGTGACAGAGGCTTTAGGCATCTGCTCACATTTCTTCTGCACTAGCAAAGCAGAGAACAATCAGTGCATTCACCTATTCACCTTCCTCTTTGCCTTTTGTTGACTCTGGGGCTCTAACCTATTTTAATGGTGCTGCCCATATTTAAGGTGGGTCTTCCCACTTCAGTTAGAATGATATAGGTTATCCTAAATGGAAGACCCAGGGATTTGTTTCCTTGGTGATTCTGAATGTCATCAAATTGATAACCAAGATTAACACATTCACCCTGAATTATCTAGCGCAATGTGCAGCACTCACTAAAGCTTGCTCTAACAACACTCCTTATTTACTAAAGCCTGCTTTGTAAATACTTCCATACTCAGCTAGTCTCTAATAGGGTAGGACTAATCCATCTCTCTCTACTACACAAAAATGCCATTTAAAGTATGAACTTAAGACACATCCATCCCTTTCTTACACGTTTATTCCCTTTGTAGTAGTATCTATCATTCTGTGTCTTCCTGTAGGAACCTTATTGGCTATTTCATGACTTATTGCAGTCACTTTCTTCAGGTGATGGTTTTTCCCACACCTGTAGCATATGACAGTGCTTTACCTTGTGTCTTAGGTAGGGTTTCTATTACTGAGAAGAGACACCATGATCATATCAACTCTTAATAATGAGAACAGTTAAGTGGAGCTGGCTTGCAGTTTCAGAGGTTTAGTCTATTATTGTCATGGTGGGAAGAATGGCAGCGTGAAGGCAGACATGGGGCTAAAGAAGCAGCTGAGAGTTTTACATCCAGATCAGCAGGCAGCAGGAAGAGAGTGAGATACAGAGCCTGGCTTGAGCATCTGAGACCTCAAAGTCCTGTCATCCCCCCTGCCCACAGAGACACATGTCCTCCAATAAAGTCATGCCTACTATAACAAGGCCATACCTCCCTGTACTGTCATCCCCTATGGACCTATGAGAGTAGCACCACCTCACCTTATTTACTGTCAGCTTACAACAAGCATTTATATATCATACCTTTAAAGCATGCCTTAGAGTCTGGGCTGCTGATACTGATCCTAGCCCCTCAGTGTTTCTTGTCCTCAGCTAAGTTATTTGCAGATTATATTCTTGGCTATTCTTCTTTTTTCTCTCTCCCCCTCTTCCTTCTTCTATGATACAAGTATTCTGTAAAGATTAATATTGCTTAAATGAAATGTGGGTTACATGTATTTCTTTCTACTGAAAAATGAATAATAAATGGAGTGTGTGTATATATGTATGTATGTATATATGTATGTATATGTAAAGAATATACCTGGATGAGCTATTTGAGGTAATGTATGGCAACACCTGGAGATTTCTATGTGTCTGGTCTAAGTTTTCTTCAGTGTTTGGCATCTGTTATCTCTCTGAGTTCTTATTACACCTTTCTTTTATTTATTCCTCTATATACTTAAAAATCCTTCATGAATTTCTCACATTGAAAACATCTTCTAGGTCATTTTGAGAGTCTGGGGCTCAAGCTAAATTGAAAAGAGACTTTTTTTTACTAGGATGACTGCAAAAATTATTTTCTAATTAAGATGGACTTGCATTGTATTGCGCTATAATTACAGTTTTCCTTATCAATAGAGAAAAATTAATATGAGGTAAAAATGTCTCAAGAATATTGCATTTCTAATCCAAACACACCATCCTGCATTTTTAGATAAACTGTTGGGTTTTTTCATTGGTTCAAAATAAATAGAAAGGTCACTGGAAACATCTTTTTAAAGTTAGGACTTTCCTTCTCCTCTCAGTATCATTAGCTTCTGTCTAGGCATTAAAAGGAATTGAAATGGTTATTACTTGATAGACATTAGGGTATGCAAAACAGTTTGCTCCAGCATCCTAATGTATTACTGTTTGATGGCATACTTCTCCATCATTGGTCCCTGCCACAGTGATGGATGACTCTGAGAGACCTTTAGGGGTAGGGTTAGCAATGCTCTCTGCTGTAGTACATGAACAATTATTCAGAGTTTACCAAAAAGGCAGCAGTTTACCAAAAATGCTTCTTGCCTTGATATTTTAGACTGTCTACTGGCCAAAACGTCTACAGAGAAATATGCTAAACTTGGAAAAATATGTAGTGTTATAGTATAAGAAGAATAAACATTTTATTTTATTTTATTTTTGCTTCTACTATGTTGTTTTGGTTAACTGGAGCGTATGGTGCCCATGATGCATCATATTTTATTCCATTTCCTATCCATTTTTCTTTTTGCGTACATAGCATACTCTCTTCAATCTTCTGACACTGGGCATCTCTTTCCACCCATGCTAACTGATGCCACGGTGCATACTCCTTGCTTTGGGGAGATGAAACTCAGTTTTTCTCTTCTATCTCTTTGTTTCAAATCAGCTTTAGGACACATTTGTTGAGCAAATAACTAGGGTGAAGTTAACTATCTAATGCATAGAGTATAAACTGACACATCCAAATTATAACCCACTTCCTAGTTATTGAATGTGTGTGGCTATGGACAGCCAAAGTGTATGTTGACTTAATTTCTATGAGTAACATAGAGTTAGTCTTCAAGAGGGAGGCAACTCATTGCATATAGATTGTGTTTGAATTTGGTGATGCATTTGAAGCATTTCTGACTCTGCTTGTGTGAAGTGCATCCTTTGTTGTCCAGTGTGGGGAAGAAGTTGAAGGGTTACAAGGCTACAGTTAAAAGTTGTGTCAGGAAGAATCAGACACCAAGGGCTATGCAGATGAAAGAAGGAGGCAAAATTGTCTTTGGTAGCATGGTTGAGTTATGCCATAAGTAGTTGTCCAAAGCAGGCTTTCTCTGTAGTCCTGCTGTAGCTAGTTCCATAGCCAGTATCCTACTGTTGCTACTATGCAAGTGGACATACATTTCAAGAATCTGGCCCTTCCAAATGGACATACATTTCAAGAATACAATGTACAGATTTTGGACATCTTAGTATAAAAAAAATGAGGAGATAAAACTTCTTAATCACTTTATATATCACACATTTAAAGAATGATTGTTTGACTATTAGATTAAGTGAAAAATGTGAAATTAATTTCACATGAATTTTTTTTAATACTGTTACTAGAGCATTGAAATTAAATGTGACTCACACTATGTTTCAGTGGGATAGTGTCTATTTGGACACGTAAGTTACTTTAAGCAATAAGTTCCTCTAATTGTTCAAGTTAACCTGAATAGTGTTTTCTGTTGTTTGCAACACCAATTTCTAATTGATGCTTGGGATGCTTATATTTAACCTTTATGTCTTCCTATTTGTTCCTATAAGTATGGCACACATAAATGTACATGTATACACACACACACACACACACACACACACACACACACACACACACAGAGAGAGAGAGAGAGAGAGATGAATAGTGCTTTTCTGTTTCTAATCACCCATATGAGGAACTCTGTATTTCACCATCCTATTTCTTACTTTTCTAACCCGAATAAATAAGTACTTTGGAGGAAAAAAGTTTGGGAGTTGATGCAGGATCAACCCCAAGTGTAGTAGAGCTACATTATAAGCTTCAGACTAGTTTATTCATTTAATTTTCTCACTTACCAGTCACTTACCATGGGTCTATTTCAGCAAGAAGAAAGCTTGGGGTCATCTCTACTAGGAAGGGGGGTGGCTTGTACCCATGTGCTCTTTAAAAATATTCTTTACTTTAAAAGGTGATAGAAATTCATAGTAATATGAGGAAAAGATGGCCTGAAACAAACTATGTTAGCAACATTATTTGTAATAGCCAGAACCTGGAAGCCACCTAGATGTCCTTCAACCAAAGAATGGATAAAGAAAATGTGGTACATTTACACAATGGAGAACTACTCCAGAGTAAAAAATAATGACATATTGAAATTTGCAGGCAAGTGGATGGAACCTGAAGAAACCATCCTGAGTAAGGTAACCCAAACACAGAAAATGGATATTAGACATAGAGCAAAGGATTACCAGCCTACAATCTACAACTCCAAAGAAGCTAGCAAACAAGGAATACCCCAAGAGAGACATGCATGGACCCCAAAGTAGGGGAAATGACCCCTAAATAAATTGGGAGCACAGGAGGAAGGAGGCAGGAAAAAAGAGAAGGGGAGGAGGGAGAAAAACATGAGGTATCAGGAAGGTAAATTTGGGGGAAGAACAGAAAAGGAGAACAAGGAAACAGATACATTGATAGAGCTCTTATGAGTTTAATGAGAAACCTGGCACTAGCGAAATCTCCAGGGAGCCACAAGGATGACCCCAACTAAGAATCTAAGAAATAGTGGAGAGTCTACCTTAAATGCCCTTCCCCTATAATGAGATTGATGACTATGGTAAATGCCATCATAGAACCTTCATCCAGTAGCTGATGGAAGCAATAACAGAGATTCATAGCTAAGCACGGAGTCAAATTCATGGAATCCAGTGGTAGAGAGGGAGGAATGATGAGCAAAGGGGTCAAGACCATGCTTGGAAAACCCAAAGAAACACCTGACCTGAGCAAGTGAAGCTCAGGGACCTCAGTCTGAAAACTGGGGAACTTGCATAAGATCACACCAGGCCCCCTGAACATGGGTGTGTTTTGGGAGACTTGGAAAGTCTATGGGTCTGCTGACAGTGGAACCAGTATTTATCCCAAGTGCATCCCTATTGAGGGATAATCTCTAAGCCTAGGTACAGAGGACATGTCCTAGGTCCTGCCACAAATGATGTGACAGTTTTTAATGATGCCCCATGGGAGGCCTCACAGCTCTGAGGAGTGGATGGGGGAGGGTGGGATGGGGAGATGGAGGGAGGAATGGGAGTACATGAGGGAGAAGGAACTGGGTTTGGTATGTAATATAAGATTGTTTTTAATTTAAATGAAAATAAATAATTTAAAAAGTAGTCTGAAACAAGCCAACTTCTTCAGCAAATAAACATTTCAGTGATCCTATGTTTGAGTCCTTTTTCAAAATTTGGACCATGAATTGACTTATAAAAGTATAGGGTAATTGTTTAAAGTGGACTCAAAGTTTATTAATGGCTACAATCATTCAATAATTAAATAATAAAAAGATGTTGAGGAAGAATTTTCTGATTCTGACACTGTTTAGTGCTAAAACATATATGGTTCTGTTAAAGGAAGCAGGCTAGTTTTTGTTCAGTTCATGATTTCCTCTCAATTTTCTAAGTATATTAATTCCCTGACTGTGCACCCTGAGGACATGGCACTCCTGCTGTTTTGGCTTATTGCTCTATATCAGTTCTGAATATTTCTCTGTTTCCAAGCCGGAATATTTTACACAGAAGTGTCTTGGCAATGAAGAAGACAATTCTCATTTGGCTTCCATTCAGGAAATAATTCTTCAACCAAAAACCATTACTGAGCCTCTCACAGAGTGCTGTAAGAGGAAACAATTGTGAAAATGCTGAGCTTACATCATAAACAATTTGAAAGTCAACCAAATTTATTAGAGGGGTGATATGAAAAGTGCAGTGCAGAAAGTGTTCTAGGAAGCTGTTACTTTATTCAAATTACTTGCTCACTCTGTTGTTTAGATAACAATAAGTTTGTTTATCTCATAGAGCATTTATCAGTGCAAAATTTTCATAGCTAAGAGATTTGTCTAAAGGACCTCCCTAACTGACTGCTTCCAGGCAAGTGCAGGAGGGTAGGTGTGTCTAGTTCCACCTTAATCATGTTATCATTGGCTTGAGGCTTCAGCTTTTTTCCACATGGGAATTTCTTTGAGTCTACTCACAACATGGTAACTGGATTATTTCTAAGGTGATGGGGAGGGAAGGAGACAGGGAATAACCAATAGTGACATTATATAGTGTTTTCTGTGAATTTTATTACAAGTCCTGCCATCATACTATATTGTTATCTCACACCTAACATATTTGAGAGGGGCCCACAAGTGCTCGAACATCCTGGACTCTAAACATTGCACAGACAAACATCACTGATCTGATGGTGATTTAGGGATTTAGGAGATCATTCATTAGAATACCCTACTCACTCTAGAATGTCTTTGTTCCTATTATCTCCTAATTTTCTAGGATAATCATTAGGTATTTGAGTATTATTGTACACA
This sequence comes from Cricetiscus sungorus, assembly GCA_030556225.1. NCBI lineage: Eukaryota > Metazoa > Chordata > Mammalia > Rodentia > Cricetidae > Cricetiscus > Cricetiscus sungorus. The sequence continues at coordinate 75,987,921 of JANBXA010000372.1, forward strand.
AGCTAAGTTTGGTGTTGCTCAATAATTAGAGTTACAACTTGTCATAAATTTTATATGGGATAAGGTGCCTCAATTTGTAAGATTTCCTTAACTGTAATGAAATACTTGGAAGAGGCTGCATTCTATGGGAGAAAAGCATTGATCTCACAGTTTTTTTGTTGTTGTTGTTTTGTTTTTTTATTTTTGTTTTTGTTTTTGTTTTTGAGGCTTTAAGTCTAAGCATCCTGGCACATCTCCTGAGAGAACCCCACTGGCTGCATCAAGTTGCTGAATCTCTGTGAATGTGTTTTCTCTCATCTCATCTTATGAATCCACAAGGGTTTATTCAGGTGGTCTCAATTCTAATATTTAGAAGTAACAAAACACCTGTAAACATTACAGTCAAAGAAAATTCCAACATTCTTAACCATTGACATATCACACTGCTGATGAAAGTCTTATGTGAGTTTGATGGACAAATCCTCTTTAAATCTTAGTAATTCAGTAGAATTTATAAATTCATAACAATCAAGGATGGCTTGTTTGATGGTTGGTATACAAGATGATCCTCAGTGAGTCATATTTATTTTATCTCAGGAACAACACTGGTATTAGGCTGTGTGTCCAAAAGGACATGGTAAGAATTTTTTTTCTTTTAAATATAGTTTTAAAATACTTTTCTGGGCACTTTAGCATCATCTATAATTGAATATTCTTAACCCAGAAAATGGAATCAATGAAGGTACAAAGACATGTATCTTAATACTCTGTTGACTGTAGCTTCTCATCTGATGGTTGGTTCTTTGGAGGACTGTTTCCTTCTATGAGTAGTGCATTGTTTTCACAACATGGAGAAGACTGTAGTGTTTTCATGACTTGAATAATTAAATTTTATTTTATGCCCTTGTGTATCTTCTCTGTCTATGTCCTCTCTTCCTGACATACAAACACGTAGGAGCTAGTATTGTGAAGGAGAAGAGATTCTATTTTAATATTCTCAGGTAGGATCAAACTGTTTTCTTTCTATATTATAGATATCCAGTCTAGTAATTCTGGGTGTGATTGCTAATGGGCTTGGGTGATAGGTAGAAATCAAATGTAGTGTAATTTGCTTTCAAAAGTAATCACTTTAAAGGAAATTTAGACTTGAATTTGATTCTGAAAATAAATGTATGCCAATGCCACAGAACCATTTGGATTTTATCCCCTTGGCTAATATTATTATAGATTTACCTACATGTAGTTCTTTAAATTGATCAGCATTTGAAAGATGGTCAATATATATCTGGACTTTATGAAATTATCATCTACTTTTTGATTGCCCATATCATTGAAAAGTACTTCATCAGACACATCACAAAATAAAATCAGAACTAACATAAATAATTTATGTATATTTTTATGCCTGTTTCTTGACAGCTTGGAGAATTAGGTATTTGGAAGGCTAAAGAACACATAGTTTTCTTTCCAAGCAAAATAATTTTTTCCTCTTATGTTTTGACATTCTTAAAGACACAGGCAGCAGAAACTAAACTATGACTATGTATTTATGATTTCAATAGAAAAAAATGGCTCGAAAAACTAGATCATAAATGTACATAATTTATTTTGGTAATTTTTTAGTTTTTGTTTCATTTTTTGACAGTTTCATACAAGCATATAATGGATATTAGTTGTTTCATACTTACTGTTATCTCTTTTGTCCCCTCCTTCTCCTCCAGAAACCAAACCCCCTTCTCAACAAGTCCCTCCTTCTTTCACCTCTTTTCTGCAGGTGTGAACAACTGAGTTCAATTCTAGTTTCTTGCATGAGTATGCTCTATTTAGTAGGGCATGAACTATGTATTAGTGGATACACCTGTAAAAAAGTGATAAACTGTTCTTCATCGACCAAGAAAATTAGAGCATGGTGGGTGTCTCATGGGATTCTCTAGATAGCAGCAGTTATAGGCCTGTTAGTGTATAGATATGCAACCTGGAGAAGGCTAGGGCTCTCATAATCCTTCTGACTAGACACAGTTAAGAGCCTTTTTTTTAAAAAAAAAATTCTTCCTATAAAAGTGAGACATCCCCTCTGACACTATTTTGTAGGTCTTGTATAAATAATCAGATCTGGTGAGTTAATAAGTGAAATGGGGAGGCCATGCTTTGAAAACAGCATTCTACAGTACTCCTCCTATTCTGTAGGCTCTTATTACTGTATCCTTTCTTTAGCTTCTTCAGTGACGTTATGTAACTATCCCCCTCTTTTTTTCCTTTAGGACTGAGAATCAAATATTCAAACAAGCATTTGGATGAGTAACTGCTACCTATTACAAAAATAGCTTCTCTATCCAAAGCAGAGGTATCATTAACTCATGGGTATCAAATTATTATTTAGATAATTTGACAGCTGTTTCATGTTCATTTAGCAAAACAGCACCAGTAGCTTTTTCACTAAGGCTTATGACCTCTCCAACCATAGTCTGTTGACTTGATATATAGTAGCAGACATGAATTCTTTCCTTCTCAACAGACTTCACCCAACCAGAAAGCAGTTAGTTTCTCCCATAATACTCATGTCACTGTTTCACCAATAGGCTAATCTTGCTTGAAACGTTAATAGTTTAGCAGAGAGGGTCCACAAAAGAATGAAAGTGTTGATTTTTCTCCCTTAGCGACTTGTACAGTACATTCCATCATTATGAAAACTATCTAGCAGGGAAGATGCTTCCACCTACATTCCAGATTGGTTACTCTATGCCTTGCAACCAATGTCTGTGTTGTCTTTAGGAATAGGGTCTTGCCATCTTGTTCTGATGGACTACCAACAACAATGGCAATAGTCTGTATTGTTTGGGGAGATTTAGGGACCCAGTTTATCAAGAACTCATAGGAACACAAGCAGTGAGATTTTAATGTAATAATCTATGCTTATTGATCATGTATTCACCTCTGTTCAAACATTTTCTTTAAATTTACCTTTGTAATTAATTTACAAATTATCAGACTTTCTTATATTTTCCTCATAAATTCTTATTTTGTGTTGATGTTATTAGCCTGTACCTTCTTTTCTCCCTAACCTTTCTGTTTCCACCATTCCTAATTTTCCTACTTAAAGCTATCCTTCTACAACTTTCTATTCTTTACTTTCATATCACATGTGTTTTACTATCCTGATTAAAGGTCCTTTGCCCTGCTCTGTGGCTCTTTCCAGATTGTTGGCCTCTCTACCACACATACATATATACATACATGTCACTTAGAATCGAGAATCTGCGTATGAGAGAAAAGCACATCTCTCTGAGCCTATGCTGCCCTACTGAGCCTATGCTACCATACAGACTTTGCTACCATAACTGACATAACAGTTACTAAATCCAACAATTTTCCTGTACATTTCACATATTAGTTTTTCATCATAGCTGACTAAAATTACACTATTCTATTACTCTGTTGATGGTCACCTAGGCAGACTCCATGTCCTAGACTTTGTAAATTGAGCAGAAATCAAGATGGTTGTACTAAAATCTGTGTTAGCATGTGAGTCCTTTGAGTATGTATCTAGCAATTGCGTAGCTAGATCATGTGGTTGTTTTACTTTTAACTTTTTGAAAAATCTCTAAAATGATTTCTACAGTGGTTGGAACATGCTATACACCCCCCAAACAGTGATAAGTGTCACTTTTCCCCTACACTATCACCAGTATTTGTTGTGATTTTGTTGCTTGATGACATAGCCATTCTGACCATTGTAAGATGTAAAAATGATCTTTTAAGCTAAAATACATATTGAACCTATCCAGTAAAGGAAATAGAATGTATATACATTTTTGTAATATGATTATATCTTTTTTATAAATACGCAGTTATAAGGATGGGTTCATATAATTCCAACACCCCATTAGCTGATCAATTATGAGAGCAAAACATAGTCTGAGTTATGTAGTAAGATATTTGGCAAAATAAAGCAGTAGCCGGGTGGTGGTGGTGCATGCCTTTAATCCCAGCACTCAGGAGGCAGAAGCAGGCAGATCTCTGTGAGTTTGAGGTCAGCCTGGTCTACAAGATCTAGTTCCAGGACAGCTTCCAAAACTACAGAGAAACCCTATCTTGAAAAACAAAAACAAAATAAATAAAGAAGTAAACAAGAGTAATGAAAGGATGGAGGGGAGAATAAAGAAGTTCTTATTTTTTCCTGTGGTTTCTCTTGGAGAGTACTTTTACTTCAAAGGAATTAGTTTTGAAATTTTGAATTTTTATAATCATTAACTAATCAAAAGACCAGTACTTTCCTTTGTTTCTTACTCACTCCAGTAACATGCTCAGGTCTGCATGGCAGTTCAACACAACAGGGTAGAGAGATTCTTGAAAATTGTCTTCAAAATTTCCCTTTCTATTCTAATTCACCAAATCATGAGTTTCTAGGATAAATGCAACAAACAACTTAATTGCTAAATAAATACATAGATATTTTTCTTAGGTGACAGTTATTTAAAACCAAGTTCAGATTGTATGTATGTATGTATGTATGTATGTATGTATGTGTGTGTGTGTGTGTATAGACACACACACACACACACTCACACATACACACACACACACACACACACACTCACACATACACACACACACATACAAACACACATATATCATCATGGATGAATTTTATGGAGAAGAAATCCTGGAGCAGACTTAACTGGGCGTCAGTCCTGTGCCCTTGCTGTAACCAGGGATTATGGTCTATTCTTTGTTTTATAACTTAATTCGCAGAAAACAGTCTCTTGGTATTTGGAAGCAAGAGTAGGCTGGAGAAACAGGCTCTGGATTTCAGTGGCTTTTCATCTTTACTTCCTCAAAAATAAGGGCATTGATTGCATTTTTATGGGTACCTAGGATACAGCATGTTCTGGTTAGCTTTTGTCAAGTTGACACAAACTAGTGCCACCTGGGACAAGGGAACTTCAACTGAGGAGTATTTTCCAGCAGACTGGCCTGTGTGCATGTTTATGGGACATTTTTTTTTGATCCATGATTGATGTAGGGGGGCACAGCTCATTGTGGGTGGTGCTACCCTTGGGCAGATTGTCCTGGCTTTTGTATGAAAGCAGGCTGAGCACACCATAAAAAACAAGCCACTATGCAGCACCCTTCCATGGCCTCTGCTGCAATCCCTCCCTGCAAGGTCCTGCTTTAGTTCCATCTCTGACTTGCCATGATGATTGGCTGTAACCTGTAAGGTAGAATAAAGCCTTTCCTGTCCAAGATGCCCAGTGTTTATCATAGCAATAATGTAAACTATCATACTATATGTAAACTATCATTTACATATCAATGTAAACTATAGCATGACACTCAGGGAATCAGAGTTTAGAGTTAAATTTGGCAATGTGAACAGAAGCAGAAAGCACTAGGAGTCAGATGTTCTCAGGACAGTCACACCCTTCTGCTCCATTCCCATATTCCTTAAAGGTCAAAGGAGAGAACTGAGTAGAAAGAATTGTCCATTAAAGTCTACACATAACACACATGCTCACACATATTATATGTTCTCTTTGTCTGTGTCTGTCTGTCTGTCTGTCTGTCTGTCCGCCTGTCTCTCTCTCTCTCTCTCTCTGACACACACACACACACACACACACACACACACACACACACACCATGAATACAATTTTAAAAGTAGTAAATAATCAGGATCCGTATTTCAAAATGAGGCATCTAAAAGTCAGTGCAGGTGTATTATTGGTAAATTAACAATCTTGAATAAGAGCTTCTGATTTAAAACAGCCCCAGCCAAACAGCATGGACTGTAATAAACTAAGACAAAGATGCTTGTTCCATCTATTTTCCCACCAGGGTAAAATTCCTGACTGCTAATGAGAAAGGAACACTAGTGCTCAGAAAGGGAATCAGATTGGGGTCTCAGAGTATGCACTGCAGGCTTCATGGATGTGTTTACAACTGCTCTTCACATGAGAGAAAGAAGGGAGATATGGACAAATTAAGAATTCTGGGGACTGAAGAGATGCCTTTGTGATTCAGACACTACTTCTCTTACAGAGTTCCAGTGTTTACTTTCAAGCATGCACTTCAGGTAGCTCACAACCATCTAAAACTCCAGCTCCAGGGAGTTCAGAAGCCTCTGGCTTCCACAGGTACCTGTCCTCATGTACATGGTATCAATGCACATATTCCATATACAGTATTAAAAATAATAAAAATCTTAAAATAAAGTTTTTGGAAACATTCCATCTGTGTATGGAGAGGCTAATGAAACAGCCCAACAAAAAAAGAGACCTGGATCTAGGTTTGTGGGTAACACATCTTTAATTATTATACTAGGGAGGCAGAGGCACAGAGATCTCCATGATTTCCAGCCTAGCCTGTTCTACATTGAGAGTTTTAGACCATCCAGGGCTACATAGTGATACTCTGTGTTAGAAAGAGAGAACACACACACACACACACACACACACACACACACACACACACACTGGAGAGAGAGAGAGAGAGAGAGAGAGAGAGAGAGAGAGAGAGAGAGAGAGAGAGAACAAATTAGTAATTTTCAGAAGAGTTGCAGTCATCTCTCAAGGTTCAAGGTTTTGGTGGAATTTTGTTGATTTTGATTTGTTGATGCTTCATTTTGTCTTTTTTTTTTTTTTTTTTTTTTTTTTTTTTTGAGCTTGTGTATCCTTGGCTGCCCTGGAACTCACTCTGTATAACAGAGACCAGGCTTGCCTTGAACTTACAGAGATCTGCCTGCCTATGCATCAGGGCCACCTCTCAAGTTTTGAAACTCTCTCCCTTGGTGTCTCTGTAGACCTGACAGTAGAAAATTTACAACAGAAAAAGATTGACCAGAACTGTTGTTGGCAGATGTGGTGCCGTGCACCTAAGATTCCTGTTTCAAGGGCGCTTAGGCAGGAAGATGGCAAATGTCAGGCCAGGAACAAAAGGAAGAAAGAAAGAGAGGGAAAAGGAGAGAAGGAAGGGAGAGGGAAGGGAGGGAAAGAGGGAAAGGAAAGAAGAGAAGGAAGTAGGGAGGGAAGCAAGGAAGGAAGGAAGGAAGGATGATCCAATCAAAACCTGCCAATCAACTGAATAAACAGCAACTACAGCAAAACACAGAAAACCCCACCTCAGATACAGTTATCTTCAGAAATAAACTAGGGTTTAGTTATGAAAGCATAAAAGAAGTTCATCAAAGATTTGAAGTAAGGATAAGAAATGACCTGAAAAAGAGGAAGCTCATGCACCCCAGTCTGGTAGTTGGACGTTAGTTAGGAGGACTGGGCAGTCTATGGGGCCTCTAGTAATGGATCAGTATTTATCCCTAGTATATGAATGGACTTTGGGAGCCTGTCCTACATAGAGGGATACTTTCTCAGCTAGACACATAGGGGTATGGGCTGGGGTTTGTTGGGGGGCGGTGATAGGGGAGGATGGGAGGGTGAGGGATCTGGGATTGACATGTAAAACAACTTTGTTTCAAATTTAAATAAAAAATGGAAATGTCTCTGAATTGAGGCATTTTATTATTTGGGAACATTTGCACATACATATTGAGAAATATTGCCAATGGGACCCAAGATAAAATATCATGTTTTGGGTTAGGCACACATACTCATACTCACACACACACACACACACACACACACACACACACACACACACCTATATCCCGGGAGCAATTTGATTGTGCCCTCACTGTAACTTTTCACAGGAGACTAGGTGTAGGCCATTTATAGCATCATGCCATTCTGCATAAGGTTTTACATTTGTAGCACTTTGAACTTAGGACACTTGGGTGAGGCGTGCTTAAGCTGTAATGGAAACCCTGGATGCTGTGTCTGTTGCCATAATTCCTTACCTCTGAGGAAGAAGGAAAGATGGCTGCAGAAAAGATGAAGCTAATTGGTCTCAGGAACCTGTTGAGGCTCAGCTCCTACGCTGAATAAAGGAAGCTGCCAGGTGCCATGACATTAGATTGATTACCAATAAAGCAGGACAGACCTTGGAATAAGATAATTAGCCAGACTGGAGAGGAGACAGCAAAGCCCCCAAATACTAACCAAGACCCCACTAAAGCTGCACAAGAGTGACTGCTCCTTGTCATTTAGCCTCAAGTGTAAGCCGATAAATTTTATATGTGATAAACATGTCTCAAAAGATCAAAGAGCATTAATACAGTGTTATTATGAGAAAAAAATTCAACATCTACTGGCCCAAGTTCTTCATGGATGAAGTGGGTGTATTAGCATGAGGACTGAGGTAAAGGTGTAGAAATAAATAAATGTGTAAAAACAAACACAACATTTCAGAAAAAAGAAAAATGTGAGTGAAATGAGTGTCACTAAAGTACATCCTTGTCACATCATTAAGTTTCAAGTGAAGATGCTTATTTTCAGGATTTAGTGAGAAAAGTGTACATCATCCCACAAACTCTGGCAAAAATGAACTATTCAAAAACATTCGTTTAAAATGGGAATTTGTGGTGCAAATGGTGGGACGAGACTTAATGCCATTTAACTATAAAGGGAAATAAACAATCATGGGTCGGAAGATTATAGAATACTGAGAGTTTAAATACAAAATTATCGTTGTATAAGTTGAGAAATCATTGGCAGTGGGATGTAAATTTCCCAACTCTCTTATTAGAAATTGATTTATCATCTTATGTGGAATGGAATGACTGAAATCAAACTACTAAGCTTTCTGATCAACATAGAAGAAAGCATCTCTATATTGTATAACACATTCAACAACCACAATGACAAAAGAGAAAGCAACATAATGATCCATGGAGAAGTGTGGGCCAAAAGAAGATTGAGACAATATTAGATCATTACACTTCTTATATCAAAGAGCACAAACTAAAATGTGCCTGTTAATATAATGGCATATATAAATGTGTAACAAAATAAATAAAAGACCCAGAGACAGATAGTGGGGTTCATACTTCAAGCCAAAGGTCAGAAAGGCAAAGTAGTTGGTTACTAGGTCTTACTCTATCCCAGAATGAAAGGCGATCCAGGTTCACCAAATCTCAGACTGTAACCTCTCTTCAGTGTGACTGGAGAATCCTGAGACTTCAATATCTTTCTATTCTCAATGTGGTTGGAGAATGAATGTCTCCTATTCTCAATGTGGCTGGAGAATTAATGCTGATGCTGACTACTGAAGACCCTGCTCCTATCTTTTATACCTCTCTAGTCCTGCGATTAAAAGTGTGTGATCCTAGGTGCTGAGATCATCTTTGTGTGAGCTGTTTCTCTTTAGGATTTGATCAGTCTTGTGTAGATCTGGGTGGCCTTGAACTCATAAATAATATCTCACCACATAAATGCATGTATAAAATACATGGGAGAGACTGGGCATGACACTGCATGCCTTTGATCCCAGGACTTGGGGACAGCAGCATTTAGATCTCTTTGACTTCAAATCTATCCTGGTCTACAAAGCCAGTTCCTTTGTAGACCAGGATAGCATTGCCTCAGAAGTGGTTCAGCATAAGGGCACTGACTGTTCTTTCAGAGTATCTGGATTTGCTTCCCAGTACTTACACACTGGCTCATGATCATCTGTACCTCCAATTTTAGGAGATCAATGCCATGTTCTGAACTCCAGGGGTAACTGCCTCCAACATAGTACATAGATATGCATGCAGGCAAAACACCCCCACACATAAAATAATAAAAATAATTAAATAACATAAATGAAAACAAGAGTTATGTATAGTTCTATGTGAAGAAGTCCCACATGATAGATATAAGAGAGAAATCTACAAGGGCACTCACAGCTTAAAGTAAAAGAAGGAAAAATGATGCAACAAGCAGATACTGTGGTGTTTCAAATAAGAATGTCTCCTATCAGTGTATATTGGAATGCTCGATCCCCAGTTGGTAGAACTGTTTGGGATGGATTGGGAGTTGTGGGCTTGTTGGAAAAGGTGTGTCACTAGAAGTTGCTTACAAAGTCCATGACATTCATATTTAGCTTTCTCTTTTTGCCCTGTGCCTGTGGGTCAAGTGTTAGTTCTCAGCTACTGTCTGACAAGAACGTGAAGAAAGAAATTGATGAAATCAACATAAAATGGAAATATCTTGGATACATAGAATTAACATAATAAAAGTGGAAATCTTACAAAGTAATTTACAGATTCAATGAAATACTCATCCAAATCCCAGCAAAACTTTTTACAGACCTAGAAAAGGCAATGCTCAATTTCATATGGAAAAACAAAATCAAAAACAAAAACAAAACACCCAGAATAGCCAAAACAATTCTCTACAATCCAGCAACTTCTGGAGGTATCACCACATCTGAATTCAAACTCTACAGGAGATCTATAGTAATAAAAACAGCTTGATATTGGCATAAAAACAAACAGGTTGACAAATGGAATCAAATTGATGACTCAGATATCAATCCACATACCTATGAACAACTGATTTTTGACAATTAAGCTAAAATTATGAATTTGAAAAAATAAAGCATCTTCAACAAATGGTGCTGGCATAACTGGATGCTGACATGTAGAAGAATGCAAATAGTTCCATATCTATCACCATTCACTAAACTCAAATCCAAATGGATCAAAGAACTTAATGTAAATACTTTCTTTAATAAGTTATTTTGGTCATTGTATTATTTTCTGTTATAAAAAAATAAGCAGATTTAATAAAATTAAAACTGGTTTGTAATATTAATTTCAGACTAAATTCAAGGAAAAATATTTCAACCATATGGTAAATGTTAAAATTTAAAAAGTGAAATATACTTATACAAATCTTTAAGGCTAAAACCATATCAAAAGAATGAAAATAAAAAGAATGAAAACTTTTATAATTGAAGCTTTCTGAACAGAACATAATGTTTGGAATTCATAAAGGAAAGAGGACACACCTCACAGCATAGCAAAAGTAAAAAACTTTTACTAAAAAGTAAAAAAAAAAAAAAAAACTTTTTATGATATAAGAAAAAACAAGATCGAAGGATAATGAAAAATATCCACAGAAGACAAACTAAGATGATTTCTTACTACTTAAGTGTCCTATAGATGGAAACAAATAAGCAGAAGTGAAATATATGAATAATTATTTATAAAGAAAAACAAATGAGAACTGAGTATGGCAATATGTTCTTGTAATTACAGTACTCAACAGTATTGGGACTGGAGGATTGCTGCAATTTCAGGGCCAGCCTGTGGTGTATAGGGAATATCAGGCCAGACAGAGCTGCACAGAAAGAGGAAAGGAAGAAGAAATGGTGAAGTAGGGAGGGGGAGAGAAGCAATATTACACAAAAAGTAATTGCTTAATCTCATTCAGAAGGAAAAACGAGAAGTCACACACACACACACACACACACACACACACACATACACACATCCACATACTCACCAAACACACACACACACACACACACATCCATACCAAACACACACACACACATACACACTTCATAAAACTCTTGTTATTTTATAAGTAAAGACATAACTCCTACTCAAACGATAAAGGCTAGACTTAAAGATGTTCATCATCGGCTTAAGCATGCTCCTCTTTGACCAAAATATCATACATAGAAAGCACCCTGTGCAATATTCACAGAAGTTAATCCACTTACAAAATATTTATTATACATTTATTTATGTGCCCCACCACAGACACAACTGTAAACAATTGATTGGTTGGTCAGTCTGGGGCTGCCAATAGTACATAATATGAGGAAAAATGTGGAGGTCATTTCTTTATGTATACGTGTGCATGTAGAAATCAGGGGACAACTTCCAAATAGTGGTTCTCTCCTACCTTTTTAGTCCTGGATTTCAAACTCAGGTTATTATATTTTGTCTACCAAACCTTTCCACCAGCTCCTGAAAACTAGAACTAACCAGTTTAGGAGGAAGGGAAATGGCTCAAGTATGTTTGAGTATAATCTTAAAGGTAAAATAAAAATGCACATTTTGATGTATATTCAAAACACACAAAAATAAAATGTTAGGAAGTGCTATAGGCTGGTTGAAGAGGGTCATCTTTCCCTCCATTTTATTCCCTCTGCAACGTTCAAATCATGAAAATAACATTCATTAGCTAAGATTTTCTAAGCAGTAGTAGTTTGTTGTTTTCTTCTCTAAATATATTTTATATCAGAATTAATGTTGAAAATTTAATCCATGAGTAGAATATTTGTGCCTGAATTCACTGGAGCCCATATCCTTATGTGTTGGTGTGAGAAGAAAATTTAGAAATGCTCTCTGCTTCAATATCTCTAAGAGTTGTTGAATATGCAAATTCACTATTAATGCACATAAGACCTCTGATTTCAGACTGATCTTTTTAAAGTGTCTCTTCTACTCCCACAAGAGTCAAAATAGTTTCAATATATTTTGTTTTATAAATATTTAACTTACATTTGCTGAGGTTGAAAAAGGCAATATTCCACAAGGGTCCATTTTCCAAATGTAAGGCATGAATGATTTTCTCCTACTTACAGTATTTATGAAATACTGAGAATTTAATGCATGTGAAACGCTTGGTAATGGACTATTACAGGCCGAAGCTATTCTTCTTCAGGCCTCTAGGGTAAAATTCAAAGAGTAGAAGCCAGAGCAAATGAATATTCTGAGTTGCCTGTGCTATAGAAACCTTAATCTTTACAAGGGTGTTATTTGCTCAGATGAGACTAAAAGATTTTCTTTTTGAAGAAATCATTCATTTTCTCTCAAATAATTCTGGCTTCAAGAGAAATCCTTCCAGTTCCCAACTTCTACTTTTGCATCATATAGTGTAGTGGGGAATTGTTGTAAGGTTGGCTTCCTTCTGTTTATTTTATGTCTAAGGTGCTATTGGGGTTGTAGTTACTTGACATAATTTTCATAAATCATTTTCACTGATTAAAAATGGTTGTCTTGGAATTCATGAGTGAACTGGCTTGAGTCATTCAGACCTTAATATAGAAGAGCTTTGCCCTTCTTCAATCGCAGTGAAAACTCAGTTATCTGGGTTCCTTTCATCTGTTTGTTATTTTCATTACCTCAAGCCCTAATGATTACACCCATGACTTTAAGGAGGGGAGTTTTTTAGGTATGGCTTTAAGCTTAGCCCAGTCACCAAAAGAACTGGCAGATGTCCCATCTGTACTTGAAATGTCCTCCCAAACTTGACAGAGTTCTAGTTACTTCACTAGCATCTATGAGGAGAAGGTAGAATGCCTTTGCCAGTTGGGAATAGGGCAGGCTGGAGCTTAATAATTCGTTTAGCCCCTCTGAATTTCATCTGCTCATCCATGCTTAGAAAAGTGAAATGAATATAAGCTGGTGTTCTTGCTTTTGCAGAAGCAATTGCAGGTTTTATGAGGAAAACAATGAACATGTCACCCCCGGATTTGGCAGCAGGAAAGAGAGGGGAGTATATAAATTGTCTTTTGGTTGCCAACCGTTACGCAGCAGAATTGTTTATATTAGTAAAATCCTCGGTTGTAAGTTATGTAAATTGTATTTTTTTCCTCGACAATGTTTTATGATGGGAAGGGGGCTGGGGAATGTGTACTAAATCTGAAATGGTCTCATGCTTAAATACCGCAATGTGGTAGACAGTTAATCTTCCAAACAGATAGCGAACACAGGCAACTGCTTTATTACTATCAACATATGTCTCTCTCACTATCCTGGCTGCTACCTTGGGATAAGCTTGCAAGCTATCTCAGCTGTGGGAAAAAAGTCACATGGATTTGGTTAGAATTGATGAGCATTAAAACCTACCTCTGAAGTCAACAGTGCTGTCTGTCAGGACCTAGCAGGACAGGACTTGGGACACTGTAGCTGTATCAGGATACCTTCATAAATCAGAGACTGTGGAAATTCCCAAGGAGGCTCACAATGATTCAGGACAACTGTCCCTAGTTCCCTGATAAGAACATGCACATCTATTGACCTAATTGTCAGTTATATTTTACTTTCCTGAGATTGACTTCTGAGGGATTGTGACACCACTTGCAAATAAAACACTTGTCTATTTAAAAAGAAGAAACATACCCCCACCAAAGAAAAACACCAAAATGGTCCATATCTGGTTTTTCCTCTGAAGCATTAATTCTGGTAATTTACTTTTTCTGTCCTAGTAACTCAGGGGATGTTGCTCGACAAAATAAGTGCTGGAATGAGCATGACCCACAAAGCCTTATAGGAAGTAACTACACACAATTGTATATTATATATATAAATAACAGAAACTAAATGTTATTCATACACACACACACATACACACACACACACACACACACACACACACACACACACACACACACACACACACACACACACACACACATATATATATATATATGTATATAATTTGCTTCAGGTTATCCAAAACAGCCTAGGTATTTTTGCTATTTTCTTGACCCATTTTCCTCTTACTAGAATCTCTGCTCTGCTATCCATGTTTTATCCTACCATAACAACTTATCTGTGTACCAATTATGAGAGAAAAGACCCTGATTCTTCAGTGGGAAAGATTGTGGGGGAAACAAAGATATCCAGCGTCAAGTCCTGTCTGTCTGATCTTCAAAATACCATTCCCATCAAAATACTCAATGACTTCCTTTGCTTGTTCCTAGCTCTCCAAGGTTCAATATAATATCATAATACATAGACAAGAAATGGAAATTGGCTAGGAGACAGCAACCATATTTCCTGGATAATGTATTGTTTTATCTAAGAGGACTTGATATACTTTTGGGAGGCCCATTAATTTTACAAGATCATTGGTTTACTTATTATTCAATAAATTTTCCTCCTCGGCACTAATTCCAGTAGTAAACTATTTTTTGTGACCATGATGTTCTCTGCTCAGAAGTTGCACTAAGTTGGGGATGGCTGGAACATGGAGAGGGGAGGAGGAAATAGATGAGGTCCAAAGAGGTAAGGCAAGTGGCTGTGAACAGGAATCTTTTATTTGGATGAGTAACATAGTCCCACCCAGGGTCTTGATTTAGGGGTATTGCAATATATCATACTTATCCAAATCTGATGCAGGTTTCAACTGTCCTCATTAATCAAAAGTCAATTGTGAAAGCCTGTATTAACAGTAATTGGCTGCCAGGATCATATTTGGTGAACTAAGTTTTAGGCAAAGTACTCACCATTCTCACCAAAATTGGAACCATGTAAGTCATAAAATTCATATCAACCCTCACCAATCAGATTTTATTTTCATTCATACATAAAATTGCCTTGTATTACATAGTGATTTTTAGTTAGTCATGTTCCATATATATGTTGTTTGTCTCATACGATTGTAATTCAGCTGAAAAAATCCAAACACCTAGTAATATTGACATAAATCCTTTATGTTCTAATGGACAATAGTGATTACATTACAATTTTCTGAAATATTGACTATATTAACCTATATAGGTTTGCATTCTGGAATCTACAATTTGTATCATATAGTCTAGGTGTGTAGTAGCCCAAACCATCTACATGTTATTGTAGTATATTCACACACGGACAAAATTTCCTAGTAATGTATTACTTTGGCCACACCTGTGGTGGTTTGAATGAGAATTACCCCCATAGGTTTATATGGTTGAGTATTTGGTCCCCAGTTGTTAGAACTCTTTAAGAAGAATTAGAAGGTGTAGTCTTATTAGAGATGAGTCATTGAGGTTGGGCTTTGAAGAATCCATAACACATACCATTCAGTATCTGTCTTTTTTAGTTCCATTTTTTTTTGTTTTGTCTCAAGATGCGAGCCGTTAAGTACCACTCCAGCACCATATCAGATCGGACTGCCTGCATGCTCCCCATGATGATAACTATGAACTCAGCTCCTCTGAAACTGTAAAAATAAAAACAACAAAATGACAACAGCACCATTCTTCTATAAATTGCTGCAGTCATGGTGTCTTATGAAACCCATAGAAAAGTAACTAAGATAGTATTTAAGTGATAAACAACTTTACCTGCATGCATATATTCATATACATGTATATATGTATATGTATATATTTTTATATTCAAGTGCTATTCTATTTTCACCTGAGTTTCTTGTTTTCACTGTGTGTCATCTCTTCCAGGCAAATCAGCCTTAACATATGCTGTCCAAATGTTATGAATTCTTCATCCTCTTTGTCCTCGCTTGGATCCTGTACTTTTTACCTGAAACACATCTTTCTATGTGAATGCTTATTCATCATCAAATGAATCTTTTATTTTCTATCAGATGCTTTAATCTGAGTATAGTCAGTAGCAATCAGTAGTCACTCAGATATATTTCTATCATGTATGCTGATCATAAAATCCTGGAAGATGGCCTTGTCTTTTTATTTTGTGGCACTTCTAGCCACATTTTGTGGCACTACTACAACTTCTCGAATAAGATGTAATAAGTGTAGCTGAAATCAGTACAAATTTACAATTAAGCTGAAACAATTTTATTATGTTACTATCTCCTTCCCTCTATACCATTCAACCCCTTCCATCTTTTAAAAAATTTCTGAGGATTAATGCTGTTTGATTTTTTTAAAAGTGAGATCCAGAAATTACCACTCACTTATTCTGTTCAAGGATAACCTCATGATTTAGGAGGGAAAATGTGTTCATATACAGGCATTAAAAATTTAAGTATAAGATGAATATGACTTTCATAGGATTTTGCCTATTTAGTTCTGTTATACTTTCCCATCTTATGATATATTGCAAAGGCCAAGTGACTGTGTCATCTCAACCAGGGCTCATTTAAGGGTATAGATGACCCCAAAACATCTGTCTTTCTATAATTTTGGTTCTGATTATTGGGATGTCTTAATCTCTCTATTTATTGTATGTGATTTAGATGAATCATGTCTTTTATTCATGACCAGAAGATCAATAACTAAAAAATATTTTAAGGTGTAACTATTGTGGTAAGCATATGGGCATAACTGTTATAAAATTAGCATGAAAATGCAGAAACAAACAGAATTTAGTAGAAATGTAGAATGAGACCCATTTGTACTGGATCCTGGTGATAATTTCATTCATCTCCACAAAAGTAGTTTAAAATAAAAAGTATAGTGATAATTAGTTTTAATTTAATTTAATGCTTTTTTGCCCCTCATTCAATCATAATGAATATGTTACAATGTGACATGGAGTATGTGAAGCTACCTTGCAGCATTGCAACAAGACACAATGACCTATTGGAGAACCAATTAATTTTCTTTGTAAAGTAAAGTAGTACTTTGCTCATCAAAATTAATGCATTTTTTTGTTGGAAAGAAAGGGGGAAATCTCCAAAATCACAGAGACATAATTCAACGTTCATTCCCTTTATTTAAGAAAAACATCATGTAAATGTCACACTATGACTAACATGGTTATAAAACCAGCCACAAGTTTAATGACAAATTTTATGTTCAGAGAGAAAGCATAATGAACTGTGTCACCATTATGAACTGAACCAAATGGAGCCCCTGGATCCTGTGTGTATTGTGGAGAAGCAGTTATATCCTAGAACAGACTGGCAGTTTGTTAATGTAGCATAAACTATCTATGTTTAGAATTGGCTTTTAGTGTGTGTGTGTGTGTGTGTGTGTGTGTGTGTGTTTATCAGGGAGAGAGACACAGGTGTTTGTCCTACTTGACAATGGTGATTCAAATTCTGAGAACAGAAAATATTTTAAATTCAGTTGATAGCTATCTTTGATTCTGAGATACAGCCTGGAAAGATACCTTGAGGTGTCAACTGACAGAGGCCAGCCTTCAGTTCCAGAGGGCAATCCAACCCTGCTGTGTTCACAGGTGAAACGTGACAGTCAACACTTTCCTCCTGATATTAATTTGGTGTTTAAAGAAGTCTCCCCAAACTTATAGCCATGCAGCTTTGCAGCTTGCTTACTGGGTTTCTGGAATGAATCTCTTCTTTTCCAAATTGAAGTTTACCAGATGGTGGATGAAAAGGTCACCACAGGATTCTGTGTTTCTGTGAAAAGGCATGTTTTTATAGAATACAAATAAAGACCATTCCTGCTTGATATACACTCTTATTATATTTAGTATTTTGAAGAACCTAAAAACATCACTTGGGTAGAAATATTTTATTTCACGGACACCTAAAATTCTAAAATTAGTCTCAGAGATGTTCCACCATCCCTGACAATGATGATCCCCTCCTTATTAGACTTCTCTAACTTACTTAGCATGAGGAGTAAAGGGAGCAGTAAGCCAAAGGGGAAATTTAAAACATATTTAAATGACTAAAACCATGATGTTTAAATTTGATTATGATGCTCAAATAACATAAGAGCTTGACAGTGACTCCACAAATCACTTAAAGATACATTTTATCTTACAAAGATTTGCATTCAGTATTGTAAAAAATTATCTAAAAGATAGTGTCTTCTACTATGCCATGCAGTCAATCACAACCAGAGAGAATTAACATCAGCCCCATCATAGGTTTCATACATGGAAATACCTAGTAATGTATGAATTATGCTACACATATGTACTTAGGAGCAAGAGAGTAACTGAGTATACAAAATGGATTTAAATGTTTTACTTATAGTCTTCCTCAAATTTTCAGCTTTCAGAATACAGTTGTGATACTACATTTGGCCAGTTGTCAAAATGATTTTTAATTTCTTTAAGTCAATAATACATCCCACATAAATATTTTATACAACTTATTTTTTTGCTTGAGAAATTTATTTTTTCTGTTTTCTCAGAAAAATGTTAAATGCCTTGATGCTGCTGAACAAATGTTTCTCATAGTCTTGCTGGTACTTGTAACATTTGCACTACTGTGAAGGATGCTCTATGTTCTAATCCTTCCTTATTTTGGAAATAAAAATGAGACTGAAGGCCTTAGTGTTTTTGTTCTGACATCTTTTAAATCATGCCTTATCAAGTGTAGAGACAACACATAGGTAAAATTAGTTACTTATCATTGAAGTGACACAAAGCTAAGTGGTTTGATGTCCTGTTTATAGGACATCAAAACTAAAGAGGGGCAAGACTAGCTAATCCTGTTTTATATATGGTGTTGACTTATTCATGTTTTAATAAAAGAAGTAAACTGTATCAAAAAATTCTTTGTGGCTTGTTTTCTTTTTTTGTTTTCTCATTTGTTCATCTCTTTTCTTCATCTGTCTTTTGTATAATAAAATTCCCCTAAAGTCATGAACTTTCATTAATGAAAAATAAGTTTCTGGGTGAGAAGAGAAGAAGGGAAAGGCATTTATCTTTTATTGTGACAGCATAGAAGGCCATGATGAGGTATACTGAGACACCATTTATTAATTCATCTTTGAGAAGACAGGCAAAGAGAGATCATCATTTTCTCTTTAGGGTATAAATTTGTTTCTGGTTTGTCATCCTGCCTGACATTCAGATTTTCAACTTTACTGTTTTAGTCATTAAGACTGAGTTTTAATGTGATTAACAGTTTTTATTCCACTTATGAAGTGATGCTAGTCCCTAATTTTTGAGAACATGATAACCCTCAGCTGGTCTTATATAAATAAATCATATGTTAATGCCCTTGAAATCAGAGCATCCCCCAGGAGGACAAGCTGTAAATCAAAGTAGAAGGAAGTGAACTCAGCCCTGGAGGCCAGTGATCCAAATGGCATCGTCAAGATGAATCAAATGCCTATGCTCCAGAATATTAATTCATGGCACTTTTCTCCTGCTTTAAACTGATGCTGTCATCTTGAAATGACAGAGAGTGAGTGCAAAATTGCTATTGCATAATTTTTCTTATCTCTAAGTTATAGACTGGGTTTGATTGAAAGTTCAGATTTTGATATATGGGGAAACACATTATTTCTACATAAAGGTAAGTGTGTGTGTCTGTGTGTGTGTATCTAAAATAGATTCAGCATGTAACACCTTCTCAGCCAGGGTCTTTGTTTTATTACAAATGAATAGGCATTATTCTTCTGGATTGTATCTAGCAAGTCCTTCTGTAATTTATTGCTTCCTTTCTCCTGAAAATTATATTATTTTTAAGTTACAAAAAAGGTTCAAACTTGTCTGGAGCTACCTATCCAATGGTGACATAAGCCCATTCATTGGTTCTGAATACACTAAAAATGGACACATTCTATGGCCATATCCCCATTACAATAAGTGCCTTGATACATAATTCAAGGTATAAATTTACAAAGATATAATACATGCCAGTATGTGCCCCTCTTTGTAAGCATGATGTAGACTGAATGAGGCAGACACAACAGAGTATACCAGGGACTGTTTCAACTGCAGGAAACCTGGTCCAGCACAGTCCATCTGTGTGGCCAGAAGTTGGGGCTTTAGGATAGTCATTTCTTTGAGGGAGAAAGGCCTGAAGGTTTATAGGGATCATGCCCTGTGCTTTTACTGTTTTTTTTTTTTTTTGGTATTTTGTTATTGTTGTTATATTTTCATAAATGCTAGTTATAAGATTGTGTTCCTTTGTGAAAATTATTATAGCCTAGTATTGTGTGTGCATTTACCTTAAAGCATCATGTTCCTACTATAAGTGAAGATGATTTTATTCATTTGGAATCGGGAACAGCACGAGTGATCAAAACTGTGTTTGAAGCCTGGTAGGAGAGGCTACAGTTTGCAAAGCTATTGAAGGCACAGGATACAGTGCGTGTTTGAATGCAGCCTGTTACAACATAAGCCTGGCCTCTTCTGCCAGTCACAACCCACTGTTCTCTCTTAGAAAGTCTTCCCCCTCCTTCTCCCTTCTTATAGGTTCATAGGATAGAACACTTGTCTTCAAGTTTGCCGTACAAGTGCTTTATGTGCTGAGCGATTTTACCACCCTGACTGTTGTCTAGGTTTACCCAGGCTTGAGGTATCCCTAGCACACTCTCTGATTCTCCATGACTTTACTTTAGCCTGTCCACTGTATCTGAGCTTCCCACCCTGGATCTGTCTCCCTGGAATTCTTTATTTCTTTCCTTACACATCCTCTCTTCAGGGACTTCTATGAGTTCAGTCGGTTCTGTGCGACCCAATAGTTCTGGACACTGAGGCTACAAGGGTTTCTCCTCTCCTTGAACTGGGAGCTCTCTGAGTATAAGGATATGACTTAACTTACTGATATTTCCAAATGCCTAAATCAATGATTGGTATTAATTTGCTGAATGGATGAATGAATCAGTGGGCAAATATAAGGTAGTATAGTTAAACATGCAGAATTGTCTCCCTTAGAACTAAGTTTGCATGTTAGTACCCAACACCTTAGCTAAAAATGAGTAGTAGTCAAAACAAAACAAAGACCTGATGTAATTTAATTGGGTTTTAGCATATCCTACTTTGAATTTTACAGACCTGTGTCTTGCTTTCATGAATTATTGCCAGTGATCATCAGTGAAAATTTACCTACCCTAGCACATGGATTTGGGGAGACTTCTTTCTTACTCTCAGATGGTAAGCTGTGGCATTTAGAGCTTAGACAGGATTTCCTGATGACATGATATTATTCACACAGGTAAAATGAAGTTCAAGTTGTTTCCCTTATCTCTCTTGAACATCTGCAGTCTCCACATTTTTTTACTTTTGTCTGGAGATCTGATTTAAAGAAATGATGGATAAAATATGGAATATTAGACAAGAGTTATGTTGAGGGATTGCTTTCTAAGCCTCTACTTCCCTAATGAGCTATTGGAATCATTTCTTACTCACCATCCCACATGACTGTGATTGGAGTCATTGGTGACTCAGAAAAGAACTTAAAACAAAACCTTAAACACATTCCATCTATTAGTAGTAGCTTCCTTGGTACATCCACTTTATTTATTTTCAGTTTCCTCCATAGGGAAGATTATCCCTTATGAACTCATAATTTGGTACCGTGTATCTCCTTAAGATATTCAAATGTAAGATGCTTTGAACCTCCAGACCATTTCTTGAATAGCCCCTTGCTACTACATTTCATGAATAAGCCTATCCTCTATAGAATTTCTAGGGACACCATGACTGGCTTGGGTGAATCATTTCAACAAGATAATCTTTTCTATAAGGTGGAATAAAGAGTACTAGGAGAGAAGATGGATATTTAAGAGCCTTTGTAGGAAAATGTTATTTCTTTGGTTTGTTGTCCCTCCTCATGACTGTCTCTTAGCAGACCTCTAAGAAGTCAAGAATTGACTCAGAAGCAACATCAGATAATCTTTTTATGTGAACATTTTCTCCCTTTGTAGAGAAGTTGAATTGATAAAAGTAAAATAACAAGGAGTTTTCATATTAAGTCTGTTACCAAATTAGCTTTATCCTGTTGTATATTTTATGTAATTGCCACACTAAACTAGTTGAACATGTTTCAGTTCCCTAGCCTATCAGTTATCTTTCACCCTTATTTCATCACAGTGTTAAAGATTGTTTTTTCTCAGAAAATAATATATACTTATATGTCTTAAAGAACAGACATATATTTCTCAGAACTTGAAGCTGGGAAATGTAAGGTCACAGTGTAGGTAGACTGGGATCTGTTGAGGGCCTTCTGTCTTTTTGTAGTTGATTGCCTTCCCACAGTGTTCACATGTTCTTTCTTCACTGAATTGTTATGGAAGAAGGAAGGTGAGAAGATAGAACAAATGACAAGAAAGAAGATATGAGAGCCCTCTCTTTGCATAAGGACACCAATACCTTCATACCTAATATAATCCTAATCATCTCTCAAAGCCCCACTTCTAAATATCATCATGTTGATGGATACAAGTTCTACATATGAAGTAAGAGGGACACAACTATTCAGCTAAAATCAAAGTTTTAAAAGGCAGTCATCCTGTGTGGTTAACAGTGATTTTTTTTTAATTCAAGTGTATGTTCTGATTAAGTACTTAATAAAGCTCTCTAGTCATAAAAGGATGAAAACAACATCAAGGCTTTTTGATCCTGTGGATTATGCCACCTGAGATGACCTCGTCTAGTGGTGGGCACTGGTGGACCTAGACATAACAAGGAAAAAGCCATAGTGTTTGCTGTAGCATCAGCAAAAGGGGTTACCAATAGAAACAGTCCCCTTCCCATTCTATAGTGTTCACTGGCTTTTAGTAACTATTTTATTCACTTATTTCTTCAGTCTTAAAAGTAGCAAAAGCTGTGCACTGCCCAAAGAAATCTCTGGCTACATTGTTGTCCCACACCTTAAAAAATCTTTTCCTCTGAACTTTTTTTAGTTATATTTTGAAACATAACAGGTTCTTCTTCCAGAACCACAGATGCCACTTGTGTGCTACCAAGTGCAGCTCCAGCTCCAGAATGAATGAAGATGGTTCATCCTTTGATGTAAATCTCCCAGGCTGTCTGAATGAAGACACCAAATGGAGAATTCTGCCCACCTTTGTGGAAATGAATATAGATTTAAATGTGATTTTGAAATGTGTGGAATGAGTGTTCATAGATTTTCCTTCTAAAATTTTCCAAATAGGAATTTTTTTCTGGGACTAGGGGAATAGCTCAGCCATTAAAGGCTAGGCTCACAGCCATAAATATAAGGAATACTTTTCTGTTAAATAAAATTGTAATATAATTATGATAATAATAACAACATTAACAGTAGTGTGTGCGTGCGTGCGTGCGTGCGTGCGTGCGTGCATGTGTGTGTGTGTGTGGGGGGGGGAATCCTTTGCATGTGTTTCCTAGTAATATGTCTGACTTTCTCCTCATGATGTCAGAGGGGGAAATTGAGTTCCACAAAGATATGTACTTAGTAAAAGGCAGAGTAAACTCAGAGCCTTTCAAGTACAAATCTTCCAACTCTGGTTCAAAGAGGAAATATGGTTTGAAAACAGAGATGAGGAAGTTGATAATATTACCTTCAGTTTACTTTTGTGTTAAATTTATTTTCATACATGTCCTTGGTTGTGGGTCATGTGTTTGCAACGCAAATGAAAATCCCATCCTTAGTGCCTGTAGCAGTAGTTCATTTTCCTAAAGACCAGCTGCTGACTTCTCTGCTGACTTCAATCTGTAATTCTGCAATCCTATGATATGATCATTAACTTGTTGAGCAAACTGCCAAATAGATACTAATGGAATATAAAGTGATGTGGAGGCTCAGACTGCTCACTTACAGGCTGACAAAGAGTGGTGCATTTAATTCACATTTCTCAGCAGAAAATCTGAGCATGTTGTTCATGGGTTCTTATTCTTTTTTCCCTTTTATCTCTCTCTCTCCCCCTCCCCCTCCCTCCCTCCTCTCTCTCTCTCTCTCTCTCTCTCTCTCTCTCTCTCTCTCTCTCTCTCTCTCTCTCTCTCGCTCTCTTTTCTCCCTTGGATGCTTAAGGCTCTATTTGTAACACAGCCTGTTTCCACTCACAAAGTGTGAAAAGAAATGCCCTTCTCTTTTTATGTATGACTGTATAGAGATTAAGCATGATCTTTAAACTGTACTGAAAACTATTCTTTTTAGCATATTTGAATCCCTGTTAATCATAGCATATAATGAGAATTAGTCCTTACAGTTTTCACCTTTGTTTTTAGAAAACAAAAAGACAGAGCCTTGCAAAAAGTTACCTTGGGTTCTGTAATGTAAACATGACCCTTAGGGCAACATCCCTCCCTTTCCCTTGATTATGCTCCACTTTTATTTTTTCCTTCAGTTTTGTAATTCTTATGACTCAAAAGAGCTTGTAGAAATAATAATCCAATGAGGACTTTTAAGATATTAAATCTGGGGTTTTAAAAGTATGTATTTCATGAGTTGTTAGAGAATTTATGCAAACTGTAATACATCAGATTTGCAAATACTAAAGGAGCTGTAGGTGGAAAGAGTGTATCCATAAGAAAAGTGGAAATGTTCCCTACTGTGTTTATAAGTTTACCCATTTGTCTTTAACATTCTAAATGAACTTGACCATCCAAATACAAATAAACAAACCAAGTTTCTATTAGTCCATATTTTTCTGTATGTTTAGTCATATTTATCAAACAAGTAAATAATAAATACCTACTACATGCTAGGCACCAAGTTTCTGGTAGAACTTTATTTACTCTGGTAAATTTACTCTGGTAAATAAAATAACTGGTAGTAAATTTATTCACCCAGGCCTTTAGATCTGGTGGACTATGTTGAGAAAAAGTTATTTATTCAACAGACTAACATCAAAATAGTAAATTTACAAATGCATAATTAGTGTCTACTCTAGAAGACAAGCAAATTCAGATGTCTCTATGACAATGTCATGGATATTGCACTTACTGGGGAGATCAAGGTAAGGATTGGTGATCAATGTCTTATTGGAGATGACTATTGATCTGATTAGATTTTACTCGGATATAATGATAGAAGATGAGTATTCCATGGAGTTAGAGCAGCTTGATCCATAGGAGGTTTCATCAGGGAATGGAAATATTGTCAAGTGACTATAGGATGAATTAAGTGGATTATGAGATGAGGCTAGGAATATGTTTGTGTAGACATCTGACTATGTTGAGTCGTACAAATCCAAGGTCTTTATTCTAAGAGCCTTGGAATTTTCTAAGAGCATTATATAATTTCATACTTTTATAACACAAGTTCTGATAGGTTTTAATAATGATAATAATTAATATAATAATAATAATAACACAGAGTCAGATATTGGGAGTGAAAGCTGAAAGATCAGTGTCACAGAGCAAGCCACTAGAGTTCTTGCCTCTATGAAATCCTCAGATTTAAAAAGAAACAAGTTCCTGTCACATCCCACCTATATTCTTTCTGCTCAGTCATCTAATTTCCTGTCTATCTGTAAAGACCTCCATACCTCTATGGTTAGCCCGTGGCTCTTTCTGCCTTCGGATCTTCAGGCAAGCTTTATTTGTTAGAGTATAAATAAGATATCACCACAGATTTTTGTTTTAGAAGGAAAAAAATCACTTTCCAATACAATAAACACATATATGCAACTGTCTCTAGGCATGTGGTTTATGACCCATTGAAGCTTTGATATTAATTTAATTTTCTTCAGTCAGTATAAAATTGTATTAGGTTTGGACACTTGAAATTAGTTTAAGGTCTTTATATTATAAGACACTGAAAAAATTTCCATGTATAAAACTCCTTAAGGTGATAATGGTGGCACCTGAGAGTTGAGGAAATGTACATCCCTTTTCTCCCCCCTGAAAGCAGACACAGTGAACTTAAACCATGCAATCATTCCTTAAAAGCAATTTCCAAACCAACCTGTTATCTATCTCTAATTGGTTATTATAGAAAGTCTAGTGTTCCAGCTGTCATGAGAACTATTGCCTTGAGATGTCCAACATGCCACCTGCTAACCGGTGGGGCCCACCAGAATGTCTTTTTCTTCATAATTATTTAGCATACAAAAAACGAGTGGCTCACAGAGGTCTTCCACCTGCCCTGCCCACTGCTTCTGGTGGAGATGGGTAATCCCTGCCAGATGTCACACTAGCAGGAAACCTTCAATTATTAATAGAAATCAGTGCTGGGTATAATTAATTTTATAGTGCTCAGCTCATCAAGCTATGTCAAGCCACTGGGACATTTTGAGGGATTGCCAATGGAATGAGTATAGGCTTATCTATTACTAATTGCCACTGCTGTGGTTAGACTCAGCTTTGGCAGGGAATTTTTCAGGCTTAGTGACCTTTACCTGGTGGCCTTGGTTCCTGCCAGGGCTTCTAAACTATTTCCCATTGTTAACCACCTGAATAAACATTATTTTTTTTTTAACCAATTGAGTTTAAGGGAGCGTGAGAGAAGTGATCCAGACATTTTCACTGAGT
Organism: Cricetiscus sungorus; assembly: GCA_030556225.1. Classification (NCBI taxonomy): domain Eukaryota; kingdom Metazoa; phylum Chordata; class Mammalia; order Rodentia; family Cricetidae; genus Cricetiscus; species Cricetiscus sungorus. The sequence continues at coordinate 76,014,592 of JANBXA010000372.1, forward strand.
GTTTCATGCACATTTAACAAATGTATTAATTCAGTTGCAGTTCCTGTCTCCTCCTGAGGGTGGGGTTGGGGAGATCATTTCACCAAAAGCTGCCTGCCTTGAACCAAAAAATGTGTCTGTCACCAAGGAAATTCCTATAGGGAACTCTTGTTTCTCCCATCACTCAGGGAATCTCAAAGGTTTGGGGCTTAAGTGTCAGGAACCAGAGTCAAAGATTTAAAAATTCAGAGGCAAAACAATCTTACTATCTACATTACTTTTCACATTACAAGGATTTTAGGAACCCTGAGTCAGGAACTGCGCAGAGGCAAAATATTTCATATTGTGTCACAGATGGGAAACTCAGAATGTTGCCTGATTTCCATGTATAGCATTCTATCTAAGATTGCCTACAGCTATAAGGGACTTTTCAAAAATCCATCCCTTAGATCCAAGCTGTAAAGCAAGTTTTTCTGTCATTGAAGATATACTCACCATAGGGCTGCTGTGAAATAATTTTACATTTTTTTCTTGCTGTATTACTCCTACCAAGTTAAAAATGGGAGTGTTGTTGTTGCTCAGTAAAAATAGGGCATGACTAAATTAAGAGTTTGTGATTCTAAGTTTCATAATTTTGGAAAAGGGCTTAAGTGGCGAACCAAAGACCTTCTCACTAGTTCAAAAGGCATTGAACACCAACCAAATCTTCTTAAACAGTCCCATTCAAACTAACAACTCTACTGGGAACATTTGAATCACTATGCTACAAGTTATATAATTTCTAAACATTTTATTTATTTGAAGAATAAAACTAATAGCACTGAAGAGATACTAGCTATATTTGTTCTATAGTTTATCATTCAAAATCATGCCTGTAAGTAATTTATTTCTATGATCAAATGAATTCATAAGCATGGAATCATGGGCATGATTTTGTTTTCCACCCCTCACACCTCCCCAAACTTACTTAGTTATCTTTGGTTAAAATGGAAGTTTACTCAAATAATGGATTCAAGACATCTTTTTGGTTTTCTTTATCAGAAGGCATTTTGTATCAAATTACAATGGATTCAGGGTTTTTGTAGTTTTTTTAATGTAGTTTTTTTTTGCTAAACTACTACTTTATTAGTTACCATTTTCTTATCTGCAACAATTCTGACTAATAACTATGAATAATTTGAATAGGGAATTTTATCTTTATTAAATAGTTGTACCTCTTCATGGAGATGAAACTGAGGCAGGAAGTCAACATTCATTGAAACAGAGGATTTAAAGGGGTTTGGAACAACATTTATGTACACCATACATGAGACAAATGCACACAATCTGTTACACAACTGAGAAAATTAAGGATCAGAAGCCTTCGTTGGTTTTCTCTCTTTTAAAAATCCTGGTCTTGCCACCTGTTTGCCATATGGACTCTTTAAGTTTATTTCCCCATATGTATCATGAGACAAGTAATATAATAGCACATCTTACTTGGCTGTACAAAGAAATATATATATATATATATATATATATATATATATATATATAGTGTGTGTGTGTGTGTGTGTGTTTTTGTGTGTGGTGTGTGTGTGTGTGTGTGTGTGTGTGTGTGTGCAGAAAGTATATAATGAGTAAAAGTTTTTGTGCCATTAAGAGGATACAAATTATAGTAATCTAATACAATCAAAGTTATAAATTATTAATCACTATCCCTGGGTTAAAAGACAATGTTTTCATATATTTCTTCAGAACTGAACCAAAAGAAATTTCATGTGATCCATATGCATTGCACTTTTAAATGGGCTATTAGTAAACATGAAAAGGAAGGCATATGGTTTGGCATAGCAGAAGACAGTCCAATAAATTACCATTTTCCCTAAAAATCTACCATCTGGATGTTGGTTCAGCTGCATCATCTCATTAATTTATACTTTCTTGCTCACTAGGCAAAGGTATATTTCTAAGAAAGAAAATCCATGATTTCTTTGAAAAATCCAGTTTAGAATGCTTATCTTTGGAACATATCAGCTCTACTTAATTTCTACTTAGACACTGAAATGTAGTTTTCTCATCACCTTTCCACCAGAGCAGATAATTTGTCTTTCAACATTGAGAAGAAACAAAAACAGAATCAAAATAAAGGTTTTTTTTTTACAAGAGTTATCTCTCACTGCAGTTTGAAATTTCACACTGAATGCTAGTTGAAGTTGTCACTTTTACAAGCTCTCCAAAAGATTACAATTGGTATGATGATATTGTGTGATGCTGAAATGGTTTAATACGACTAACCAAAAACCAATTTATGGATAAAACAAAGGCTGCTAATGTAGCAGTTTGAGGGACTAAATATTATGAGGAACATTCAACTGGAAGCAGATGTTAGACAGCATAGTGAAGTGCAAAGCTTGCACAAAGGATGGGAGGTCCTTAAAACTCTGAAACAAAAAGAAAACTGTGAGCATAGTTTGAAAGCTCTGGGTAACTTCAGGGTACCTTGAGGACTAATAGACACATGTGGAAATGGCAGATTAAACCTTAAACCTAAGTGAAGGCACATTGAAATCTGCAGTAAAAACAGCAAGTTGAGTGCATGTAAGAATCCATCCTTCCAGATAAGAAAATGTCATGAAACATGACCATCTCAATCATGGTCAAATGGAAAACAAAGTATTACCGAAATGATGTGAATGTATAACAACAGATGTTCCTGTGTGGGTTTGTGATCCAAAAGTATTGTGTACAAATGAAACTGGTATACCTCTTACAAGGTTTCTCCACCTCATGACAGAAGGAATTGTAAATACCCCTGGAGAAGAACATCCTGGGGATTCACACAGTTTAGTCAGACACAAGCTAATATACTTAAAGCTTACTAAGATGACATAGACAGGTAAGTAGCAGAAAAGTCCACAGACTTCCACAGACCCTGAATTTGATTCCTAGATGTTTGAGATTTTGTACACACAGTGAGAAATAAGCATTTTGACTATTATAGTGTTTTAATAATATTAACAATAAATCATGGATAGTTTTCAAACAATAATATTGAAATTATTTAAATTAATATATATGGAATACACATTTTATTTACAAATGTGCATAACATTCTTGAAAGTAAAATAGAAAACTGGATGATGTAAAATACCCATTAAGGCTCTCATATGAAAGAAAGTCACATGAATACAGATTTAAGGAGATAAGGTAAATACAGTATATAATGTCAAGTAAAATGAAAACTTAGTCATAATATGCTATTGAGTAGAATTCAAGAATACATAAACAAATTCAAGAAAGCAATAATCAGTGTTAATGGTTTTGAATTTTTTCTGAACTTTTGAGAAATATAGACATTTAGTTTTGGAAAATACAATACAAATTCACAAAGACAAAGAAATTAAATTAACACCTTGACTCAAACAAAGAGAGCAGCTTTACAGTAGAAGAAAATAGATGATGTACAAAGAAATGATTGTTAGGCTGACAGAGTATTTGTCCATTGGAACAGAAAAATGGCAGGAGTAAAATGGCTTTCAGCACTTTCTTCTTACTTTCTTCTTCTGTTTTTTTTTTAATTTGTATTTTACATATCAATCCCAGTTTTCTCTCCCTCCCTCCCTACTTATCTCTCTCCCTCCCTCCCTATTTCCCTCTCTCCCACCCTCTCATGCCCCAACCACCCTTCCCTCCCATCTACACCCCATTCCATGTAAGGTGATGCCCTCCAGGAGGGTTCATCTAAATCTGTCAAGTCATTTGGAGAAGGGACTAGGCCTTCTCTCCTGTCTCTAGGTTAAGGGGGTATCCCTCCATGGGGGATATGTCTGCAAAGTCTTTTTGTGCACCAGGAAAACATCCTGGTCACACTGTCTGAGGTCCCTTAGACTGCTCAGGCCTTCTAGCTGAGACCCATGTTCAGGGGGTCTGAGTCAGTCCCATGTTGGATTCCCAACTATCAGTCTTGGGGCCCATCAGCTCCTCCTTGTTCAAGTCAGCTGTCTCTATGTGTTTCTGTAACCTGGTCTTGTTCTCCCTCTTTGCATCTGGATTTCAGTTATGCTCAGTGTTTAGTTGTGGGTGTCTGCTTCTGTTTCAGCCACTAGGTGAGGGCTCCATGATGGTGGATACATTAGTCGTCGATCTCATTATCAGGGAAGGGCATTTATGATAGCCTTTCCACTGTTGCTCAAATTGTTAATTGGGATCAGTCTTGTAGGACTGCTGACATTTCTCTAGGTTCAGTTTTCTCTTCAAACCTATAATGGCTCCTCTTTATGCTCTCTCTCTCTCTCTCTCTCTCTCTCTCTCTCTCTCTCTCTCTCTCTCTCTCCTGTTGTCTATTCCTCCTAGTCCCACATGCTTTCATCTTCTCCCCTTCACTTTCTCCTAGATGCCTCTCCACTCACTGCCCCCCCACTCCCCATGTGCTCAGGAGATCTTGTTCCTTTCCCCTTCTGTGAGGGACCTTTATATGAATCTCTTAGAATTTTCCTTGTATCCTAGTTTCTCAGGTGGCGTGAATTATAGGCTGGTGATACTTTGATCTATGTCTAATATCCATATATGAGCGAGTACATACCATGTTTTTTTGTGTGTGTGACTGTGTTACCTCATTCAAGATAATTTCTTCAAGTTCCATCCACTTGCCTGCTAATTTCAAGATTACTTTTTTTTTGTTTTTGTTTTTTTCTTTTGTTTTTTCCCACAGAGTAGTATTCCATTGTGTAAATGTGCCATATCTTCTTTATGCATTCTTGAGTTGAGGGTCAACTAGGTTGCTTCCTGGTTCTTACTATTACTAATAATGCTGCTATGAACATAGTTGAGCACATGTCTTTCTTTGTTGCATGGATGTGAATCATTTGGGTATATGCCTAAGAGGAGGATTGCTGAATCCTGTGGTAGACTGATTCCCATTTTCCTGAGGAACCACCATACTGATCTCCAAAATGGCTGTACAAGTTTGCACTCCCACCAGCAGTTGAGGAGTATTTCCCTTTCTCCACATCCTCTCCAGCTTAAGTTGTCATTGGTGTTTGTAATTTTAGCCATTCTAGCAGGAGTAAGATGGTATCTCAAAGTTGTTTTGATTTTCATTTCCCTGATAGCTAAGGATGTTGAGTACTTTCTTAAGTGGTTTTCAGCCTTTTTGATTTTCTCTATTGAGAATTCTCTATTCAGTTCTGTACCTTACTTTTTAATAGGGTTATTTGGTGTTTTGTTGAGTTCTTTGTTTATTTTGGAGATCAGCCCTCAGTCAGATGTAAGATTGGTAAAGATGTTTATCCAGTCTGTGGGCTGCTGTTTGGTCTTGTCAAATGCCTTACAGAAGCTTCTACGTTAATTGTCAATCTCACTGTCTGTGCTACTGGAATTATGTTCAGGAAGCAATCTCCTGTACCAATTTGTTCAAGGGTACCTCCCACTTTCTCTTCTAAAAAGTTCAGTATGGCTGGATTTGATCCATTTGGACTTGAGTTTTGTGCCTGGTGATAGACATGGGTCTATCTGCAGTCTTCTACAAACCATCATCCAGTTTTGCCAGCACCATTTGTTGAAGATGCTTTCCTCCTCCCATTGTATACTTTTAGCTGTTTTGTCAAAAATCAGGTGTTGATAGCTGTGTGAGTTAATATCAGTATTTTTGATTCAGTTCCATTGGTCTACTTGTCTATTTATGTGCCAATACCAGGCTGTTTTCAGGACTATAGCTCTACACTACAGCTTGAAGTCAGGGATGGTGATGACTCTGGAAGTTCCTTTATTGTACAGGGTCCTGTTCAGGGTCCTATCCTGGGTGTTTTTCTATATAAAGTTCTTTAGTATCCTTTCAAGGTCAGTGAAGAATTGTGCTGGGATTTTAATGGGGATTGCGTTGAATCTGTAGATTGCTTCTGGCAAGATTGCTATTTTTTTTTTTTTTTTACTATGTTTATCCTACCTATCAAAGCACATGGGAGATCTTTCCATTTTCTGCCATCTTCTTTAATTTCTTTTTTTAAAGACACAAAGTTCTTATTATATAAGTCTTTCACTTGTTTGGTAAGCATTACCCCAAGATACTTTATGTTGTTTGTGCGTATTGTAAAGAGTGATGTTTCTCTGATTTTTTTTTCTCAGCCCCTTTGTTGTCTGTATATTGTAGGGCTAATGATTTTTTTTGAGTTCATCTTGTATTCTGCTAGTTTGTTGAAGGTGTTTATGAGCTGTAGGAGTTCCCTGGTAGAGTTTATTGGGTTGCTTATGTAAACTATCATATTATATGCAAATAGTGAAAGTTTGACTTCTTTCTTTCCAATTTGGATCCTCTTGATATTTTTGTTGTTGTTGTTGTCATAGTGCTTTAGCTAGAACTTCAAGTATAATATTGAAGAGATATGGAGAGAGAGAGGGCAGCCTTGTCTTGTTCCTGATTTTAGAGGAATCGCCTTAAGCTTCTCTCCATTCAGTTTGATGTTGGCTGTTGGTTTACTGTATATTGGTTTTATTATGTTTAGTTATGTTCCTGTTATCCCTGATCTCTCTAAGACCTTTATCATGAAAGGGTGTTGAATGTTGTTGAAGGCTTTTTCAGCATCTAGGGAGATGATCATGTGGTTTTCCTCTTTCAGTTTGTTTATATGGTGGATCACATTAACAGATTTGCATATGGTAACCATCCCTGAAGCCTTAAATCAACAACAGACAAACAAGTTAAATAGACCTATAACCCCTCATGAAATAGAAGCAGTCATCAAAAGCCTTCCAACCAAAAAATTCCCAGTGCCAGAGGGCTTCAGTGCAGAATTCTACCAGATATTCAAGGAAGAGCTAATACCAGTACTTCTCAAATTGTTCCACACAATAGAAACAGAAGGTTCATTTCCAAACTCTTTTTATGAGGCCACAATCACCTTGGTACTCAAGTCACATAAAGATACAAATAAGAAAGAAAACTACAGACCAAGATCCTTCATGAACATTGATTAAAATTACTCAATAAAATACTGTCAAACCGAATTCAAGTATACATCAGAGAAATCATCCACCATGACCAGCACTTACTTCTATACCCAGAAAAGTTATTTTTGAGAAGGAATAGAAATCTAATATAATTTCTAACAAGGACAAACTGGTCAAGTTTGCAACTGTTGCATTCTTTGCAATGCAGGATTCAATCAAGAAGAAAAATAGTAATAATCTCATGGAGGAAATGGCACATAATATTTGAGAACTTGTTGATAGGAAAAAAAGAAGCATAAGTAAGTCATGTATTTCCCTAGAGTATTTTCAAGCACCATTAGTGTCACTTAGCTCACTTACTTCTCTCGTTCTGTCTCTCTCTGTCTCTGTAGCTCTGTCTCTGTCTCTCTCTTTTTCTCTCTGTATTTTCCTTGTACTCACATGTTAAGTGTAATTTTCACCCCTTATCAGAGAAGATTTTGTTTACAGTTTTCAAAGGCTACTGGAGACACACACAACTGGTCAAAATGCAGAGAACATGTGATCATGGGATGCACAGCTTCAATCAACATGTATAGAATTCTAGCCCTACAGTTAAGAATCAGAGAAGATTGTGGAAGAGGTAACATAGGAGGATTGTAAGAGCCAGAGATGAAGACATTAACCTTCTGTGAGATAGTGTCTTCTCCATACATGTAACAGGGATGTTGTCCCTCAGCAATATGTGGCTAACAAGACCTGTATAGTGACCATACAGTCAGTATACCAGTGTAGATTGGGGAAATTTCATAAGGCTCCATTCTTGAATGCAGAATTTTAGGCAATAACTGGCTGCTGAGAAAGGGATGATCATTGTTCTCTAGAGACAAACACCATAATAGGTTATCTAATTACATGTGGTTAAGTGGTCAGCCCTAAACAAATGTATATATGAGCAACACTTAGAGACACATATGGACTCAGTACAGGGTGTGTGTGTGTGTGTGTGTGTGTGTGTGTGTGCACAAGTAATACTACAAGAAAAGATCATGAATTCAAGAGGGAATGGGGAACATGGGAGGAGTTAGACAAAGGAGAAAGAGAAGGGTAGAAATGATCTAAATACAGTAATCATGCATGGAATTCTTGAAATAAAATATTTATTAAAATAAGATTATAAGAAACATATTTGTGGAATTAGACAATATACAGCAAATAAAACAATATATAAGTTGAAAGACACGAGAAAAATAGCATTTCAAATCCTCTGTTACTGAGGAGTAAGGCTCAGTCTGTTAGAAACCTGCAGTCTCACCCTGTCTCACCATGCCCAACCCCCACCTTTTTAATAGTAATAAGAGGTGGGAATGTTGAGGCTCGACAGTCGTGGCCACGTAATCATTACTTCAGGCCTTACCTAGCTACCCAAGCTACCTGGCCTCAGAGATTGGGTTACATATGTGCAAGCTCCGCTTTTAAAGCAAGCGCTCCAAGCACACCCCTTTCTCTTGGCCTCTCTCTCTGGTCCCTCTCTCTCATCTCTCTCTCTCTTGCCCCTCTCTCTTGTCCCTCTCTCTTGTCTCTCTCTCTCTTGCCTTTCTCTCTCTCCCCGCTTTTGGTTGGCCACCAGCTACTCTCCTCTTTCCTCTCCCCTCTCTCAATAAACTCCACGTGGGCGCTCAATCTCGTGTTTGTGTTTCTTAGGCCATAGCAGCTGCATCACAGCAGCTGTATCAAAAGAACAACACAGACTACACTGAAAAAAATGAAATTTAATTAATTTTAACTTGATTAGAACAGAGTCAGTAACATTCAAAATCTGTTGGTGATAAAGACAAAAAGACATAAAAACAGAAGGTAAAAATTTTGGTACAGAAAGACAAAGTAGATTGAGCTGCTAGAGTTTTCAAAATAATTATTTTAAAAGACTATTTTAGTCAATTAAGATATGTTGCTAATCAATTTGATTGTTTAAGGAAAAAGAGTGTTTATTAGTCAAATAAGGGAAAAATAAAATACTAGTGAAGGTCTATGATACTTTCAGACAATTAAGTTGTGTAACTCAATTTTTAAAGGGCAAAGCTAGTAAACTTAGTTCTGTTGAAAGATATTAAGAAATAGCATTCTCCCTAATCAAGGAATACACCTAAGAAAAGATTAACACTCGTGTGTGTGTGTGTGTGTGTGTGTGTGTTTGTGTATGTGTGTGTGTGTACACATATATAAACCATAGTTGGGGTTGAAGAGTGCCTGCCTAATGTGTATAAAGCCCTGTATTTGATCCTCGGTGTATACCAACCCTCACACATACACAATCCCTCTGATCTTCAAATTTAGATATTATTATTATTATTATTTATTATTATTATTATTATTTATTATTATTCATTTAATACCTCTAGTGGTTGATTATAGCCTAAGCCAATGATCAGCAAACTGTGACTGGTAGACTGAGTCGAGCTCACAGCTTATTCTGAAATGGCCCTCCAATTTAAAAAAAAAGCTTTTGAATTGATTATAAATTACTTTTTAGAATGGAGAGTATGTTAGGAGCCTTTACCTGTTAAAAAATATTTACTATATTTACTATATGGTCCTTTACATATAAAGCTAGCTAAACATATACTGTAGGTTACTCAGAAATATCAATATAGGTTATTTCAGTCATGAGTTAACAGTTGTTTATTAAGACTTACTGATTGCTAGGTGCTGTGGATACTACATAGGGAAATGTATATGTCTCTGGAATATTTGCCTCTAGTGGGCAAGAGAAGTTAATAAAATAAATAAAATACATAATGATTTTGATGGTAATCAAAACAAAGAAAAAAAAAAGTAAATCATGTTTTGCTTCTCAAAAGTATCTAGTTTGTAAATCAAAAGAGAAATAAAAATTTAAAAATAAAGTATATACAATTATATCACAGTCAATACATATTAAAATATTTAAATAACTGACAAGGATAAATTCCAAATTTTCATAAATATTGAATATTAATAATATATATAACTCAAAAGGCTGAAAAGTATAAAAAGTAAACACACTACAAAGTAAAAATAAGTTTAAATTAATTTCTAACAAAAAGATATAGAGAAAATTAAGACTGCCCAATTCCAAATGAAACTCTTTGAAAATAATATAATGTCTACAGAGAATAATGAAGAAAATTATAATAGTAATAGAAATTTAAAGAGTGTAAGTCAACAAAAGAAAAAGGAACTTACCACCAATAAATATGAAAACTTAGTTACAATAAACAAAGCCCTAAGATATCTTGTATTAGCTGAAAGTGATGGTCAGTATTATGATTGTTTTATCCAAGTGATTTGATTTTAATGGAAAAAAAGTAGTATTGAAAATAACTTTCCCCAACAACTCAGCCATGCAGAATCTGTGCAGTTACCTCTTTCCACAATACTTTCAAAATCATTCCCAGATTATTTTATTAATCTATGACAAAATGTTGAAAAACATATACATTTCTCAATGTGCTTTAAAGCAGTCAATAGCGTATTCATGCTCAAACACACCAAAAATAGACTATTTTTTATAGGAAATAGTCTAATATTTAAGTTTCAAAATTAAGAATTATATGTGATTTTAAACAAATTTTAAAAAATCAAAATAATTGGTCTGAATTGAAAACAATCCAAATGGCTGGCTGTACATACTGTGAAAAGGAACAAATTCTGGATGTATGTTGCCATGAGGATGAATTGATAATAGTTCACTAAGCCAACTAAACCAGATTAAAAGACTACATATTGTATGACTCCATTTTTGTGCAATACTCACTGAAGATAACTAAAGCTGAAGATATCTTGATATCTTGCAAGCAGCTATGAGCTGGAATATATGGCTGGGAAGAAAATCCAGAACCATTGGGGTGAAGAAAGTTACTAAAACCTGGTTGGTTAGGAAACTGAAAAGTAATAAATATCCCTGAATTTCACTCATGTGGAGTGAATATTTGACCTCTCCCAATGCACATGATTAAATGAGATGGTGTTTGGTAGGACCTTTTGGAGATTATTAGGTCATGGCATGTAACTTTTTTGAGAGAGAATATGACCCTGAGAAGACTGATGTTCTTCTGCAATGTGAAAACCTGAGGAGAGTTCAGTCTGTGCTCTATGAGGAGCATTTCCTTCAATCCACAATGTGGAGTAGCTGACTGCTGGAGGCTCTGAGGCATTTTAGCCATAGCCAGCTGTGACTTCCCTTTTCGGGGCCATTTTGACTTCAATACATGTGTGACCTGAAGGTTTAGGAAGAACTTGCTGTCTTGTAAAAGTTTGCCAAAGAAAAGCTTTTCTTTGCTTTTCCAGTTGCTGTGTGTGCCTGGGTGGGTATATGTGTGCACACATGGTATATCAGATGTGCTGAATAAACTGATCATGTGCTTAAGTTAATTAATTCCTGAATTTGATCAGCAGATGAAAGGATAAAAAGATGTGGCAGCAACATAAACAATAAATCCATGCCAAATTCTATAATAAGAATGACCCTTAGAAATATGACATTCAGTGATGCCAAATCCAGAAGGATAAACGTTGACCGACTCCACTTATGTGAGTCTTCTGGTCCAGTCAGATTTCTGGAGTCTGAAGGGAAATTTTGGTGAGTTGTGAGAACTTGGAAAAAAGGGTGATGAGAGATATATTTTGGGTTTAGGCAGATGCAGGGGTTGTAAAATGTCACAGTACCAGTGACACTGGCACCACAGCAATATTGTGTGTAAGACGTACACATGTGATAATGATTACCTTGGTAAACTTGGTGTTTGGTTTACCACAGTTGAAAATCCTCTCAGGAAGACAGACATGAAGATTTGTGTTTCTGTTCATGCTCGAATGTAATCTGTTCTGCATTTTCAACTTGTTGGAGACTGAAAATCTGTAGGTTGATATCAGGTGTAAGGAGAGAGATGCGAGGCAGGTGCCTCAGGGCAAGGAAAAGGACTTCACAGTGAGATGAGACTAAGCTGTGCCTTTCCAGTTTCCATGCTTGCTTTCTCAACTTTGGGAAAGTTCTTGTTCCTTGATCGATCTGTGCTCTGGGTAAAGGGGCCAATGCTTTCTCTTAAGGAAGTACAATTGTAAGGGTACAACACTATAATGTTGTAGAGAATTGAATAAAAACACATCTCAGATGGTTCAGTCATATTGAAATCTGAATAAATGGATTATTTAGTTTTATATAAGAAAAAATCTACAACAAAAATGAAGCACAGTTGTCTCTATGGGATGACACTGATATAGTTCAGTTGTGTGTCATGGTAGAACAAATGTGTCCTTTGTCTGACTCTTAGAAGAATCACAAGATGCATTATTGATGATAGACACAGATGACCTGGAAATTATTTTATCGAAAACATGCACTTCCCTCAGAAAACTGTGGCTTCTTGATCAGAAACGTAAATGTGTTGGTGAGCATTGTTCTATATTTGTGTCCTTTTTTTTCTCCCATGTTGATTTTGTTATCACCATGTTTCAATTACATTGTTTCTTCCCTTCAACATCATTTTTTTCCTCAGAAATACTGGAGTTAATATCATCCCATATGCTGCTTAGTTATTCCTGATCCAAAGAAAACAGCTTACAGAATACAACCAGGTTGCTTCCCTAACCAGATGATAATTAAAAGCAGTTTCTGGAAGCAGAATTACAGATCAGTTTTTTTTTTTCCATATGATTTGTGTTGAACTCAGCTCTTGTCTTGCTAATTTATAAGCACGGCAGGTTTGTCCCTGAATTTCTGAATTGAAGATAAAGTTAAACTTCCTTTCTGGTAATATATCCATATCCTTCTGTGTTCAATTGAGGAAGCAAAATCACCGGAGTATTTAGTGTGCAATAGGACTTACTAAAGGCTTGACTTATAATAGCTAGAGAAGATCAACTAGAAGAGATAAAATGGTAGAGGAGGGAGATCCAAGCAAATCCACATCATCACTACTAATAATCTTCTTGCTTCCACTCCTTTCATACTCACCTAACATCTCTCTCACCTTTTATTTGGACAGTCTCCTTCCCTCCACCTGTGCTACCAACTTTCCCTTCCTGTCTTCCTCTTCTTTAATCTCACCCACTTTTCCTTTCCTTTTCTTCCTAGCTACAGCTGTATTTCCATCCCTCTTTCACTTCCCATAGTCCCTTTGACTTCCATAAAGATTCAATGGCTCCTCGTAGCATCAGCATCTTTACAGATTACTTTATGATGTGCAAAAAGAGTCATTCCTACATTTTCCTGTCTTTATGATTCCCACATCTTCTCTTTCTGTTTCAAGAATAACCGCTTGACTTGAGGTCACAGCTGAGTCAGGTCTCCAGAGATGTTTTCTGTAAAACTACCTAAAGTGAAATATGTACTCCTGTTTCTCCATGTTATTCTTTATCAGTGCATTGTTCTGACATCCTTCATGCTTCTTCCACAACTGACAATGATATGCTTATTTTGTTGGCATGTTTTCCCCAAACACTGGACCACAGCTCCCTGAGCACTGGGCTAGGGGTCCTCATCCACCTGTATATAGCCACAGATAGCTAAATCTGTGGTGCCATACCATGTGCTTATTACGGCCCTTCTAAAGGAAAAAAAAATGTACATGGAGAAAAAGTGAATAAAGGAATCAGATTTCAAATTTTCATAAATGAGTCTTAAAACTATTTGAATTAAATTTTCACCTTAAAATGCCTAATATAATTATGGCCTCACAGGTCAGTTGTAAGAGCCTGAGAATATACTTAAAGGCATCAGTTAAAAGCTAAACCAGAACCAACTTTACAGTTATCCTGAATCCTTAATGAACACAGCTTTGGAGAGGGAGGCTAAAGAAGAAACATGGAAGTCTTGCATCATGAGTGCCTTCACTGCAGAAGAGCAGATCCTGCTGTGGGTCAGTGAGATCAAGAAATCTGGGCAAAGCCAATAAATTGGAAAATGAATGTTCAGATTTAATGATGGGGAAAAATTAAACTTACCTTTATATAACTGTCCAATTTTGGTGCAGTGATTGCCTTGAAAAAGATTTGAACACTTAATATTTGAGGACACTTTGTGTCAGCAATATATTAGCAAGCTGCCAATAGAGCTGTCTCAAAATTTCAGTTCACAGTTAAATGAGGATGCACTGCCATGTGTGTGACTTACAGACAGTGTGATGAGATTTCTACTGATCCATAGGAAAGAATGTCTGGAAGGGTTCACGTGTTATAAATGAGGCATCTCTAATGTTTTCAGTGACATGTGAAGGAGTCAAAATGAACAGAAATGCAAGTGAAGGATTTTACACTAAATTAAAAATGTATGTCATGTTTTACATATATTTGTACACACACACACATATACTTTATGCTTTATACTCTCTCTCTCTCTCTCTCTCTCTCTCTCTCTCTCTCTCTTTCTCTCTGTGTGTGTGTAGTGTGTGTATTCTAGGGGCACTTACAAGTTCAAATTTTAAATGAACTTTTGATAACTGAGTGCATCTCAGATTCAAAAAAGTTAACTAGTGCCACTTAACTGGCATCATCACATGCATAGTTAATTTTGTTAGTAGTTTTGTTTCCAAATAGTATACTAGAGGTCATGTCTTTTTTTCTTTCTAAATATATCTTCCTGTTTTTCCTTAGGAAAATTCACTGTTGTACCACTGCTAATCAGGCCTACATTGCTAACTGGTGAATCTAGAGCCAGCTTAAGTCTTCTGGGACTAGTGTAGTGCATCCATCATCATACCAAACTGGTGGGTGCTGCTGATTGGGGTGGACAATTAGTTTCTAAACCTTTTTGGCTTGTTGAGGGAAGGTTTTATCATAGAGCACAAGGCTATGGGCCTCCTGAAACCAGTGCCCAGTACTTCCTTACATTGGTTTTGACCTATGTACCATATAAAATCCATTCCATTAAGGACAATTTTGGAAACTGTATGAATTTCAATCTTAGTTGTTACAGCAGGTTCTTCCCGACGGCTGCAGCGGGTCCTGCCGCCATGGTCCCGCCGCCACGTGAGCCCCAAATAACACTCAGAGACTCTGTATTTGATACAATCCTGTTGGCCAGTTACCATTATTGTTAATGGGCTAGCTCTGTCTTAATTATTAACCCATTTCTACTTATCTATGTATTTCCACGTGGTCGTCTTATCAGGGAGCCGCGGCAGGTGTCCTGCTTCTTCCCTGGGCTTCATCTCGACTCCTCCCTACTACTTCCTCTTTCCTCCTCCTAGTCTCCTAGCCATGCCTATCTTGTTTCCTATTGGCCACAGAGCTTTATTAACCAGTATGAGAAACATATATACAGAATAACATCTCCCATCACTTAGTCTTAACTTGATTTTTTTTTTTTTTTGGCAAGTATCTTTAATGGAAAAATCAAGGGTCAAGGCTGGATAACTGGGTTTAAATAAAGTTGGTGTAATGGGCCATCTTTAGTCATTCAGAACTTACCTGTATCTTGATGTATCATAGATGCATAATTTGAATCAAAACATTTTTGAGGAATCTCATTGGTTTCAATGAACTTTTCCTTTATCTTTCTAATCAATGAGTATCATGAAACATAAGGTTTAGGTTAAAATGTTCAAATTTTCACTTTATAAATCATGTAAACTTCCCAAGCAGCAATAGGTTACTTTGCAAGTTCAGTAGTGAGTACATCACTACTCATCACCATGCTTTATTTCACTGCAAAGGCATAAAATATACATTTAATTTTCTGAAATCATGAATTCCTAATTTTTAGTTTTGCATTTAAATAGTGTAACTTTATATTATTAAATTCATTGTAATTAAGTGAGAGGAAAATTTATTTTAATTGTGTACAAGTATAATGTCACATTTTTAACACCCTAATTTAAAACCTTTCAGTAAATTTTCTTTATATCTATACTTTCATTTGTGGAAGAATAATGCTGATAGGATTTATAATTTAAGAGCATTTTTAATAAATATAATCTGGCAAGTATTTTTTAAATAAAATATTCAGTAATAAAAAGCACTTATCAGAAACCTGTAGACTGAACATAGGAGCTTTTGGTAATCATCCTAAAACACACATATCTTATATAGTTATAGTGCTTTGAATGTTTAATTTTGCGGGCGTGGGGTACAAAACAGGGTTTTTCTGTGTAACTGTTCTGGCTGTCTTCAAACTCATAGAGATCCACCTGATTCTGCCTCCTGAGTACTGGGATTACAGGTGTGTGCAATGCCAACTGACTGAATATGTAATTCTTGAAATGTTTAAAGAGGCTTAGCATATAGACTTGGACATTTGACAATTTATGAAATCCAAGATTACTCTGAGCTTGTCATTTGGTGAATGAAATAAAAGACGTTTTAAAGTAAAAACTTAAGCAAAGAGGATCAAGTGGGATATGGTTTTTCGATTTTTCCATGTTTTATTTTCTTTATACTATTTGAATTTTGAGATAACCTTTGACTGTTTTGAAAGGTCATCTCTCTAGTGGTTTAGGCAGTTCTTGATCTCACCCCTATGTGTGCCTGTTAGAAAAGAAGAAAAAGGGAGAACTAAATATTGTCATTGTATATTTATATGCTTGTTTTAAACCATGGCCCTTGTGGTGCTAAAAAATAAACCCAAGTTACTGGTCTGCAGTCACACACCAGAGAAGCTGTCACCATCCTGTCTTTAACTCACTCATCCCTACTGAATCATCATATCATACCCTGGCAGAAACTTTGAGGCTGAATTTTGCATTTTTCTGCCTTTCCAAGCATCTGCCTAACTGGATGTTCAAGGTTCCACTAATGAATGTGACATTTGCTGCTAAATAAACAAATCAATCCACCCCTACATACTGCTTCCTTGTTCTAGAAAGACTAGGATGAACACAATCAATAGCACAAGGGAACTTTTCTCCTGCTTTCTCACTCGCTTCTCTGATTCACTTACTTTTGATGCAGGAAACAAAAATAACAGCTGTCATGGAATAACCAGAGCCATAGCTATTTTTAAGAATATAAAGGTTAAAGGTAGAATCAGGTCCTCTGCTTTTTTTTACCCACATCCTATATTCTCATCATATCCTGTTGTGTTGCATTTTCTCATGTGGTTAATAAGCATACATGGAAACAGGAAGTTCTGATATATGTTTTGCATCAGGGTTGTGAGAGTCTGACCTGGGTGCAGTAATCACAATTCATGCCACTGTAGATGTCAGGACTGCAATTACATCAAGGGAAGGACAGTGTGACAGTGATGTGAAAGTAACTGTCCTCCTTCAATTAATTTGTAAGGTAAGCAGTGAGTATGTCTTCACAAAAGACTGCATTGCATCCAGGTATGATATTGTCTGCTCTGAAGTTTTCTCTTCTCCTCTCTGGACACTGAATACTTTGGGGATACTGTTTCAGGAAGGTGCTCCTAATCTGCAGGATGCTATGGCTCCACCTCTCCTGCTTAAATTAACCTTAGTAATGTATACCACTTTTGTTGTCTGGTTCCCTTTTGTGAACTAGGATCTTTGTGATTCCCAAGTTTGCTCCAAGATCACTATGTAGCTAAGACTGGCTACATAGTGGGATCCTCTTGCTATAGACTTTCAAGTAGAAGATTACCATTATGTGGGGATGCAGCTAGCATTTTGCAGTGTTTTCTTATTTAGATTTGATTTGTAATTTCTCGGGTTTTGTTTTCATCAATGCACACTATCATTCTGTAAAGTTGTGTCCTTTTCCCTAAGAAATAGTTCATAAGAAATAAAACTAGTTTCAACTAGCTGATTGGTTCCAACAGAGCATCCATGTGTATCTGACCCTTATCCCATATTACTACCTTTTGATCTATCTCTTCAGAAGATCTTTCAACACACATAGAAATCCCAAAAGTGAGCTACAATGTTTCCATTGAGTCCTTGTCCACCATGTACTAATCTATTGTTAGAATCAATTTATATTCTATGATTCTATGAATCCCTGCTGGCAGATGAGCTACTTGTCATTCATACACAACAGTAGGAATATGGCAAGATCAGAAGCAAAAACATTCATGGTTGAATACAATATTACAAATGAATACTCCAAGCCAAGCTTTCAATTTGTTGGAAAACACCATAGTATTACAGGAGTTCATATGGAAACAGCTGATACATGTAGCATATCTTTTTTGCCTTTTCATTTTTAATATTATGAAGCAAGATAGCCCTGGCTGGGGGAAGAGGCAAGCTGAACAGTGGGGTGAGAGCATATAGTGGAAAATATGACAGAGAGAAGCCTAGGGACAATCAAGGCAATATGAAGGCAGAGAGGACATGGATCCCTGACTAAATGCTATAAATAACAAATCCCTGTGGATCATGGTGTAGAACGACCCTTTCACAGGGATCACACATCAGCTACCTTACCTATCTGATATTTATATTATGATTCATAAAATATAGCAAAATCACAGCTGTGAAGAAGCAAAGAAATAACTTTATGGTTGGGGTCACCACAACATGAGAAACTGTATTAAAGGGCCATAGCATCAGGAAGGTTGAGAATCACTGCAGTCAACTGTCTTGCTTTTAGTGTCTGATTGCATAGTTTATTTTCAAAAAGTTCAGCTGTGTATTGTCACCACCTCTCTTCTCCAATGAATACACTGTTCTACATTGGTCCCACTGAACAAAAGAAAACTTCTTTGTACATTTGGAAATGTTGGCACTGGTTTTTGAAAAGTAGCCAGTAGCTCTAAGAGTTATACATGTTGCCGAGCACTTATTTGCAAAAGTTTTTTCTACAGTACTACATAAATTGATTGCATATAAAATGAAAAAGCTTCTGCACAGCAGAAATATTTAACAGAGTAAGAGAAAGTCCACAGAATAGAAGAAAGTCTTTCCAAACTAATATATACCAGACAGTGTGTTAATATCTAGGGTATATAAAGAACTGCAAAAACTAATTACCAGAATATCACATCTTCAATTAATAAATGAGATAGCGAACATAATAGACAGCTCTCCAATGGAGAAAATATGATGCATAGATATGTTTATGAATTTAACAAACATTCCACATCCTTAGCTTTCAGAAGAGTTTGCTCATTTAAACTATCTTGTTGTTAGAGCTTAGATGTGATATATGAGTAAAGGAATAGGCATATTAGTATTTTGAATACCATATGATCTCTTGCAATGGTGGATGCTTTAATGATTATACATAGCTGTTATTAAAATAAACACTACAAATCAGACAACATCAATAATGGTAATTCTATTAATTTTGTTGAGAACATTATTTTCTTATGGTGCCTTTGCACTATATTAATTATGTATAATTATGTGTAATATTACAATGAATATTTTCTCACTAATAATGTCTATTAATTCATATACTAAATCTCACGAGTTGGGACTAGTGGTCTGTACTCTGAGTTGATCCTGCTGCACTCCACAAACATTAAAGTATTGAACTTCAGTCAACAGCGAACCATGGAGCCTTGTAGTAATGGGTCTATCCATATGGCTTAACTAATAAGCAGCATATGCTATAAAGTGTGTTTTCTTCTCTCACATAGGCTGTACCATATACCTCTTTTCTGATTCTCAGATGGGCCAGTTAGAACAACTGTGCTGTTTTGCATGACCTACTTGCAATTACTATAGGTAGTTTCCTTATTTTAGTACTGCCCAGACTTGTTCTTAAATGCAAATATTTATGTTCAAGACTCCTCTCCTGGTTGCTTACGATGTCCACTCCTTGAACTTGCCTGTCTGACACAATGATTCCTGGATCACACCAATCTTGAAGATAATAAGCCATTTTCTTTGCAATTAATTATGTCCTTCAAGAAGATTGCGCACCTCCCTTGAGGTAGCTTTCCTAAGCCTAGTGAGCACTCTGCTAGACATACATTTCCTTTCCTTGAAAGTCAACGTTGTCTGTATGAACAAAATAACTTATTTCAAAATTGGAAGCTGTATCGTCCCCTGGAGAACAAGATTCTTCATGTCTGTCCTGTCAAAGAACTGAGTGGAATGCCAGGTTTGAACTGGATACTTGGATTAGTCAACAACAGATTTCTAAATAAAGCCTTTCTCTCATCTTTGCTGCTTCTTCTCTGTTTTACTTCATATCCTTCTTTCTTCCTAAGCTGCCTTTCCATCATGGTGAGTGTTGGGGCAAGGGGGTGGGGTTGGGGAAGGGAATCAAATGGACAGCTGGAGCAATGAAACTGTCAGTACAAAGCTACCTCCAACCACCAGTATCAATGGCAACAACCGTGTCTTGCATTTTCAGTTGGCTTGAGCGGTGAGCCGGTGGGAATGTATGGAGCAATATGATCCAGCAAACAAATGAGCAAGGTTAGCATGGGAAGCATAACCGACTTTGCTGAGGCAGAAGACCCTGGATTTGGTTTCTGTAATCTTGGCTCATTAGCTCGTAATGAGGGTAAAGTAATTTACATCAATGAGCACTGAAATTTAGCTTTTCTGGCACTCAGAGCAAAGTAACATTATTTATAATTTGGAGACATGATCTGTGTCTCCCTAGGTGTCTCTTCACTTTTTTAAAGATGATTTACTTCCTCATTTGCTGTGAGGAAAAACTAGACATCCATGATAGTGTAGTATTATTTTACTTCATGAAGTTCATTCCTAGTGCATGCATTTACTCAGTCACTCAGCTCCTGAATGCCTGAAATGGAGGAAAAGATACACCAGTGCTCTGTTTAGGACATGCTAACTATAAAAGTTCTTGTTAGACATTCCTATGCTTTTATTGGTGTGACTTCTAAAACTCTGTGAACACATGTATTTGCAAGGGATGGCATAAATTGAAAGACCATTATGTTGGCAATGTTTCATTATTCTCAACTTGGAAACAGCTTGGTTTATGTAATTGAAAAATTCAGTGTGGTTTGCACATTTTTTCTCTCCTCCATTTTCATTTCCAACATTATTTGTAAAGGTACTATGTGGACTTTCTTGCCTTGATTTGAGCATATGAAAAGCTGGTGAGGTCCCGGGACTTCAGAGTACATCCATGCCACTTATAATGAAACAAGGGGAATGGAGGGATTCAGAATTTGCTGTCATCAGACAACACAGCTATTCTCCATGTATGTTCTTAGGCAATGAAGAGGGGACCCTAATTGATTCACTCAGAAAGTTTTCCTGCATTATTATTATTTTTTGCTTATCATAAATAACTTAAACATATTCTCAATATGAAATTGCCCTTTCTGAGACAGTTATCTTTGGTTGGGGGGACAGGGTCCAATAAAATTACATATTCTTCATTGCATTGCCTAAATTGGCTACATTTTCTTAGTTTGCCAAAGGATTCCAGGACAACAGCTGAGGTGTTCCTAAACATACCCTGAACAAACACTTTTGTATCATTTTATTTTAAGAGTTATTATTGATTAAAGATGTTTATAACTAATCAAATAAACACAAGTTCAATGCATGGGCCTCAGGGGTGTGAAGATGGGTTATTCACAAAAATGTCTTCTGCAGCTAGTCTGGATTAAGGCCATGGAGAGGTGGGCACTATTTGAAAAACTGAAAAACAAAGACAAAACAAAACAAAACAAACAAACAAAAAAACAAAACAAAAAAACCAGGCCTTATGCAAAAGAGTCAGTTGTTACTTTGCCCAATTTATTCACTACATACTCTTTTCCCAGAGGAAAAAGATAAAATCTCATTTCCTCATTAGCACAATATCTGGCATCAATGTTTTTGACTACTGCATGGATTAAAACAACCTGAGTCAGGCAGAAAATCCTAAGGAAGATGCCTGGCCCTTGACAATCACTGACTCCTTATGCCATTCAGAGAAGTCATGAATAGAAGCTTATAAAAGAAAATACA
This sequence comes from Cricetiscus sungorus, assembly GCA_030556225.1. Lineage (NCBI taxonomy): Eukaryota > Metazoa > Chordata > Mammalia > Rodentia > Cricetidae > Cricetiscus > Cricetiscus sungorus. Next base: position 76,036,302 of record JANBXA010000372.1, read on the forward strand.
GAACAGTTGCAGATTAGTTCATTTCATTCCCTTCCACCATGAATGGTTTCCTTTATCAACCACTCCCTATTGCCTCTCATTCCATATTGTACCCAGTAGTATTAATCAGACTAAGTTACTTATAGTAACAGTCTTAATTATCAATGATGGTACAACAAAAGTGCAGTTCTTACTCACAAACGTCCCAGTGCTCCTATTTCTAGTTCAAGGACTTGGCTAGAAGCAATAAATTCAGTGACTTAGCTTCCTCCAAGTACATGATTTTTTTTTTGTCATCTCAAGTTTTCTACTTAAAAATGTGAGAGAGAACCTCGGGGTGACATAAGTTGTTTCATGATCAGCCTAACAACAGCCTTTATAGTTTCCATGATACCCAAAAGAAAATAGCCACACCATCTTTCAAATGCTAGCTTAAAAATAAAACTAGTCCAAGAAGTTGTCTGAGAGCAAAAACCAGAAACCAGTTACTGACCCATGCAATTACTATGTTTCAGATGCACCTGGTAGCCCTGTAGTAGGCTTGGAGGCTGTGTGGAAAGATATGCAGAAGCTGGTGAATCAGTAGGAAGGCAGAGTTATAAAAATAGGCTCTGTAACAATGTAAAGGGAGTTTAAATGGCCTTCTAAAAACAGTGAGGTCAGAGTTAACCAAGTTCTCAGCAATACTGTGGAACTTGAAGTTGTTGGCTGGGTATAGCTTGTTTTCATCACTCAACTAAAGATACCCTATTCTCCTTGGTAGCCTAGCATCAAGTGATAGTCATAAGCAAATTCTAAATTAATAAGTGCATGGATTTCTGACGAGAGAGTAATAAGGACTGAATCATTATTTGAGGAGAAAAAGTGGTCTTTATCGGGTTTTAGTTACATGATGAATGTGTTCTTTTAAATTCTTCTTTATTGCCTCAAAATTTCTGTGGTTTCCCATTCTATGATGTCTAAATATATTATTTTTACATAATTCTCAGCATTTAGACTTACAGTATAACTTCTCAGTTGTATAATATGTGTTGATTCCATTTGGGTAACTTGATATATTTCTTATCTGGAGTAAAGTGGATCAGATCAAATTTCAAGGCAATTACATTTTATTCTTGGCCACTGGAGTCATTATTAGCTTAGTACTTGTCTAATAAAAGCCAGGTTCAAATGTCTACTATTGTTATTAAGTTCACCATGTAATTTTTTTAAAATAAATGTAATAGTTTAGATGTCCTGATAGCTTTCCCTCTTTTTTGTTATCGATAGCATTCAATAGAGACAAAGTGTCAGTTTCTAGATGGTGAGCCAGATGCATTCTCTAGTTTACTTCAGAGCTGGTGATATGTTCATTGATAAGTGTGTCCTGTTATCATACCAATACTAGAAGGCAATCAATTTCTGCTGTGTATCAATATGTTTCAAAGTAGCCATTCAACTTCTGCTCAGAAATTGGGGGAAGAAAAAGTTTAGGATCATACATCCCTCGTGTTTTGACTCATTGTGAGCAGCCTAGGAATGAAGTTTAGGATTATTTATATCAACAGAAGGCTGTAGTATGTGCGTAGCTCTTGTGGAAGACAATGTTTGGGTTTTAGATGAATAGAAAGTAAACACAGAATAGAGATAATAGTTTTCCTAGAGAAATCCATTGATGTGTTGAACATGTCTTTAAAACACCTACTCTCAAAGATCCTTAAAATACTGTGAAGTCTCTGCCTCCAAATTTGGGAGAGCTGTGATTTGAATATGAGACATGCCACAGAGAACATTGTTAACAATGTTCTTTTCCTTCTCCTTCGTGCCTGATGGATTAGAAAATTAGGAACCGTGAGTCATTGCCTTTGCTCTCTAAACCTGTATCATGTTCTTAACATTTACTTAGTACCAAGCCCTAGCCAGCCTTGTCCCTCAGTGCTCTGCAGTCTTCCTTCTGCTTGTTACTGTATTTGAATGTGTGCACACTTATATATGCACTCCTGCATGTATGTGTGTATGCATCTAAGGCTAGTAGGTAACTCTGGGTCAGGTTATTCAAGAGTTGCCTGCCTCGTTTGTATTTTGTGATAACTTCTTTAACTTGCCCAGGTTAACCAATTAAGCTATGTGGGTTGCCCATTGGCCTCCAGGGTCCTATATGTCTCCACCTGTTCAACTTACAGTATTGGAATTATAAGTGCTTATTACCATAGTCAGCTTTCTTTAACCTGGCTTCTCAATACCTAACAATAGTGTTTGTGCTTTCAAGCATTCTTCATTTTGGGCTATCTTCTTAAGCTCATTTTTCTTCTTTTAACTATAAGCATACCTTCAAGCCTAGCCCATATTCTAGATTTGAAAGTGCACTGCATTTCCTCTGGACCTAGGCCAGTGATAAACAGATAGGAAATGCTAAGCATTTAATACATTGTTTTTTTAAAAACCTAAACCAGTTTTTGAAAAGGGTTATTTAATATCATCAGTTTCCTTTGTGGTGATAAGTTGTATTTTGTTCATTGAGGTATTACTCTGTAATAGCTCCTTGAGGCCACTTAAAAGCCTGTGAATGGGAAGAAAGGTGAGGATCACTGCTTTATATTTAATTGGCACATGGGATCATGCCAGGAAGCTTCTGTAGAGGCCTGCAGACAGAATTTTTAATATGATCTTGGGTTTTCATGTTACTAATGGTGTGGCTTCACCTTGCTCTTCAGGATGACAGGAGGTCTTTTCCAGCTGTGAATTTCATGGTACTTGTTTTTCAAACAGGTTAAAAAGGCATGTTTTACCAAGTGCAATAAACCTGTAAAGTACTCAAACCCACAGAAAATCAGAATAAGTTTACAATATAAATCAGTTTTAAAGTGGTTTAGACAAATCCTTGACCGGTGTGTTTATTATAGGTGACTTAGGTTTTGTATAGTAGGAAATGATGCTTATGTATACAACAGGCTCTTAGGGTATGAGTCTTTGCAAGGATTATCCCCTCCCACAGAAGAGTTGTACAAATGGACCCTGGGAAGCCTCACACTGAGAACCAACAGTAGCTTTCCTATGGACAGTATCCCTAATGGAGGAAGAAATGAGCCGTGTTTTCGCCAAGTGCCATTGATTAAAACTCTGATCATGTGTTTTGAAAGGGAACACTATAAACAGGATCTCATGAGACAGACATATTGTAGTTATTATTATAAATACTTTGCATTTTATTATCATCATTAATTACAGTTCTCCTTTAAGAGTTTCTTTTAGTCTCCAAGCTTACTGTCTCTTCATTTGTCTCATAATTATCCATGAGTAAGCAATTGGTTCTGCATTCTCAGTGTTTGCTCAGTGTTTGGCTCTATTATTATTATTATTATTATTATTATTATTATTATTACTGTATAACAAAGAAAATTGAGGGGAAATGTTCTTTTTCCTTCTTTCCTCCACTCTTTTCTAATTCCCTTAGTTATTTTATATATCACTCTAGTATTACTTTTCTCACACTGAAACAAGTGATTCTTTCAGGAAAGCTGCTCATGCATCTAGGAATGCATCTAGAGATAAATGTCATGCAATGGAGAGACTTTTTTCCTGAATATGTGAACACACTATTGCATCAAGTCCTCCTCTTTTCAGAGGAATCACTGCAGCTTGCTTAATCTTAGCTCTCCATGCTGTCAGTCCTTGATAAAACAGAGCTCACTATGCTATTTATGAGAGCTCATTTAAGTTTCCCTTGTCCTATCCTTTCCAGGAAATAGAGAAACAGAGCCATGATTGAAAACAAAATCAGTCAAAGTGAAAAACATATACATTCTGCTAAGAAAAGAAAAAAATATCTATAAATATCTAGGTCAAACTATTGCAGAATGATTAGCAGATTAACTTATTAGTAACAGATTTTCATCGGGTTCAGTGTCTGGCCTGGACACAGTGCTAGCAGGTTTTGTGCAGCCAGACTATTGTGAGGATTGTGTGCTGTTCTCTCTAGGTGGAAGTTCATATTCATCATAGTTTTCAGAAATATGCTTTTCTCATTGTAATCCCAATCTTAAGATGATGACCCAAGTGTATCACAAAACACTTATTGCTGGATGAGAATCAGGTGGTGAAAACTCTGCAGTTGGTATGGGATTCTTTAAATGAGCTGTCATCTGTAACATTGGTAAGAATATGTAAGAACGTGTTCCTAGGGGAATATGGATTTCTTGACCTTGATATGCAAATGCTTGTAGCAAACCTGTTTAACAATTGGTAATTTATTTTTACCTTTAAAATAATAAGAATCTATTCTTGTTCTCTTTAGAACTGAATCATCCTTGAGCAGTAAAACAAAATTTGGATGATACCGCATAACCTCTTCAGGGAAATGAGTTTTGCTATTGTTGTTGTTAAGTGTCACACACATGAGTGCTATTTGTCAGATATTGCTAGCTTCCTGTCATTTAGCCAAGACAATAAGTTTGTATGTGATCATTCTCTTTAAACTTTTTCTATTTGACTTGATTTGGCAAATAAATTATGATTAGAGATGTATATTGACTTCAAATTGGAGTAACCACACTTAATAAGTAATGATTCATCATATATGTCTTCAACTTGGATCAAAGAAAAAAATCTCTAACAAACATGGAACTTCTAGCAGCCTTGTTCCTAACTATCTCCCACAGGCAAGCTCTTTTGATGAACTGTGTTGACTTTGTAGTATGACAGCAACATCCTTGTTTGGTAGGGAACCTGTAAGATTTGAAGCTAGTAGCCATCACAGCATAACCTCCTTTCTATTGAGTATGGATGAGCACAAGGCTATATTCTTTGAACTATTTTACCATTAGCATCTGATTCTGAGGAGGCATACTCTGTAGCAACAGTGGCAGCCTTGGCCTTCTTTTATTAAGATCAGAGATCACCCCAGTAAGAAGAGATTTTGCACAAATGTCCCTTCTGTGTCCTCTTCATGGAGTATGTACAGGAAATTAGCTAGGGCCTCAGAGATTTTCTTCCGGTCACAAATACAAATTATTCTGAACTCGAAGAAGTGTATGTCACTAAACTGGGCCTTTTCCCTTCCAGATCTTCCTGCTAATATAGAGGGGTGAGTGTGGTTGGTTAGTTAGTATATGTGTGTCTTATTTGTCAGGCTTTATCTTAAGCAATGGCAATACAGTGAGGGCAAAAAATGATTCATTACATCGGTCTCCCCTTTCAGACCATTGTTTTCAATGGCAGAATATCTCTCTCCAAGTCAGGTAAGTTACTTCTCAATAGTTAGGAACAAAATAGTTATTTTTTTAAAAGACATAATCAGAAGACTAAATTTATAGATGAAAACACCTAGTTTACCACTCTGGAATTTTTCTTTCTCGTTTTGAACTTAAAAGCTAAGGCCAACCATTCAGGGAGAATAACTTAGTCCCACTTTTGTTCTTTTATTTTGTTTTTGTTTTTTTGGGCCTTTTTTGTTTTTATTTTTTATTTAAATTTGGAACAAGTTTATTTTACATGTCAATCCCAGTTCCTCCACACTCCTGTCCTCACCTGTTTCCCACACCAAAACCTATCCCATTCCCTTTCTGCTCCCCAGGGAGTAGTCTTCAATGGGGAGTCTCCAAAGTCTGTCATATCATTTGGAGCAGGGCCCAGGACCTCCCCCATGTGTTTAGGCTGAGGGAGTATTCCTCTATGTATAGTGGGTTCCCAAAGTCCATTTATATATTAGGCATAAATACTTGTATCATTACCAGAGTCCCCATAGACTTCCCAGTCCTCCTAACTAACACCCATATTCAGGAAGTCTGGGTTGGTCCTATGCTGGTTTCCCAGCTGTCAGACTGGAGTCCATGAGCTCCCCCACATTCAGGTCAGCAGTTTCTGTGTATTTCTCCAGCCTGCTCTTGACCCCTTTGCTCATCACTCCTCTCTCTCTGTAACTGGATTCCAGGAGTTCTGCTCAGTGTTTAGCTGTGGGTGTCTGCTTCTGCTTCCATCAGTTACTAGATGAAGGCTCTAGGATGGCATATAAGGTAGTCATCAATCTCATTATAGGGGAAGAACACTTAAGGTAGCCTCTCTACTATTGCTTAGATTGTTGGTTGGGGTCATTTTTGTAGATCTTTTGTCATTTCCCTAGTGCCAGATTGCTCTTAAAACCTATTATGGCTCCCTTTATTGTGGAATCTCTTCTCTTGCTCTCCTCTATTTTCTCCCTGACTCAATCTTCCTGCTCCTTCATGGCTACCTCTTCACTCCTTTTCCTTCTAAATCCCCCTTCTTCTCCCAACCTGCTCCCAATTTGCTAAGGAGATCTTATCACTTTCCCCTTCTGTGAGGGACCACAGAAGGGGTCTCTCTTAGGGTTCTCCTTGTTTCCTAGCCTTTCTGGCAGTGTGGATTGTAGACTGGTAATCCTTTGCTCTGTATCTAAAAACCATATATAAGTGAGTAAATACTTTTTTGTGACTGGGTTACCTCACTTAAGATGGTTTATTCTAGTTCCATCCATTTGCCTGTGAATTTCAAGATTCCCTTGTTTACTTTTCCCTCTGAGTGGTACTCCATTGTGTAAATGCACCACATTTTCTTCATCCATTCTTCAGGTGAGCATAGTCTTACTTGTGTCTCTCCAGTTCTTGCTCAAATTCTATAGCTTGCTTTATTATATTGTAATTATTTCTATTAAATCTGTCTCCCATTTCAGACGATTGTTTCTCATGAGCTCCTCATTCATAATTAACACAGAGCTACTGATATGGTATATATACATGCAAAGAAAGTATGGATGAAGAGAAAGATGAAGAGAAGTAGGATTCTGTCTGTGGAGTGTGGAAAATTTCACTTATGACGTCGTTTGTTCCCATGGATTCAATTAGTGAATCCAGTTAGCTTTATTTTAGCATTATAACTACCATTATTGACTCTTTAAAAAATAGAGGAGGCTATTTCAATATTTAAGTGACCCACCCCAACACACACACACACACACACACACACACACACACACACACACACACACACACAGGCTCTAACTGTGTAGTCCTGGCACTCTCTGTATACATCATGGTTTCCCAGACTTGGGCTACTGGGATCAAAGACACATGCCTCCATATCCTGTCAGAGTAATTCATTTAAAACAGCATATCCTTGCCTTTTTTATGTCTCTCTATCTGCTGTTTGGTTAGAGTAAAATATTAGAGTACAATAGGTAGAAAAAATACAGAAGCGAAACACCGAAGATATTATGATCAAGAAAAACTTTCAGTACTTACACGTTGATGTGGAAATGCAAGCCCTTCTTATCCAGAACGAGAATCACATGATGTAATGAATGGGTAAGATGAAACTCAGGGACCTGAGATCATTACAGGGGTACCTCACTTGGGGTATGCTTTATGTTTTCTTTCTAACTATAGAACTTCCTGGCCTGATCCTATTGGAAAAGAGAGGATAAATTGCTCTATTTTGAAGGGGCATTAACCTTAGGTTCATTTAATGAATTACCTCTCTCAGTGCACTAACAGATACCCTGGGGCCCAAGATGAAAAATGGCCTCTCTCCTTGCAGGGAGGGCTCAAATATGTACTCTTCCTTCAATCCCTTTAGCTTGTGTTGACTTTCATTATTTACCTTCTAGTTATGTATATTTAAAATATAACGTGGTACTATACTCTCAGCGTAGAAGCAAAAAAATATATATTTGAAATCTGTTCTCTAACAGGAATGCTCTGGTTCTTATTTCAAGTAGATTTTCTTCTGGAAATATTTTTAATTTTGTGTGTGTGTGTGTGTGTGTGTGTGTGTGTGTGTGTGTGTGTGTGTGTTTGCGTGTGTGTATTCACATTCCACATCTATGGGGTGGAAGTTTCAAGTGGAGGTCATAGAACAACTCATGGGAGTCCATCGTTCTACCATGCAGGTTCAGGGGATCAAACTCAGGTTATCAGGCTTGGGACAATTGACTTTACCCATGGAACCAGCTCATTAGTAGGTTCTCTTAATTTCTGCCTCATTTTCTCCTCAAAATCTCACACTTCAATCTAGTTAGTCTTCATGCTTTTCCTGGATTTGTGAAGGAAGGAAGGCATGATTAAAAGGAAAACAGGTGCTGTAGATATGTGAACATGTAGTCAGGTGGCCCAGCAGATAATCTAGGTGGTCATTCCAAATTCTGAGACCTGTCTGCACCTACATGGTAAAAGTAACTTCTTCCATGTTCTCTGTAGAATTCCCTCCATGGAATCATTCAATCATCCATCAATTATAAAATATCTATCAAACATTAGTGGCTCTATTTAGGTTCCAATGAAAGCAATATTTAATGTAAGAATTTGGGAGATTTGTACTACAGGTTTTATTACTCAGCTCTTGTAAGGTCAACAGGTTAGGAAATGTCTGTTACTGAAGAGTGGCCATTCGTCTTCATAGTTCCCAAGGCAACATGCTATCACTCTGTGGATGGCCATATGAGATAGCACTAGTACCAGTTAAAAGGCAAGAAAAACTTTTTGGTCAGTTATGAAACAAAAAAGTAACCTTAATTGAGATGGTGTTGGTCATGACCTTGAGAAACAGCCTAAGGGAGATAGACCCCTAGACCAACAAGCAAACTTCTCTCCATGTAGTGATGAAACTTTAACTGATTCACAAAACACGGAAGCCATACTTTACACTTCACCCTCCATTCTAGTACCTCATTCATGAACTAGTCCATCTTTTTCTTCTCCTGACTTCCTCCTTCCAGGCTTTCTCCTTCATGTCCCTTTCCTAGAATTCCTCACTCTTCCTCTTACCCACCTCCTCTAATCTCAAGTTTTCCTTCTCTCCTCCCATGTTTTTTCGTAACTCTAACTTTTTCATTCAAATGCCCCTGACCATGTCTGGGTTTGCCTTCCAGCATTGCCAGAAAAGCACAATATCTAGAAAGTAACTCTGCTGTGCTGTTGTGCATTTCCTTTTGATCATGATTCTTGGCAACATTTTTATGAGAAAAAGTGCTAGAGAACATTAGATCTTTCCAACCAACCCACTACTGTTTTCTAGTTGGTTTTTTATTGAAATGAGACCACAAAACAGATATTGGACTTTAATAGATGATGTACCAGCAAAGTAGACAGTAATATGTACATGCTCTTCCCATCTCAGCCCTATCTCCTGGAATTCAAACTACAACGTCTTCAATGCTGGGCATTGATAATCACTGGGAATCCCATTATCACAGAGCCATAAACTAAGTTGTTAGTGACATGAGTCCTGGATTACTGTGTTCATCTCTCACTCCATACATCCTGGTTCTGACAGTTAATTATGCCATTCCACAGTAGATCAAGTTTTACAGCAGCAACAAAGATTAACACTTTTATATTGGGGACATTTAGAGGATAAACAGTTGAGGGTTCTAAGAGAGCTGCACTCAACTGCCAACCATCTTAGAGAAACCTGTGCAACTGCTATTGATACTTAAAAAGCTTTTATATTTTTATTTATAATAACCTGGTCTTTAACTTTACAATGAGGTTTTGTTGACAGAATACTTTGTGATACTTCATAACAGAGTAGTCACCTTTGTGCTGTCATGGCAATGTAGCTGAAACCCTGTGGTGTTGAAAGCAAAGCGAAAGTTTGTAGGCTGGTATAACTGTGTGTTCTCTGGACATTGATAGTCACTGGGTCTGCCTGTTTGTTTAATTACAATGTGTTGTCTCTCTTTTCTCCTCTTTCCTTTTTCACATCCCCTGCCTCCACTCCATCTTACTATGCAGTTTTCCTGAGTCTACAGAGAGACCTGGAGAACCACTGAACTAGAAATTCTTTCAAAATTTGTTTGAAATGAAGTTGGCCAATAAAACCATGTTGTTCATGCCTTGTGAGTCTTTCTTTTTGATGTGTACTGTTCTGTTGTATCAAGATGGGATTGAGAGGAGACAATGGCAGCTGAAATAGAGGTCTCTGTTATCCAGCCATGCTGACTTCAATCAGCCCTCACCAGCTCCTGTCCCAGAGACATCCACTACTCCTCTTTAACTCTGGCCACACATACATCAATGCCTTCTACTTGTATCCCTCTGTAACACTGCTCCATTCTGCTCTCTGATCCCTCTCTTACTGACAACCTAGGTGTAAGAGATAAATTTTCTACTCCAGTGTTTGTTATGTGAAGTGGGTCAGAGGTAGAGTGAGTGTACTAGCAGCTAGAAGAGAATCTCAGCTTCAGTTTAGAGAAAAATCTCTATACCATAACAGCTTATGAGAAACCACATTAGTAGAAAGTCAAATGCCATATAAAGTGCCAGAAAATCTGGGAATTTCTGAGATTAATAAGGACAAAGATAGTGTTATTATATGCATTCTTTACCAGATTCTTGCTCCTGTGCAATTAGTTTTAAACTTTTACATAATTTCAGATTTATAAAAAATATATAAAGATGATATAGAAACATCTCAACTCCTCCACCTATTCCTTCCTCCCTTGTATTTGTTATACTTTCTAATCATTCCATAATTTATCAGTAATATTTATATATTATTTATTTTTAAAAATTATCTATTGTGAGTTGGTAACTTCTATCTTCAAGTAATTTTAAGAAGCTGCTTTTCCTCTTTCTTTTATTTTGTAATCTTGCCAATTCATTTTATCCAGAGAACATTAGTCTTTAAATTCTTACTGAGTATTTTATACTTTAGTATATTGCACAATTTCCAACCTCCTTCTCCCCTCTCCAACTCCTCTCATATCCCTCCAATTCATAGCCTGTTCTTGTATTGCTACACACACACACACACACACACACACACACACACAACACACACACACACACACACACACACACACACACGTATTATATATACATATGATACATCTGCTGATGAATCTGCTGAGTTCATCTAGTATTGCTCCTATGTTTGTGTGTTTAAGACTGGCTACTTAGTATTAGATAACCACTCAGAAAGCTCATCCTGAAAGAAGACTTCTCCCACTCTCAATAACCAGCAATTGCCTATAGTTCTTCACCTTTGGGTATAGTCTACTAAGATCATCTTCCCATCAACAATGCCATGTCAGCTGCTGTTGTCATTTTGCAAGTCTTCTTTAGGTGACCATATCATTGATATTTCATGAATGCAGCTTCCCTGTCATATGTAGAATGCATGATCTCCCAGGAGATATCCTGAGTCTCTGGCTCTTACAATATAGCCTCTCCCTCTTCTGTGATCCTTACTAAGCCTTAGGTATAGAAGTTGTTTTGTAAATGCATAAAGTTGTATTTGGTACCCCACTTTCAGTTGTTTTTTGCATTTTAACTAGCTATGGATACATCTCCTTCTGCTACAATAAGATACTTCTTTGATGATGGGTGAGGTTTGCACTTGTCTGTGGGTATAAGAATGAGCACTTAGAATGCAGTTGACAATTTTTCTTGTTTAGGAGACTTTCAGGAATGAGTTATCCTCTAGAATCCATGGCTTCACCTGATAGGGATAGTTGGACAGGTTCTATTATCTACTATTTATTTTTCTACTAATTTTCTTTAGAAAAGAAAAATGAGGAAGTAGGAAAGAAAGAAAAGACAGGAAGGAAGAAGAGGAGAAGAGAGAAGAGAGGAGAGGACAGAAGAGGAGAGGAGAAGAGAGGAGAGGAAAGAGGAGGAGAGGAAAGGAGAAGAGAGGAGAGAAGAGAAGGGAAAGAAGAGTTTAGTTTCTAGTCCATGACTGGCTCAGAGTTATTCTCTTTCTGCTGCCATGTTCTTCTATCCTTATTCACACTGTCACTGGGGCCTTGCCTTTTGTGACCCTAACCTCTGTTTTTAGACCACTGGCTGAGTGTGTGTCAATAGAAGAAATTTGCTTCTAAGGAATGAGGCCCTGGGTTCAATTTCCAACACTAAAACAAAACCAAATCAGATCAATGATTTTTTGGTATTCTCCCAAGGGATGCTTTTGTCATGTCACACTGAAGAGTGGTCCTTAAAAGGCTGAAAAATGTGCCACACAAAAATATCAAAAATGCATGGAAAATGTCTTGTTTGATGAAAAAACCAGTAAGTTGTTGAGGCCTTACTCTAAAGGAGAGTTTCAGGGGCTAGAATATATATTTGGCAAATTCAGAAGAGATTTGTTTTTAACAAGACCTATTTTATTTTATTTTTTATGAGTATATTTGACTTTAAACTGAATTTTTTTGTCTCTGAAAAACAAAATATTACATAGATGAACAAGTGAGTATGTATAAATTAACAAAACTTATGTGTGGTTTGTTGGGTTTTGTTACTCTTGTACAGAGATAGGTGTCACTCTGTAACCCAAGCTGGCCTCAAAGTCTCCTTCCTCAGCTTCTTTATAGCCAGGACCACTTCTTTATAGTCATTCACCACAGCGCCTAATGCATGTTATAATACAATAACATAGTATTCATTAAAGGACTGGACCACAAGGGGTATTCGCAAAGCAGATATGTGTTAGATTGAATTAGATATGAAACTGTGGATGTTTTTTTTAATTTAATATTTTTTCTTATTTTACATATGGATCCCAGTTCCCTCTCCCTCCCAACCCCCACACACTCCTCCTTCCCATCCCCCATCCACTCCCCAGGGAGGGTGAGGCCTTCCATGAGGAATGATCAAAGTCTGTTCAATCATGTGGGGTAGGGCCTAAGCCCTCCCCTATATCTCTAGGCTAAAGGAGTATCCCTCAATGGGGAATGGGCTTCTGAAGTCCATTCTGGCACTGGGATACATCCTAGTTTCATTCAGAGGTACCATAGACTTCCCAGGCCTCTTAACTGAGACCCAAGTTCAGGGGGATTGTGTTGGTCCTATGCTGGTTTCCCAGCTGACCTTGTTCAGGTTTCTCCAGCCTGTTCTTGACCTCTTTGCTTATCACTTCTCCCTCTCTGTAACTGGATTCCATGTGTTTGGTTCAGTGTTTAGCTGTGGGTGTCTGCTTCTTCTTCTATCAGTTCCTGAATGAGGACTCTAAGGTACCATATAAGGTAGTAATCAATCTTATTATCAAGAAAGGGATTTAATTTAGCCTTTCCACTATTGCTTAGATTGTTAGCTGGGGTCATCATCCTTTTAGGTCTCTATATTTCCCTAGTATGAAATTTTTCTTTGAACCTATAATGGCTCTCTCCATTGTGGTATCTCTTTTCTTGTTCTTTTTTATTCTTCCCCTGACTCAATTTTCCTGCTCCTTCATGTCCTCCTCTCCCCTCCTCTACCTCCCTTCTGTTTCTCCTAACTTTTTCCTCTCCCCCCGCCCCCCTGCCGCCTGCTCCCAATTTGATAAGGAGATCTTGTCCCTTTTCCCTTCTGTGAGGGATAATGTATATCTCTCTTAGGGTTCTCTTTGTTTCTTACCTTCTCTGGCAGTGTGGACTGGAGGCTGATGACCCTTTGCCCTCCCTATATCTAAAATCCATACATGAGTGAGTACAAACCATTTTTGTTCTTTTGTGATTGGGTTATCTCACTCAGGATGGTTTCCCCTAGTTCCATCCATTTGCCTGTGAATTTCATCATTCCAATTTTGTTTTGGTCCCCCCCCCCGAGTCGCACTCCATTGTGTAAGTATGCCACATTTTCTTAATCCATCCTTCAGTCAAGAGATATCTAGGTTGCTTCCAGGTTCTAGGTATTACAAATAATGCTGCTGTGTGCATAGTTGAAGAGATGTGTTTGTTGCATGAATATGCATCTTTTGGGTATAAGCCTAAGAGTAGAATTGCTGGATCTTGTGGTAGACTGATTTCCATTTTCCTGAGGAACCTCCATAGTGGTTGTACAAGTTTGCACTTCCACCAGCAGTTGAGGAGTGTTCTCCTCTGTCCAAATCCTCTCTATCATAAACTGTCATCAGTGTTTCTGATTTTAGCCATTCAGACAGGAGTAAGATGACATCTCAGAGTTGCCTTGATTTGCATCTCCCTGATGGCTAAGAATGTTGAACACTTTCTTGATTGTCTTTCAGCCATTTCAGGTTCCTCTATTGGTAATTCTCTATTTAGTTCTGTACCTCACTTTTTAATTGGATTATTTGGTGTTTTTGTGACTAGCTTCTTGAGTTCTTTGTTTATTTTGAAAATCAGCCCTCTGTCAGATGTAGGGTTGGTTAAGACGTTTACCCAATTTGTGGGTTGCTGTTTTGTCTTATTGACTGTGCCCTTTGCCTTACAGAAGCTTCTTAGTGTCAGGAAGTCCCATTTATTAATTGTTGATCTCAGTGTCTGTGCTACTGGTGTTATGTTCATGAAGCAGTCTCTTATGCCAATTCATTCAAGGGTACCTCCTATTTTCTCTTCTAAGAGGTTCAGTGTGGTTGGATTTATGTTGAGGTCTTTGATCCATTTGAACTTAAGTTTTGTGCATGATGATAGATAGGAATCTATCTGCAGTTTTCTACACACTGGCATCCAGTTGTGCCAGCACCATTTGTTGAAGATGCATACTTTTTTTCCATCTGTATAATTTTAACTGTTTTGTAAAAACTCAGGTATCCATAGGTGTGTGGTTTAATATTGGGGTTTTCAATTTGATTCCATTGGTCTACCTGTCTATTTTTGTGCCGGTACCAAGCTGTTTTCAGGTCTATAGCTCTACAGTAGAGCTCAAAGTCAGGGATGATGATGACTCTGGAAGTTCCTTTATTGTACAGGATTGTTTTGGCTATCCTGGGTCTTTTGTTTTTCCATATAAAGTTGAGTACTTTCCTTTCAAGGTCTGTGAAGATTTGTGTTGGGATTTTTGATGGGGATTGCATTGAATCTGTATATAGCTTTTGGCAAGATTGCCATTTTTACTCTGCTGATTCTGCCTGTCCATGAGCATGGGAGATCTTTCTATTTTCTGGCATATTCTTTAATTTCTTTATTGAAAGACTCAAAGTTCTTGCTAAACATGTCTTTTAGTTGTTTGGTTAGCATTACCCCAAGATAGTTTATTATAAAGGGTAATGTTTCTGTCATTTCTTTCTCATACCCTTTATCGTTTATCAGTAGGGTTACTGATTTTTTTTAATTAATCTTGTATCCAGCCACTTTGCTGAATGTGTTTATCAGCTGTAGCAGTTCATTGGTAGAGTTTTGTAGTGAAAGTTTGATTTCTTCCTTTC
Source organism: Cricetiscus sungorus (assembly GCA_030556225.1). Taxonomy (NCBI): domain Eukaryota; kingdom Metazoa; phylum Chordata; class Mammalia; order Rodentia; family Cricetidae; genus Cricetiscus; species Cricetiscus sungorus. The sequence continues at coordinate 76,051,353 of JANBXA010000372.1, forward strand.
CAACTTGTATCTTCTTGATCTCCCTTTGTTGTCTTATTGCTCTAGCTAGAACTTCAAGTACAATATTAAAGCGATATGGAGAAAGAGGACAACCTTGTCTTGTTCCTGATTTTAGAGGAATTACCTTAAGCTTCTCTCCATTTACTTTGATGTTGGCTGTTGGTTTACTATATATTGCTTTTATTATATTTAGGTATGTTCAAGTTATCTCTGATCTCTCCAGGACATTTATTGTGAATAGTTGTTACATTTTGTCAAAGGAATTTTCAATGTCTAGTGAGATAATCATGTAGTTTCTCTTTTTCAGTTTGTTTATACGGTCAATTATATTGACTTTTTTTGTATGTTGAACCATCCCTGCATCCCTGTGATGAAACCTACTTGGTCATGATGGATGATTTCTCTGATGTGTTCTTAGATTTGATTTGCCAGTATTTTATTGAATGTTTTTGCATCAGTGTTCATGAAGGATATTGGTCTATAGTTCTCTTTCTTATTTGTGTCTTTGTGTGGCTTGGGTACCAAAGTAGTGTAGCCTTGTAAAAAGAGTTTGGCAATAAACTTTCTCCTTCTATTGTGTGGAACAATTTGAGGAGTATTGGTAGTAGCTCTTTGAATTTCTGATAGAATTCTGCACTGAAGCCCTGGGCTTTTTTTGGTTGGGAGACTTTTGATGACTGCTTCTATTTCATTCAGAGTTACACGTCTATTGAAATTGCTTATCTGTTCTTGATTTAATTTTGGTAAGAAATTAGTGCATTTCCTTTGATTATTCTAATTTTGTGGAATACAGGTTTTCAAAGTATGACCTGAAGAATATGTGGATTTCCTCAGAGTCCATTGTTATGTCCCCCTTTTCTTTTCTGATTTTGCTAATTTGCATGGTCTTTCTCTCTACTTTTTGGTTAATTTGGATAAAGGTCTGTCTATATTGTTGATTTTAATGAAGAACCAACTCTTTGTTCCATTGATTTTTTTTTGTATATTTTTTTGTTTCTACTATATTTATTTCAGCCCTCAAGTTGATTATTCTCTGGTGTCTACTTCCCCAGGGTGAGTTTGCTTCTTTTTGTTCTAGGGCTTTCACTTGTGATGTTAATTCCTTTTAACATATATACACTTAGTGCAGTGAACTTTCCTCTTAGTACTGCTTTCAAAGTGTCCCATAAGTTTGGGTATATTGTGTCTTCATTCTCATTGAATTCTTGGAAGTTTTTAATTTCTTTCTTTACCCAGGGATGGTGCAATTGCTCAGTGTACAGTTTCCAAGAGTTTGTAGGTTTTCTGCAATTTTTAAGCATGTGGTCTATGAAGATACAGGGAGTTATTCCATTTTTTCTTCTTTCTTTTTTTTTCTTTTTCTTTCTTTCTTTCTTTCTTTCTTTACTTTTTAAAAATCTGTTGAGGTTTTCTGTGTCGCCTATTATGTGGTCGATTTTAGAGAAGGTTCCATGTGGAGTTGAGAAGAAGGTATATTCTTTTGTGTTTGGATGGAATGTTTTATAGATGTCTGTTAAACCAAGTTGAGACAAAACTTCTGTTAGTTCTTTTGTTTCTTTTTTTATTTTCTGTGTGGTGGTCCTGTCTAGTGGTGAGAGTTGGGTGTTGAATCTCCCACTATAAGCGTGTAAGGTTTAATTTGAGATTTGAATTTTAATAATGTTTCTTTATATGGATGTCTTTGTATTTGGGGCATAGATGTACAGAATTGTGACTTTGTAATGATAAATTTGTCCTATGATGAATATGAAATGACCTTCTTCATCTCTTTTGATTGATTTTAGTTTGATGTCTAATTTGTTAGATATTAGGATAGCTACACCTGCTTGTTTCCTTTGTCCATTTGATTGGAAAATCTTTTCCTAACCCTTTTCTCTAAGGTAGTGTCTGTCTTTGAAGCTGACGTATGTTTTTTGTATGCAGCAGAAATGGGTTCTGTCTTTGTATCCATTCTGTTAACCTGTGTCTTTTTATAGTTGAGTTAAGACCATTAATATTGAGGGAAAATAGGGACCATTTATTGTTAATTCTTGTTTTGGATTTGTTGGTGGTAGTGGTATTGTGCATAGATTTGCTCCACTTTTTCTTTTGGCTCCGTGTATGGTGGGATTATTTATTGCTCATTCCCTCTGTTTGTGTTCTTTATTGTCTCTATTTCAGTTTTTAGGTCTTGAACTGTGTGAATTGTTTCCTTCATCTGTTTGATTGTTTTTCTTTCCTTGTTTTCTTTAAGACACTTGCGGATTTCTTGCATTTTTTTGAGTCATCATCTCTATTTTTCTTTAAGGGATTTTCTCATATCCTCTTTGAGGGCCTCTATCATTTTCATGAATTTGTTTTTAAGGTCATTCTCTTTTGCTTCATCTGCTTTGGTGTGTTTAGGTCTTGTTGGCGTAGAGTACCTAGATTCTGGCGGTGTCATACAGGTCTTTCTATTGTTGCATATGTACTTTTATTGCCATCTTCCCATCTCTTCTTCCAGTGGGTGCAGGTAGGGTCTCTTTTTGTCTACTCTCTTCTCCTAGTGGGTGTAGGCCAGTCATGATTTCGGTGTCAGTAACTCTGAATCGTCTAAGCTCTCTTGGAGGTCTCAAGCAGAGGGCATAGGGGGATCAAGAGGCAGAGGTGACCCAGAAAGTTCCAAGGAAAGAAGGGGGGTTTGGATCTGAGCTGGTCCCAGACTTACCAAAGCAGAGGGCAAAGGAGGGCCAAGGGTCAGGAGAGGTCAGGCTCAGAATGGTCGCACATTGAAGGATATCTTATACAACCATAAACAATTTTAAAACCATAATAAATTGCACTTCTATAGCACAGAAATATGTGGGCTAATTTTTTCAGTATGTGAGTTAGTATGAAGTTGAGCCCAGCATTGTACTATATCATAGTTTTCTTCCTGGCCAGTACTGGTCAGAGGAGAAAATATGCAAAACACACTGTGTGTCTTGGGATCCATGCATGCCTCTCCCACAATCACTCATTACCTGTGCTTCTGTCCTGAAGCTTTACCTTTAATGAAGGAGGGAAAGTCTCTGGTTTTGCCAAGGATATATTTGCTACACTTCGGGGAATATAGTAAAAGCCAAAAAGCTTTGGAAATTTTAGCCTTCCTGACTTGGGAACCCAGTGTTCACATACTCAGGAAACAGCCAGTGGGAGAGGGGCAGCCAGCAGCTCACTTGGAGCATGGCAATATTTTGCTTACTCATTTACCTTTTTTTTTTCTCACTTCTCCTTTGGTATCCCTTTTCATTCTCATGTCCTGATGTGCTTCCCTGCTCTGCTTTGAGTAATCATTTGTACAAGGCACTTTCATGCTAATATTTTTCTGTTTTAGCTTGCCAGGTATCTGAGAAAGACTACATGCTCAAAGTTAGGATTTGAAAATTCTTAATGAAAATGATAGCCCCAAAAGAAAAATCTTATTTTTCTTTTAGACATAAAGAAAATATTATAAATATTGCTTCGGACTGAGAAAAAAAAGTACCTACATAATTTTCTAATTTTAAAGATGTCTTTAGTGTTTGAATGTTTGAATATTTAACATTAATTATATGGTTTTTCATGACTGTCTTATTAGGTGACAATGAAATATCTAAAATTTACACCAAACATTTCTAGAATTTTCACTTAATGATGGTCTTATATAGTGTTTAATATACCCATGATTCATGTAATTATTTCCTTGTTGAAAATTATTTTTTCCAATTTTCTGAACTGTGTTTAATCCTTTGATGATAATATCTATTTGGTTTTTTTGATAATTTCATATATTAGTATGACATTTGTACCATCCCCCCTCCTCTTCCTACATCTCCATTATTTTATTACCCCAGTTTCCTCTCAAACCCAGGGCTTCTGTTTTTAAAAACTAAATAATTATTGTCTCTCTCACACACACACACACACACACACACACACACACACACACACACACTTCTGCAGAGTTCATTTAGTGTTGCTGGAATATATATGTATTCAAGGTTGACAAACTATTAGATAACTAAGTAGGAGACTGATACCTGGGGAATGTTGATTTCCCCTCTCCCCGCAGCCTCTAATTGCCTGTATTTCTTCATCTAGAGGTGGGGGCTTGTGAGATTTCCCCATTTACATTAGCATGTTAACTGGTATTGTCATTGTCAAGACCTTATTTAGGTGTTCATATTGTTGAGATATCATGGGTGTGGATCCTCAGTCATACATACAGAAAATAAGCTTCCAGCAGATGTCCTGGTCCTCTGACTCATTAGGGCTATGTTGTGGATGTAGATGTTGGGTTTTGGCATTGTATAGTCAGTAGTTCTCTGTATTTTTTCTAGTGGTGGATCTTAGTAATGGTCCCCACCTACTGCAAAAAGAAACTTCTTTGATGTGGGGTTAGAGATCCTCGTACCTGTGGGTATAAAGATAAGAGTTTATTATACTTATTTTAGAAAAGAGGCAGCAGTTTGTTTTCCTCTAGGTTTCATGGCCCATTAGCCATAAGAACTTGGCTATATTTAGAATATGAGACCTCAATTTCCTTCTATTTAGTACATTTTAAGCCTACTACCTTTAATAAATTGTGGTATTTGCATTCTAAGAATTTTTCTCATTGATTATACTTCCAGAAGCTTAGGCCCCCTTGGATCTGGGGGCTCATCCAAGGCTCTAGACATGCAGTTTCTACAGTGTGTGCAAGGTCTTGTGTTGTGATCTTCACACTGGGTTTGAATTTTATGTACTCTATTGTTTTCCCAAATAGTTGTTTTAAAAATAATATCACTGATTTATGCCTTCAGTAAACATTTTTTAAATATCTGTATTTAAATATCTGTATCTGTCTTTCTCTCTAATAAATATATATTTTATACATTCTATATACCTTAGTTATCCATGTGTTTTACATAATGTGCATGTACATATATATAATTTAATAATAATTAAATAATAATTATTAATACATAAACAGTATATTAATATATATGTTTATAGATAATATATGTATGTAACATGTTCATGGGTGTAACGAGTATGTTTTCCCTGCCGGTAGGTCCCAACCACCACACCAGCCCCCAATAATAGCAGAGACTCTGTATTTGATACAATACTGTTGGCAAATTACTATTTTCGTATCGGCTAGCTCTGTCTTAATGATTCACCCATTTCTATTAATCTAAGTATTTCCACATGGTCTCATCTTACTTGAGAACGGGATGGGGTTCTGCTCTCTCCAGTCTCTCCATGTTGACTCCTCCTTACTACTTTCTCTTACCTCCTTGTCTCCTAGTCCCTTCTATCTTCCTTTCCTATTGGCCAATAGTGCTTTGAGCCTGTGTGTGTGTGTGCTTGTGTGTGTGTGTGTGTGTGTGTGTGTGTGTGTGCAACTTCAGGTACTTTTCTAGCTTCCTTCTTGAGTTTCCATTTTTGCACTAGTAAAATAGAACATGATAAAAATATCTCAGAGCTGTTATGATTAGAGGAGATAAGTTATTACAGTATATATGATAATTCCTGATTATAGTAAACATTCCTGGAGCAACAATTCTTGCTAATGTGACAATTAACCCTGTGTCAAATATCTGCTATAAGAATGGGGATTATTCTATTTATTTATATCTGTTTCAGTGGATTAAATATGTTAATCCCTTGTTCTATTTATTCGTAGATAATCTTGCCAGTTTCCTGTTTATTTCTGTCACAATACCTGTTGAATTATTTTAAGAAAACTTGTGTGCTTTCTCCAAAATATGGTTCCACATCATGGCAGTAATAAAAGAAAAAGGAGTTATGATGCTTCTTTCTGTGGCCTGATTTAGTAGTGATCAATTTTATTAATTTCAAGGCACAGACAGGGCAAAGAAGCTTGATATGCCTGCCTGTCAGTACCAAAATAAAAAACTCAACCAAAAAGTTCATAAAGGTAATTATGTTGACTTCAAACCCCATAGAGGTTGTTGCTAAGTATAAGCACTACATGATTCATTATCATGCATAACCATTTTAAAAGAGGAGGAAGATACATATTTATTTTTCCTATCTCTCTGTGTGTGTGTGAGTGTGAGTGTGAGTGTGTGCATGTGTGTGTGTGAGTGTGTGTGTGTGTGTGTGTGTTTGTATGGTTGTGTGTATGAACTTGGCACCAAATTTAACTTAATGTGTGAAATGTGGCCTTCATAATTTTCCTAGCATATCAGAGCACAAGTGTGCTGCTTTTAAGGACAAACAGTGCTACTGAACTTTGTGGTCTAAGGTAACCTCTTTGCTCTCACCTCCCTCCTCTTCTCTTTTTTCCCCAGAATTCAAAATTTGCAACTTTGTGTTCTGTTTTTCTGGCCATATATTCAGTGACCTTCTTATTGTCATGCTCTTATTTTTTCATCTGGTTTTCCTTCCCATGTCTCATGTTTCACACATGTCTTTTGCTAAGATGAAGGTGAGAAAAGGCTAGGCAATTCTTCATGGCTAGACATAACAGGAATATATACTTGAATGTACTATCTCCATGGAGTCCTTCAACTCAAATTGGATACTGTGGTGGATAGTAGAATTTATGAACTATCAAACTCATAATTTACAGTTTTTGAATTTCATATATTTTATGGTCTAAGGTGGCTTCTGGAGCTCTGTCAATGAACTGTTCCATGCTTGTGCAAAACTAACTAACAGAAGAAGCAAAGTGAGAATATTGTAATCTTGTGCTTTTCTAGAAGGTCTTCAAAATGGTTGGTCATATAATCTCATCTGTTGGTTTGTATAATATTTTATGCACAGTAATGACCAAGGGCATACGTATTTACATTGTGTTATGGTGAAGGAAGAAAAGAGAAGAGAGAAAGAAACTTACAATCCCTTCCCAAATTATCCATTGGTGCTAAAGTGGGAACTTCTATTTTCTGAGACAGGATTCACCACATAGCTCTGGCTTCCTTGGAACTCACTATGTGAACCAGGATGGCCTGGACCTTATAGAGTTCTGTCTTCCTTTGCCTCCCGAGTGGAGTGTGGGCCATCACTCCAAACCCTAGAGAAGGCACTTTAAACTGCCCAATATAGCAGAAACTGGCTTACAGATTAAACTTACTAAGGTTTTAAAACATCTGATGCCAAACTGAAAGATCTTTACTCAAACATATTCCACTGTTTATGCACTAAGTAAACAAATAGCTTACATCCCAAATTAGTACAATTTTCAAAAACAAAATAAATAGGAGTTTTAAATAGGACATATGTAATGATGTCTAGAATTGCTCATGCAGAATTTCAGCTTTGTTTGGAGATTAAATCAATGATTTATGTTTATAAATATTGATTTCCTTGCTGGGTTGTTTTATGAACTGAGTGGGAAGGGCCATGGTGTGTATTCTTTTTGTTTATGTTTTTACGTTTGTCCACAGAGTGGTGATTGTGGTTGTTTCCTTGACAAGTTGTATTACAGACTCATTTTTTTCAGATGATAAACAGAGCACCTAAAATACATGGTGAAACTGACTGTACTTACAAGGTGGCACTTAACATTTTCTATTTATAAGTATAGTACATTTTACTCACTATCTAAGAAACTTCTGACAAAAATGACTTTCCATTAAGTGTTAAAAGTCAGAGCCTGTTGTTTACATCTGAGATGCATGAATCTAAGATAATTTAATCTTCTTGTCCAGTGTCAAGTGCACTAAAAAGAACATGTGCTATGAATGAATATTATTTAAAATCAAACATGCATTACACTGCAGCTTATCTTAGTTAACAGAAACATCTCAAATTGAGTAAATATAATCTCCACCTACTGATATATAAAAAGTCATCACCCAGAAGAGAAAGGTCTGAAATTTTTACACTCTGTCAGAGATTTATAACTGATCATTGGTTATTTGGGTTACACATGATGGATTATGTTTGTGTATATGGGTGATTGAGGATAATATGGAATATCATCATTTGGAAAAGTCAAAATTGGAAATGAAGTTAATGTCTGTCATCATGAGGTCAACAATCCACTCACTGCCTCTTCGTTAATCATCAGTTGAGGTGGAAAGGGGCTCCCTAAAATTTATATTGTCCAAGTTCATCACGTTTATCTTTCATTCAACTATGTTTTAACTTCTCAGCTATTTTTCACAATTTGTTGTCCTATAAAGTAATAAATGGCCCAAATTTTCTACACACTAATTAAAATTCCATTTCTCATGAATTCTTTAATCGAGTGCAAGTCATTATGTGCTTTGTTGATTCTTAAGTGCAAAGATAATTGCAATGGGCAGCATGAAAAGGGTTTGATTATTGCCTGTCGACTCTCGTGAATTCTAATAGGTCTAATTGCATAGCATCAATTCATCATCTCAGCATCACTTCTTTTTATTATTAGCTCTCCGAATTGTAATGTGCTCATAAAAAAGTGTTGTAGTATATCAGCAATGACATGCTACCTGGCTTATTAAAATTTTTAGCACTTACCATGTGCAACTCTTAAAATTAAAAGTTTATGTGAAGTTCCTTTTTTCCTGAAACTAATGTTAAAATGTTCCTGTATGATAATATGAATACTGTCCAATAATTTACATATGAATTTGCTTTGAAAATAATTCCATTAAATGACTGCCAAGACCACCTTTGTTCAGGTTGTTCCTATAAATTCACACCATAATGTGTTAGTTGGAAAACACTTATTAGACTTTTTTAATGGGAGTTCGTGGTGGTGCTTACCAGAGTTTCTGTTCTATACTGACTTTTCTAAAGGCAAATGGAAGAATGAGTTTCCACTGAATAATAATATGGAATTTCCCAGGAACCCTACTTAAAAGGCTAAAATACCACCAATAATTGTGACCCCCAATGCACTTTGGAAAGAGTTCAGCCCTAGTCTACAGATAAAGTGTAAATATTTAACCAGTCTACAGGTGATCTCATTTTTTATATGAGAATTTAAGAATTTGTATCCTGAAAACTTGAGAATTTGCATCCTGTGTCAAAAACTGTACTTTAATTATGACCTGCAGTAATTTCAGGGGCCCTTTGTGAATGAAGTTTCTATATGATGTGTTCTTTCAGACAAAGTTCAAAATACCACCCACAGTCATTGTTTGATTTATGAAAAAACTGCAATTTCAACACAGAAAACTTTAGTAGTTTGGGTCCTACTGTCATCATACTCAGTGGTTCCACTTTCCCAAGTGAAAGCCATAAACATTGCTAACAGTAACACTGAAAGAAAAATTACCAGACTGTTAAGATGAGCTGAAGTCATCCCCAAGATAGACTCAAACATCAGAATTGGTGATCCCTTTCGGGTAATATATTCAGGAGTGATTATAATCCATGCTTGGAAATGAGTCAATTTGTTGCCATTTTCCTGCACTTAAGCAAATTGAAGACAAATTTTTAGTTATGTACTGCTGTGTAACAAACTATTCCAACTCTTGGAGGAAATCAACAACTATCTTATTAGGCTGGAAGCTTCTGTGTGACAGAAATGCAAATGACCTTTCCATCCTTTACCCTGTCCTGGTTCTTAGGAGGAAAGACTAGGAACTGGCTGACAAATGTTGTATCCTGATGGGCTGCCCCAAAGCATGGCTCAGTCAGGAGTGACCACTTGAGTCCCTACACTTGTGCTTCTCTCCCCATAGCACACAATCCTTAATGTTCCAAAAAGTATTTCATGAAGTCAAGACAGAACAAGCAACAATTACCATTTTTAGTTAAAGAGTCCCACAGCATCACTTGAACACATTTCATGGATTGTTAGCAAATTTTTATAGTCACCTGGGGTTGGCTGAGAGAGTATTTGCTCACACTGTCTATTGATGGAGTGGCGAGGTCCCATTGCAGAGAAGCCTGTGGGCAGGAGATATTGTTGTGGTCATTTGGGGATAATATGGCCTACCATGGGGAATGAATCACCCTCTTGTAATTGCTTCCTATGCCATAATGCTATTTGGAAGGAACAGGCCCCCAGCAGATGTAAATTACTGTCTTAAGCATCCTGCTGAAGAGTATTTCAATAAGAAGATACCTCTTTTTGTATTTGTACAATAAGGGAAAGAAGAAAGCAGGAAATTTTAGTTGCATAGATATTCTTTTTAAAGATATTACTTGAAATCTCTCTAAAAACCTTTCATTTTATATAAATATTTTATCAAGCACTTGTGTTCATTTCCAAATATGAATTATTAATATAAATATTAATTTTAACTTTGCAAATCATAAGAAATTTGTAGCATTATCAATGACTGTTCACAGATACTCATTTCTTTCTTTTTTTTTTTCCTTCGGGACAGGGTTTCTCTGTAATGCTTTTGAGCCTTTCCTGGAACCTGCTCTGTAGACCAAGCTGACCTCGTATGCACAGAGATCCTTCTGTCTTTGTCTCCCTAGTGCTGGGATTAAAGGCATGCACCACCAATGCCTGGCCAGATACACATTTCTTATGTACTTTGAAAACCAGATTGGAACAGTGAGATGCATGTTCCTATTGCTTACTATATTATCATGCTTAAAAATAAAGCAAACAAAATTTATGTGCAATATAATTTAAAGATCTTAACAATGGCTTTCTACTTACCATGAGCTGATTTTTGCTTTCAAGTTCATGGATTCAGTAAAAACCATGCTTCAAAGTTGTGAACTTTGAGCTTTTTCTTGCTAGTAATACATAGTCTGATGCTGAGTAGAGGCATCCAGCAGCAGCTGCTAATCAACCTTGCAATTCAGGTAAACAAGTGATGATTTACGGGGCAGCAGGCTACTAAACTATGGTATTCTGTTAGGTTAACCATGTTGAAGTAAGTGCATTTTCAATTTAGTGTGGTTTCAGCAGCTTCATTTGGGAAGTAACACCTATTGTATACAGAGGGGCACCTGTTTATGATTGGGTTATTTGGGGCAATGAACACACAACACTTAGGATAGGGAATGTTTTTGTAACACTGAAAGTGCTCTATAACAATAAACAGTATTTTTTTTGTTCTGCCATCCCTATTGTTCTGCCATCTGCCCACTCTTAACGATGCCAACCTCTCAAATGCAAAATTGCTTGACTTCAATCTCTATGTATTAATTTTATCTGTTTCATGATAGCATGCACTACTCTTGGTCAATTCTTTTGTTTCACACAGAGGCCAAGGTACTCCTGTCTGTAGTCATGGAAATCAGTTTGTCAGTACTCTTATTGTTTGCTAATATTCTATTTAAATCATGACTAGCTTATCCATGCTCCCTTGTACTTTTCTATTATTTTATTCCTGATTTTTTCTACTCTCCTGAACATACAATATCTCTTCCTTTGTTATTTTTTCCATGTTTAGACAACCTTATTTTATTTTATTTGGTTTTTTGAGACAGAGTTCTTTGTGTAACAGCCCTAGCTATCTCAGAATTCATTCTGTAGACCAGGCTGGCCTGGAACTCACAAGAGATCTGCCCACCTCTGCCTCTTGAGTGCAGTTGGGGAAAGATGTATACCACCACTGCCTGGATTGTAGAACCTTCTTTAGTGCTTGTGTGTTGGTCTTGCCTGTTGATAACTAATTTTCTTAGCTTTTCTTTATTTGAGGAAGTCTAGTTCCCCTTCATTATTTCTGGGGACCTCTTCTGAATTTAGGGCTCTAGTTTACAATTCTTTTTTTTCAGTCACTTAGCAGATATCATGACATATCCTCATTTTCCTCCAGAGTGTGTGATAAGGAAACCCCTATCATTCGTTTTGTGTTTTTTCTGTTTTTGCTTTGTTTCCCTGACCCCTGCCCCACATTATATCTAATGTCTTCCAGCCTGCCTTTAAGATTATTTTTGTCTACTTTAGACATTTGCTTTGTTGTGGGGTTTTGTTTGTATCTTTGTATGTTTGTATGTTTTTGAGGGAGAGCTTTCCTATGGGGCTTAAGCTGGCTTTGAACTTCTGAGTTCAAGTGTTTTTGACTTTGTCACTTGAATAGCCTAAAATAGACATATGCCATTGGATCTGGCTTTATATATGAAATAAAACAGATGATGGATGATTTTGATCTTAGTGTTTAATCTTGTGTTGTGTCTGTGTTGAATCTGTTGACTATCTCATCTAAATTGAAATTTTACTGGATCCTGGTACAATGAGTGATTTTGTACCATATTCTGTAAGTAATGAGGCTATGGATATTAGTTAAACAAGTCTCAGCAGGTCTGTGACGATGCATTCTGCCTGAGGGAAAGAGGACTCTGGTTTCCCTCACTAGTTCAGGGAAAGAGGGTGTCTCTTGCTTCTTCTGGAAAGAAACGATATTTCAGGCTCTCTGCTAGACCTTAGGTAATTCATCTCTGATGAGAGAGAATAGGCACCCTTACTTTGCAGTCTCTCTACAGTCTGCCCTCATCTGAGGATGACAATGATGGGTGTATTAAATTTTCCAGCTTTGCATACATGTGATCTCCTGTTGCATTTACAGAGCACAAGAAGAAGGACTCTTCCTGCTCACAAGGGAGGAAGTCCTGGTTCCCTGAGTCTACTAAAACCCCCAGGATAGAAAATGCCTCAGTGTGATGGTATTGAAGGAGTCTATCCTCTTCAAGTCCTGTGTTATAGGCAATGATTTTGGCTTTCTTTGTGTATTTGATGGGGTAGAAGGTTTGTCTTAATGTCTTACTAGGTTTCACATTCCCTGGATTTTAGAATGAAGAGAACAGGTCATTCATGGGGATACTTGTGAGATACTCTTCTCTTCCAGGCACTTCTGATTTACTGGCTGCTTTACCACTCAAGCTGGATTATGTAAAGTGAGAAGAAAAAACAAACATCTTCCCACCATATTGGATCTAATGCCTGCCTTATACCTTCTCTCTGCCTTTCACAGTCTTCTTATGCTTGCTTAATGCACAGTTGCAGGGTTTTCTGCTACATTTACTAAGAAAGGTAGGGCAAAGTCCATCTGTACAGTCATCTACTTCATGTGGCTATATTAAAAATGGCAGTACTCTCAGAATCAGATAGTATCTGCCACATAACTGACAGTCAGGGATGACAGGTGTATTTTAAGGTCCCAGCATCTCTGAATGTTCAGTGATACCTTATGGAAGAGTTGTGCCAGGTTTGATGGAGGGATGGAGATGGAGTGATAATCTAACCTTTTATCTAGAAAATGTAGGAACCCACTCAGCTTTATCAACAACATCTTTGGAAGTGTTTATTCTTGACCATGCACACATGAGGGCCTGCATATATGTAAATACCCAGGAAACCTCCATTTTCTTTTACACACTTCCAAAGGCAAACGAGCCTAATGATAAAACACTGCGAAGAACAGTCCTAAAAGGTCGGACTTCTTCATTTCCTAAGAAAATGATAATTTGGCCTCTTACCTGTTTGGCTTAGCCTTTTCTTATGACAAGATGGCTCTACCATGGTACAGTTTGTTTGTAAAACACAATATATGGCCTTTTTATGGTGAGTCTGACATTTCCTGATCAAATCCCTGTGATTATGTGGCATAGCAACATCTAAGGGCTTCAGATCTCCTGATAGACTTCCATGTTTTCAATGCATCACCATCACTAACTACCTATCTCTTGGGACAATGGGCATTCTCAGTTGCAATATAATCTTGTACTAGGCTTTTGGGCTAGTACAGTTTTGTCTGTTCAGGTAGCCTTTTACCAAGCATGACTTAACTGCTGTACTGCTGTGCTGTTTAGTGTCTTAGCATGCTCAAGCACCATTTCCTCTTTTCTTTACTTTTCTCTTTGTTTTTGGTTTGTATTAGTAATCTCTGTCTCTCAACAGTTTTTTTTGTGTGTGTGTATGTGTGTGTGTGTGTGTGTGTGTGTGTGTGTGTGCGTGTACGTGTGCATGCATGCGTGTCTAGGTACTATTCACAGGTTTTGTTATATTTGCATAGGGACTACTGATACTATTGCTATCACATTCCAGATTATTTTCATCTCTTTAAAGTAAATCTATTAGTAGTTATTGTACATTCCTCAACCTCTCATTCTGTTTATTTATTAACTCACCTTCTATGCTTGTGAATCCTATTTTGTACATGTTATATAACTAACTTCTTATAATAAAGGAATTCTGTGTCTGATTTCTCTTATTTAGGTTAATGTCCTTGCGGTGTTTCTATGTGGGACTGTATTTCATAGAAATATAGTTCATATATTTCATTCTTTGTTATGGCAGAATAAAATATTACACAGACATGCATTTTGTGTTTCTATTGATGGGTCATTGGACTGAAGCTGCTTTAAACTAGCTATGAATACTTGTACACAGACTTTTTATCATAAGCATATATTGTCCTTTGATTTCAGCAATTCCTAACAGTAGAATTTTTGAGTCATACAAAAATTCTATGTTTAACACATTGAGGAGTTAACTGTCTACCAAAGTGCTATTTCCATCAGTACTTCCACCATTGCATGAGGATTGCAATTTCATTCCAGCATCACTCATACCATTGTGAGCCTTTGTGATTATACCCATTTAAGTGGGTACAGAGTGGTACCACATTGCAGATTAAATCTGCATTTCCCTAACAACAAAAGATGTTGAACACTCTTTCATTTGCTTATGGACTATCTGCATGGTGTCTATCCAATCATGTATTAGTCCCATTTTGCATCTAAGTGTATTCAAAGTCAAATTATATGCTTAGTCGTTTCCAGTTGGGTTTGCCGGTTCTTAGGCTGTGTTAGGAAGTATGTTTTAATTATCTTTTCACAATTAGTGCTCCCACATATCTTAATCTTGTAATTTAAATGATTTCAATCAATCTCCCAATTAGTGTCATTACTGTTTCATTGACATTTATTCCAGAATAAGCTTTTCCTATTTATCCAAGCTCTGATTATATTTGTGGCCCCTTTCTATAATTCATAATATCTAAAGTAGAAATTTGATATATTTTGTTTCTGGAAAGTTTTCTTTACTTATAGAAACATTTAAAACTATAGATTATAATTAGCAAGTGTGACAAGACTGTGGTAGGCCAGGAAAGATTACACATGTAAGCAGAAGAACCTGTTAAAATAGTATGTATGCAATAACCCTTTTTAGAATATAATTAGCATTGGAATCCAGTAAGGGAAAAATCGAGGCCAGAACATTTGATGCCAAATAGACAATGACCTAGTAAGTTGTGAGTAGAATTTTGCTAAGAGAATGACAGGCTGCTATTGCTGGTGTGTACTGCTATGTTCAACATGAAGTTATAGAACAGCATCAAGACATCCTCTTGGAACCTCTCAGAAAAAAGTTGTTTTTCTTCATCCTCACCCTTGCCCCTCCTAGACTTCCTAAACTAAAAACCATTTGGTTTGTGATCCAGGAATTTTTTGACCAAGAACTGAAGACCATTCTGACTACACCTAAGAAGTGCCAAAGGAGAAAGGGGGACATAGCAACATGTGATGGTTAATTAATGATTGACAACATGACTGGATGTAGCATCACCTAAGAGACACATATAAGAGGTGTCTGTGAAGGTATTTTATAGTTATTTACCTGAGGGAAGACCTACCCTGAATGTGGTTGGCATTATCCTTTAGGTTGAGTTCTAGATTGAGAAAGCAAGGAGAGTTCCAGCATGATTCTTTCTCTGCTTCTTAACTACAGCTGTAGAGTGACAGGCCACCTTATGGTACCACTACCATGCCCTCTCCTTCCTGAGCCAAATAAATTCTTTTCTCATAAGTTGCATTTGCCTGGTGTTATTTCCCAGCAGCAAGAAAAGTAACAGATGCACAGGATTTTAAGATCAAGTAAGGGCACAACATTAAGTTGTAGTTATAAAATACACATTGCAAACTAAATAGGGGTCATTCTACTAGACAACATTGAGATTATCCAAGACATGATTGGGTGTGCTTCATTACTTATTACTTCATTACTTATTATTGAGATGGGAAGTGGGATAAAATATTCAAAAGATGATTTTTCTGGTACAAGATTTAGGCAGGAATATATTTTCCAGAGAGCAACCTGAGGTCATACCAGAGGATGTTAGAGTATCCAACTGTGGTTGGAAAGGACAAGTTATACTTTCCTGCTTGACCTTAAATGATGCAGTAAGTAAGGGAAATTAGCCTAATTCTGAAGACAGTAATTGGCTCCATTAGAAACATAGGCCGTACTTTTTCCTTAGTTCATTATGGAAGCCCCTCAGCAATAGATAGACGGAGCATTTCCTCACTAAAGCACTGCCTTCACAAGGCATTTTCTATATAAGCCAAGAATCTGGGGTAGGCAGAGTTTACTTTGGGGAAAAGTATGGAATGTTAAGTCCATGAAAATGAAGGAAGGCCAAGGCCTTTATCTGAGAGGAACTGAGGTATGCAAAGGCCCTAACCAGGGAGGAACTGAGGGTTTCCTCTATTTGAAACCCTTCAAGATGTTTTTTTTTTTTTTTTTACACAAATCATCAAGTCTTTCAAAAAGAGGAATGAGGAAGAAGTATGGATAATCAACTGAAGGGGATCATGCATAAGCTGTTACTGAGTTGCGTTTTCAAATCCATGTTTATCAGAGGCTACAAAATGAACTCCCTCCATTCCAAGAAGGAAGATGCTCTTTGTATCTTGAGCTCATTCCTAGGACACTTTTCTTCCCATCCTCTGGACTCAATGCTTTCTCCAAGCTCCTCCTTTCTATCCAAAGAAGTATATGCAAAGTGAGGCAAAAATATAAAAGGGACAAGTGTAACATGAAAAATAAATCCCAGAGATAGATATTGGGGTTCAAGCTGAAGATCAGAGAAACAAAGCAGCCAGACACTACCTCTTCCCTCTACCTCAGACCAAAATGTTTGATCCTGTCTCCACAAATCCTCAGAGGCAAAATACTCCAACTTCTGATCTCTTGTCTTATATTCCTTTCTCTGCTTAGCCATATGTATCACTCCTGTTTCCAATTCCCTAGTGCAGGCATTAAAGGTGTATGACCCAAAGTGCTGAAATCAAAAGTGTGAAAGCTTTGTTACTCTTGTGTAGGCCAGTGGAGCTTTGAACTCAGGGAGATCCATCTGCCTTTCTTCTGAGTCCTGAGATTAAAGGTGTGTGCGACCACTACCTGGCTCTATGACTTGCTACTGTGGCTGTTGGGATTAAAGGTGTGTATCACCATTGCCTGGCCTCTATGGCTCAGGGCTAACTTTGCATTCTGAACCTGCAGGCAAGCTTTAATACATCATAATTAACATATCACCACAGACCAAAGACAATATCTTCTTCTTTGACCATAGGCAGGACCATGGCAACTTTGAGTTTAGCCATTAAGAGGAATTTTACCATAAGATTACAACAGCAAACAAGCTCAGGCTTCATAGAACCCGAGGACTAAATAAGGGAGACTGGATTTTTAATCCATTGATTCCCAGTCTATGGTGACATTATTTTTCATAAAAGAAATATTCTTTTATTTCATGTGCATGAGTGCTTTGCCTGCATGTGTGTATGTGCACAGCACACATGGCTGGTGCCTATGGCAGTCAGAAGAGGGCATCAGATCCCTGTTGTTTAATGCATAGCCATCATGTAGGTACTGGCAATGAAACCCAGGTCCTCTGCAAGAACAGCACATGCTGTTAACTACCGAGGAATTTCTGCAGGTCCAATGGTTATATTCTCACAGAGGTCAGATTTAGAGAAGGGCCATCACTATCTTTGAGAAATACAGTTGTTTTCTTATTTGTTTGTTTGTTCATCTTTACTTCATAGGAACATTGGAGGCAAGAAAGCACATGTTTTAGTTAATCCCATGGAAGCATTGACATTATTCTATAAATACAATCACCTTTGGCAATTACACTAGAAAGGTTAATTGTATTGTTCTGCAAGATCTTTCCAGTAGCAGTCAAACCTATTCTCTAACAGCTCACTAATTGTATTAGAGGTTTGGCTGCTCAGAACAAACTAAGCTGTAAAACTGATAAAAATCTATCAGGATGTGTTGTCTGCTATGTATCCACACATAACAGCTTAGCAGCTTTGGGAAATCACTCAGCTCCTTCATTCATTTTTGATTTAGAATGTCTCTGGGTACCTAGGCTGCTTAAAATTATACAGGTCTCATGCTTAAAGTAAAAACTAAAAAGACAAAACCCTTTTGGTCTCAAGTAATTTTAATGGAATTTGGGATTTTTAGTCAATGCATTAAATCAATTAAATATAAACATAAATATATAAATATTTATATATATTTGTAATATATAAAGTTGTAATCAGTTCTCAAAGAAGCATTTTGTGATGGACATAGTGATTCTCTCTCTCTCCCCCTCTTTCCCTCTCTCTATGTATGTGTGATATATGTACACACACATTTAAGCTATATTTTGTATGTTTTATCATATTTGAAACTTAAGATGACATCTTTCAAGATCACAAAAGCTATGGAAATTGCTGTAAGCAATAGGGGGGTTTCCTTGTTAAAATATAGCAGCATAATTCACTTTATGACTATAATATTACTTTTTTTTACTCTAAACACCCAGCCATGGGGTTATTTGCTTTCATCACAAATACTAATCCCACAAAAATACAGAGAATTTAATCAGGCTATATGTAAATATTTCAGAAAAAAATGCCAAGTGTGCATTGTGTTAATTAAAATCAACTAAGAAAGAATCAATATTAAGACCTATCCTTGACATTGTATGTATAATGTACATACAGAAAAAAATGTAGAAACATGTTCCAGTGACAGGAATGGAAAAAACAACTGGGCAATAGAAAATTTTGGAAACTGCAAAGCAAAACTTTCAAATAAAATGAAGTATAAAAGACAGGAAACATCTGAAAATAAGCCAAGGGAATATTGTAAAATGCACTAAAGATGAATATGTAAGATGTAATAGAGTGTTAAGGTTTGTTCCCCAGGATATAACCTCATCCACTAAGGATTCTAGAAAGAGGTTTAGGTGGTATTCTAATGACAGTCTAGCCCACTGCCTTGTCTCAGTGCACACAGAAAACTGTTGTCTCTGGTCGATCCTAAGGAAGAACATATTACCTGCCTATTAATTTATTTCTATTATCATATCAACTGGAAAAGCCTTCAAATCAATAGGAAATCAAACCCCATAATTCATTGATCAGGCCATCAAAATGCAAAACAAAAGTTCAAGGAAGCTGAGCTTGAATCTGGAACCTTAGACCACTCTGCCAAAGAGGAGGGGAGAGGTGGACATGAGGGAACAGGAAGATTGAGACAGGGGAATAATAGAAGAGAACAATAAAAAGATGCCATAATAGAGGGAGTTATTATAGATTTAAGGAGAAATCTGGCACTAAGGAAATTCCCAGAGATCTAAAATGATAAACCCAACTAACAATCTAAGTAATAGAGTGGAAAGGCTACCTTAAATGCCCTTCCATGATAATGAGAATGACGACTACCTTATATGCTATCCTAGAGCCTTTATCTAGTAGCTGATGGAAAAGATACCCACAACTAAACACTGAGCAGAACTCCTGGTTACAGAGTTACAGAGAGGGAAGAGTGATGAGCAAAGGGATCAAGACTAGGCTGGAGAAACCCAGAATCAGTTGACCTCAACAAGGAGGAGATCATGTACCCCATTTTGATAGTTGGGAAACTAGCATATGACCTGCCGACCCAGACCTGCTGAATGTGGGTGTTAGTTAAGAGGCCTGTCTATGGGGCCTTTAGTAATGGATCAGTATTTATCCCTAGTAAACGAATAGACTTTGGGAGCCCATCCCACATAGATGAATACTTTCTCGGCCTAGACACACAGGGGAGGGCCTAGTCTCTGCCCCAAATGATATAACAGACTTTGAAGACTCACCATAGAAGCCCTCATCCTCCCTGGGGAGCAGAAAGAGGATGGGCTGGGTTTTGGTGGGAGTCATAGGATAGGATGGGAAGGTGAGGTAACCGGGATTAGCATGTAAAACAAACGTGTTTCAAATTTAAAGAAAAAAAGAAAAAAAAATAAGTCCACAAGGATCTTGAGGAATAACACCAAAAATGAAATAAAATAAAAGTTCAAAAGCATTTTTAAAATTTTAGGAAAAGAATTTAGATAAAATTAAAGAAGAGTATCTTGACCTATTTTGGGTTGTCATATTTATCAAGACATGAAGTGTGTTTGAATTACAATTCTGGTGGCAACAGTGTTTAAATAGTTTGGTAACTCCTACTTAAGTGATAATATACCAGAAAGTGAAATTGCCCATATTGCTAGTCAGGCACAGGAAAGAATAAATGTATATACCCTTTTTTTATTTTGTTTTTGTTTTTTGTTTTGTTTTGTTTTGTTTTGCCTGCCTGCTGCTAGCTTAGACAACACAATGGTGGTACCCACAGATGTGATGGGTCCACCCACTTTCAGGATGGCTCTTTAATTGTGGAGACATTTCTTAGATGCTAACCTGATCAAGATAATTCCACACTAGGGTTCTCTCACCAGGTGTTTCTAGTCTGGGTCACTTTGACTGTCAGGAGTAAGCAATACCACCAGTATGTCAGAAACATAGCACTAAAAACTGAAAATAAATCACCAATATCTGAAAATGCATAGATTTAGGAAATTCCTAGACACACAGTGTTCTTGAAAGAATCAATTGAGGCTTGTGATTACAACAACAAGGTGAGACTGAGAAGAAGAGTGTGGATGCAAGAACATCGGGGTACACAGAAACAGGAAAAATGTGAAATCTGAGCCCAGGTGATTAGCATTTAAAGACAGGAATGTACTGATGAAATACATAAAACACAGAAGATCACCTAGCAATCCCAGCTAGACACATTATGGAAATTGTGTTTTAGTAGGGCTAGTGATGATACAATCAGTGCTCCTCTGACAGTCCTGCTTGCTGGGTACAACAGCACTTGCTGTTTTCACATTCAATTCATCATTTATTTCTGTGACGAACTTGACAATAAATAGTGTTCTTCTTACAGTTTAGGAGATTCAATGGTCATGTAATTACATCTCAAAGGCATGTATGCTGAACATGTGGTCCGGCAGTTAAGAGTGCATACTGCTCCTTTGTAGGACCTGAGTTTAGTTTCCAGGACACATGTTGAGCATCTTATTACCACCTGCAAATCCAGCTCCAAGAGACCTGACTCCTGCCTCTTCAGGCACCTGCAATTTAATAAACATAATCTCTCTCTCTCTCTCTCTCTCTCTCTCTCTCTCTCTCTCTCTCTCTCTCTCTCTCTCTCGCTCTCCCTCTCCCTCCTCCTCCCCCTCCCCCTCTCTCTCTCTGTCTTTCTCACACCCTCTTGCTTTCACTCTCTCACTTTCTTTCTTGCCCTTGCCTTCTCTGACACATATAATAATTTCATGTGTGTAGTTATTTTGTCATCTCCATGTATATCTGTGACACCTGTTCATGCCTGGTACCATGGAGTTCAGAAAACATGTTAGATCACCTGGCACTAGACTTACAACTGGTTGAGGATGCCACAAATCAAATCCAGGTTCTCTGGGAGAATGGACAGTGTTCTTAAGTGCTGACTCATCTCTCTATCCTCAATTAATTAATTTTCAAAAACAGTAGGAAGGCTTGTTGTTGACATTCTAATTGTGTATTCCATTGACTTTCCTTTATAGATGGTGTTCTACAGCCTAATTTTCTTCTGCTTATACTGTATCTATCTGTCTCTTCTTTTACAGCATTCATTTTTTTTCACCATAATCCTTTCTGGTCACCTAATTACATCTCAGCCACAACCCCTTTTCTAACTAAAAATTCTTACTGATGAGGCTACATGATGGCATATTTTAGAAAACTGGTCACCAGTGTGATTTATTTAGAAATATATGAAATATCTCTTTCTTTTTAAATACTGATATCCTTTAATTAATTTTTAGAGTTTCCACACAAAGTTTTTATTGCTGGCTTATAGGTAACTGTGACAAAGTCTTTTGGTTTTGTGTGGTTTTGAAGTAATAGTTTCAACTAAATAGTGTCAAAGAGGCACATATTGAGCTTTTGGGATCTTGTTCTCCTGATGAATCAGGTTTAAAGTCTGCAGTATATTATCTTCCCCTCAGTGATTCTAGGTCAGGACCAACTCAGGCAAAAGAAAGGAAAATGTAAGAAAATCTGACTCAATGATAAAAAATATTACTTACCTTTGGCTGTAAAAAAAAAACAACCATGCCTTTCTCCCATTATCACCTTCTATGGTTTACCTTTACAGAACTTGTAAGCTCTCAGAGAACCTAGACAACATGACAACAATTTGGATAGCAGCCAGAATTCAAGTTTTCTAATTCCCTGATACCCTCTGCCCCAGAGTCAGTTTCTTTCTGAATCAATTTGGACATGTGTTTTTCTTTTCTCCTATTGAACTCAAAATTGCCATCAAAATCTGCAGGCTTCCTTTTAACATTCTAGAACTATCTACCTCCATTTTAATGACTGGCTGGTCTCCCTTTAGTATTTAGCAACTCATTCTACATAGAATGAGGCACAAGGCTGTAATATCATGCCATGGTTGCTCTTGGAATTACTGAACCCAAGGTATCTTTGCTGACTTAACTTCACAATATCTTTTAACTTCACAATATCTTATGAAATCTGTACCTGCTCTTCTCTACTAGAAGCAACTAGCTTCATAGCAATGATAGCAAACTTTCATCCTTAAGTCCCTGAAAACAAGAAGAATTCCTTCCCTCTAGAAATGGGAGGGTAGAACTATCATGGCCATCACCTTGCTGAAGATACATGACTTCTAATGCTGAAAATTGCACATAAAACAGTTGCACTGAGTTAAAATAACTTCAACAATAAATATAAAAATGAAATTGGAGACAGATTTTAAATGTTTATTGTTTTCTTGAGCTATAACCGAGGCTGGAAACAGAGAGGGACCTTGAACAATAAAAGTAGGATTTCAAGGGCCTGGAAACAGCTTGTATAATGTATGAATGATAGTCTGTCTGGATGTGAGTTGGGACAAATACTAGTATAGCATTGTAGCCCAATTACAGTAAATGAATCTGGTTTTTCTTTCATTGATAAAAAACAAAACAAATAAAAAAGTAGTTCTTTGGCTTTGGGAGTTGGGTAATGGCATTTCTGGTATCCCCTTTGCATTTGAAAAATAAACTCATGCATAACTGTGACATCTTTCTGTATGATGCTAATTTCCAAGTCTACAGTACCCACCAAAGTGCTTCTGGGTGAAATGAGTTTGTAGGTGGGGTTGTGGACAGATTTGGAGTCTTGCAACAAACCCAGCTTGCTTCTGTTCCTGCTAGAGCACATACCCATTGTGAAAGTACCTAATGAAATTGCCATAAATATTTTATCATTTTCACTCCACCCACACCTCAATCATACTGTTGAATTTGTATAAGTTTCACTCATGAATAATGTAACTTCCCAGGGCCAAAATTTGCACACATTCTTTCTTTTGGAAGTCATATCAATGCAATGTTCCAAGTATTCTGCTCTGAGTTCTTAAATAAAGGTGTTCCTCAAGATCATGGTGAGGGAGGCCACTTGTAGAAATGTTCACACACAGATGCAGTAAAGATGTCAGATAAATAGGCACTGAACTATTCTGAGCTGACCTATGCATTAACCAGGGTCAGAAAAACTCAGATTCATTTAGATGGAGATGTAATTTTCTTATATACAAATATCTGCTCTTTAAAGAAACGTGAATGGTGCTCCTGTTAATACTTTGAAACTGTATGTTGAAAGTCACAGTCCATTTTGTGACTCAAAACAACAAAATCATTCCCTAAAACAAAGGAAATGTATTTTAACAGAAGCCACATGTAAATGAAGGAATCATCACTTTTACAAACTGTGGTTCCTTAATTGTTTCTTGAAAAACAAGACAAAGGAATCACAGCGTTTTCTTTCTTTCTTTTTTTTTTAATTTCTTTTTGTTTTAGAGAAGTCTGTGGAAAGAATCTCATAGGTTCATTAATAGTACAATGCTGTTGGAGTGTTATTTTTTGTAATCATCCATACTATAGTTGTTAGGAAATGTCTTACTGGCTTTGGATGGCTCTTTGAAGAAAGAGTTCCTTGGTTTTGTAAAACTTCATGTTGAAACGATCAGAACCAACACAACTGGATTATTGCTTTCTCAGGCTAGGACAATCCATTCTGCCTCATTGTCTTCTCTTATCCACTGTATCACCTCTGATTAGACAGATAACAATTGGATGAACTTTTATTTAATCATCCACAGACTCACTAATTATCCATTAAGCAACTGTTCCCATAGAGTTCTTGGCTTTGTGGAAAACACAGACATAGATCTGTCATGTATCCTGCAGAGGAAGCATGGCAGAACCACAGCGAGATAGAAGATACAGAAGCATAATGCCCCAGAAACAATTTAAAAGCATATGACGTTGTATCTAGTTGCCTTAACTGACAGACAGTGCTTAGAATCACTGGGAAGCTTGTCATACTATTTGAAGAAATAGTCTTTGAAGCCAGTCTTTGAAGAAATGTTAAAAAATCATAGAAGTGATAATGAGATTGATGACTACCTTATATGCCATTCTAGAGCTCTCATTCAGTAGCTGATGGAAGCAGAAGCAGACAACCACAGCTAAACCCTGAGCGGAACTCATAGAATCTAGTTGCAAAGAGGGAGAAGTGATGAACAAAGAGATTAAGATCAGGATGGAGAAACCCACAGACAAACTGACCTGAACAAGGGGGAGCTCACGGACCCCAGCCTGATAGCTTTGAAACCAGTATAAGATCCCTGAACATGGGTCTCAGTTAGGAGGCCTGGGAACTCTATGGTACCTCTGACAATGGAACCAGGATGTATCCCTAGTGCAGGAATGACTTCTGGAGCCAATTCCCCATGGGGGTATACTTCCTTAGCCTAGAAACAAGGGGGAGAGCCTAAGCCCAATCCCAAATTACTCAATAGACTGTGATGATCCCTCATGGAAGTTCTCACCCTCCCTGAAGAGTAGATTGGGGGGGGGGTGTCTGTGGAGAAAATGGGTGGATGGGAGGGAGATAAGTATGTAAAATAAGAAAAATATTAAATAAAAACTAGTCATCATCAAATGTAAATGTTATCAGAAACCAAAAAAAAAAAAAAAAAAAAAAAAACAGTAGTTGAAAGCTAGTTCCCATGGTAGGATCCTTGCTCCCATCTTCAGGGAAGCTACATTTTCCTTAGGCCTCATGTAATGAGAGGAGTATTTACAGACAAGAAGTACTTGTGGGCAGCATACTCCAAATTCCAGGACATTTCTAGAGCTAGAAAAAAAAATATCTGTATGATGGGCATGTATGGAATACTTGCTTCATAAACTTGGCACTCCTAGGCATGGTCACAACCTGCAACCCCAGCATTTAGAAAGAGAGACACAAGGATTACTACCACTCTATAACCAGCCTAGGCAAGAGAAGGTTCTAAACCAGTCATGTCTAGTGGTTCCCAAATCTCAGCACCCAGTGAAGTGTCATTGTTAATAATTCCATTTGAATTAAAAAAAAAACAGAATTAACAGGTAAATTAACACTTGCAGAAGAATCTTTCTTGTCTGGGCTTCTGGTGTTTACTGAGAATGGGTGTACATTCAGGACCTCAGGGCAAGCCAACATAGCTCGTGTAAACCCCTCAAACATGTCAGTTCTAGCCCAGTCTCTGTTTAGCATTACCCTTACAATGGAAACCTACACTCATTCATTTTTGCCTACCATATCTGATTAGTAAAGCCTGTTTTCTACTTGAATCCTGATACAGTGCTGTTTTCACATATCTCTGAAAAGGCAAAGTTGCTATCATCTCTTTAAGCAAACAAAGGCCTTATTATCATCTTCCTTGAAGAAGTGACATTGTCTGTCTGGGCCTCCTTCCCCCCGCACTCTTCCTTTGGAAGCAATAGAAATGCCATATGTTTGACTCACTTCCTTCTAGGATTTTTTGAAGAGTTCAGCTTCCCACACTCCCTCCACAACCCATCTCAATTGAACATAACACTATTATAATCTGGATGCCCACAGTACCCTGTGAAATGTCAAAGATCCCAAGTGGATGACTCTAGGGTTTCCCTCTGTATACATCACAATGCGTATTTATTTTTATGACTATGTGTAAGAACTCAGCTTGAAACAAGACACAGTCACACTAGAAAAGTCAACTTTTTGTAGATCTTTCGTAAGGGGTGGAAACTAAGACAAATTAAAGATGAACGTAGTCCCTTACTTTGTTTTTAATATAGAAGACATTTGGATATGAAGTGACTGAATAGTATCTTATAACTCAAACTTAAAACCTCATAGCTTTGAAATCATGGAAGTGTGAAACATGTATCCAGAATATAATGTCTCAAACATAACAGTGTTAATGAAATCTCATTTAAAAATGCAACTGCCTCTCCATTTGAACTTGCTACAATCTTTTTAGCTTTCTCAGTGTAGTCTGTGCCAATTCATCAGCTGAATGGTGTAAACATTGGTTATCAGTTAATTAGCAAATTGATTAATCTTAGTCATAGGCAGTTATAACACAAAGAGGGTGAGCAAGGAAATCAAAAGTGAGTTTTTGTTTTGTGTTTTGGTTTGGTTTGGTTTTTTGTTTGTTTGTTTGTTTGTTTTGAGATGGGGTTTCTCTGTGCTGCTTTGGAGCCTGTGCTGGAACTCAGTCTGTAGAGCAGGCTGGCCTAAAACTCACAGAGATCCACCTGCCTCTGCCTCTGCAGTGCTGGGATTAAAGGCGTGCACCACAAAAAAAACAGCAAAAAGTGATTTTTAAGAGAAAAATAACAGGCAGCGGATACCAGATTATAAGTTATTTGACTGCTAGTTTATTGTAAATTCATTCAATAAGCTGAATGACTGTAGTCTCCATGGACATAGAAATTAATCATGCAACTAAAGAAATGTACAAGAATAATCCAAATTCAGAAACCTGATTCAAGGTAAAAGCTGACTAATACTGTCACTGAAATCTGCAGTACCTTTGAAAAGAGCATTTTGTTGACAATTGATTGTTTCTTGAAATATAATAATAAAAAGAAGCTTTGAAACATGTATATGAAAACATTGACCTATATTGGAAGAAAAAAAATAGAGTATTTATTTTGTAATGCAATCAGGTGGTAATTCAATTTCCTGTTAACTGAACTTAAAGTATTCTCTTTCAGGTCATAGATTGCTGTCGCTTATCATATAAATTGATCTATAAGATTTACAAATAGCACCTTTAGGGCTTGGTTTTCTGGTTTTATCTCTAGAAAAGGAAATCAATTTAATTCCATATACTGGTCTTCTCCTTAAAATTCATGCGATTTGAATATGATTGACAGGACATGGCATCATTATGCAGACTGTTAGATGGACCGATTATATTTATGAATACAAGAGAGGAGTGAATGAAAGCAACATGTAATTGATTCTATACTTGGTCTGGCTGTTCATTAACAGTATGAATGTAGCACAGTCACTCCTCAAATGGAAAATGATGAGAGCAACCTATATGCACTCTCACTTTTGTTTTAAAATTCATTATGCTAATATTTTTCACTGAATGTTTTAGCCTCGTATGTTTTGCCGCACATAAGTCTGATTGAATCTGTGTAAATAGCTCTACTGCATTCAGCATTTATTAGATATTCCACTCACACATTTTTCAATTTATACTTTTGGAAATGATGAGAGTCTCAACTGCGTACTCCCTTAAAGGCAACCTTCTACCGTACCCTCCTTTTCTATGTAGTTCAGACTAATTTCCCAGGATAAATAGGGATGAGGGAGCACAGGGCTTAAAAAACAAGAGCTGATTTATCATCTGATTGATTTCAGAAACAGATGAATAGAAAAGGTTCCATTTGTCTTGCCACACTTGAGTCTGATGAGACACAAAAGGGCCTGCCCCCTCATTTTCCACACCTTTTCAAGGGGCTGCATTGGAAATGTTGATTAAATGCACAAATTACATTTCTGTCTCTTGGCTTTCCTGAGTGAAATGAGAGCAGGGCCCAGAAGCTGCTTTTCCTTACTGGAATGTGGAGGTAGACACTCTGGGGAAGTGGGATCATACCTCCACGGACCTGACCTTTCCTGGGTCCATGGAGTCATGCCAGATTCTAGTCCAAAAGAACCAACAAAACTGGGCTGAGCCAGCCATTTGAATCTAGGTTCTACAGTCCCACCACTATCTCCAAACTTGATATTGTTCACAATGAATAAATATATTCATTTCACATTCCTGTCTTGTCTGGCTCTGACTTTTATTGAATCATCAATTGACTCATTAAGAATAGGCCAGAGAACTCTGTACTGGTGATAGAATTAATCATATCAGTCTTTTTTATGGATTCATTTTTATCTTCTACCACACACGTGTATCAAAAACTCACCTCACAAAGCTGGGTGTGGGAAACTGTGGATTGTGGCTTTTAACATATGTACACACAAAGGCTTTGCTATTCTTCTCATCAAAAGAAAGACACTGTATAATTCAGTTTGAAACAAACTGGCAGTTACAGCTAAAAGAACATAGGGTTAGTGATGCTGTGTGTATTCCAAGGAAGTTGCAACCCAACAGGATAATGTTTGGTGTTGTGTGACTTCCAAGACTGTTATAAAAGGCATCTTTTTGTTGTTGTCGTTGTTTTGTTTTGCTTTGTTTTTTTTAAATATATATTTATTTTTTATTACTTTTTCTTATTTTACATATTGATCCCAGTTCCCTCTCCCTCCCTCCCTGTCCCCTGACCCCCCTCCAATTCTAACCCACTCCCACTCCACAGGGAGGGTGATGCCTTCCAGGAGGGTTCAACAAAATCTGTCAAATCATTTGGAGTAGGGACTAGGCCCTCCCTCCTGCCTCCAGGCTAAGGGGAATGTGCTCTCAAAAGTCCTTTCTTGAACCAGGGATACATCCTGGTTCCACTGGCAGAGGTCCCTTAGACTACTCAGGCCTTCTAACTGAGACCCATGTTCAGGGGGTCTGAGTCGGTCCAATGCTGGTTTCCCAGCTATCAGTCTGGGGGTCCATGAGCTCTCCCTTGTTCAGGTCGGCTTTCTCTGTGGATTTCTGTAGTCTGGTCTTGCCCCCATTTTCTTATCGCTCCTCTCTCTCTGCAACTGGATTCCAGAAGTTCGGCTATGGGTGTCTACTTCTGTTTCCATCAGCGACTAGATGAGGGCTCTATGATGGCAGACTAACTTATTTGCTCATGCTCTTGTTTTAGAAAAGGTGAGCTTTCAAATAGGTAAAGTGCTGTATGGCTATCATGCTGTGAGGAATGCCAAATATACCTCCAGGGAGTAATGCTTCTCATACAGAGAATCACTGAAGTCATCAGAGAGAACAACACCCCTCCTACCCTTGCCCACTATATTCTGTCACTACTAGGTAAGCAACTGCTGACTTGAATGTATGATAGACTCAACCATGCCACTGGATTGCTCCCTTTCTGAACATCTGAAATAATAAAGACATGGTAGTTATGTTAAACCACCATGTTTTATAGTATGTCTTACATAACTATAGCTAGCCAGGTATTGAATGTATACAAATTGAAGAATCAGGTAGTAACACTCATGATAAGCACATGACATATACAAATATGCATAAATTCCATCCATATGCAGTGACTTTGGAAACATAGATAAGAATGGTATCTTGGTATATCTTCACATTGATCTATTAATTTGGGCACAGATTTTGGGTCCTTAAACATGGAGGAGCAGACTGTTTTCTTCATTACCCTTCTTTATCTGTAAAAGTTCTTGACAGTTATTTCAAGTTCTTTGGCTATTGTGATAGTTTTCAAATATATTACATATGACTATGGTGAATTCTAGTTGTGTATTATAACTATATTAGAACTTTAAAGGTAGATGATAAGTGTAGAGGAGAAAATGCTCATTTCTTGGTAATGGAGAGAACATGTTTATCATGTTTATTCAAACTTAGTTTAACATTTTATATGGTGATGATTGAAAGTGAGTTTAATAGTGAAATGAAGATAATTAGTATTTCCATTTCCTTAAACATTAAACAGAAACTGCCCTTTAACTGATAAATACCTTAAATAATATTCTTATAAGAAAAATAATTAGTGGCAACAAAATAAAACCATGATATACCTGATAGACTTACTTGTGTTCTATTTTATGTGTTTCCTTAATAACATTTTCATATTTGTAATAAAAAGAAGCTTATCTTTGAAATGTGAACTAGCAATTGTTTTACAGACAGAATAAACAGGATCAAGAAATGTGGCTTAACAATCCATATCCTTTTTGAATATTCTAGTTTTCAAGTAGGTACTTCCTAACTTATGTAGAATGAATATTATAGACAGAAAAGTGGAACTGGAGAAAAGGCTCAGCAGTTAAGAGCACCAATAGCTCTTCCACAGGACCAATTTCAATTCCCAGCAACCACATAGCAGTTAGGAACCATCTGTAAAAATTATACCCAGTTATTTGATGCCTTCTCTGACCTCCATAGGTAGCAGAAACACCTACAAGTAGACAGGACATCTATATACACACATTATTTCAAGTATTAGAAAGAGTAAAATAAGTATATAATAAAACCTAAAAACACTACTTGGGTTTTTCTTTGGCCTTTCTCATCTTCCTTCTTTCTGGGTGCCCTAAGGTGAGCATTGTTCTCCATCACATACTCTGACACACACATGAAATGATTTTCTGCTTCTGCGTTGGCACAAGACAGCAGTGCATACTTCATTGACCAAAGCCTCTGAGACCATCAGACACGATAAATCTATCCTCTTAAAAGACAGAAGCCATTTTTTTCTCAGGTATTTGTCACAACAACAAAAAAAGATGTGACCGATACAGCTCCCCTTTAGCTTTCAAGACTGAAACCCAAAAAAAGAAAGAGTCTTGCTTAAGTTCACACAGCTTATAGTGGCAGTCTTGAGACATCTAAGTGGTAGTGAGCTCTCAGGTTTTACAGTGTAATATTCTGTCTACCTTCCTATCTGCATGCTTAAGGTCCCTTAGATGCTGTGGCTGACTCTATGAACAATATCATGCTTCATTTTGTGATTTTGCCAGTTATGAAGCACTGGATTTAGAAATTCTAATTTTATTGTCTGTCTCAAGGGATTCACAATCCAGGCTTAAGGGGAAGCATTGCCTATTGATTTTTGCATCCATAAGTATCTGTACTTTGTGAAGATTCTATTCAGTTTTGAAAATATAAATTAATATATAAGATCTGTGACGTTATAGGAGCTATTTGTTTCCAATTTTTAATTCTAGTACATTCAATAAAAAGATGTTAAATGCTAGCTAGCCTATGGTATTTGGGATACTTAAAAAATCCTTGTGACAAAACGTTTGGGCCTCCTAACCATGTCTAAGTAGTTTTGTTGTTGTTTTGGTTTTGTTTTTTGTTTGTTTTTAAAGTCCACATACCATTCTGTGCTAATTATGACTACATTATGATGTTAAATACTAATGATGCTATACAACACTGAAGAAAAAATATCAGAGAAAGAGCTGATTTGTTTTACAAACAAGGAAGCCAAGTCAGGGATTCATACAATTATTGATTACTTTATCACTCAGAGGTGGAACTTAAGTTAGAAGCTATCACCCTGACTGGAACTTGATGGGAAGTAGTTACTAATAAGTAAAATGAAAAATTAAGATGATAAAAAAGAATTTCCCTTGAAGCCTCATATCGATTCATCCCCAGCTTTGTGAATCTGAGAGGTCATTGTGTTGATCAATAATAACACTTGATCTTAGATGCTGTAAATTTAATATAGAACATAAAATACAGGGATCAATAATTTGATATTGAGGAAGCTCCTTTGTACTCTGACTTCTAAATGAAATGAAAACTGATGAAACACACAGAATTATTTTTTCAAAAATGCCATTTAAATTATGTAGACATTGATGGCTAAAAGAACTTTTATTCTGTAACCAGTACCAGTTCTCATAGGTGACTCCTCACCATGGTTCTACCCACTACTGCTTCTAAGACCCTTTCTTTCCTTGCATCAATTAGGTACATCTCTCATAGCCTCACATAAGAAGTACTTCCTCATCTCTGTTTATAAAACAGAGAGAGCATGACCATGTCCTGTTGTTCCATTATATAAGGTCTGATGGAGAAACCAGGCCTTCACTTGTACAGTAACAGGAAAGTGGTCCTACTACCTTCCCCAAAGTTTAGTGTGTGTACCTTGGTCTTCTATGAGGTACCACACATGACACAAGTTCCAACAGTCAAATGGAAATAGATAATCCCATTCTGTAACTCCCTCTTGGAAAGCCACAAGTCATCAGGGAGAACTAGATGCCTAGAAGTGACCTACATCAATAGTTGGTATATCTTAATTTTATCCCATAAAGTCTTAATTTTAACTCATACATGACTACACCCTCTGGGATACTGCTTTTCAGGACTCAGTGTTGTTAGTCTCAAACTTCCCCACATTTGTACTCATTAAATGATTTGGAACATCATGGCTAGATATGAACAAGTAAACACAAGAGATCAAATACAGCAGGTCCTGCTCCCCTGGAGCACTATTTAGAAATAGTGGCTAACATTACAGTCCTCAGAAAGTTTATTGTATAGGATACAAACCTCATATTTCCTGAATATATGTAGTTTATATTGTTTTATTGCAAAATAATGATGTCATTATATGCTTTGCTTCATTATATACAACCTAATTTTATTTTACTCTCCACTTCTATGCTAGGGCAGTTCCCACTACAATGAGAACCAGGCCCACCTGTGAAATAACACTGGCATGAGCTCAGTGGTATAGATTTCCTGCCTGCTTTGATCAAACAACATTATCTTTAATATTGTCTGGCAAGAGTTTAAATATTGCTTTAGAATTAATCCTTAAAATCCTGCTTAGAGTGCCTTTCTTGAATGTCATATAATGGTCTCAATATTTAGCAGAGACCAGCAAAGATTTTTCTCCCTACATAGTAGTTAATGGATCTCAATTCAAATTTTATATACAATTTTAACTGTGCCATAGTCCCATTTTTACAGATCACCCTTATTATTGTCCTTGTTAAAACTAAGTGGTACTGATTAGACAAAGTAAATCATTTCATTTTAATAGTCTACTAATAAAGAAAAAAAATATTTCTTTGATCAAACTCAATTAGTTCTTGTAACTTATGTCAGTGAACTGTCATAATTATTCAATTAACATAAAACTAGAAAGCAAAAGGTACAAAGTATTTCAAACAATTTGGATCAAAACTTCATTTATTCCAATCTTTTTTTAAAACTTTGTAATGAAGATAATCTTATTCTGTAACACTTCTGAATTTTAAAACTTACAAATGTGGGAATGGGAGCTGTAAATCAAGTGGCAGGGTGTGTGTCTAACATGCACAAGGTCGTGTGATCAATCCCAGCACTTCTTCAAAAAGCTTATGTGTGTGTAAAATGAGAAAAATTAGCAGGGTGCTTGATGTTTACACGCAAAAGTAAAATCTGTGAAACTTTGTGATTTTAAGTCCACATGGAGGCTGTAAAGAACAGATTACTCTGAGAGTTTTAATGTTCAAAATTAGCTATGAATCATCAGTCAGTACGTGTACATACTGTTATTCCTAGTACTGCTCATGCTTGTAGAGACTGAATATCTTAAAACGGTTAGTAGTAGTTGGAAGGTTTTCATTTTTAGGACTGTGATTGTGATAAAAATCCTCTTGGTGATGTTGTGAAGATCCTCTTTATATCATATAATGTCTTATATACAAGGAGAATTGTGTCTGGCATTGACTCTTCCTTCCACTGTCAATTCACAGGCTCTTTTTTGGGAGCAACTATTTCTTAGTCTTTGTCACTCCAAGGATTTGTCTTCTGCCAGGGTGACAATTGTGTACATCTTATATGATGATCTGTCACATTGGACCTGATCAATACCTGTGGAACAATTCAATTGTAGTGAAATTCTTTTCTCTGGTGTCACCTTCCTGGGAAAGTGGCCTGCTTTCAGAGGCTATAGTCCCTGGAATCTTTTATAAATGAAGCATTTATGTCATCAGTATTTCTTAGCTTCCTTGTCTTCAAACTTGAACACTAATGTCTACATTTTCTTCCTTCCTTCCTTCCTTTCTTCCTTCCTTCCTTTCTTTCTTTCTTTCTTTCTTTCTTTCTTTCTTTCTTTCTTTCTTCCTTCCTTTCTTTCTTTTTTTTTTGAAGCACCAGTTATGTAACAAGTAAACAGTGCGTCACTTATACTGTTCTCATTTTTTTACATTTGCAGATGTCATCCATACTGTAGGGCCAATAGCCAGAGGCCACATTAATGGTTCCCACAAAGAAGACCTTGCAAATTGCTATCAATCATCCTTGAAGCTGGTGAAAGAAAATAACCTCCGATCAGTTGTAAGTACTTCAGAGTTCTTTGCTTTGCATTCCTTCTCATCCTTTGTGCAAAGAAAATAGCCCGTGTTGAGTTTATCATAATATTGTACATTTCTTTTACCTTGGCAATGTGTGCACATGATTAGCACTGTTTAACCTTTGCCTGTGTGAGCATAAATGCATAGCTACATATGCATCTTCATAATCTTCATATTCAATTCACTTTCAGACACTTACTCCATGAGTTTTTTGTGAACGCTGTTATTCT
Organism: Cricetiscus sungorus; assembly: GCA_030556225.1. Classification (NCBI taxonomy): domain Eukaryota; kingdom Metazoa; phylum Chordata; class Mammalia; order Rodentia; family Cricetidae; genus Cricetiscus; species Cricetiscus sungorus. The sequence continues at coordinate 76,085,882 of JANBXA010000372.1, forward strand.
TTCCAACTCATTTTACTCCCCATAATCTAATAGCCTATAGCTAAAAATGTTGTACCCTTATAAATTTTATTTGCTAAACAACAGCATTGGTATAGCAGGGGTACGTTTCCTGCTATCAGTGAGAGCTCTGTCCACAACCTTGGTCTATGTTGCCACCAAGCAGCATGCTGCTGGCTTGGAGATGTGGTCAGTGTCACTGCCACTGCTAGCTGCTCATACACACCATTAAATTATTAGCAGGACCTCTTAAAAGAGCCCTGCAGTTTTTTGCCACTTATGCCGAGTCAGGAAACCTCCCTTGAAGAGGTTGAGCAAGTCTCTGCTTGTCTCTAGCAAAACAGAGCCCAACCAAGAAAAATGCTGCTACCAAGAAGCTTTGCTTGTCTCTGTTCTTTTGTATTTAAAATCATTTGTTAAGCTTTTGTTAGTTTTAAGTGGAAGTTCTTAGTACCCATGATGTAGGCACTATTTTGTTATGAGCACTTTCCCACCAGCCTGGTCTCGGAGCTTCGTCAGCCTCAAATGACATGTAGAGACACTGTATTAATTATGAAACTATTGGCCGATTACCAGTGTTTTTTATTGAATAGCTCTGTCTTAAATATTAACCCATAACCACTAATATATGTATTTCTATATGGTCTTATTTTACCGAGAATGCCAGACTCTAGGGTCTTCTCTTCCAGAGATCACATCGAGACCCTACTATGTTTCCCAGAATCTTCCACATCTCCTACTCCCACCTATCTTGCTTTCCTATTGGCCAACAGGGCTTTATTCATTAGCCAATAAGAGAAAAATATTTACAGAGTGACATCTCCCATCAAATTGGCATCTGTCAGTGTGACATAAAAGCCATAGGCCAACACAATGATGTCTTCCTCTTATTTTTTGACAGAAGGTCTCTCACTCTCCCAGATTAGATTGGCTGACCATAGAGAACCTGCGATCCTCATTTCTGTCCTCATTTCTTTTCTGTTACTGTGATGAAATATCCTAAACTTGGTGGAGAAAGGTTTTTTTGACCTACAAATACATCAATAAGGGAAGTCAAGGCAGCAACTCAAGCACTAACCATAGAGGATTGCTGCTTGCTTGTTGACTTTGTTATAGAGCCCCAGCAAAGAGAAGGGCACTGTGTACAGTGCCTTCCTATTTCAAATAGCAATAAAAACAGTCTCCCACAGATGTGCTTATGGACCAATCTGATCTGAAAATGCCTCAAGTGAGACTCCCTTCTTAGGTGACTCTATGTCAAGTATACAGTTAAAGTTAATTAGGACACAGACCCACATGGCTACTTGGCTTTTTTACAAATATGGTTGTGGGGACCTCAACTCATGTCTTCATTGTTTCAGAACCAATATTCGAATCTCTGAGCTGTTTCAATAACCCCAAGAAGTTATTCTCAGAAGAGAAAGCTGAAATTCAAAGAATGGAGAAATGTGTGAAACTAACAGTTAATTTGATCTATATATGAAAAGCAAAGCAAATATATACTTGGGAATAATAAAAACATGTCAGTATGAATAGTTCATTTTACAAGTGCCTGTAGTTTATTTTATAGACTACAGTGCCTATAAAATGGATATCCATATGATATCCATTACATCTTGGAATATATTTTCATAACTGGAAAGAATGTGATAGTAAATTTGTCACTACTCCTAATGATAATGTTTTTAAAAGAAAAAACAACAACAAGAAAAGGACCCCCATTTCAGCTGCTCAGAAGTACCATTCATCATTTTAACAGAGGAACTACATAATTGTTATTTATAATTATCTTAAGCCAATACAAGTAACAAAAGCACTAAGAATTGCATATTCAGATAGCTAGTTTTTATTAAGTCGTTAGGAGGGTTCAAACAATGCTCTGGTCTGGTAAGTTTTAGTTTGGAACTACATCTACCTTCATAGTTTTGAAGTTGACTTTGAAGTATTAACAGCATGTTTCTTGAATAAAATTAGCAGGCACTGCAGAACTGAATTTATATAAATATTGGTAAACAAAAAAATGGAAAATATCTATTGAATCTGAAGTGAAATGCTCAGCTAAATTAATGACTGTGTTTAAAACTTGTTAACTGGAGGTGAAGTAAAGTATTTGTTCTTATAGTTTTGTTTTCTATTCTTTAATGTAATCTTCCTTCTTCCCTCCTTTTCTTGCTTGCTGCCTCTTTTCCTTCCTCCTTCCCTTTTCTTTCTGAAAGTAAAATGGGGTTGTTTAATTTAATTGGAGAATCATGTTCTTGACCACCATTAAATGAGCCCTTACACTCAAGTCATCAAATTGCAAATATTTTCAGGGAAAGGAAAGTCATAGGCAGAGGAATGTGGCAGGTTGTATGTTTTATAGTTCTGTACATTGTAGATTTATCACAATATATGGACCAATGTTGTTGTTAAAAGTATCATAGTTGTTAAGATAGAAATTAAACTCAGCTTGAGCATATTTATTTATGGAAATGTAAATTTTTTTATAATCCCTCTACTAAAGAAGCCTTTGATTAACCCCTGTAACAGCTTCATGAGTTTCATGGGGTGAGATTACAGTTGCAACTCTATGGTTCCTTAAATCTTGAAACATATGCTACAGATATAATAGCACCTGTTTGTGGCTGTATACTCTTGAGATCTGCAGGTATTTGGTCTCTCAGTAGTTTGGTGTCAAATGACTGTTTACTTTGGCAGGATAAATTAGATGGTGATATAATTACTGAGCAGCTGACATTGGGAAAGGGAGATAACTGCAAGAACAGTTGAAGGAATCTCTCTTACAGACTTCTGAGCACAGTAAAGACAAGTTTAGCTTCCCTCATAGTTGTTTGAAATAGATACAATCCAAAGAAAACAGAAGGTGATGTCATAGCACCCGGTAAGCATTTAGAAGTCAGGGAGTGATTTAGATCATTGAATATACTGTAGATGAAATAAATGTTTAGTATAAAAACATACTTTTTTTTTAGCTCAGAAACATTATTATTCATTCCTTTCCTCTATTTATTCTTTCAAAGGGCTTTCACTAACTGTATATCCAATCTGTGCTTTATGCAGCCAAACTGGGAAACATAATAATTCTATGATCAATCTGAAACTGTATTTTCTGTCTGTGTTTATCTACTATAGTGTTATAAATAACATGGAAGAATTAAACTTAGGTGTATTAATCAGTTATTAATTTATTGATATTTTGTTTGTTTTTGAGACATGGTTTCTTTGTGTATCCTTGGCTGTCCTGGAACTCATTGTGTAAGGACAGGCTATCCTCAAACTCAGAGATCTGCTCACTTCTGCCTCCCAAGTTTAGAATTGAAGGCATGCACCACTATCTAGCGTAGTTTTCTGATTTTATGATGAAGACTTTTAAATGAAGATTTTAATATGGCCAGTCATTGTTATGCCCTAATTTGTCAAACATCTATTTCTTCCAACTTAATTCCAAATACAGTATGTGTGTGTGTGTATATATATATATATGTATGTATGTATGTATGTATATTTTCCCAAATTTGGACTTATATTGGGCAAAATTCAAATATATGAAAATTGATTTCTTAACAAATTAATATCACTGATTCTAATATAATTAAGATTGATGAATAAGATAATTCAAATTTATAATAATGGGACAGTGAAAGCAAACATAATGATTAAAGAGGATCACAAAATGTTTAGGGTTTTGTTTTCTATATAACTTTGGGAAAGGCAAAGGCAAATATAAGAAAATCACATGTTTTGAAATATCACTAATCTGTATCTCATGCAACCTAAGAAAGGTATAGCCAGGTCAATAGAGTCTAGCTATTGAATTGCTTTGAATTTTGAAAACAATATATATATATATGTATATATATGTATATATATATACATATATATTGTTTTCATATATATATACATATTTTCATATATATATACATATATATACATATATACATATATATATACATGTTTTCATACATATATATATATATATATATATATATTAGTATTTTGACTTTGCATTGCCTAAAGCATACATGTACAGATTGCTATTAACCTAAATAACCTTTGGAGGAAAATTCTCTTAACAATTAAGTTTCTTTAAAAACAGAATATGTCATGGTAAGCACTGAACATTTTCAAGGATGTTGAGACATATGAGTATGTTTAAGAGCAAAATGAAGAGGACTAAATAAGATACTTAAGAGACAATAGTCTTTGTCCCAAACAATTAATGACAAGGTGATGTAGATGTAGTCCACAGTTAAGCAGAGCAGGCTGAAGAATAGTTCCTGCAGAATTCTGACTTCAGAACCCCAGCGACTTCATTCATTCTTTGTCAGTGTAGACAGACTCAACTCCATTTTGGTGTTAAACTGCTTTCTCAGTGTGTTAGCATCTTGGTGAAACTTCAGGTGTGAGCAGAGTGAGAATTGTTGGAGAAAGAATGGAGGAAGCATTCAAATTGGACAAGGGCTGCTAAATAAAAGACAGTTGTATCTGCTATCTCCAAATACTAATCAAAAAATATTGATTTGCATTCCATGTTGCCTTTGTTAATTTTTTTGAGCTCACAAGTACTTTATGGATTTTCTAAGACGTCTTTGGATTCTATTTCAATATCATCCTAAGTCTTCTATAGCAGACTCTTACATCAGGTTCATTCTCAGGAGCCTAAGGTTTGCTATGCTGAAGCATGTCAATAGTTTCCTGTCTCAGCATCAACTTAAAGGCAAATCTTCTCCCTTGTCACTGATGTTGTATACTCACAAAACTTCTGCTTCTGATGAAATGTAGAGCACCCAGTTTACAGTTGTTGAATGGCAACATGTAATAAAAAATAGATTCTTGGTTAGAGAGTTGATGGTAATCAGAATGTAAGCCAGATTTCAGTTACACTAAGACTATTTTCCAAGGAAGTGAAGTTAATAATTGATATATGGTTTAGTGAGTTTATGTGATTATGGGTAGACTACAAAGGGGGTGTTTACTATAATGCTGTATATTACTGTAATTTTCAGGAGTGTTATTCTAGATAATGTATTAGGTGGGGAAATTATGATATATTTTTTACTGTTAAAAGCCACCCAGTGCCAATAGAGATCTCTCAAAAGTGGATAATGTTCCCGTCATGAGTCATAGATCTTGAGAAGTAACAGCTTTTAATGAGAAGGAAGGCAGCGCTCTGCCTTCAGTGCTACCTCTAGGCATGGCAGTAATAAGTGATTTTGGAATTCTGCATTGGTCTCACTCTAGTGTAGGTTTTCATTTTAAGGCGTAGTCAAGTGAATCTTATTTTCTTAGACAAGTTCCCTTCTGAGAGGGTTGCTATGGCAATGAGTTCTCAGCCAGAAATTCTTAAATGTTGGTTTTTATTTCATTATCTGAGTTTCTATTACAGGCCACATCAATCAATGCAGACCCTTCTTGAAGAAGACTTTTCCAATCTTACGAAGCTGGCCCTTTAATTCATTACCTCTTCTCCTCTGTCTAAGTTGATGTCACCATTTCCTAGCCAGCTCTTCATCTCAAACAACCTACTTTGTAGAGCTGTGTGTTTGATCTTCCTTTCCACTTTCTTTTGAGGTGATATCTCAGGTTGTTTCTCCACCATCTCATTTATAAAGGATATAAAGAATGATACAGTCTCGTCTTTCCTAGCCCGGTTTCTCATAGCAATGTGACCAATGACACTATTAGTAAATAGCAAGAACAAAATTATTTTTACATTTGAACCTTACTTTATGGTTTGCAGTAGTGTGCTGCTGTATATCATGTCATATGTGTTTCAAATTTTCTAGCTAGTTTCTTGTGTTCCCTTGGTTTAGCCAAAGTGGGAAAATAAGGCTAAATGTCTCTATCTTTTCTTCTCATGCTCTTTGCAGGATCCCTTCATCTGGTGTATTATAAAGAAGCAGTTTGTGATTATACACTCATTGAGGTGCTCTTACTATTTGGAAAGAGAGTGCTTAAGCATGGGCAGAGAGTGAGGAAGAGTAAGAACATGCAATAATGGAAATGTGTACATTATCCCTAGACACAGATCATGATCCACCCACAATTTTTCTACTGGTGGCCATATCAGAACAATTATTTCTATTTGTATTATTGGAAAGTAATTGGACATTTAGTGCTGGAGTATAAAATAATATGAATAGTTAATATTTCTTAATCCTTACTTCATGCCAGCCTTTACATTTCAATGAGAACTTAAATCAGTCTTGATTTAGAAGATGTTTAGAGGAACCGGGGGAGGAGTAAATAATGTGAATGTACTACTCATATATGAATTAGTTTCTACCTTTTTACAGATGTGCTGAATGAACATTGAGGAAATTCCACCAACATCTTATTCAAGGACAAAAGTGCAGGTCAATTGAAACCGAGGCCATCTCAATCCAGTAGCTTAGGCATAGTGCTCTTTGTACTGTATTTGACTGGTTTGTTTGGGTTTTGTGGCTTATGGGATTTATTTTGTTTTTGTTTTGTCAAAACCATTATGGGCCTCTTTAGAGCAGCACTGCTTTCTACAATGTAATATGTGAAGATGGTTCTTCACAGTGAAAGCTGGAAGCACTATCTTATGTGGGCAGGGTTAAAGGTATGATGTTAAAGGTATGATGACCTGGCCATGAGCATTAGATTCTGACACTCCACATAGTGCTTTAATGTTTTTCTAATAGCAGTCCATATTAGTTTAACTGTTGCTTTGACAAAACAAAAAGAAAACAACAACAACAAACTGAAAAGAAACAAGTAGATGAAGGAATGGTTAATTTGTTTGATAGTTTGACAGTTTAGGGGTAGAGTTCATTGTGATAGAGAAATCATGACAGCAGAATACATAGGTTTACTATTCATAGTCAGTCCAAGATTTGAGCCCATGATTGATACTGCCCATACTTAGAATGGTTCTCTTCACCTCAGTTAACCTAACCTAGAAAATTTCTGACAGAAATGCCCACAGATTTGTTTTCATTGTGTTTCTAAGGTCTGCCAAAGTTGACAATCAAGACTATCACATCATATAATTGAAAATATAAACAGCAAGATATATCAAATCTCAAGTCCCATTTCCCCCTCAATACATAATGAATTACTATGGAAATTAAGGGGGGGCTGATACTTAATCATAGCTTGCTTTAATTTTCACAATTTCCAGGAAAAATATCATCTCCCTAATGTGCAGGTCACCTGCGCCAATTGGTAGCAATTTATTGTATATGTTGGAGCCTGCTTTTGTAAATGTTTCCCTTGATGATTCTATGTGAGAATTCAGATACTTGACTACATTCTTGCATGTTCTATTACAGCCATATGTAACTCCCTACATGCAGAAAACACCATTTTATGATATTCATTTATTTTAATACCTCTTTTACTTTGGGTTTATAGTTTATATTACCCATCAACAATGAATTGATCTTTTATAATTGTATGCTGTCTTAGTTTGAATTTGATCTGGAAGTCCACCATTTGTGTGTGAACACTTTTTTTTTTGTAGAGGCATTCAGAAGAAGGATGGGCAGAGGAAGAGTGGGACAAGAGAGGGAAAGAAAAATAGATGAGAGGAGTGGGCAGCATTTTCATGCAGCTGTGCTGGACAACCACTGCTCCTGGCTTGCACTAGAGTCCAGAGCAGATATGTTGGTATGTTGACCTCTTCTGCCTCATGCACAGTAGTTTAGTATTTATAAATATAATTTCAGTATAACAAATGGGATTCACACAATGTTGTTTATAACAAATAGGAGGTTGTTCCTGTAAAATAGTGAACCATCAGTTTTAGTTAAGCTTTATCATGACTAGAACAAAACTATATTTAAAGACAGTGGAACCAGGATGTATTCCTGGTGCACAAAAGGACCTTGCAGACACATCCCCCATGGAGGGATACCCCCTTAAGCTAGAGACAGGAGAGAAGTCCTAGTCCCTACTTCAAATGACTTGATAAATTTACATGAACCCACCTGGATACCACAGCCCTACATGTGGAATGGGGGGTAGAGGGATGGGAGGGGAGGGTGTTCAGGATGCATGTGAGTGGGGAGAGAGGGTAAGAGGGAGGAAGGGAGGTAGGGAGTGAGAGGATGCTGGGATTGACATGTAAAACAAAAAAAAATAAAAAAAACTATATTTAATATGCTAAACCTAAAAGCACTTTACTCAATGATTTTTAATCTTGAGCCAAGACATCTAAGTTCTCTTCCTCTCCAATTGAAGCATAGTATAATACAGATGTGAGAAGTGTGCAGTTGGTATACATATAACTTATAGTCTACATGACCATGAAAGTATGCAGATGATATTTGTTGGCAAAGAAATGGCACTTTGCTTAATTTTTTTATCTTGTCACTAAACATTGATTCATAATTCAAAGTGCAAAAATGTTAGCCAGGCAAGTTTATGTCTTTGTAAGTCTTTCCTTAACTAGAAGGCACAGTTTCAGGCAAACTATTTGATTAGTATATTTTCTAGTTTCCTTTATGTTGCCACTATAAACACCATGACTCGAAGCAATGTGGAAGCAGAAAAGGTTTGCGTGAGTTACACTTCCAGGTTATAAACCATCATTGAGGGAAGTTGAGGTATGAGCTGAAGCAAAAGACATGAAGAAGTACTGCTCACTGCTAATGCTTGGCTAGCTTTCTTATAGAGGCCATTTCTACCTGCCTAGGGATTATGCTTCCCATAGTGGGCTTTGCCTTACCACATCAATCATCAATCAAGACAATCTCTCACAATCATGGCAAGAGGCCAATCTAATCTTGGCAATTTCTTGGTTCCCTCTTCCTAGGTGACTGTAAATTTTGTTTAGTTGGCAATAAATACAGACTAGTACAGTAGGTTATCTTCATTTTATTATTAAAGGAATCCTTCTAGTTTGTAACTTTCCTTAATCTTTTGACTCATATTGTCTTATATTTCACTACTTTGCACAATGCCTTACATTTCCATAAAAGTCCACAATGAATTACAATCATCTCTTTATGTGAGAAGAGTTTTGTTTTTTCATTTGTATATTCTGTGGTATTTGTTTCTAGTCAAAGGACAAGAAAACAGTATTTAAAAGAATAAAAATCACAAAACTTCTAAGTTTGGTTGGATTTTCATAGGAAATTGTTGTCATCAGAAATTATTAATGGCGTCTATAACCATGTCTTCCAGATAAAATATTGGCCCAACACACTGAAAGAGTATATTTCCATGAAATTTGTATAGACATAGTAAACAGGTTTGCCATGCAAGCTTTCATTCTGAGCACTTTATTTTCTCTCACCATGAGCAGCAGTTATTAGATCACTGTATCACAAGGAAATAGTCAATTCAAAACACAGACTGCAGAGTCCCAAGCCTGACATTACATTTGAACAACTGAGCCATTCTGGCATATATCTCCAGGGTTAATGGTTTAGAGCAAAAGCAATGGCTTTAAATAGTGCATTTTCCCCTCACAAATGTTCAGATTTATTTGGGAAGGAGAGCAATTACAATGTATGGAATATAAGATATTTGTAAACTGTTGAACTGGGAGACCAAGGTAGCTAAACAAATAAAACCGATAAAAATTATAAATAAAAGTACATCTTTCATTGGCAAGAACGTCTCTCTCTCTCTCTCTCTCTCTCTCTCTCTCCTCTCCCTCTCTCCCCCTCTCCCTCCCCCTCTCTCTATCTCCCTCCCTCTCTCTCAGCTTATTTGTATACAATTCAATGGAGTTACAAAGAAAGTCTCATTTTCTTTGTTTTATTAATGTCTTTATTATTAATTTACGGTTTACATTCCAAACCCAGTTTCCCCTCCTTCCTCTCCTCCTGCTCTCCCCACTTCCTGCCCCCAACCTCCCATCTGCTCCTTGGAGAGGGTAAGGCCTCCCCTAGGAAGCTTACTAAGTCTGTGTCATCATCTCAGTGAAGCAGGACCAAGACCCCACTACCACCCTATGCCTAGGCTGAACAAGGTATCTCTCCATATAGAATGGGCTCCACTATGTCAGTTTGTGCATTAGTGTTAGATATTGAACCCACTGCTAGTGGCCTCATATATTGTCTCAGCTGCATCATTGTCACCTATATAAAGGGAGTCTAGTTCAGTGTTATGCAGATTCCCCATTTTTCAGGCCTGAGTCAGTGATCTCTCAATAGCTCGGGTCAGCTGATTCTGTGGGTTTCCCATCATGGTCTTGACTCCTTTGTTCATATTATCACTCCTCCCTCACTCCAATTATATCCCAGGTGCTTGACCCAATGGTTACTTGTAGATTTTGGCAACTGCTTCCATCTGTTTCTGGAAGAGAGTTATAGCTTCTCTGGGGTGTGGATTGTAGGTTGGGTATCTTCTGTTTTGTGTCTGGTATCCACTTATGAGTGAGTACATACTATATTTGTCTTTCTGGTTCTGGGTTACCTCACTCAAAGATGTTATTTCTCTAATTCTCTCCATTTCCCTGCAAATTAAAGGATGTCATTGTTTCTTACCTCTGAATAGTACTCCTTTGTGCAAATATGCCACATATTCTTTATCCATTTGTTGGTTGAGTAACATCTATGTTGTTTCTAGCTTCTAGCTATTATGGATAATGTTATTATGAATATAGTTAAGCAAATGTCCCTGTGGTGTGAATGTGCCTCCTTTGGATATATGCCCAAAAGTGGTATTGCAGGGTCTTGAGGTAGGTTGATTCCTAATTTTCTGAGAAATCGCCACACTGGTTTCCATAGTAGCAGTACAAGTTTGCACCCCTACCAGCAATGGAGGAGTGTTCATCATACTCTATATTCTCTCTAGCTTAGGCTGGTATTGGTGTTTTTTATCTTAGCCATTCTGATCCATGTAAGATGGATTCTCAGAGTTGTTTATATTTGCATTTCCCTAATGACTAAGGATATTGAACATTTCCTTAAGTGACTTTTAGCCATTTGAGATTTTTCTGTTGAGAATTCTCTGTTCTGATCTATACCCCATTGTTTTCTTATTTTATGTATCAAACCCAGTTCACTCTCCCTTCCTCCCTCTCTCCCTCTCTCCCATGCCCCCTGACCACCCTCCCATCCCATTCCCCCCTCCACCCCACAGGGATGGTGATGCCCCATTTTTAAATTGGATTATTTGGTATTTTGATGTCTAGTTTCTTGAGTTCTTTGTACATTTTGGAGGTCAGCACCTCATCAGATGAGGAGTTGGTGAAGATATTTTCCCATTCTGTGGACAGCTGTTTTGTCTTGTTGACTTTGCTTACAGAAGCTTCTCATTTTCAAGACGTCCCGGTATTAATTGTTGTGCTCAGTATCTGCGCTACTAGTGTTCTATGTAGGGAGTAGTCTCCCAGGTCTGTGCGTTAAAGGGTATTCCCCACTTTCTTCTATGAGGTTCAGTGTGGATGGATTTATATAGTGATGCTTGATACATTTGGAATTGAGTTTTGTGCATGGCAATAGATATGGATCTATTTGCATTCTTTTACATGTCTACCTCTACTTATTTTCTATAGGGTATTTGTTACAGATTGGTTTCAATCACAACTTAGCTTTCTTTGTTTTACATCTAGAAAAACACACATAATTTTAAAAACATAGAAAAGGTGAAACTCTGGCTTCTTTTAGTATCTCATGAAAGTTGGGTTACGTTCATTTTATTCCACATAGACAGAATTCTTTAGTGCTGGCTCTTTATTCTTGTAAGCTGATTTTCTTTCTCCAAATATACTGTCAGGAAAACTATCCTAGGTGTTGTGGAGAAAAACTCGTGGAATAATTTAAGTAGCAGGCTTCTGTGCTCACACCCAGGCCATATCAATAACCAGCTGAGCTGTGGCTCAGGGACATTTCTGGGTCTGTGACCCTGCAAAAGTCAAAGATTGTATTGAATTCTATGTCTCCTATTGTCATTGGGGCCCTTGAGACTTCATGGTGTCTAAACTGCCACATGGGTCCAGGTTGGAGCCTGGAGTGAAGCTACTGCTGGACTCATCCATATATGAGATGAGTGTGCTGCCACTTCAGCCCATGGTGACAACTGGCCCCAAGCTAATATCAATGACCACATCTGGGTTCATGGTCCTGCAGCAGTTGGGCTCTTGAGATAACTGTCCCTAATGACTCAGTACTGAGAAGCTGGCCTGCCTCTTATAAGAGACACCCCCCCCTCTACAGATACATACACACTTGTAAAAGCTAAGCCCTGTGCTCAAACAAGCTGGCTCCACTCCTCACATGACAGTAGTGGTTCCGGTGGCCTGGACTAAAGGCCCAGCCATCACATCGGTACACATCCAGGGCTTGGGATGGGTATACCACAGCACCTAGGATCTGCTGCATTATATGAAGTGACTGATCCTGTGGAACCATGGCCAATGGTTTCCAAGGCTAAGAGAAACAGCAGGATATCTTAAAGAAGTGTCCATGGGGGATCAATACTGATGGTACACCAAAGCCAGAGGCCTTGAACCTGACCAACAACTCATTACTCAATGAATATTTGTATGTGGGGCTGTCTGGACAGAAGGATATACTGCATGACACACAGCAGCTCCCAAAGCCACTGAGATAAATGAAGAGGCAATGGAGATATGGGAAAGATGGAGGAGTGAGTATTTTCCTTTTTTTATTGTTTATTTTTACTCTGTTTTTTTACTTTCCTTTTGCGGGGAAGCTGCAGGTGGATATGGGAGACCGGGAGATGAGTGGGTTTGGGGTGCATGTTGTGTGGTTCCCAAAAAAAGAAGAATACTGTCACTGCAAATGAGACTGCAATGTCTGTCTCCATCAGGAGGCTGATTGAGGGTGAGACTACTATTATCCTGCAGATGACATTATCCATGCCTGCGATTTGATCTAAGTCTCAGATATAAACCATTGTGTGCCATCCTTTCTTTAGTTAGTTTTGCATCACTGTGAAGAAGCTAAAGGGATGAGTTATATATATATATATATATGTGTGTGTGTGTGTGTGTGTGTGTGTGTGTGTGTGTGTGTGTGTGTGTGTTTATTTATGTTGACTCATGGTTTCAGAGGCATCGGTTCATGAGGTGAGCACTTGCACATCATGGCATCTTGGAAGTAGCAGACCAAAAGGTCACACTGGAAGAACTAAGCAACATGAGTACCTGTTCCTCTGACATATCCACAGAGACTTAGTCCTGACTAGGCCCTACCTCCTACCTTTGCCTGACTTGGAATGATGATGTCCTATTACAAACCCAACAAGGAATTAACATGTTCCTAAATTAGAATTCTTATGATTTGATTGCCTGTGTAAGTAATGTCAGGAACACCCTTAGGTGTTTCTCAATCCAGTAAAGTTGACAATTAAGATTAAACTCTATAATCATTCTTATCATATAATAAATCTTAGAAAATTTTACCTTAATTTTACTTTTCACAGACTCTTGAATCGTCATGCATACATGTCTCCCCTGAAGTGCTTTTTAAACAAAAAACAAAACTTAAAACATGTTTTATAGAAGCCCTTTTACTGCTGCCTGGGGGCCAGCCCCCAGCAGTACAAGAATCAAAGGGAAAATCACAGAATTGTTGTACTGTGACTTTTATTTTTTAATCTGAGGGGGTTAAAAGAGATACTCACACATTCTCTTAATGGTTTTCTTCTTTATTCTTCTATTTTTTCTTTTTAATATTCTATATTTTCTTTTCTTATCACTATCTAGAAATATACTTTCTGTATCTCTTAATGTTTTCTTTCTAACACTATCTTTATTTTCCCTTATTCTCTTTCTTGGTGTTTTCCTTCTAACTTATGCTCTCTCTCTCTCTCTCTCTCTCTCTCTCTCTCTCTCTCTCTCTCTCTATATATATATATATATATATATATATATATATATATATATATATATATAATTTCCCCTGCAGCTTATGTAACCCAGCAAAATCTTTCAGGTAATATGGGAATTACAATGTGGTTACATTCTATTTTTCAAGTGCATGGTTATAATAAATACAGGTAAAACATGTTTTATCTTCTTTACATGATTAAAACAAAGTCATCTTAAGAACCTACATACATTTATATCTAAGTAAATTGTTACAGAGTAACAGAGTGTGAGCAAGGAAGGGGTATTTTTTTCAGCCATTTCTCTTAGAGGCAGGCTTCATAATGCAGTTACAAAGAAAGGACCAATTATTTTATTATTTATCTTGGAAGGTAATCTTAAGAGGAATCTTAAAGGATTTACAAACCTAAATATTTATACATGAAAAATGTCGCCAGCTCTATTTTAAATCTTTGGTATGCTTGCCCTCTCATCAATAGTTGGTTTGTTGTTGTTTGTTTGTTTGTTTGTTTGTTTTTTAATTAGAAAATTTAGAGAAAAATGGGTTCAAGGTTTTAATCATATTTGATCACCAATCAATCCTAGCAAAGATAGTTAAAAATAGGCTGCATTGAATTTTTTTACCCTAACCTAATGAATCTAGAATTCAGCTGTGTGTTCTTGTGAACTTTAGATTGTTTTCTAGGCTTTCTCATCTCAAAATTAGTATCAAAACATCTAATCTAACCTGAAGTTATTTTAAAGCTTTGTTTCGTCTATGTTACACACTGTAAAAAACCTGTGAATGCAACTTTCAACATTAAGATCAAAAGAATTTGAGCAAGCCTCGCTCCTGGAACTCACTTGTTTTCAATAATCATCAACCATACCACTCCTTAAGTGAAACTCATAGGTCCTAGTTGTGTGACAGTTTCTTGTATTTTTAATCATCAAAACTCTACTTAAACCAACTTTATTATTATTCATTAGATAGTACAGGTTAAGAAGAAACCACTTTCTTAATAACCCACAGATAAAAATGCACAGGAGAATGGGATATGTCCATGAGATAAAACACTGCATTACAGGGAGTGGCTGTTTCCTTACGCCCATTCACTGCATACCAGATACCAGAGAAAGATGGTGGTGGCAAACATGAGAAGGCACAGCAGAAGCAGAAGACATTCTGAAGTCTGTGGTCTTGTGGTTGTGACTAGCTGAGATTCATCCATCAGAGATTCGTCTCCTGGTTGGCTGACGCCTTGAATTTAAATTGCCACCTGCTGCTGTGACATGGTCACTGGCACCCCCCCCTTTTTATTTTCTTGCAGGGGAGATTTCATTATACTCAAATAATGTAATAGACATACACATTTTTGTATAAAATGCAATGACAAATATCAGTAAGTGACTATTAGTCAGGGATAGGCCATTGCTATTAACTTGTGTCTTCTCAAAATCCATATATAAGCTCCATAACTTCCAATAATAATGTGCTTGGGAAGTGGAGTATAGACCTTTCAATTATACACAGGTTGAGATAAAGTAGTGATCATTTTGAGTATAAAGATTTGTGACTATGTGAGAAGAGACCTGAGTTTCATAATCACAACCCATAGTAAAAGAACATGAGTTCCTAAAGATTGTACACACACCCCCTCCCACACACATGCCATACATCACCTGGTATATGCTCATGCACAAATATTAATAAAATACATTTTAAAGGTATATTTTCAGTAAGTATTTATTGACTAATTGCTTTATTCCAGTCACTTTTCAAAATACATAAGTTGTTATCTTCCCTGTAAATCTTATAATCTACTGGCAACAGTTTTTATTATTCCTAAATGGTATCATGTATTTCCAGATGCTATGACTCCCAAAGTTATTATATTTTGGAGAAATTATCTTGTCATCTACTTAAATCTTTAGGAAGATGAAAAATAAAAGGATGAATATAGATCCAGTAAATGTCAGTCTTATGAAATGGTAATAATGTAATTTTTAAACTTTTGTGATTTTTTCCAACTGTGGGAAGATCGGTCTTACGTGAAAATGTCAACATTAGCAAAAGAATTGAACAGGTGACATGCTCTAATGCTTAAAACTGAGCCATTTCCCCATCTGGTCCATGTTCCTTGGAAGAAACTGAGCTGCCTTTTTTTTTTCCATTAACAAAACAATTGCTATTGTCCTCCAGAAGGTATTGTGTACAAAAGAAAAATAACTCACTTTTTAGACCAGAAATTCAGGACAAAACCTAACCTGACAGGATCAAGATTTGAATCATAAGAAATGGCACATGTCTCCAGAATAAACACCTTGATGAGATGGTTTAGAAAGGATTCTATATCACCTTCCTTCTTGCATAAACAAACAAAAACAAACAAACAAGCAAAGCTAGACATGGTGGGTTACAGCTGTAATCCCAGGGAGGCTGAGGAAGGGAGGACATAAGTAACAGGCAAAATTAGAGTCCACTGGGAAAAACATTTAATAAAACAGCTTAACTGGTACTCTACTCCTTGAAATTGGTAAGGTCCAGAAGAAATAGAAGATAAATTTTAAAATGCATGGCCCTTACACTATTTTTTTCAAATGTGAAGTCAGCCTTATATTCCTCTATGAGATGAATCTCATTTAGTTTTGCTATGTAATTCTTTTAATTTATTGTTGAATTCATTTTGCTAACAACTTATTGAACTATTTCCACAAGATGAATTAGTTTATATTTTTAGAGGAATGCCATTGGTTTGTTTACGTCACAAAAGAACTAAAAATATACCTCTTCTTTTGAGAGTGTCTATGAAGTGTTGATATTCATTAAATGTTTGGAAGTATATTTATGAATGTTAAGATATTACCAGATTCAATTTTAGATTATATTTTCGATATCTTAAATATTACCAATGAATACATTACACTACTGATAATGGAAAAGTTAGAACCTCACAGATCATACATGTTATTGCTAAATGTATTAAATTCTATTTTGGCATTGCAAAAACATGTGGGTTATTTATGTTAGAAAATTCTACAACAGATCTTAGTGTGCAGGGGGTCAATAAGGAAACACTTTCATGATCTTACTCTGCAAGGCAGGAAAGGACACAGGACTGAGGTCCTTAGGTGTAAGCTGTATTCAGAAATGTGTACGGCCTTGGGGTAAGGAGCTTCCCTCAGTCTAGTTGAGTTTGTACATTAGCTAATAGCTGAGGTCTGCCTGTTGACAATATCCTTAACCTTAGAAAAATGAATCCTTTCTTATGCATGGCAAGCATAGTGCATCCAAAGTTTATCACACCAGAGTATAGCACAAATGGGTTTGTTGAACAGAACCCAATGTATGTTAAAATTGGAGCCTTCCCACCTTGAACAGTATTTTAAAGAAAATAGTGGTCCTAGAAAAATAAAGAGTAAGGCAGGTTGTTTGCTTCTTTACAACCAAACAGTAAAAGGGGGCAAAAGGCTAAAGTTGGCTGCGTATTCCTTCCTGTTACCATTGAGCCACTTTGGAGGTTGTTGCTGCAGGAGGGAATCTTTGGCTCTAACCACTATACTTGAATGTGTGCATCCTTGGTTCCATGCTTTGTTTGGATATCTTGCTTATTTGCCAAAATAAAATACAGAGGAACACACCCAACAGTATAGACATATATTGAATTATGCATTACATGCAGTTGATCCAAGAATTTTATAAGCTAATTGTTAAAACTACCAGGAATGAGACTATAAAGATTATGATTTAAAAATTTACATTAAATACAATGTTAGTAAATAGTACCTTTAACTTATTATTTTGTTTTACTACATTTTTCTGTTATCTATACTTGGGTTTTGCCTGTTATTCCTGCATGGTGGATTACTATATCTGTGCCACTGGCCATTCTCTTTTATTTTTATTTTATTTCACAGACAAATAAGTAGCATGAAGCGTGCCATGGTGAGAATTTCTATGTCATAGAAATCAGCAAATGATGCAATTTGTATCTTTAGTTACTATGTTAGTAATGATATAGATGTAAAAGATATGTGAATATGCTAATGAAAACCTATTACATTTAAAATTGTGTCATGTTCATAGACAATTGTTAACAACTATCAGAAGAGACTGGAATTGGCCATTAGTATCTGAAAACTATTATTGTTTTCAATAAGGCAGAGGTTTAGTTGGTGACAAATGAAGGCAGTTATGTATATTTGCTAGTTTTGCTTTGTCTTTTTCATTAATGCAAACAAAAGCATCCAGAAAGCATCAATATTAGAATTCTACTCATTTTTCATTTGCAACAGTGGTGTGTTCTTATGTATATGACATAAGTATATGCATGTATATTTCTGGGATTGGAAGCACTTCCCACAGTTCTATTAGAATGTATTTAGTGCTCCCAGCTATAGAAAGCAAGTTTCGTGGATATGATCTTTAGAGGCTATAAGCATAGTAGAGGCAAATTAACCTAAAAACAATGCCTCACAGGGAAAGCTAGGAAAGGAAGCCAATCATATTTTGGTTTCTAACAATGAGGATTTTTTCTTTAACCTGAAATATTAAAGAGAAAACTGCTTGACACAGACACAGAAACAACAGATGACTGGAATTTTTGTTTTGCTGGTAATGTAGGTACCTACTTCTATGCCCATGTAGTCAAAGAGCACAAATGACGCTGACAAAATAAAGTGGTGTTCAGCTTTTGGACATGACAATTCAAGATTCATAGAAATGACATTAACTGCTTGTATATTGACTATGCCATTTAAGCGAGTATGAGCCCATGTACCTAATAGTCTAATTTTACAGGAACCTAGCAGTGAGCTGTAAATTGCACGCAAATGCATGAACTAAAATGGAACTTAGAGCACCATTGCCAAGAGCAAAGAAATGGCTCTGCATGAAGGTTGTGTAAATGCACTAACAGCCTATGATTATGCCTTTTCAGGAAGAGGAACTGTTTTGTGAACTCTCTACCTCCAATTTTATGAAAACTTGCTTATTTGGTGAACTCCATTTGTTACCACTATAATCATGTATATTCATGGGGATTTGTAGGTCAGATTCAGAGCCAAGTTCTCCAATGCCCAGAGCAGGTCCTGCCTCCTTTTTCCTCTTTTATGCTTATTTGACATCCATTGATTACCTTGTTCATGGTGCTGATATTACAAAGAAGGCAAACCAGACAATAGAAAGGTAGTTATACAATTGCTCATCAAAAGGTGATACCATTCATAGACTGACGGTTCCATGTGTAAGGGATTTATACTTGGGATAAGGCAAGGCTTTCAGTGACCTCACTTGAGTCTGGAGATGAGGAGACATTAATTGGTTTACTAGTCTCCTGATTCCCAGCTCCAGCTGATTTGCATGGGCAAGGAAGTAGAACCTGCCTCTTGCTTTTACTAAGATGAATATCACTAGAGAACTAAGCTTTGCTCAAAAGCATAATGTTCCAAGGGAAGAGAATATTTACCACTCTTTGTTTTTTGTTTGTTTGTTTGAGACAGGGTTTCTTTGTATTGTTTTAGAGCATGTCCTGGAATTCACTCTGTAGACCAGACTGGCCTCGAATTCACAAAGATCTGCCTGCTTCTTCCAAGTGCTAAAGGGTGTGGCTCTAACACCTGGCTGAGAATATTTACCACTCCTATCTTGTTAAAGCACTAACATTCTAAGTCTATTACCTTGGGCTTTGAGGATTTTAGTAACTCAAATCTGCTATATGTTTAAAAAAATTACAAGTGTTTAAAATTTCCTTTATTTTTGATGAAAACAGTAAAGGCATATTGATCAAACGCTTCGTCATCTGCATTACTTACATTCAAATTTGTCAGGAAAAAAATACAAATGAACGTACATTTGCCATATTTTTAATTAGCCTGCTGGTTTGCCCGCACACATTTGAATGTCATAAATATTTATGCTATTTTAAATTTCAACTCTGTAGAACTCTCTGTAATATTACAATCTTGTGACATCATCATCAAAATAGAGAACCTTAGCCTTGCTATAAATTCCAGCATACATTCTGACCCTTCTTCATAATAGTATTTGTATGAGCCTTGTAGGAGGAGGATCTGAAGGTGGCAATTCCAGGCTTATCTCATGCCTCCATTTATTTTCCTCATTACACTGTTTTGATTCAAGTGAAAAAAGAAGGCTTTCTCAAAATTTTGTCTCAGGAGTCTTCTCATGGAGTTAATGGTTAATTTCTTCCAGATTATAGATCTTGGTACAATATAACAATTCTGACATCTTGCATCAATTCTTTTCTATTGCTTTAAATGAAAAAAAAGTATTCATTCTTTTTCCTGCAACAAGCACAGGGATACTATTAGGGCATTCAAAATGCATTTACGTTATTTCTGTTAGGAAAAACACAACTAATTTTGGGGACCAGGCACTGGTGATTTTATTGTTCTATTCATATAACTTAGTGTGACAGCATTTCCAATTTTAACAAATTTGCTTAAATAATAATCAAATGATGCCAAATTTCAAATATGTATTTTTCTGAGAATCTATGCTATGAGCACATTTAAAGATTCAGTGTTGTTTTGGGGAACATATTAAGAAACAACTTGAAGAATTAGTGTGCTAGTTGCAAAAAAAAAAAAAAACCTATTCTAAAATAACCTGGATGTGATATGATGCCTGTAAGACGGATTGTTCAGATTGAGTGAGGCACAGGCTAAAACTATGCTGCCTATGGCAGTCAAAAGACTATAAGTATGTATGTCTTTAGTGGTAGTTGTCTTCCCTCCATGTTAGGGATGCCAATTAGTTCAACTCAAACTCTGTGTGCTTCTTTGTAGGACACTGTTATTCAGTTGAGTAACATAATGGGGAGAGTGAAATGGCAGATGTGAGGTGTGTGTGTGTGTGTGTGTGTGTGTGTGTGTGTGTGTGTATGTGTGTATGTGAATGTATGTGTATATGAATATGTGTGTATGTGAGTGTATATGTGTGTATGTTCATGTGTATAGTGCAAGTCCTCATTATTTTCCCCTCCCTGAGTTATCACACTCACCTTTCAAGGCAATGTCCTATGCCTTCCTATAACATAGCTCTATAGCAATGGTTCTCAATCTTCCTGAAGCTGCATCCCTTTCTAATATAGTTCCTCATGTTGTGGTAAGCCCCACCCATAAAAGTATTAATTTCTACTTCACAACTGTATTTCTGCTACTGTTATGAATTGTAATATAACTATCCAATATGTAGGATAGCTGACATGTGATCCCTTTGATGGTTGCAACCCAAAGGTTGAGAACACTGCTCTATGGCATTAGAGAAAAAGAAGATGGCCTAAGGGACACAAGCATCTGAATATTCACTCTTCTGATTAATCATTGTGCAGACCATTTCTCTTTATTTTTAAAATAAGTCTAACACAGTTGTCTCTTAAACAAACCAATAAAGGATAGCAAGAAAATGCAGAAATGTTGGTGTTTTTGTACATTGCAGGGGCCCACTCTTGGAAAAAGACTGGAAGCACCACAAAAAGTTCAAGTTGATCAGTCAACAGTGTCCCTCCTACGTCTATATGCAAGTGAATTAAAAACATGACCAAATGAAGTTGTCCAGTCATGTCAGGTCCCTTGGCCTGATGAATATGAGGTCCTGGGTTCCATACCCAGAAATGTTAACAAATAAGCAAGCGCTTATATTCGAATATTCAGAGCAGTATTATTTAAAAAGACCCTAGAGTAGTACATATTATAGAAATATCTCAAATGCTTGAGAGGATGAGTAGATAAAAGTATATCTTGATCAACCCATAGAACCTATCTTTATGGGAGGTGTCATATGTACTTTCCAATGAGTTTTGATGCAGTCACATTCAATCTTTATTTAGTTTAGTGTGTAATTTGTTGTATACTTAGGCTTGAGTTAATTGTTAATAGTCCTGTGCTTAAATTATTCCTAAAATAAAATTCTTGAGTGCTTGGGGCCAGATTCTTGAAGTTTGAAACAACATCCAGTTTTTAGGAGTGCTGAACTGATCTACATTCTAGCCTCCTGTGAATCATTACTTTGGTCATCATGGTGGTCATAGGGAACCCAGAGACTGGTGCCCAATGTGTAGCTCTAGAATCTTAGAGAAGCCAAGAGATTTTTCTTTAAATAGAAGTGAAGGGTAGGATTTCAGTCCTTTCCCCCCATGTAAAGTACATGTGACAACTTCAGTTAAGATGTATAATATATATTGACTGAGAAAAATAAGCTTAACTGTCAGTGTCCTGGGGAGGATAAAGTAGAGCCCATGACCACACAGCACAAAGGTCACCAGGGTATTAAGTGTGTCCACTCCTGGCATTCTGAATAGATAGAAGATTAAACAACATTTTATTTTCTTTGAAGAAACAACCCTGTGTGTTTAGTTCTTATCTGTGAGCACAGAGACCTCCATGCCTCCTGCACTCATGGTAGTCAAGTCCTGAAACAGAAGTTTTATTTGTTGTATCTCCCTTTATCTTTGCCCTTAGTGAGTACTCACCAACAACAGGTGTATTCACATAGGCCTTTTAGTTAAAACCACCGTTCTATTTGGACCTTGGGGCAGATTCTTCAGGTTACTGAGTAGACTCAAATCTAACCCTCTGGGTACCATATACATTCTTTCTGTGGAAAAGAAAATGAAAGATGCAAGCTCATTCTGGGTCTCCAGGAAAAGCCAGGATTTGAGGGCATTTCCTCCCATGCTGCCCTGCTTCCTGTCACCATGCCATGTGGTTGTCTGTGGCTCTCCTAGTGTGATCATCTGTTTTTCCTCCTGTCTTCCTTGAGGCAACTTGAGCTGGCTTTAGTACTTGACACCCTTGACCATGCACAGAACACAGGCCTCACAGCCTCTGTAGTAACCCTCCTCTCTTCAATTCCTTCCCAGATGTCCACCCTGTGTTTTACTTGTCATTGTGGCTGCCTCTTTTATTTCAGCCCACCATGGCTCTACCTGTCCACTCTTTGTTCTTCTTGGATAAAAGTATTGATTTCTTGAGACATATTTGTCTAATCTTAATACTCTCTGGGTTTTGGACTTCGGTGATAATTCCCATTCCTCAATTATCCAATCATAGTTTGACCTGAGACTTTTCTCATGAGTGCTATAACTGAATATCAAACTGCCTAATGGAGTGTTCAATTTCACGTTCCATAGTACTTATGTCAATGTAAGAAGGAAAACTCATTGTGCAATCAGAAACCCAGGAGCTTTTCTAGATTTCTCTTTCTGCTTCTCTCTGTGATTTCTCTTAGGTCTTTGTGTCAAGACCTTCTATTCATATTTGTATTGGGATATTAGCTTACTCTTGTAACATAAATAAATAAATGACCTAGAGACAGAAATTGGGATTCAAGCTGAAGATCAGGGAAGCAAAGCCTCCGGCCACTAGCTCTCACCTCAAGCTCAGGCTGAAAGGGCTGATCCACCCACAAGCTCTTCATCAAGTTTCAAACTGTTGCCTCTCCTCAGCATGGTTAAAGACTCCTGAGGCTGAATGTCTTCCTATCCTCCTTCCTATCTTCAGTGTGGCTGGAGAATCAATGCCTCCTACTGAATACCGAAGACCCTGCTTCTTTTTTTGTTGTGAGCCTAGCCTTTAATGGCTGAGCCATCTCTCCAGCCCAAGACCCTGCTTCTTTTATAATCCTCTGGTGCTAGAATTAAAGGAGTGAGCTCTGTTATTCTTTTAGACTGATTTAATCTTGTGTATCCCTTGGTGACCTTGAACTCAGAAAGATCCATCTACCTGTTAATTCTGAATCCTAGGATTAAAGATGTCTTCCACCACCTTATAGCTTCTGGCTGCTGGAATTAAAGGTGTGTGCTTGGCTTTTATGGCTTGTGACTGACTTTGCTTTCTGAATCCTCAGCCAAGCTTTAAAAGTCATAAATAATATAACATCATATAGTCTATAATAAGTTATTGTATTAGCTAACCATGGAACTACAGGTCTTCAAAAGCAATGGATAGAGACAGAAGTGATTGAAGAATAGAAATTATAACAAAAGAAATAGGCAGAACAATCTACCTTTACTATGTCTTGATAGTATTTCTTTACTCTGTCTTGATAGTATTTGAAATACTTCAATGTCAAGACTGTGTTACAAATTGTTCAGGACCTTTTCATATGGCCGCTCCTGTAAAGGGATTTTTTTTTCACCACTTACCTTTAATTCTATTCCTCTTTTTTACATCTGTATTTTATCTACAGTTAGATATTTTCTCTTTCAACCCAATTTGGGAAGGTCACTGAATAGAATAAAGGTGTGTTGCTGCTCACTAAATCTGGCTAAGCATGTTGCCTAACATATTTCCAGTGTTTGGTAAATATTTATGAAAGCAATGTGGAATGATTAGATGATTTTTTGAACTTTGAAAACTTGATGTATTGTTAAGATGCAACAACTATTCTGTGATATAATAGCCAGTCTGTCTGTACCACGAGAGTAGAAGACATGTTAGCAATGGAGGGTAAAGTTTGAAATTTTCAGTTGGAAAGAAATCAAGAACTATTTTAGGTTTCTGGTCAAAGGAGGTAAGGGTGAGTTGACCTAAACTGGATAAAATGTGGCATACACATTTCTATCACTTATCCACTTGCACTATTTCACTTCAAAGCTGATTCCCTGTTGTTTGTTAAAAAGCTGCCATGACTTCATTTGCTGGGAGGCAATGTAGGTAGATAAATTGTAATGCCCTCTCTGCTCATTCCTCAGTGGGAACACCTCAGCCTTCAGTGTTCCTCAGTGTGAACACTTGCTGAATAAACACAGAACACTTTGTTTTACAATAGACTGTTCATGGAAATTGTTCCACTGATGAATATTAGGAGAGAAACTGGAAAACAACAACTAAAAGCCCATGAAGCAAACAGTGTCCCTTAGAACTCTGAAGTAAAATGAACTATGATCCTTTGACTTTAGATAGGGGTCCTTGTTATGAAGGTTTGGAAAAGTCAGATTGATGCATAATCTCTTGGATCTCAATGACATTTATTAATATTTCTTCTCCATTTCTATCTCCTGTCTATAATCCACCTGACTAACTTCAAATAAGTAAAACAAAGAAGTCAGTGCTAAAGCAACCTGTGGCTTTTGATGTTTTGTTGTTATTGCTCAAATTGAAGAGATTGATTCTCACTCACTTTTTAGAATTCCATCATTGGGAAGGTAGTAGATCTAGGTAACAAATATATATAGCTTCCTTCCTCAGGTTAATTAATGTTTCTGAATAGCTACTGTTTGAGGTTGATAAGCCACTAGTATGAATTCCACTGCTCAAAGCTGAGGAAGTCGTATTGAGAAGAGAATAGAAAGGCAAAGTAATTAGCTGGTGTTTTATGAGGAGAGTGTTGTGCAAATGAGATCCTGTTGCCCTAGCTGACTTTGACTTTGTTTTTTACAAGTCAGTCATCTGAGGTCTTCAGTATGATGTAGATTTTAGGCTCCATGTGAACAAGAACTATTATAATGATTATTTTGCCTGTCTTCTTTTTTTCCCCCTGTGGTTTGATCTTGAACAGAAATGCCAGGCCTTTCAAAAACTGAAATTAAAAGTCCATATTGTTAACTCAAAATTCTCATTTCAGACTTTGAAGTGCACCAGGGTGTCTGAGATCATGGAAGAAGAATAAATCCAATCCTGTAACTTGGAGGGTAGGTTAGCATGTGATGAGGCAACAGCTGACTGTGTATTGTTTCAGTGTTTGACAGTCCTAGGGTTTGGTCCTCACCCAGGCTGTGTGACCACAACTCCTCTGCTGATATAAACATCACCTCTGTTGGGGATCTGCCTGACAAAGCTGCCTAGGCTTAGACCCATTTTCACCCAACAATAAGGAGAAATGGTGACTCTTGAAGTCATTATACTCATCTGTCACCAACTAAAACAAGGTATGTAGGTAACTTATGTTTAGTAGGACAGAAAGCAAGTGATTTGTTCCCTGAAGGTAAAGGTAGGATGGATCCATGAACTGTCTACCACCTTGTCTATATCCAAGGTATGACAATGTCATAAGAAGGACCTTTCTGGGATGAAAATCCAAGGTGTATTGGGCTCAGATTCCCCTCTTACATACAAGCTTTTGCACATGGCACTACAGCCATTGTCACAAAACAAGAATGCCACTACAAAGGTCAGCTTTCTACAAGGGCTGACATTTTGACTTAATGTTCAGCCTATCATCTTCTTGGTTCTGCCAATCCAAAATTTGATTTTAATAGACTATTCCATATTGTCTTTATGCAGCCAAGGATGTGATGCTCTTACAAATTTGGGGGTAATAGATTATTATAGCAGTCATCCATGGAATGATATGTGAAGATTTTGGAATTGAAGATTCAAAACAGAAGTTGAATAGTTGGGAGAGCCATAAGCCATTCAGTTTAATGTTCCACACATATCCACCCACTAGATCAGGCAGGGAGACAGTAAGTGAGAGTAGGACTTTTTTGTCTCTTGGACCCCTCTTGGACTACAGACCATCATGAACTTATTTATAACCTCTAGTGCTTGGCCTGCATTTTCAAAACTAACTTGGAATTAACATGACTGAAAATCAGAGCACAGTTCTTCCTTAACCAGAGTGACAAAGCACAGGGCTAAAACACACACACACACACACACACACACACACACACACACACACACTCCAAGTGTGAAAAAGACTTCATACTGTACCAATCTACTTGTTTATATCTGCTGTAAGGACAGATTACCACAAATGTAGTGGTTCACCCACATGATCTAAAGTCTTGAAATGAATCCCATGAGACTAAGGACACAGTGAGAGCATTTATAAATGGAGCTTCTGGGGCAGTCTGTGCCTTGGCTTGGACCATGTCATTCCAGGTGCCACTTATATCCTTATATCTTGCTCCCTAAGTCTGACTCTCCACTTTCTATTTTTTCCCATGGAATTTAGGAGTGTGTTGCCCCTAGGCAATCTACAATAATCTCCCATTCTCAAGATCATTAAATGGTTCACATTAGAAAACTCCTTCCTGCCATGTAAAATGACGTATTCACACAGATTTCCTTATATACTTCTTTAGGAGAATATTGGTTGTCTTACCACGTTAAATTCCAGAGTCTGATGGTCTGAATCAGTCATTGTCCACAGTCTAGCCTGTGGGCTAAATTTAGCCCATGACTTGCTCTTGTAAATAAGCTTCCACAGAAATGTTGATTGTCATTCAGTATGCCTTGTCTGTGGGTGCTCTTGCACTGTGATAGCAAAATTTTATAATTGTGACTAAGACCAAATAACGATGGCTCATAACCCTATGGTACTTTTTTGCCACCTTTTATAGAAAATGTGTTCTGGGTACTAGTCTGGAATTCAGAAGACTGGCTTTCTTAGTCTGTGGTAGGAAGCTTTTCTATGTAGCAGCCATAGTGACTCCATATCTCTGAGGTAATAGTTCCCCATTGTTGACTATAAATACAGAGTAGATTCTGATTAAAATACAGTTAATGGGGGTGTAAAGAACCATTTTATAACATTTGTAGACATTCACAAAAGAATAGCATCATGGAGTCTCCTACCTACCCTTCAGTGGTGGATTTACTAACAGGTTTGGGACAGATCCACATGTAGTTGCACGAAACTGATGCAGTCTTTTACTCTGTAGATTCCTTTTTAGAAGTCTAAGTCCAGAATCTTTGATTGGAATAGAACAAACAGTTGATTAGGTCACATACACATTAGTCACTATATTTACTACGATTAGGATCCCACTCACTATTTTCTTAAATTTCCCCAAGTGAAAACTAGACTAAAACTAACAAGAAAATTATCAAGGACTTATCTCATTTATTATAGATTTATTTATATAAGTTATTTCTCTGATATAAACCTACCTTCAAATGTAGATTTCACTTTTTCCCACCACACATCATCTAGAGATGAATTTTTCTTCATATTGCTCATAGGAAATTAACTGTACTATGGTATGGTTTATTCCAACTTGGGCTAGAGCACTTATTTAAAAATATCTCCAGGAAATCCTTCATTTAATGAAAGTTTCAGCACAGTGGGATTTTTTCAAGTTAAGAAGTAATTGGTTAAAATTAAGTTTTTCCTTCAGATCAAAAAGTTTAAAAAAAATTCAGATCCAGTTACATATCATCAGGAATTCTATAACAAGTTTAGTCAAAGTCCTCTAGTACCTTTCATAATTTCTAGTAGTTGTTCAAATGCAGGTTTTTTTCTTGGATCTTTTAATGCCACCATTTTCAGGTTTATCATTTTTCCCCTAGTACAACTGTGGGAAGAAAGAGTCTATTATTTCAGATACCCATAGGCTAGCTGTACCACCTTTGTAAATTATTTAATAGTCTTAGCAGTAATTTTCTCATCTTATGATTAGGGGTATTAATACCTCCTACTTCAAGTGTAGTTTTAAGAGTTAAATTAATTAATGCATTTCAAATACTTAAAATAAGACTTAGATTATGTGCATCAATTAGCTCCTTCATTGCATCTGAAGAACAAGGTATTATTAATCATCACAGATGTTCTAGGATGTTGATAAAATTATATTTTCTTCCTTTGAACAACTAACACAACTGGTGATAGATAGAGCAATAGAGTTGAATAACTTGTAACAGGTTACAGTCCTAGGAAACAGGTGAATCCATGGCCCCTCTGACCACATACCAATCTATGGACTCACATTGCATCTTTCAAACACAGGTGTTAAATTAGAAGCCATTTTATGAGGAAGTGCAAAGTTCTTTATCAGTTTTGGAGGTGGCTTCTCATTCAACTGGGCCCACAAGAATACTTGCTTCTGGGCAGTCATTTTACAGAGTGCTTTGAGTATTTGCCAAAATTTACAAATATTGATCAATTTTAATAAAACTATGTATGTATTTTTTTTCACTTTTCTGTTTTCTTAAAAGGTAGTGTGAAATATGGAGTAAGGGTGTGCTGAGATCTGGTCCTCTCTCATAGAAGCTTTGCTTTCATACTGTGTTCTTCACTAAGACACTCAAAGGGCTTATCATAACACCGAGGGATATACTAACTTGGACTGAGAGTAATGTAAGGTCTCTTGACTTAAATTTGTCTGAGGTACTTGACTGGTAGCACCGCATCCAGTATTTCCTGATCTTCCTTCCTTGTCCCTACCCATGGGTCAGTTGCAACCGTTGATGTCCCCAAAGGTCACCAGGCAAATACGCTGATCAAACAAAACTGGATTGATCCAAAGCATTTTAGAACGGGAGACTGTCATCTTGACAGCATCAGGTACAATTGGAAATGAGGTTGAAACTTATAGGGAAGGATATAACTAGATGGCTTTAAGGTAAATCTTACAAAGCTCAACCTTGGCTAGTATTGGATACACTTTATGCTTAAGGAGTACTGGAGTGGTAGGCCTTTGTACTTAAATTATCATACCTGATTCTATTTGATTTGCAGTACCTGGGATTGAACCCAAGGCCATACCCATGCCAGTTCTCTGTGTCTCTCTGGTACATCCCAACCTGAAACTCTTGTTATTACCAAGCAAGCTTTTCAGGGTCCTCAGCTGCATTTTAGAAAGCCTGTTAAAGTAAGGAGTGACATTATTTTTGCTCATTTCTAATGTAGAATTTAGGTAAGAATGCTGAACAGGAAAAAGCACAGGCTTGATTTCTTGCTCCATTTAACGACATGGTTGCTTCTGTCTGACATTTAACGGACAGGAAACTCAACTAGCAGCAATGTTTTTGAACATAAGCAGCAGACCTAACTTGGAGTCTGAAATACAAACATAGGAGGTTTTGCTTGGGCCTGTGGCATCTGTTTTCAAAATCCAAACACTTTTTCTTGTTCTCTTAATTCACAGACAGCTTCTCCATGTCCTGTATGCAACTATATCAGCATGTTGAACATCCAGTGATGTTTGTGAACACTGATGTTGTTCAGATATACAAATCTATGAATTTGAGAATGTTTAAAGTTTCTGTTATAATTTTGGGAAAGACACTACCTAACTTCTAGAGTGCTCGAACATTTTTTTAAATTGAAACAAAAAGCCTAAGACCATAGAAGTTTAGTCTGGAATACAAGGAAGGAGATGCCACTCAGTAAGTCTAGAATATGACATTCAAGCTCATAATAGAGTGTTCATTGGTTTATGTCTGTGATCTATCAGTTCAGGAAGAGACTTAAAAAGGTTAAGAATATGAGTTTTAAAATGTAAAAGAGATTTAAGAGACAAAACTGAATTGATTCTCATTACTTAAAGTTTTCTGCTGTTTACAGTAATTTCAGACAGTGAAAAAATAACATGTTTTCTTCTAGAAAAAAATTTGTAAGAAATATATATGATAAAGGGAATGTAGCATGTATCAAATGGCTGCTGAAGTCACATTAACCATAAGATTTTGAGAGAGACAGCAGTGACATTGCAGACATGTGTTTATTTTGAAATGACAGAGATTCCCTAACAACATTTGAAGGCCTGCTTCCCTATTGCTACCAGAGCTTTCCACCCCCCTTCTCTTTCTTTTATTAACCACTTACATATTGAATACTGGCCCAGAAAAAGAGCTAACTTTTAGGGGAAAAAGATTGTGCAACCTCAAATTTGTATACCAAAAGGGAAGTTAACATTTCATTATTTAATTAACAGGTTTATGAAGGTAGGCTTTATGGAAACCTTAGTGGGGATAAAGGAGTTGATGCTTTCTTTTTTCCATATCTAGTTTTTATACTCTTGACAGTGAACAGAGACTTCCTGCATTGTTTCCTCCTTCTTAGGATGTATGTATACACAAAATACATATGAATGAATCTCCCTGAAGCCTATTTAGTCACACAGATATCAAACAAAGAGATGAATGTAAGCCTCTGGGGCAAATGGAGATGACTTGTTCTATTGATTAATGAGTGCAGGGTCATGGAATTCAGTTCAGAAACACTAAACAGTTCCTACAGAGCACCTAAGTGTTACAGGTTTTGCTAGCTCTTGGAGGCCAACACAGAAGACTCTGATTCTTAACATTTCATAGTAAAATTGAAAAAAAAAGCGCGAGACACATAATTTATTGAATAATAACTGTATTCAGAATTGATCATTACTGAAATATATATTATGAAAAAGCTAAAATTACCATTCTCACATAAACACAAAATAAACATATGGATTGTGTTCAACTCATTGACAAATGGGAAAATCAGTCAGGCGACAAGGCCATTTCAAAGGTCCTGGAGAAGATATTTTTTTTTTTACAGGTAAATTATTAGAGGAATTAGGATAGAATTTCGAGGTTAAATATGAAACTAATTCCCTACAAGACAATGAATCTCACCTTTCACACTTAACCTTTCCCTCAAAGTGTGTTGTTTATCTTTCTCTTGAACAAAAGTCTAAGAGTTGAACTATATCCTTAATAACTCTGCTGTCTTTTGTCAGTAGTAATCCATGAACTGAATGAAACACTATTCCAATTTGTGGAAGTTTGGTTGCTTACACTTGGGTGGAATTGGGCCACTTGTTCATTTACTTATCTGTTTTATTATCAGTTTCATGAGATACATGTTTTCATAATATCAAGGATCAACAATATTAAGGCTTAGACTTACCAGCCCCAAAGCTCACC
This sequence comes from Cricetiscus sungorus, assembly GCA_030556225.1. Classification (NCBI taxonomy): domain Eukaryota; kingdom Metazoa; phylum Chordata; class Mammalia; order Rodentia; family Cricetidae; genus Cricetiscus; species Cricetiscus sungorus. The sequence continues at coordinate 76,117,230 of JANBXA010000372.1, forward strand.
TTGTCTCCATGAGGAAGACTTGCTCTGCAGTGTGAGACCCTATTTGGAGTTGTTAGAAGGACCGAGGCAGCATCTAGTGGGAAGAAACCTAGTCAATAAAAAGTGTATCTGAATGGTGGTCCCTCCTGTTTTTTTTTTTTTTTCACATCTCAAACACTATGATATGAACAGGCATCCTCTGCCAGATGCCCTCATCCATTATTTCCTTACATGATGCAAATCCTACAAATATTGCCACAGGCCCACAGCTACAGGACCAACTAACTAGTCCTGAACTTGGCCTCCATTTTTTTGTCTTTTTACAACAAAATTTCTTGAATATTCTTCCCTCAGAGATTTGTTATAGTAAAGGGAACTAGCAAGCTTGTTGGGAGTATGGCATGTCAGACACACAGACAAACACACTGATGATTTCCAAAATGTCAGCAGGTTTTAAGTTACTTAAAAAAGGCCAGGAGACTGTATTGGCAGACATTTGTCTGATGGCCCAGCTTTCCTTGATAGGTTCTTTTATCTCAGTCTTAATTACTAATATTAACATTCAGACTTATCCATCTGTCTGTCTGGCAATCTGTCTAGTGATCTATCTATGTTATAGATTGATTTTAAAGGGCTAAGAAGCCACAGTTGAGTTCAAAAGGTGTCAGAGACCAGAGAGGCACTGAAGTTGATAGAAATTCAACAGAAAGGTTTGGGGGAGGCAGGGTGACTAAGATAATGAACTTTCTGGAGGTCTTCAGGAGAGTCTTTATTATAGAATCAGTCTGCAAGGTCAGAGTTGAACAGTAGTAGGGAGACATAGGGCTGGAGCAGCTTAGGCAGATGGGTATACAGGAGATCTAAATAGGCAAACAAGACACATGGTGATGGGCAACTGGGAATTTTTAATAGGATATGTCAACAACAAAAGCTCACTGACCTGAAACCTCTGAAATAGTCAGACATATTCTGCCTATTGTTCCCTGATACACCCGTTAAGTTGTCAAGGTCAGTGGAGTTGTCACCGTTGCACTGTTAGGGTGCCGCCTCTTTATAACTGCCAGGTGAAGTAGCTGCAACATTTCTTTGATCTGGTGTGTGATAAATTCTGAGGCTTGTGATTCATAATAGGATTTTAAAATACCCCTGTTCCTACATTCCCAATTTACCACATCAGTGTATAGTTATCTCCAGGAATAACTCATTTATCACTTTGTGCCACACGAGACCTGGAGGACAAATATTGCTGGTTGTGTGTTCACCCAGGTGCAGTCAGTCATTGGCCATCTTTAAAATGAAGTAAAAATTCTCACTATAAAATGGAATATTTCCCTATAACACCCAGTCTGACTATTTTAGATAATAAATTGTGACTCATGGAGCACAGAGCAGAGTCTCACCTCAACACAGAATATATTAAAGAGTAGAATGGTGAGATTTCAAACTAGTGAAAGTTGGGAGAGAACCATCTCAGACAAACCTTCAATAAATGATGGGAAAGAAATATCCAGTAGGATGAAATGTTTGGGGTGGGTGGAGGTTTTAATGAGAATGGTCCCCATAGGCTCATTTGTTTGAATGAATGATCTCCAGTTTGTGGACTGTTTGGGAAAAAATGTAAGAGGTGTGGCTTTGGGCTTTCATAAACCCAGAGCATTTCCCGTTATTGTGTGCATGTGTCTGTGTCTCTGTCTCTGTGTCTGTCTCTGTCTCTGTATCTCTCTCTCTCCTAGTTATTGTCTCAAGATTTAATCTCTCAGCTTCTGCTCCAACACCATTTCAGCTTGCCTGTTATCATGTTACCTGCCACAATAGTCATGGACACTACTACTCTACACCCCTCTGGAATATGAGCCCCAAATTAGAGGCTTTTTTTTCTAAATTGCCTTGGCCATGGTGTCACATCACAGTAATAAAAAAGCAAGACAGGTAAGGAGGATTTATGGGATAGGGAATTGGTAAAAGAAAGAGAATAATAGGTGATTACCCAAATAATTTTATAAGAAATCTCATGTTTTATAATAGATTAATCACTTCACTATGATTAGGCTGATTTAAAATAGATGTGCTTGACATTTTGTCCCATCTGACAAAGGCTCAGAGAACATCATGGTCAGAAAGATTATAGGAGCCCCAGGACCAGGACACCTGCAGTGAGATAATATCTTATAGAAATGACACCAAATTTGCACCATCTCAACAATATAGTCACATAAAGAAGACCTGACAATATCAGTTGGCATGTCTGATGGGAGATGTTATTCTGTAAATATGTTTCTCATACTGGTTAATGAATAAAGCACTGTTGGGCCAATAGGAAAGCAAGATAGGCAGGGCTAAGAGACAAGAAGGAAAGAGGAAGTAGGAAGAAGGAGTCAGCATGTAGAACCTGGAGAGGGCAGATGCGGTCCTGCAGCTCTCCGGTAAGATGAGCCATGTGGAAATACTTAGAATAGTAGAAATGGGTTAATCATTAAGACAAAGCTGGCCCATATACAATGATAGTTGTTGTTGTTTTGATACAGCTGCTGTGATGCAGCTGCTATGGCCTAAGAAACACAAACACGAGATTGAGCGCCCATGTGGAGTTTATTGAGAGAGGGGAGAGGAAAGAGGGGGGTAGCTGGTGGCCAACTGAAAGCGGGGGGAGAGAGAGAGAGAAGGGCAAGAGAGAGGGACCAGAGAGAGAGGCCAAGAGAGAAGCAAGAGAGAGAGAGACCAAGAGAGAAGCAAGAAAGAGAGAGACCAAGAGAGAAGCAAGAGAGAGAGAGATGCGCTTGGCGCACTTGCTTTAAAAGGGGAGCTTGCACATACATAACCCAGTCTCAGCGGCCAGGTAGCTTGGGCAGCAGGGCTTGAGCAGGCGTAACCAAGTCTCTGCCCAGCCAGGTAAGGCCTGACATAGTGATTATGCGTCCCGCCCATCAGAGGCGGGGCCCACAGACTGCCGAGCCTCAACAATAGTAACTGGCCAACAAGATTGTATCAAATACATAGTCTCCACGTGTTATTTGGGGCTAGTGCGGAGGTGGGACCAGGCAGGCTGGACCAGACCAGTGGTGGGCGGGCTGGCGAAAAACATAAACGCTACACATGTCATTGTGAAAGGTGGAAATTTACAAGGTCCTAGCCCTAGATAAATAGGCATAGGCAATCATTAGTTGCAGAGTGAAGGTGTAGCAGTTTCCTCCAGGGAGGAGCCCACTGATAGGCCATCCAATCCTAATTGGTCAGCCTTAAACACTTGTGCATAAAAGCAACACAAAATGGGCTTAATAGGTTTGTGTGTGTGTGTGTGTGTGTGTGTGTGTGTGTGTGTGTTATGTGTATCAATAATACAGATTAATTCAATTAACTCAAAAGGACACTAATAGGGTGAACAAAAGAGTGGTTGGAAATGGGGAGAGAAAGGGATAGAAAGGATTTAAATACAGTACACATGTATGAAATTCTAAAATAATAATTTAAATTTTTGGAGGTTGAACAAGCTAACTCACTGCATGCCTTTAAGGAGCTTTTTAAAAAATCCATTGTTTTAAAACTCTAGGCATATTTATCAAGAAATCTAAACTCTATTAGAAGAAATACAATAGCAGTGAGGATAATGGTAGTGACTAGCAGAGACAAAGATAATTTAGAGCCATGCAGAATTCCAGCAGAGAAATACCCTGTTACTAACTTTAGATCTGAAACACTGCTCTATCCCTCCCCATCTCCTTTCATCTTTCATCCCCAATATGGAGTGTAATCTGTTAGAAGCCTCTGGCTAGGCATTGAGGGGGCATCAGAAAAGAAAAAAAAAAAACAGTATGTATGTTCCATTACATAGAGAGAGCAACATCAGTGGACAGCTTGTCTTCTCGGGTTTTAGGCAAGGCATGGGGTATAGATTGGGATGGGATGAGATGGGATCAAATAGGATTTTACAAGACAAATCCCAACTAGAAATGATTAGTTTTCCATCTCAAATTAGGCTTTCCCAGTAGACAGTAAACTGTGACTCCTCATACTGCCTTGCTGTATGGATTGCCATGATTAGAAACCTCTAGGCCCAACTGAAGGCACTGTCCAGCCAAGGAACCTCTGAATACAAAGTAAATTAGACATTGCTGTAGTAACATTTACACAGCTTTCATTTCAGTCATTTTCTTTTTTCTTCTTCATTTGACCATTGGTAGTCAATCATTGGATTATAAATCACATCGATTATGAGAAGGACCAGTTTGGAGTTCACATAAAACATGGCTAACATTTCATGTGGTCTTCTAGGATTAATTAGGGAATGATTCCAAAGAACTACTCTAGAATTTAATGCTATCAATAATGTTTATTTAACTCAAAATATGAACTCTTCTTTATTTCTCTCTAATTGGGCAGTTTCACTTTTTGCCGAGCAGAATTAATAAGCAGGTTGACTCTAATTGGCTTGTTTTGACTTAAGGATTGAAGCTTTTAAACAAGGAAGCCTGAACTTGTATAACTTAAATGAACAAAAAGGTAACTTACCTTAAATTTTCTTTTTTACTTCATTTTCCTAATTTTTCTTTTCAGGTGACTTTGGCATCTTGGATCTTTTTAGACAAAGAACAAGACTTAAACTTTTAGGAAAAAAAAATGTATTCTCCCTGAAATGACTTCAATTTGCATAAAACAATTAGCTATAATTAGCATGCAAGTTTTAATGATATTGTATTGTGAAGCTGATTAGGCCTAGTAGATTGGAAATTCAAGTCACTTCTATTGTTTATTGTATGCAAATCTAGCCACTTAGCTTTAATTAGACATTGAAACCCAGAACAATTATCAACAATTTCTTTAGTATTAATGAGCAGAGTGAACTGCCAATCATGACTTTTTAAGTGACAGAGACTTATAAGGACCTCATTGTCATGTGACATCCAGATTTTTGGACAATAAAGTCAAGTTGGGTCTGATCTGGGTGACAATGTTTCTTTGTTCTTTTTTTCCAATTTGCCTCTTATATTATTTTACCTTGTAAAATTTAGTAGAAGTTGGACCTAAAAAAAAATGAAGTGCAAGATCAAATTTAATATTTTAAAAGTAAGATGCAATGCTTTGAGAATATTAATAATGTGGATAGCTTTCACGCCCATGCTTGATGTTTTGTGAAATGTTAGGATTATGAAGGGTTGCATTCCTCTCAGTTTTAAAGCATGTTATACTGTGTATATTAAAGTGAACATTATTTCATTTAACAGTCACACTGTGATGCTCTTTTAACAACCTGATGACATAAAAGAAAATGATAAAGTATAAACTGACTTGTCTTAGGCTACAAAATTATAGAGGTGGCAAGTCATGGCTACTTGGTAACCTGCAAGCTCACCTGTCATATGTCCCTGATCCTAGTTGGCCTGTCCCCAAAACACATTAACACTGTCAGCTAAGAATAAAATTAATCTAATCAGGACAAAGAAGACAACATTTATTTGGGGTTAATAATGATCCAGGAAAACAGTTTCGGGCAAGACTGAAAATCTGCGGATGTGTTACAAAAGACTATAACTGTGTTTATGGCTTTAACCTGCAAATTGCATGAGTTATTACATCATTTTTTAACCAAGAATTTGCAGTGAGCTTGAAAGTGGGATGTTCTCTTATGAAACCTTATGAAACAGGGGTGTGATCCAAGTCTCTGCATAGCTCAGAGGAGTTAATTGCACAGATCAGCGGCAGAGGTAAATGTGAGGTCACCAGGGAGGGAGAGGAAAAAGTGGGGTGGGTGCTGAGAGGAAGGAGTTGATTCCAACTCCTCCAGATAAGTGCCTTATTAATGTATGCTGGCCTGCCAGTGACACAGGGTGGTAGTCATCTAAAGCAAGGTACCCAGCCTGAATGGTTTCCAAGGGAGGAAGTTGATCCTGCACTGCAAGGAAGAAGGCTTAGTTAATATGTGACCTATAGCACTGGAATTAGTCTGCTTGACAAGGGTCACTCTTCTTTGGTAGAAGAGTGGGACCTGGTTCAATTGTGACTCATCAGTATTCAGGCTGCCCATGACTCCAGGCAGCAGGAGGACAAAGTGTGTTTTACATTGCTTATAGTGGCAGGGGACTGGGAGGAGCCTGGTGATGCATTGCCTTGTATATGACTTCCCTGTCACAGCCAGGCTGACAATCAGGTTCTTTTTTGAATGCACACTATGTCATGCACACATAAAGGAGGAGGTAAAGTCACAGCAAATGAATCTAACAATTTGACAATCTAACTCTAAGTGGGTGGCCAGTTCGATCGCCCAATGCACAACAAGTCACCATATCCAACACATCCACTAGTGAGAGAAGACAGTAAAAGTTTGCTCACCCTGCAGCAAATACTCATGGCGAATGATGGAAGACAGGTGTTCACAGCCTCAGTTGTTGCTATGCAGATCAACCTGTATGCCAGATGCTCAATTGTTGCCAAGGTCTTAGCCAGGACAGAGGCAGGAGATCCTAATGGGGGTTATGGTCGTGATTGGCCCATTGTTGGTAAGATATGTTGGAGAGCAGAACTGGCTGAGCTGTTTGAGTCTGGGATTTTATGGTGGGATTTCTTGACCTGGAAGTATTTTGGCGATATTTTGGCCCTTGTTTCTAATTGGTGCGGGGCTCTTGCTCCCAGAGCATAATTCATACATCCAGGTGCTGGTTCTGTAGTCTGCACCTTCTGATGTTAGCATGTTGAGCAGGAATGTCTCCATTTTCTTGCCCTCATAAGCTCATATGAAGTGGCACTAATAGCAGGAGTGGCTTTGCTGGAGTAGGTATGGTGTTATTGGAGGAAGTGTGTCTCTGTGGAGGCAGGCTTTGATGTCTCATATATGTTTGAGCCACATCCAATTCTCAGTTCACTTCCTGCTGCCTGCAAGATGTAGAACTTAGCACCCTCTGCATGCTGCCATGTCCCACCATGAGGATTATGGGATGAACCTCTGAAACTATAAGCCACCCAACTGAATATTTTTCCGTATAAGAGTTGCTATGATCATCGTGTCTCTTCATAGCAATTGACACCCTAAGACATAGCTATTGATAACAGTGCAGTGATGTGTGTTTGTTTGTATGCCTTCTCTAGGATGCCACAGAAACAAAGACTGCATAGTTTGAAGTCCATACCTATAAAAATTGTTTCCTTAAATCAGTTTGTCCCAGTTCAAAGGACTGCTCTGGTGAGGAGCAGATTCTCAGTCCCTACTCAGAGGAACAGCTGTCTCCTGACTAAGCAACATGTCCTGACTATCATGAGACCTTGAGAAGAATTCTACTCCAATATGATGCCCCCACTTGACAATACTAAATCACAATGCTTATTCAATACTAATCAATAGTAAATGACAATACTTATTCCAAACACATTCCCAGTGTTCCCCCACCTCAAAATGGGACCCAGAAAAAAAAAAACAATACGTTATCTAAAGGCACCTATGCTATTTTTCATATTTCATGAAATATAGCTTATATTTATTCACACAGAGGAGGAAGTTACCATGTTACTCATCTATTTTCCATAGAACTTTAGCTGCATGGGAAAATAGAGTTGCATTTTAACCACACACACCAAAGAGGGACCACTCATAAGAGTATTCCAGCTAAATTTATATTTCCTATTAATACACAGACCAACCTCACATTAGTTTCTTTTTTTTCTTTAAATTCCTTTTTTTTACTTTTACATTTATACTTTGCCTGAACCTTTTCTTTAAAAGAAAATAAACCACTAAATCCATTGGTGCCGGCATTGATCTGCTTTACATTAGGCTGGTATGTTAACAAAGGGAGTAAAAAAGTTATTGGCCACCATTTCTCTAAAGGTTGGTTTCTGATTTCTCTAACTTCTGTTGTGTCTGGGTTTCTCTCCTCATTTTTCAAAATAAAAAAAGACCCTTGGTAGCCTAATAAATCAGCTAATAAAACGTTTTAGCATCTGTTAACGTGCTCTGAGTGTGTTGCAGGCATGCCCAATGACTTTGCTAGGGAGAATGATGAAGGAAATAATGGAGTAATGCTGTCAGGTTTTAAAACACTGTAGGGGTTCAGTCTTCACATTATGATTTTCTTGTAAATCTTTACATTTCTGGTCTAGAATTGTAGCAGAATTGAGAAAAAATATGTGGGTATTTTTTTTCAAATGGTTCTTAATAGACTTAAATGAAAAACCCATAACCCAGAACTGCAAAATATGACAAACACACATTCAAGTGATCATTTGAAAAGTTTTAATGCTCTAATGTTCTCTAAATATCCACACGGGAGTTGAAAAAGTAAATTCCCCACTTCCCTCCATCCCCCAGGCTTTGAGGATACTCCATTTTTACATTGTGCCTCTTTAGAATAAGACTGGGCTGTAGTTGCTTCATTAAGGTTTCTTTTAATGGTAATGGACTGTTTCTGAATATCAACCCAGAGCGAATGTTACAAATTGTCCCAGCCTCCTAGCTGCTCAAGTGAGTAACCTCCTAGTTAGAGGAGGATTTAGGATTCTTGCTGAGTAGGTATTTCTAGGTATAATCAGAGCCCAGCCAGAACCATGCCCCACCATGGGATTTTTGTTTTGTTTTCTTACCTGGGATCTGCATTTAGGCCCTAGCTCCTGTCCTGTCTTTGTATCTCTCTTTCTTCCTGTCCTACATCAAACCCAAATACTGCACATCTCAATTCTTGTCACTTCGTTGCTTGAGACTCTTCTGTGGGTGTCATTGCCCCCTGTGCTCTTGTCTTCCATACCCCTGTCTCCACATGGTCTTAAGGGCAGGGGCCTCTGTGATGAAAGGGCTTTGCATTCAAACTGGGGAAGGACAATGAAGTGCAGGCTTTAGCAGGAAGAAGCAGCATTGTAGGTCAGCTTTTGCTTTTGTAGGTCAGCATACATTGTATGAATAATTTGGATTTGGTCAGGAAGTAGAGAAGCAGGAGTTAAAACTGTGTGCCAGAAGACATGGGAAAGAAGTCATAGCTGTAGGGAAATTTCTGCATCCTTCCATTTCCCTTACATATCTGCCTTAAAGAATTGTCACTCCATCTCTTTTCATTATGTATGGCATACAGAAGTTTTCCTAGCTGTTCCCTGGCCCAACCACACACACCTAGTCTTCCTGGAAGTCTGCTCAAGTCTAGAGTGGCATCAAGCTCTGATATTTGCTTCTCTGTCTTCTGTCAAGACTATTTAGTTTACAGAGGACAGGGTCATTGTTTCTGCCATTATTATGTCCATAGCCTCACATGGTGCTTGAAACAAAGTACAACTCAATGAACATTTCTATTCAATATATGATATGGCCAAAGAATGGCCACAGACATACATTCATGTGGTTCTCACCTTCTGAATCAACCCTCAAGTGCTGAGTGCTGTTCTGGAATCCATTTCAGTCTCCCACCTGTCACAAATTTCTGGACTTTTCTCCTGCAGATCTGGAGACTCAGAAGGAACCCCCCCAAAAAAACCCAAATAAACAAAGAAAAAATAAACAAGGACTCTCAAGGCAGGTTGGGATTTAGAAGGGGTGTTCTGTATCATATATTCCCTTCAAGAGAAGGACATGCTGACAAGAGAGGTATTAGGTTGGTTTGGGCTCAATTTGTTTGATAGATAAATACCCAAGAGATATAGAAAATATAGCAGAAAAGAAAAAATGGATTATCAACATGGAGTTTGGGACCTATAATTTTGATAATGGTTTCTAAGGAACATCACCCAAAAGTTATGATTTTGCAGATTAGATTTTTGTTTGAAATGATTTGCAAATTCCTTCTCCCTCCCGCACTTTCTATTTTTCTTCTGTACTTTCCAGCTGTGTTTCTTTCTTTACATGATATGACACAAGAGTCTGAGAGACTAGATTTCTTAGAATTATAGATAAATGAGTGTCTCAGTGTCCATGTTTCCTTCAGAGCCATGGAAAATAATGAAATATTTCAGAAAAAAATTAAAAATTTCCACCAACCTTAGGTCCAGGCAGCAGCTGACCATTCTACAAAAGATTGTATTTTCCTTCTGCCTTCTGTTTCTTCAGAAGAGGGCAGCTACCTGAGCCAGCTCCCCTGACAATCCAGAGCTGTAAGATTCCCACTGGCCTCTTTTGAACTAGGGTCACATTTTCCACATTCATTTTCATATCCTCTACACTAGACAGAATGTATGTGTCAGATGAGAGCTTGTTCACAATCTGTCCATTATTTTGTTGGATTTACTTGAGATCTTCACAGTTCTGTGAATTACACAGTCTTGATTAGTTAAAATATATTCAGCATTGCAATCTACCCAAAGGGCTTATCCCCAACCCTCCTACTTTCATCAAACTTGGGGGTCCCAAATTATGTCTAGCCTCCCATCCTTAATAAGCCAGTTAAATAACTGAGTTATTTAAAGGAGATTTAATCAATATGGCCACATTGGGAAAAGGGACAGAGATCCAGTGAATTCTCGTCTATCTTCAATATACTAAAATAAGATTAAAGTTCAAATAGAAGGATGGAGATATGCACATAGAAGCAGTCCCAGTCAAGGAGTAGCCCTGCCCACCATTGACCTGTCCTTTTCTGCACTTCAGTCTCATCCTGGAAAGTGCTCTACTAAGTCACAACTATGTAAAAACATTTTTCCAGGAGATAGTTCCACCTCTGATTGGCTAAGTTTTCCTTCTACCAATGTAAGATTCCTTACCAGGGGATGCCAGGCACTGGGACACACACCTTTAATCCCCATCACTCAGAAGGTAAAGACAGGTGGGTCTCTGCGAGTTTGAGATCAGCCTGATCTACACACAGAGTGAGTTCCAGGACAGCTAGGGCTATACAGAGAAACCATGTCTCAGACAAAGATAAAACAAATGAAAAGAAAAAAAAAAAAAAAGGAAAATGAAAACAATTCCTGGGGAAGGGGTGGGATGGAGTTCTCATTTCATTCTATGGGGGATTCTTCTTCCTAGAAGGAATATTTACATGGAGTCTGGTTATTGCATGTATGTGGCTGGGCCAGCCATGTTAAGGCATCCCCAAGTACATTTTATTTCCCTATGTTTAAGCAAAGTTTTCCTTTAGTATTTGAGCTTGTCATCTCCTCCTTGCTTTCCATACACTGGTTACTTAGCTACCGACACCCACTCCCTGACTTGGCTGGCCTATCTATTTCTCCATAAGATGGCTAAATGGCTGTGACCTAGTGCTTCCAACCGAAAGGCAGAAACTTAAAGTGTATTTTAAGATAAAATGGCTAGCTACTGATAAATACTGTTTAGCCACTGAATGTTCTGGCATTAAGTGAGAGAAAGCGATAATCTGAAAGATGATTATCTAGTCCACAAATTGTCCCCAGTGGAAATGTGTTCCTACATTCTGGGCCACCCTCCTCTCCATTAGGATTTGCTGCAGCTGCTGTGATCATAATTGTAGAGGACCTAGATTTAGCCTTGGCATCCTGGGCAGGGAGCACCTGAAGGGATTTTTGAGGCAGGCATTCATGCTCCAGCTAGAATTGCCTTCTTAGCACTTCTTTCCAGCCACTGCCCCTGCAACTCTCTCACCTTATTCCTTTCTACTCCCCACCTTGCTAACAAGGTTCCCATTTACCCCCTTTTAATCAATTAATTAATACAATATTTATTTGGCACCTATTAGGCCCCCTGTGAGATAATAACACCTTAAGCTGTGATCTCATTTAAGTGTATTTGCATTTAGTAAGAGACTCTGGAAGAACTAAATGCTTTTAAGTCTCCAAAGAAGTAAATTGCCAGTGGTTATAAGCCCACTAGTTGGGCAACGCTAAAATAGGCTTCAAAATGGAGCAGTAGGGAAGACCCCAGAGGCAGATTTCCTTGGAGGCAGTAAAACTTCAGCATTATGGTCTCACATTTGCACACATCAGTTTTCATAACTGTCCTCCTTTTGGCAAGAGGACATTCCAAACTATGTAAGCTTCAGGTGCCACAAATTTGGACACCAAATGTCTAATTCCTGCCTTGGCAATGACAAAGGTTGTTGTTGTAAAAAGCCACAAACTAGGTGATTTGTAAGTGTCAGGAATTTGTTTCTTGCAACTTTGGAGGCCAGAAGTCTAAGAGCAAGACATTAGCAGATTTGGCTTTTGGTCATGGTCCACTTTCTGGTTCAATGAAGGTATCTTCTTTCTGTATCACTACATGGTCAAAGAAGTAAAGGACTCTACTATCATGAGGATGACTACTTCCTGATGTCATTCAAGTCACTTAATTTGGTTATTAGCTTCAGCATATGGATTGATTTGGGAGGAACACAGGTACTTAGGCCATAGAAGTTCTTTTACCCATTGAAAATAGCTAGAAAAGTTGAATGAGGCCAAAATGTTTGAGTGTCCTGTTTACCAACTTGTAAAATAGTACTAACACACAGTAGGAGTATAACAAATAATACTAGCCTAGAATAAAAGCTCAAGAGAATGTATTTGATGTTAAACAAATGTACCAAACACTAATAAATGTATATATATATATATATATATATATATATATATATATATATATATTTGTTGGGTGTGTGTACAAACACAAACACATATGATGTACCCCCTTTCCTAACACATAGTATAAGTTTAATTAATGTTTGATGGAAATTATGAGTTTGATGATCATATGCATGAGTAAATGAATGAATATGAAAGATGAGCAAATTGGAAATTCCTGCAGAATCACAAGCCCTCTGTGTTCCACAGTCTTCTCTGTATCCCAACATCAGGAGTAGCCCAGAAAGAGTGAGCCCATCTCTGGAGCAGAAGAGATGGTTCAGTGAGTATTTGCTACTCTTGCAGAGGTTCTGGGTTTGGTTTTAGGAGCCACATGAAGGCTCACAACCATCACTATAATTCTTGGACATTAAAAACAGCTTTCTGACTTTCATGAGCACAAGACACATAGATATATGCAAGCATAAGATAAAAATTATATATAAAATAGTAATAAATCAATCTTAAAAACATGACTTAAGTGTTTCAGTGTAGCTAAGACATTGCTTTACTGCGTGTAGTTCCTTCCTATCCAGGATGTTTACAAAGGTAAAATTGGGTGGGACTACTAGATTTCCATCTGTAGAAATAGAGAATTTAAAGTAGAGACCTGGGATCTGTTCCCATTCCACCTACCAGAACATTTATAATAAAGTACTATTCAACACAAAATTATCTTTTTAGGGGAAAAACATGTTTGAAAAAAGCCAGCCCTATTAACACCATTTTTTTTTAGTTACAGTAACCATTAAACAGTTATGTATTTAACCTTTGTAGTCTTGAAGCCTGCTAAAATGTCTAATTAGTTAATTAGAAAAATAATTATGTGCTACAAAAGAGAATGTATGGATGTATAAAACTGAGTTTAAAACAAATTTCTATTTTGAGGCTGAAGTTCTCTCTTGAGGTATTAGAATTTAGTAATTCTCTATAATCCTTTAAAGGTTTTTTTTTTTTCAGGAAATTATTGCAAGGTTTCCCAAAGTCCTCCTTACCTACATCCTAATGTGTATCAAACAGCCTTGGACTTACCTACCCAAATCATTGTTGAACTTATGTTTCATAAGAGGCTATTTCCTTAGATGTCCTTCCAAAGACACACATAGTTGGAATTTAATGTATAAGGTCAGAGCTCCTCTGTCATTGATCAATTACAAGTGAACTGTTTTCCAGAAATTTCTTTTCTGTTATTTATGATACCCAGTTTGTGAAGGATTCAACCTAGACAGAAACATGTCTGGTGCGAAGGTCTTTATTGACAGGCTGCTCTTCTGTTTCTCTTCAGCAATTCCTGCCCTTATAATTTATATCTACAATCTGAATAATGAGAACAAAAAGCATATAAGCAACTTAGCAATGCAGGATGCAAGGTGAATTGGGTACTGAACATTCTCAGGTCACATGGAACAGTAATCTTTCCAAATCTGGAGATGAATACAATTGATATAATGGCTTCCAAATAAAGTACCATTTATGTTGCATCACGCTTCAGTGACTGATGTTAGATTGTTTGTGAGCAGCCCCCACATGTATCTCTCTTTAGGACAGGTCCCTTAGTAAAATAGTTTGTACTTTTCTCTCAGTCCCTACTCTAGAAATAAAACTATTGAGTTCTCTGTTTTTCACTTTATTTTTATTTTTCTGAGTACTCAAGTTTAGCTAACAGAAACAGAATAGTTCATTTATGTCATCTGGTAGGAATGTTTTCTTTCCCATGTTCCTTTGAAGTTGTTACTCAATAATGAATTTCATTTATTCATCCATCCAATACTGAACATATACTATATGTTATAGACTTTCCTATGTGCTGATATAAAATGATGAATCCTGGCTATAGAGTTCATTTTCTCCTGGAAAAAAAGAGAAAATAAAAACACAAATATGTCCTGCAACAAAATTGTACAATTAAAAAATAAAACAATTCCAGAATGTTCGAAGTTCTTGGATCCTTGATTTATGCATCAAAAGAATTTTTATCTTAATGTTAACTCAGCATAGAATTCTTATTTCCTCTGCCATAACATTGCATTAAACAAAATTAAATTACAGAAACCTCTCAGCAAAGGAATTGACACACCATATATACTCAAGAGATGATATCATTTATAATTATTGTCTTCATTAAGGTCACTGTTACAAGCTTTTGCTTGTGTAAATAATTAACTTTAAATTATCCCGATATAAAAGTGTTCTCAGGCAGGGGTCAGTAAGATGTTGAAGTAGATAAAGGCATTTACTATATAAGCCCTGATAGCCTAAGAACTGCCCTTGAAATCCACATAGAGGCTAAAGGACAGAAGTAGCTGCACAAAGTTTTCCTGTGACTGGCATTCACATGTGTACCCACAATCATACATCTAATAATAGTTAATTCTTTTTTTTTTTTTAAAGAAAATGATGTTCTTAGGGTGTTTGCATGAATAACCCAGACAAGTATGGCATCACCTACCTATACTGCAGTCCTGGCTCTTGGGAGTCTAAAGAGACCAACACATACAACATAGTTCATGCAGCCTCTGCCTTAGCAAAACAAAGTGAAACAAAGTGCAACTTCTCAGTTGAAACATTATTGTACTTGTGGATTGTCTCTGTCCAAGTTAAATTTTGGGGAAAATTAGAACCTGCTATGCAGTAACCGTAAAAACAGATTTTCTCTTATTTGATGTAAAAATTTTGCAACAAATCACAGTTGGCCATGAATTTTTTTTGAAATCAGGCAGCAGCTCCAACTTTCCTACCAGGGATGCCCCTGAGTCCACATTAGCAGACATGGTGTCTGTAGGAAGTAGCCAGGACAGACATGGAGTCCCAGTAGCCTATAAATAATACTGGGGGTTCTTTGAAAAGTCTCTCCCAGGTCATATGGGTAATTGTGAAGAAGCCAACAATGAGAGTTCAAAATGTCTTGACCCTTCCATTCAGGTGTGTCTCCCACGACTGTTAGGAAGTTTTCCATACCATGCATAACACTGTTATTAGCTCCGAGGAAAATGGGATTAAATAGCTCTCATCATTTCTACCTTCAAGGAAGGAAATGTCTACTAACTAATGATTGCATGTTTTGAGCAAAAAAATTAGACTAACTTTTTGTTTTATTATTGACAAATATAGAATTCAGTTTTGGCATAGCAGAGGTTCTTAAAGTTAAAGTGTTTGGGGAAAAGAGTCATTAATTTGATGCACTTAGGCTAATTCCTAAGTCACCAGTGAAGTAACTAAGTTAAAATTATTTTCCTATTAAAGGCAGAAGACTTTGGGCTTGTAGGGAGTGATGATAATGAGACATCACTGTATACACACAATTGCCCTCCCTAAATACCTTCATATTCCAGTGACCAATATAATGGTTTGTGGAGGAAGTAAAGAGAATGGTGATCAATATGACACCTAGTTAGTTAGGTGTCCATTAACATCTCTTGTTGCAAAAAGTCATGGACCTCCTGATAACTTAAACCTCCCATCATGAATTAGGATGATGCATCTGTACACACTTCCTGAGCATGTCTTCTGCATCAGGCATCCTTCCTGCTTATTTCTAACATTCATGTGCTTTAGAAGTAGTTTCTTTCTTTTTATTTATTTTTTATATGTAAGGAACCTGAGACCTAGATAAATTAATGAGAATAGCCAAAGGCATAAGGCTAGAAAAATGAAGCATGGGTCAATACAGACTCAGGACTTTGGCCAAGCTCTTCTAAACTCCCCTTCTCCTCCCCCCTTTTTCATCCTGGGAAATAAGTCCTAGGCAGAGGATCTCATGTCAAGCAAAGGCTATACCCATGAGCCATATCCCCAATTGTAAATCACCCAGCAAAAACTTTAAACCTACTAACTCTTCTACTGAGTTCTGTCCATGCTGTTTCTGACCTGTTAAGGATGGGAAAGAGTTGGCCCACTTCAGTTAGTGATGGGTATTCCTGTAAGGTTGGCTTCCGTGTGTCTGTCCATTCCATTCTCAGAGTGGGGATTCCCCTTCCTTCACCCTTTCCTCCTGCTCTGCTGTGAGCACCCCATAGTTCTCTTCCAGACACAGTGGAGAGCCAAACATCAGCCTTCCTCAGAACTCTGCAGCCATGAACACAATGCATGCATTGTTAGTTTTCCTGAAGGCAGGGCAGGTTTTATTACTATAAATTCACTGCAGCATTTCAATGAAGCCTGCCATCCCTGAGACCCCTGAGGTTTTTTTTATTCTGCCCTACATATACATTTATTGGCACTTTGAGGACTTTATTGACATGCAGTATTTATTTTTTTCTTCCCAGATGCTCTTATTATCCACCATCCTATTTTTCTTCTTCTCAGTTCTCTAATGTGTTATTGTAGAATGACCTTGACAAATTAAGAAAATGAACAGAGATCCCTCTGCTTCAGAGACTCACTACTCCCCTAACCCATCACTGCCTCCTCCAACCCATCTCCCTCTCCGCCTCCTCTCCTTTCTCTGAAGCATAGAAAATTTAATCACACACATCAAATTATCCAGCCAGAAATCTAATACAGGTTGAATTTCCACATACCAGAATGCCTTTCACTGCAGTCTCATGATCACCAGAATCACCAGAGCTTATTAAAAATACCATGTTTCAGCCCAGCCTGGATGGCTGCTGCTGGAATCCATATTTGAATAAGACCATGGCCAGTTCTAACCTCTAAACTGGACAAACACAAACACTGGTCTAGATTAGAGAAACCTGATTAGTGATGCTCAACCTTCCCTTCCCAACTAGCAAAACTGTCTTACCCCCATCACTGACATTGCTCAAAGTTAAATCACCAGTCCTTTAATCCAACGAGACCTCAGTTATAGTGCCAGCAAGTGAATTGAGGGTCAGATCCTGATCTGTTTTGTTGACCAATAATGGATATTGAGACAATAAAAGTACAATTTAGGCTTTATTTGGGATATTAGAGGTTGGAATTTAGGAGACATGAATTTGAATAGACAAATGTTCACTCAGAAGAAAATAAGAGACTGGATCTTAAGAGTGAAGGACCTGCAATGATTGGTGGAGGCAGGTGCCAGCATCCCTAAGTCTAGCTGACTGATAAGGGGCTGAGGCAACTCAAAAGTTAGTTCAGGCAGCTTTCTGGACTCTGCTGTAGAATGTTCTCTCTCTCTTTCTGTCCAAAGAGATACAATACTACCACCACCCCGATATTATGAGTGCTTCCCAGTGAGGTGTCAGAGAGTTCTAATGATGGACGGCGGTTAAAGCTTCCTTAACTTCATAGTGACTCACAGGAGAAGAAAGTAACTATGTGTTTTCTGTCATTTGATTTTGTGGTATATTTATTTTAGAAACAATAGCAACTCTCTTGTAACCATGATAGAATGGTTGCCAGTGGCAATCTTAACTTGGTGAAGAGAGCAGAGGAAATAAGACAATCATTAAACCAACTGAATTCAGGCTTTCTGGCTTTTTGTGAAAAGTAGCTTTGCTTAATGCTGAAGACAGACAGCAGAGGATATCACTTGTAGCCCATTATAGTAAACTCTTACCAGTTACACTTTCCTCTGGTGATGAATGTGTTACAAGAAGCAGTATCACTTATTTACTGAACACAAGAAAATGCACTTTTGCATGGTTCTTGTGGAAAGATGCTCAGCTTCATCAGACAGAAATCGATGAGTCAAATGTTAAAGTTCCTTTGTCTCTTTTGGCCAATGTCTACCTTCCACCCATTCTTCTCTTGCATATATTGTTTTTCTTTTCTCATCTGCTATATTTTTTCATCCTCATAAAATTTAACAAAACTTGGAAAAATGTAAAATGTAATTCCTCTCAGAGAATTATTCTTGATTGCTACTAAAAACATAGCAGTCAGGAAGCTAAAGACAGTAAAACACAGTTGATCATTTAGGAGTCAAGAACAGAGAGTCCCTTACCCCAATTTGGAAAGTTGCTTCTGTGCTTCTGATCATTTGATAATTAGACTTACCTCTTTCACTTCTCAATTTTGCTTATTTGAAGACATAACTAATATTTTGTAGAAATTTTCAAACAATGAGTTATACAGTCCTAAAACTGCAAAGTCAAAAACACTTCTTGTTTAATTTTACTTAAGACCTTTCTGACACACTATTAATGAAAACTGTCATAATACATTGTGAGGTTTGTAATAGCTCCCTTGATGACATTGGTATTAATTAATTTCTTGATTGTGGACTTTAATTTTAGGGCTGATTCTCAAGTAATAGTAAGAATTGACAATTATGTGGGCCTTTTGTTTTTTTCTAGCATCCAGGAACAAAGAATAGGGTGACTTGAACCTTCAGCTTCAAGATTGTCTTTATAGATCAATAGTGTCTGCTATCTGACTCTCTTAAAAGAATTCTTTAGACATTGAATCATAAAAGTTATTTAATTTAACTGTGAAGAACCTAATGAGACTTAACATAACATTTCTTTATAGAAAGTGACAATTTTATACAAAAGTACAAAAAAATACCCCCCTGTGTGTGTGTGTGTGTGGTGTTTGGTTTTAGTTACTTGTAGTCAACCACATTTATAAATGTTAAATGGAAAAAGTACATATATACATATATAAAGTCACTTTTATATCATTTCAACTATAGTATATTATCATTGTTCTATTTCATTATGAGTTCTCAATATTTACTCTGTACACATCAAAGTTTAAACTATGTAAAAAGTATGCACTCACAGGGAAAACCAATATATTTCATTTACCATGGTATCACTATTTTCAGAGACCCACTGAGGCTCTTGGCACCCTACAGATATGGAAAAGTACTGTAATCTGAGAAAATGGAAGTCCCATGTGCCATTTTTAGCTTCATATACAACTAGTACCTTTCTCTCTTGGTTATTTTCTATACTCCAAACCCCCATTCCCACCCTTTGTATTTGTCTGAATCCATTCTTACCATATCATTTATCTGTAAATATACTCATGTATTTTGCCAAAAGATAGGGATTTTTAAGATATGTGATCATAATCCTAATGTTGCTCTGAAAAAAATGGCATAAACTTTATTTTCCTTGTTGTCACAAAATAGTCATTTCTATACTTGTTCTTAATTATAATATTCTGAATGCATAGTTTTTTCAGTCAGCTATTTTTCTGTTGTTTTAATCTATATTTTAATATTAACCCTTCCTTTCTTTCTTTATGTCCCACCATTACTATTTATTTTTCATAAGATGTTTGTGGAGTTACATCTTTTTAGATTTGAGAATTATATATGTAGTCCTCCCATGCACATTTGAATAATTACATACTGTGGTGTCACTGAATTCTTGTCTAATGTATTTTCCTAAAATTATTAGTTTTGTACATAGAAGAATGGTTAGATTCAGGTAAAGATAAAAACAATTGGGGGGAGGTAAGAAAATATCACAAATAAATGAAAGTGTATTCTCTCAGGTTAAAAAAAATGAAGTCCATTTTGATGATGTCCTATTCCCCAACTATATTTTGAAATGAGGAGTAAAATTTTGTCTTTGGTTCACCATATTTGAGACTTTCTGATTACTAGCCCCTACATTTTGTCAAGAAAATGTTGCTATATGTTCTATGAAATGCATGCTGCAATTAGCCTAGTAGTTTTCACAAAAGAATGAAAATGTTTTTCTCTTCTCTTTTTTACATCAAAATACTGGTATAGAGCTACCCGTGGTCATTGTTGGAAAGTAAATTTGTGTCTGTAGGCCCACTGGCCACAATCAGCGCAATTTTTACATCAACAAAATGAACATGACTGTGCCTGTGTTGTGGACACATACCACTAAGAGCTTGTTTGATATTTAAATACATGCAACTTGTTTATGTATGATATTGTGATTAAATAATAATATAGTGTGATATGATGTGTTTAAAGGTTGGTTTTCTAATACCAGTAGTTTTAGTCCATTTCTTTTATGATTCATCTTAGCAAAATAATATTTAAAATATGTTGATACTGAAAATGGCATCATGTTCTTACAGCATCCTTCTGGGTATTCACTTACAAACCTCCACATGTTTCCATCTCTAGAGGAGTGAACTTAATTTCCTTTTAAACAGCTATTTTGCTTCTCTCTCAAAGTGGATATTGATGTATAGAAAAGTGAAAGTGGTACAAATGATTCTTCTATAATAGAAATGAAAATAAAATTTGCTTGGCAAAGTAGAGATCCTCAAAAGTTGGCATTTAATTATTCATTAGAGCACAGACCAGTTACATCCACACTAGCTTTCCAATATAGTTCTTTCAGTGTCACAAAATGCTTAGTCCATCATTCTATAAATTCTGTTATTCTAGAGAAGAACCCTGACTAATGCACAGGGTCATATTGCACCTCATCAATGAATGGAATAGCATAATGCATCTGTGTGTGTGTGTGTGTGTGTGTGTGTGTGTGTATACTTACAACCTGTGGTCCAACTAATCTAACAATGGCTGGCTATGAATGGAGAGTCAAGGAATCCTATAGTTGTTCAGTCCACAAAGCTATATATCTCAACTGGTCTTTAGAATACACTGGAACTGTGAAAAGTAGGCTGTGATGTCAGTAAAAGAATAGACTTGATATCAAGGCTGGTACAGGCAATGAGCATAAGCTTCTTTCTTTCATGTCCTTATATAGGCTTCCAGCAGAAGGCATGGTCCAGAGTTGAGCTGCATTAAAAATCTGGATTAAATCTGTATCTTCTTACCTCAAAAATCCAATTAGAAGTAGATATTCTCACCTCAAATTAAACAGAAATCCCTCATAGGTGTGCCTTTTTCATTTTAGGTTCTCAGTTAATTCCAGTTGTAGTCAAGTTGACAACAGAGAATAGACATCATATCTTGGTGCGTGTTATTTTATATTTTTATAAGAGCAATGAGTTCACTTTTTGAAAATTACATTTTAATACTACCTCAAATCTTAGTGGTAAAATTTTTTGGGCCAAATTAATATTAACGTATTTTCAAACCACATGAGGTCTCTTTTTCAGGACTCCTAAAAGAATAAATGTTTCACCTCTTAAACACATTACTATATCACTTTGACACACAGTGTCTTATTTGAGTATTAAATATATAGCTAAAGAATTAAAATATTTTCTATCAAACAACCTTAATCATGGTAAAGTCCATTAGTGATATCAATCCAGTGTGCTGACTATGCATTCTGCTGCTGTGAATTTGTCAGCATAATGTATTTATGGAGACAAGGAATTCACTTTATTAGTTACCTTACTTTGGCACTGTGTTTAATCAGATTTTGTATATAGATTTTAATTTGAGGGGGTTTCTATTCATATATGTATAATCATAGATCGGTAGTGAAAATAGGATATATTCCTCTTTTCTCTTTTCTGTACACTTCAAAGACTGTTCTGTAATAAATGGTCCTATTTCCACTCCTTTTCTACCTCTTTAGTCTGCAGAGAATGAGTGAACTTTTCTTGCTTAGAAAATGAAATGTTAACTTCAACTACATTTTAAAATGCTGAGCAAAACAGAGACAACAGACAGATGAAAGCAAAAAACAATTATAATTAGAGGAACAAAACTTTTCCAGATCTTTTGAGAGGAGACCATATAAGAACTTTGGATTGAAAAGGAAAATGGAATTGAAATAAGCACACACACACACACACACACACACACACACAGACACAGAGAGAGAGAGAGAGAGAGAGAGAGAGAGAGAGAGAGAGAAAGAGAGAGAGACAGACAGACAGACAGAGAGACAGACAGAGAGAAAGAGACAGACAGACAGACAGAGAGAGACAGACAGACAGACAGAGAGAGAGAGAGAGAGGCAGACAGACAGAGAGAGAGAGAGAGAGAGAGAGAGAGAGAGAGAGAGAGAGAGAGAGAGAGAGAGAGAGCAATGTATTAGCCCTCTTACATAGGAACACTTGTGTA
The DNA here is from genome assembly GCA_030556225.1 of Cricetiscus sungorus. NCBI lineage: Eukaryota > Metazoa > Chordata > Mammalia > Rodentia > Cricetidae > Cricetiscus > Cricetiscus sungorus. The sequence continues at coordinate 76,139,551 of JANBXA010000372.1, forward strand.
TAGGATGCAGTTACCATAAAAGTGTTTGTTAATATGGTATGATGGCCAAACTATACTTTTTAAATAAAGAGGTAATTGAAAGATAACACATGTTCATTAGATCATATATAAATATTTATTCAACAGTGTTGTGGTGCTACACGTAGGATGCAATGATACAATGTTGGCCTTAAGGGAATCAACATTCCCAGTGAAGGGGGGGGAGGGAAAACAAATTAAGCAAATGAATAAAGATGTGGTATATTTTGTAGGTAGATTGTTGAAGAGGAATTGAAATGACCATTTATTAAACAGTGAACTTCATTCTGTCCAAGAAGATGAAGTTATCAGATTTTAATCATGTAAATAACTGTAAATATTTCTTGGGTCTATACCCTCATGACCCAATGACTCTTCACTATTTTGCATACTCTGGAAGCTAGCACTCTCACTAAATAATTTCTGACAGTATTGTAGAATCCAGGCATATTTTTAAGGGTAGCCATAACAGAAATAGATAAGCACTAGAGAACCCTACTGTCAACCCTCTCTAAGAGTACTTTCTATGTAGAAGAGAGATGCTAAATGAATTTCCCTAATCAAGATTCCCACAGTTCCATGACATCTCACACATATGCTTATCAGAGAAATAGAATGTACAGCAATTCTTTTTTATCAGCTTAGTGTGCTTTGTCAAGAGATGGTTATTGTCCCATAAATTCAATTTAAAGGGAAAGAAATGTAATTCCCTGTCAAGGTCATTAAAACAAATAAGAAATATTAGGTCTTATAAATAAAATTTTAATCTGCTAAACTAGATGCAAAGAGAGAAAGAGAGGAAGAGCTATTTTCTCCGTAAATATTATATACACATACTTTGTCAATTAACTTTTTTTTTGTTTTGACTGTGAACAAAATATAAATATCATGGATAAATGATAACTTTAATGATGTTTTCCAGCATTGTGGTCCCCGTTACCATGGCTACTTAACAAAGATGTTAAATCATTAGAAGTCGTATTTCATGATAATTAACTGCAAATCTAGTAATATTACTGATTTTCATTTGGCATGAAATGACGAGGGAGATCCACAAGGTTTATTGGAGGTACATGCCAGAGGACAGAGCGACTTAATGTATGTGTATAAATCTTATAAAACTGCCAACTGGACAGCACTTTATGATGGCCATAAATCCCTGTTCACTCTCTGATAGTGACAGACAGGGAAGTCTGCACTGGAAACTGTAAAGGGAAGTCATCCTAGAGCAAAGAAAGTGCTCTGGGACTGTGGGTCTCTTTCCC